>JALGAY010000010.1:9837541-11087541 GCA_029207805.1 Tribolium confusum | reverse complement strand
ACGTATTAAAAAATTTATTATAAGACTAAAAAGTGGCTAATCCGAATGTGATTTGCTGTTCTTAATACTAACAGATTGGATAACGAACGGAATTAGAAAAATTGTAACAAAATTGGAGAAATTTGCTACCTTCAGCAAATTAGGGGGAGTTACTGTCGTTAGGGAAGTCTTTTTTTTATTGATTTTCGGTGGATCTAATTTTAGGTTAATTAAATTACAAAACTCAATCTGCTTGAGAAATTTGTTTGGAGTTTTTTAAATTCTCACCAATATTTGACGAATTTACCATTACTATTGTTGAGAACGCGTTTTTTAATTAGATGCTTTAAACTTTTTTTTATTTTAATTATTTTCTAATTTTCTTAAATTATAATTGATTTCTTTTAGGACTTTTTAAAACCGGTTTATGACTAAATATCTACACATTGGGAAACCGGTTCTAAAAAAGCTAAATTAATTGTTTAAACAGCCTAGGCTTCGCGCATTGCTATTTATCTCTTCACAGTCTTACTCTTCTCTGAGCAATTTATCTCGGTCGGGGACGAGTTGGTTCCCGTTAATCTCTATAAGTAGAATGGCCAAAAACTAATAGATCGAGTTGGTTGCCGGGTGAGCAGGTAGATTTAAAAGACATAAGTCTACTAATCCGTCTTTTGTATGACGTAACATTACAATGTCGGGAATTGGGGCATATGTCTGTCGGTTTTTTTGACAATTAGACACTTTTTTACTTATTTTTTTAGAAGTTCTGGTTGGAGAGTTGATGGGTTTTTTACACTTGTTTCCTTTGGACTAAAACCAAGCTAATTAGAGCAATACCTATAATTACTTGTAGGACTTCCGTAAAGCGTACTTTATGCCCAGTCTATTATTAGTTGGGTTTTACCATTAGTTCAATCAGCTTTTTCTGTTTTTCTTCCGATTTTTTCCATTTTGAAGCTGCATAGGGATGAAGTGTATTTTTTTAGTTTCATATACTCTTAATGTTTGGCATCTCTTTGTTTACCATGGCTATTTTTGTTTTGTTTTGGTTATTACTTTTTTGACATGGCTTCAAGGGCTTATCTTCTGATCTAATTTTATAGCTTATCTATTTCAGTATTCTAATTTTAAATTCTATGGTTTTGGGGGTAAGAACCAGTAAGAAGAACAACCTTCGTTAAGCTGACTAAACCAAATCCAAACTTTTATACCACTTTTACTTTTTCTCGGACTGTACACTAATAATGTGTGATGCTTATATCGGATGTGTCAAAATGCTCTCATTTCCTTAGAGGTATTAATGGTAGAGTTTTTAAAAATTTTTGAAACTTTTACAACTTTGCAAGAGCTTCTGGAAGTTTCACGAAACCGATTAATTTATATATGAAGTTATTCACAGTAATTTTTCCATTAAATCTTGTATGTACGGAGCAAACTGCCGACAACGAAAATTACATTTTGTAGTTTTAATTTTTCTTTTTTTTTTCGAAAATTTTAATACCGACAATTATGACTAAACTAGTAACGTAGAAATTTGTGTTTATGTTATTTATATTTATTTTATTTTTACAACACTCTTGCTGAGAGTATTCTAAATCGCTGAACCGCGAATCTACGTAAAATTTTGATACCTCCATTTTTTTTTGCTATGGATTTAGAAGTCAAAGTCAATTCAAAGAAATTCTATTATAATAATATCTTCCACATAACAAACGGGATCATGAAGAATTGGCAACAAATAAAGAAATCTACAAAATTAGAGGTAAAACGTCACTAATTATAACATTTTCCAAAATTGCAGGTAACGTGGTAAAGTATTAATTTAAGTGGAAGATTATTTTTTCAGTATTGGCAGTTTTCTGAAATTTGAATTTGAGGTAAATCGAGGAGAGTTGGCTTGCTTTATTTTAGAAAATCTGTAAAACCATGGTTTTTAGCGTGAAAACAATAGAATTTTGACTTAATGTAACCAAATATTTATTCTAATTATTGACATAAGATAAAATAAAATTACATTGTAAGTTACAACAAAAAAAAGTATAAACGAATAGAGTAAGTTTCAGTTTTTCATTTTCAGAGTTTTTTATTTCTAGTTTGTCATAATTTATCGAAAAAAGCAGATAATTTGATATTTTTTTTATTTCTTTTTATTTGATACAATACATTGTCTTCTATTTTCTGCTTTTTTATTTTTTATATGTATTGGGTTGTTTAATGGTTTATATAACTATTTATATGGTTGTTTTTGGTCTCTATACTTTAAAATGACTTAAAAATAGCAGTCACATTTTTGCTCAGTTTTTTGCTTTACATATTGACTTAATTGAATTAATGGTACAGAGAAAATTTGACCAATCATTTTCTTGGTGCTGTTTTATTGGATATCTCTACAAGGGTGTGTTGGTGAATTAAAAAAATACTTTTAGTTATAAAACAATGACGTTTTATTACAGAAAACCAAAATGCATTTACGAAAAAAGTTAGGCTAAGTGTCTTTTAGAAAGTCGGTTCATCTCCACTAAACGAATAGGAGAGATGGACCACTTTGTCATTTATACGTAAAAACTGAAATCAAAGACTTCAGGTCAGCTTTAAAAGTTCTGAAGTTCTGTATTTGTCTAATAGTTGCAGCAGAGCTTTTAAAACTAGTGGAAATGGCACAATCGATTAAAAAAAAAACATAAAAGGGTTTATTTAGCTGCACCCGAACAATAAACCAGTAATAATCTATTTGAATATAAACGAATATCAGTTTTCTTTTTGTCATCATTAGTCGCTTGATATTTTGTCACTGATGACAGTCTATTCGTTAAGAAGAAGTGCAAATTTTCAAAGTGGACCATTTCTCTGTTTGACCATCTTTCTTCGATTTACCCTACAATATCTCTCTGATCAAAATTTTGATTACAAATGTGTTACATTTTTCATATCTGTCTTTTCAAAACAAGTTTTATGGGCTAATTTCTAGTTGGTATAATACCGGTAATATCTTCGTTTCCATCGAAAAATATTAAATTTTAGGATACTACCTGAAGGATCTCAACTTGAAATTAGTAAATGTAAGCTTTTAGGAGTTTCGCTAGCTTTCGCTTTTATGTAGTCATGTTTCGCAGCTAAGTGATTCGCGTTTACGTCTATTTGGTTAATTTTTTTTTTTGTAAATTATATTTCTTTATTACCACTATTGATGATAATCACTATATGTATTGTTTTTGAAATTAATTATTGTTTATATTACGGGTTAAGACAACCTATTGGGGCCTAGTTTGATCCTCAGTAGTTGTCATTCTTTATTCTTTAAATCTAAAAAGCGCTACTAATAATAAATTTTGACTAAATTGGAGCGTTGTCAGTACTGTTTTGTGATTTTTTGAACCATTTTGCGAGATTCCAATTTCACTTTTGCTGCGGTACTTTCTACTGCCCTGACCTATGATTTCTCGTGTTGTCATGGCGATAAGCTTATCTCTGGTGTATTTATCTGTTTGTATTTTTCCCGTCTGGGGTGTTTGTCGGTTTGTCCAAGTGACACTATTTAAAAAAAATATTGTTTATTCGATATTGATGAAACAAAATGATCGGTCACTTTCGGCCGTTCAACTCTCATTTGAGCCGACCAACCGGGCAGGTACTACGTTAAGTTGCAAGGCCGTTGAAGTGCGAGAGTCTCTCTTAAAACCTCTTCCACTCCGCTTCGCCAACATTCCATCGGTGAGGTAAAGCAGAAAACTGAACTACCACTAATCAGGAAACATAAATAATGCCGTGAAATTTCGACTGAACGCTTTTATTTTCTTCAGTTTATTTTTTACGCTTTCTTTGTTTTACACTGATTGACAGATTTTTTCGGTGCATTTTATAAATAACCGATAAGTATGTTTAAGTTGTGTATTGACATTCCAACAGATCAGAAAAATGCGTTTTCCTGACACCACACTATTGATATTTGCCTGATAACGTGGAAAGTACACGAATATGTAGGTGCTTATTTATTTTTTTAAGATTATTTTAAAAGCTTTATATCGTATTCTAACACCTACACTTTTTTTTAGCTTTTAATATAGAAAATTACCGTGAAGTTTGCCAACTATTGATTTATTATCACCGTTAGATGATTTACATAATAGCAAGACAATTCAAATTATCAAATTTGGCTTCTGATATTAGAAATTTTGCATTTTTTTTAAACGCACTTACAGTTATTTGCTACAACATAATCATCAAAAATGACCGACTCCACAATTTATAGCTATTTCATTTTCCATTTAAAGCTAAAACTAGTTTCGTAGTCAAATTAGTACAAGAGTGATGAAAAATGATATTTTAAACTTTCTTCACATCTGGAGATATTGAAGCATTCTTATTGTTTGCATTTTTATAATTATGTAATTAAGTTAACAATTAAGCAATCTGTTCAAATTTAACATAATCTTGCACTAATTTTAATGGAGATTAATTGAGACAAACACAATAAAAATTGCTCTTGAAAATGTTCGTGTATTACACCATGTTTATCTATCACAAATAATTGTAAAACAAATACTACATGATTAAACTCATACACAATTAATTTTCAATAAATTCTAAATACAACGCATTACACTGATATTATTTGCAGAACGTTTGTGCGAGCCATGATCTTGATTTAATTTTCATATTGTAACATACTTGAAATTTTCATTCATTTGGTTATTAAAATACTTGTATTTTGTATTGCTGCATTTTTTAATTAACTCGAACAAATATGGGTATTTTTGAAAACAATTTGGCCGAAATAAGCTCGGAAATATTATTATTTATTAATTCATGGTGAGGTATTTTCGACAAGGCAATTTTACGCATTCTTGCCATTTTATTCTTACACAGAGTGATCAAAAAATATCAAAACAAGTTATGAAAATGACCCGTTTTATTTAAAAAAACAGAATAAGAAACTTTGAGAAACAACTAGAGGGTTGACAAAGTTTTGGAAATGGAGGCAGTAGCCAACAGGAGTTAGTTCAGTTAGTTTGTGCAAAAGCGGCAGAGAAAGAAACGAATACAAGTTACCTGTCATAGTGTTGTGTTAGATGTTAATTACCTTACTTTTTTATATCGGGAAAGTTTAATCGGATTCAATTTCAATATAAACGCCTCGGATTACATTTAAGAAAGTCTTATTTTTGCTTAAAGTTCCAACAAGAAACAAAGCTTTAGGAATCTCTGTGCAGTTTGAATTACAACTTCTTGGTGTTGTGTTTGATTGGAGATCAATTTTCTATATCGCGTTTTTAAACTTATTGTTTATCTGTTTTTGATTATGCGGAAACTTTTCGTACACACAAGATATTCTTGCAAAGTGCTCAAAAAACTTGATTTTGGGGCCAAAACGACAAAAATTGTGGCAAAAGTCAATTGCCTTGAACAAGTTGAAACACATATTTTCCCATGTGAAAGTGACTATTTAGATTCTTATTATTGCTCCGCTTATTAAAATAAAAATTGCCGCCAGAAGAACTGTGTATCAATTTTGATAAGAGCGGTATATGACTAGGGTTTGGATTTCTAACACAAATGCTAATCTAATTTCTTATCGACATAGACAAATGAGGTTTTCTGTTTCAAATAAACCAATTTTTTTATATATATTTGCTAATTTGGCATTTTATGTTAAAAACGGTTTTTTGCGCTATTTTTATGCCAATTTTGACCATTTTTAAGTTTTTGAAATTTTTTGTTTTAATATTATTAATACAAATAGTAAAATATAATTTATAATTTTTTTAACATTTGACATTTCGAGACGTGTTGTATACCTAATAACCTCTACAAGTCTAGATCACGTCGCCGTCGACCGCACCAACAGATGTGATATACTAGAACTACGTTACTAGAGTTTTAGTAAAATAGAGATACCAAAAGTGTAAAAAGTCCGCTAAATAAAGAATACTATTTAATGTTTCATTTAGACGAAATAGTGACGTCGGAGACAGTTGCGTCACAAAAAAAACATCCTGTTGTGAAAATAATAAATTGGTTGCTATGAAAATTAAAATATGTTGATTACTAGAGAAATATCAGTGTGGACATTGCTATACGGTATTTGTTAGCTGAAGCCAACAGATTTAGTTTGGATATGTCTCTCGGCTTTTTCAGAAGTAAAAGCACTAGGACCTCTTTTGGCGCATCAACTTTTGAAAGTCTTGAGAAGGAACAAATCTTCATGGACCTTTCTCGTAGATTTGGTGTACTAAAACTAGACTTACACCAAGACCTTTGTCTTCTAGAAACTGCTTCGGATGACAACGACTACGGAATTTTTTCTGAAGCCTTAATGGGGTTTAATACTAGGATTTCTAGTGGACCAATACCTTTCAAAATTTTTCGAAATATATTGGCTTTACTCATCCGTGGTAAAACTTGAAATTCGCCAGGATTTTTTGATACATCTTTCTAGAGCTTCTTCTTTAAACTCTATCAGGACCTCTTCTGGAACTCCTTTTTTTTAGATTTGGTGCAGCAGATACTGTAAACTATATTTTCCTTCACAGAGTTTAAAGTTAGGTCCTAGGTTAAATTTGTAACTGAATTGTCACTTGTCAAACGTTTTATTTACCTGTTGCCATGATTATTACATTTCTTACTTTTTTTAAAAAATAAATAATGTATTTTCAATTAGACCTACTTGTCTTTTTTTCCACAATCCAGTTCTATCTCCACTGAATTATTACAGCACAGTTATTTAAGGGCACACTTTTAACTCCCACAAATACATACCTTTTTTTGAAACTAAACTCGGGCTGACGCTTGTTGGTATTAACTAGAAATTGTTAACTTTCACTGTATTCCTGTCTTTTGCAGTACAATTTCAAAATTTATTAATTTTTGAATTTACGAATCAGTTTTTAATCTTGAGATATCTTAATGAAACTTAAATATTTGGTTTATTTGTAAAAAAACAGTTTTCATTTTTTGTCCAATCGCGGACCTCATTTAAGAATAAACAAAGTTAATTTGCGCTGATATCGCTTTTGACATTTCTGTGTTTGCTTTTGTAGGTAAATAACGGTAGGTTTTCTTCGAATTTAAACCGACCGAGACAGGTGTATGACAGAAAATTTCCTTTTTTAGATAAATCGTCGAGCAAAACTAGCAGGATCTGTTGAAGTATTTTAATATTTAATCGATCTTGTTTCAGCTTTTCTCAATTATGTAATGAGATTCTTTCACTACAAATCTAGTATTGTATTTTTTGCATTTCGTGATTATTTTTGCGTAAAATTCGAGACCAGGAAATGTAAAACAAACATTCAGGAACCATAAAATGGGTTTTATTAGACGTGTAAGAAGCGCGAGATGCCGAATGATTTATGTAGAACAGAGACAAAAAATTCTCAACGAATGTTTTGAAATGTTTTTCGAACAGATGAAAACCGTAAAATTAATTACGGATGACATGAATGTATATTTAATTTCAACTTTAAACTAATAATATTTATAAATTATTGACCTGTTTTAATATCTTTTAATTACCTGGAAACCCCGTGGTACAACAGAAATTCTTGTCAACTTTTAAATCGTTATTTTTGTATTATAACAACATTAAGCTTTCATAACAAAGAACATTCAAAAAAATTGAGACTTTTCAGGTTATCAATGCCCACACCGGACACAAATTTAATTGACAGGCGGAAGCAATTGTTTATTCTAAATTAAATTAATTGCTTCCGGTTGGACCTAAGTTTTTTGTCAAATTTGCTTTCTATGACTTGAAAAATCCGTTTTTAAATTTTTGTATTTTTGCAAAAACCGGCTTTGAAGTTATAATCAGTTTTCGAATTTTAAAATTTTTTGTCAAAAAACTGTTTTTTTAAAGTAGTTTTGGCATTTTATGTAGTTGTCAGAATCCATTATTGCGGTGTTTTTGCATTTAACTTTTCGCACGAACACAATGAAGTAAACTAAACCAAACTAAAGCAAACTTGTCTGAAGTCAGACGTGGCAATGCAAAGTCGGTGGTTGGGTGGTGAAAGAGAGTTAGATGTATGTGTATTTAGTCGAAATCTCGCCGCCACCTAAGGGCCCCTGCCGCCATTCAATCGAAAAATCATTGAGAAACGCCCCTAAATAAACACCGCTCCCCTGATCGTAAAATTGATTCGTTTTATTGCAAAAACAATACTACTTCATAAAACAACACGACATACGGTTCATCGCGATAACTCGAAAAATATTGAAAGGACCGCCCTTTTTCCAATTCAGGTCATTATTCAAAATGTTTGGCGTACCGCCAAAAGCCGTTTTCCCGTTAAATAATAAACAAACATTTTTCTTATTAATAACAGATACGTTAATCACATGTCTAAAGTATGGATTAAATCGTTGAAATTTCTAAGCCGATGTGAATTCTCTTCGCTCTCTCTGTCTAATGTGGAAGCAGGTAATATTCGAGATAATGGCGTTCAGTTGTCACATGCGATTTAGGTATGCCCGTTTGCACATCAAACAATGGCATATTTTAAATCTTGACTTGAAACATATTACACTCCACTGGGAAAATAAACGCTTCATCAGAAACGTACTTGTTAATTCACCGTTTCCTCAATAAAACCAAGGAACTATTAAGGATGTGAAAATGATCTGCTGTTAACATTTGTCACTTCACTAACAAGAACACTGTCATTACGAAATCACCGATAAAAATCTCACCATTCTGACTTAATAATAGTAATAACAAACACTAATAAATACGCACTTTTAACACACAGTAAACATTTAATAAAGTTCAAAGCCAGTTTTCAAAAATTATTTTAAAACAACATTCATTGAGACATATTTTTTAATTCAGAAAACTATTTCAAGCTAAAAAACAATCTTTGAATTTACATCAATGAAATGAGTACTAAGAAGATGCAAAATTTCATGAGATAAAAAAAGAAGCAGAAAAACAACACGAAGAATAAAGAAAAGTTTTGAGATTCATGTTGAAACAAACACATGAAAAAGATAAATAAAAAAGAAAAGTTATAAGAGCAAGCAGATGTAATACAACAAGAAGTCAACAAAGTCAAATAGGAATGTATACAAAAAGACAATAAATTGAAGTAAAAATCAAAGAAAATTAACCAAGAAGTGATTGTGGTCGGAAAAGTAGATATAGAGAACAAGCTTTAACAACTGGACTATTCGAGAAACTAAGTCAGTGGCAGAAATCGACCATGACTTTTTAAAGCCACTCGAAATCAACGAAGTAGCTTCTGAAACGCCAATTTTAGGCAGCAACAGTATAAGTCGAGATGACTCATAACCCTACACAAAATACCAGAATATGATAGAAGCGTTTAAACAAATACGGGAAATTTTAGTACGCTTTAAAAAAATAGAATTGGAAAGGCAGATAAGGTATTATAATCGTAGCAGACCTTCAGAAGCGATACTGTTAAACGCTTTGACCAAGAAACTGTCGATAAGAATGCCAAGTTTAAGTTAACCTTCAGTGATAACGCGAGGAAAAATGTGTTGCTAAAAGGGCATCAGATAATGAGGGTACAGTTGAGGTCATCTCTAGCAGAAAGATGGAAGAAAAGGGGCGAGAAGCAAAAATTGAAATCAAGTGGGTTTGTTGAAGGAACAAGAAATACAATTTTGAGCCTCGTTTAAGAGTAGCTGGTACAAGGAGTTAGTTTATAATGGCAAGAAATTTTTTGGTTTGGACAGGTTGGGCAATTGAACTTGGTGCTTCAAGATAGATAACTGGAACATTGGAGTCTTTAGGAAGAATTGTATCCAATTATGACGAAGAAAGTTTTTTTATTAATTATCATGCGTAATAAGCAAATTTCTATGGGGATTTGAAGCAGAGAAGGTTGGATGTTATCCACGAAATGAGAAAAAGAATTATTACAGATTATTATTGAAATCATGTTTTATTTAGTCTTCAAAACTTTATTATCATGAAAGATTGTTATCTGTTATAATCAGAACAGAAATTGGAGAAATACCAACGGAATTAAAGTCTTGTAAGGTTTTTGACATCTAGGGGTGACATTTAATGTTTCTCTGACTATAAATCGACGATACTTCAAACAATTGTGCTCAGAAAAACTTCTGGAACGGTATAACAGTTAAAGTCATTGGACTTTGACCAGACTTATTCTAAAGGTACTACTGGGTTATTGGTCGATGATATATTATCAAGTAAGTGTGTGACATGTGCGCTTCAAACAAGTCGAAAATGGGAACACGACGGATGATGTAGTACATTTCTGGTACTCCTTAAGGAAAAGAAGTCAAATCATTTCTCACAACAGTGAGAGATATTGGTTCTGAACTACTTTCTAAGTGTTCAGAAGTTGTGCCGGTACAAAATCAAGAGGCATATTCTACAATCCTTGCCAAACACTGGAGACTCCACCGAACAAGATAAATATTTCGATTCAGAACTGAACGATTATTATCAGGATGTTAGGAATCAAAAGAACATGGACAATATACTTTTTCTGTCTTTATTCCAATGAAATGATTGAGAAACACAGCTGTATTATTTATTAGTACTTTTTAAAACATTTTGGACCTCATCAACCGACCTGGAATAACTTGATACCACTGTTTCTCTTTGTTCTACTGAAATACCCAGCACTTAAGCGAGGATATGCTCTGCACTTCTGCCGTTATATCAGTTGAGAAGGATGGGTAGTGTGAGTTTCAACTTGGGATCTACTAATTAAAAAAATCCATGTTTTATAGAATCTAGCTTTAAAGACCAAGCTTATCTTCATGATCCACTGATTAGGAAGATGAATGTTTTGTAGAATACACAATATACTCTCTCTATTTTTATTCCAATGCAATGGTTGAGAAACACAGCTGTGGTATTTATTAGTACTTTTTCAAACATTTTGGACCGCTTCAACCGAGTTTCAACTTGGGATCTATTGATCAAGAAAATCAATGTTTTCTAGAATGCAGGTTTGAAAGCCAAACTCATGTCTTTGATCTACTGATCAGGAAGATCAATGATTTATAGAATCCAGGTTCAAGGACCAAACCTATGTTCATGTAGGGAGAGTAAGTAGTATTCTGTAAAGAACGCAACTCGCCGAAGGGAGGATTTCAAAATCGCTAATGCGAACAAATCTATAAGAGAGGGGAAGGGTTACAAAAAAAAATTTATTTGAAAATAATCAAATGGATTTATTTGATTCGGAAATTGCTGGAGTGTTCGCTGATCAGTTTCAGAAACAGTTACCGACAAATATAAATTGAAATCACGAGTGTTTTTTTTAAGCAAAGAAGTGATAATCTTATTAAGCGATACAATGTTGTGAAATGTTTGTTGTAGTATTGCAGTTTGAATTGTTAATCATTGTTATGTATAAATAAAGTAATTAAACCTTGTCGAGTATCTCACTTACCTCATAAACAATAAACTGTTTGATACGTATAGAAGACAGCTGACAATATCTTACCGTTAAAACATTTTTTGATTTAAATATTTGCAGTGTTCTTAATTTTGACCGGATTTACGATCTGGAAATTTTTTTTGGAGCTTTTAAACTTTCCCCAAAACTTGTATGATATATTGAATCGTCCGTGTAAGTTATTGAAGAGGGAGACCTCATAATTTAATTTGTAGGTTTCGTTTTAGGAACTGAATCTTAGGGACATTTTGTGATTTTTAAAGTTTCCATCTTTTGTACGCACTGTCAAAATCGATTAAGTTTGTCTTAAAATGCCAAAATAAGTTAGTAGTGGGGTATCCGAAATGTCAATTTTGAGGGCGGTTTTATTTATAGGCAGTGCAATAAAATTTGAAATATGTTTTAGATTTTGTTAAAAAAAAGAATCACGCGAACGTGTGAGTATTGATTTGGGTTGATCGGTGAAATATTTAAATAATTTTTAAGAGTAATGCACAAGTAGAAAGTTTCGATGTTTTCTGAGATATAAACGATTTCTCTTTTCTTTGTTGTTTTACACTCTGAGGAATAAAATTCGAAATGTGCCCCAAGTATTGTTTCGAAAAAAAAACTGCATGAGAAAATTCGGTTTTCACCTCGAGTTTAAATGGAATTTTACTTACATAACTGAGATTGAACATCGGAAATGTTATTTTATATTATGGCGGAAATTCCATTAAAGTATAGAAAATATGTATGTGCAAATTGTATGAATAGGATCAAAAGATTGCAATACTTGAAAGCAACATAAAATTATTTGATAAGGAAAAAAAATTTAAATACTGAGATATGTTGGTTATCTTAACAAATGTTGTTTGCTTTATTAAAATACGCATTTATGGGCAAATATTTGAATATTTATGTAACTGTTTTTGTTTGGGGGTCAGTCGCGATAAAAAAAATAAGAATTGCAACACTAAGAAAAAAAAATGTACGACAAATGGGTGGCTTACCTTCTTGTGCCCATACAGCGGTACACTCGCGTTCAACCGTCTTTTTCTCACATTCTCTTGTGTTGGGTTTTGTCTTGTCTCGTGCACGTTTCGAATCGAACTAACTCAACTTTTCTTCCTTAATCTCCCCCCCAAAACCACCCATTTTTAACGCGATAAAATCAAAAGAAATAAAAAATAAAATTTATGTTTATGCCCCCCAAAACGGTCCAACGAAACGATGATTCATAAAAAAAATAAAAAATAAAAAACTTAACAAACAATTGGGGCAAAACATACCGCCCACCTAAAACGATAGTTTTACTAATTCGTAATTGGGAGCATTGGCAAAGGACATACCTTTACCGCTGGGCGCTTAATAACACCCTGATTCGTACGCAAAGTTACAACCCGAGTAATTCCATCTCCACCAGGGTGGGTCTCAATAATGCGCGCTAACTTCCAGTGAGTAGGAGGCAACTGCTCGTTTTTTATCACGACCATTTCTCCAGGTGCAAGAGAAGTACCTGGAGAAGTCCATTTACCACGCTGTTGGAGTGTATGGAGGTATTCCTTATGCCATCTAGACCAGAAGTCTTGATGTAACCGTTGAAGCAATTGCCATCGAGTAAGATGATTCATTTTCAAGTGACTAAGGTCATTGTCGGGTAAGGCGGATACGGACTCTAGCGTTAAAAAATGTCCTGGTGTTAGCACGGACAAATCATTGGGATCTGAACTAAGAGGGCTCAAGGGGCGCGAATTTACCACAGCCTCAATTTGGGTTAGAACGGTATAAAGTTCCTCGTACGTTAAGATTTGATCACCTATGACTCGTTCCAAATGCCCTTTTACCGTTTTGATACCGGCTTCCCACAGGCCTCCAAAGTGGGGGGAAGAAGGCGGATTAAAATGCCATTTCAATAGTTCTGTTTCTGCTGCGTTCTGCATAATTCGGTTGAGCTCTTTCGATGCACCTACGAAGTTTGTTCCACAATCAGAGTAAATATAAGAACACCGACCACGACGCGATATAAAACGACGCAATGCGCACAAAAATGATTCACTGGATAGGTCGGATGCTAGTTCGATATGCAAAGCCTTAGTGGCAAAACAAACAAAAAGGCAAATGTAAGCCTTCTGAGACTTACAACAGCGTTTTTTACTAAAGGTGATAGAAAAAGGGCCTCCATAATCAACTCCAACACAGGAAAATGACTTAATCTGTGAAATTCTTAATGCCGGGAGGTCCCCCATTATCGGTTGAATGGGTTGTGGTTTCATACGCCAACATTGGTAACAGCGTGAAACAACCTGCGAAATTCTTTTTTTGGCACCTAATATCCAGAATTCTTGTCTTAGAAGATGATGTAAAGTCTGAGAACCGGGGTGAAGATACTGGCGATGCATATCCAGAATTACCAGTTCGGTTAACCGATGCTTAGAAGGTAAAAGAAGTTGATGTTTTGAGTCGTACGGTAACGAAGAGTATTTCAGACGGCCACCAACTCTGAGAAGCCCATTTCCGTCTACAAAGAGGGATAGTTTACGCAAGTGTTTAGAAGGTAACTTGGATGGCAATTTCTCAATGTCCTGTGCGAAAACCTGTGATTGGACGTGTTTCACTAAAACATGAAGTGCCTTTTGAAGATCCATCGAAGTTAAGGGGTCTGTGTCACGAGATTTGCCACGACAGTTAGAAGCAAAACGGAGACATCTCGCGATTATTCCCTTAATTTTGGTCAGTGAAGAAAATTTATTTAAGAGTGTTTCTACAACATCACTCTGGGATTCAGAAACGAAAACAAATTTTCTTTCTTCAGCTTGAGCTTCAGGATTCATGTCTAGGCGAAAATGCGATGAAGAGGTTTCAATGGTTAAAGTGGGATGCAGAAGCCAAGGGGGTCCCGCCCACCATAACAAGTGTGACACAAGCTGTGATGGGGTGAGTCCACGACTAGCACAATCCGCAGCATTTTCCCGAGAAGCAATGTGATACCAAGAAGAACTCGGAATAATATCATGTATATAACCTACTCGATTACCTACGAATGTTTTCCAGCGATGTGGGGACGAATGAATCCAGGTTAGCACTACTGTCGAATCTGACCACCCATAGATACGGTCTATGGTTATCGAAACCTTTAATGCGTCAACTACTGCCTTCATTAACTTTGCCAACAACCAAGCGGCGCATAACTCGAGACGCGGTATAGTGAGTTTTTTTAAAGGAGCAACCTTAGACTTTGCGCAAATTAATCTAACTTCAGTTTGTTGGTGCAGATAGGTAGTTCTTAGATAAATAACGGCGGCGTATCCCGACTCACTCGCATCGCAAAACCCGTGCAAAGTACATGATTTGAATTCTTGGGCAACTAAAGTGCGTGGAATCGACAATTCTGTTAAGCGCGGAAGCTCTGAACTAAATTCCACCCAGCGAGTGACTACCTCAGCGGGAGGAGTATTATCCCAATCTAGCCCGAGAGTCCACAAATATTGAATCATCCTTTTGGCGAAAAAAGTCAGTGGCGTGAGAAATCCTACTGGATCGAAAATGCGAGCCAGATCTGACAACAACGAGCGTTTGGTACACGGTCTCTCAATAGGAGTAATTTGGTAAGTGAAACAATCAGTGTGAGGATCCCATCTGAGTCCAAGAATTTTTACAAATGAATTCGCTTCTCGGTCAAAATTTAAAACATGTGTGAGACAAAATTCAAAGGGGATATTTTTCAGCAATTCGGGAGAATTGCTGGCCCATTTCCTTAATTGAAAACCTCCTTTTTTAAGTAAGGCAATGAGCTCTTCACGAATCTGATGACCCTCAGAGACTGTAGAACATCCTGCAATTATGTCATCGACATAGATGTTGTGACATAAGATTTGTGAGGCAAGTGGAAATGTATGAGCTTCAATCTGAGCAAGTTTCTCTATAACATGAAGAGCCAAATAAGGCGAGCACGCAACACCATATGTGACGGTGTTTAGCTGGTATTCATCAATTTGATCATCTGGTGAGAAACGCCATAAAATTTTTTGGAACCGACGATGTTCCGGCAAAATTAAGATCTGTCTAAACATTTGTTTAATGTCAGCGGTAATAACATACAAATGGCAACGAAATTGAGTAAGAATCTGAAATATATCTTGTTGCAATTTGGGACCTGCCAATAAAGTGCTATTTAGAGAGCGTCCATTTGTCGCTTTACTACTTGCATCGAATACAACACGAAACTTAGTTGTAGGACTCTCCTTTTTCGATATGGAATGATGGGGAATGTAATAACCCTCAGATATTCGCGAATCTAGTACAACTTGCATATGACCCGAATCAACATAGTCGCGCATAAAGGCCACATATTCATCTCGAAGGTCTTTATTTTGATCTAGTCGACGTTCTAAAGCGAGAAATCTACGTAATGCGATCGAATATGAACCGGGAAAATTATGAACTTCATTTTTGAAAATCAACGGAACTACAAAACGACCATAAGGGTCTCGATAATAAGACGATTCGAATATTTCATCAGCGAGTTCATCATCTGAAGTTCTAAGAGAGTTACCAGGAGGCTCTTCCATTTCCCAAAATTTCTTAATATTCTCTTCCAGCGATATTTCTTGATTCGTCAAACAAAAGGTTGTAATATTTTTATGGGTCCTGGCGCTGTTATTAGCATCTATTTTACCCATCAAGATCCAGCCAAATTTTGTATTTATCGCAGAGGGTTCATTATATTGACCGTGAATACAGCCCGATTCTAGAATCAACGGGAAAATATCAGCGCCCAGTAACATATCTATCTCGCGTGGAATATAAAATTTGTCATCTGCTAATTTTAAATTAACTGTATGCGGCCAGGAGATAGTTGATAGGGTAGTTGACGGCATGTAATTACAAATTTCGGGAACAACAATTGCTTCAACTTTAAAATTTGGAAACGATTTAGTAATTGGGCGGATCGTGCAAGAAACAGTTGTTGAAGTGCGAGTATTCATTTGACCTAAGCCATTGATGGCAAATGCCAATTGTCTTTTAGACAAACCAAGTTTCTCCACGCAACTTTCGACAATGAAACTAGACTGACTTGCGCTGTCTAGTAGAACGCGAATCCGTTGTGGATATCCAACGTTATCGAGAATTTCAATAATGGCTGTAGATAAGAGAACCAAAGTGTCATTGTTGGGAATCGAATTTGCGAATGTACTAATTGTTTGAGCATCTTTGCTGTTAGGGGGAGAAGCGAGCTGATTGTGAGCGGGTGGATTATGTTGGTTAACAGAAGAATTCTGAGTAGGCCTTTGAACTCGCGGAAAATGCAACAACGAATGATGTTTTTGCCCACACTCTCGGCAAACAGAAGACGAATTGCAATTGCGCACATTGTGTTTGGAACCAAGACAATTTATACACCATTTATTTAGTTTAACTAAGTCAAAACGCATTTGAGGCGATTTTTCGAGAAAAAGAGGACACTTATAAATTGCGTGATGCGCGTTTGGACATTGCGGGCATGTTGATGCATCCGATTTTACAAAAAATGAGGATCTAGATCGTGGCCTGGAGGACAACTTTGAATCAGACGTCTGTGTACAACTTTGAGAAGCGTTGTCTGTAGCTTGACATGTCAAAATCAAAAAATCTAACAGTGATCTAAGCGTCGGAATTTCAGTCGGTGATTTTTGAGCTAATTCAAAATTTGTAACAAGAGAGGAACAGAGGCGTTTTAATAACATGTTGCACAAAATAAAGTCCCAAGAATCAACCGGTAATTGCAGCGTTTTAAGAGCTTCTAAGTTCTCTTCAAAAGTATTTAGTAAAGTCCGTAATTGAACCGAAGTATAGTTGTCAGGTAAAGTCGGCGCGCTTTCAATTTGTTGCCAGTACGATGTGGCCAACAGACGCTTGTTATCATATCTTTTTACGAGAGAGTCATACGCGTTCGCATAATTCTGATCCGTCATGGGAATTCTAGTAACAATAGACAGCGGTTCTTGGCTAAGTGTTGATATTAAATAACCGAATTTTTCGATATTAGTGAGCGAGGCATGGTTATGAACGGTTGAATTATACATGTCTATAAATGTTTTCCACGATTTAATATCACCACTAAATTTGAACAATTCCATCCGGGGTAATTTTACATGATCTTTCACGAGCGTATTACTAGCTGTCGAAACCGTGGGCTGCAGAACCGGCGACTCTTTAAATATATCATCATATTTAACCTGAATGTGAAAATAATCGTGATCGAATTGTTTTCGAATAATTTCCTGGGGTTCTATATCGTCATTATGAGTGACCAACTCTTCTACCAATTCATTATGTCGGTCATAAAAATCCGAGTGAATTTTACCGATAGAATTGTACCTGGCTTTGAGTTCAGGATATAACGTTTCATATAACGCTTCTTTTCTTGAAGCCCTATCCGCTATGCCCTTCAACTCCCCAAGTTGATTAATTACAATTTGACGGAGGGCAGTTAATCTTTTAATTTTAGCTTGAGACATTTTAAATTCGAAAAGTAAATACGGTCCAAAAACTCGACGAAACTGCTTCAATTCAAAACGCGATAGCCAAACAGCAAAAAAGCGATAAGCGATAAGCGAACGAGATAGCGAGCGAAAAAGCAGTGAAGGTTAGCCGTGTCAATGCTCTTTAATTGTAACGAAATTATTAGATAAATATTAGTTAAATCCAAAACGAATATTTTATCACAACTGACGAAACGAAAAAAAATGCCATTTATCCGGCTCGAAGGACCAATGTTTGGGGGTCAGTCGCGATAAAAAAAATAAGAATTGCAACACTAAGAAAAAAAAATGTACGACAAATGGGTGGCTTACCTTCTTGTGCCCATACAGCGGTACACTCGCGTTCAACCGTCTTTTTCTCACATTCTCTTGTGTTGGGTTTTGTCTTGTCTCGTGCACGTTTCGAATCGAACTAACTCAACTTTTCTTCCTTAATCTCCCCCCCAAAACCACCCATTTTTAACGCGATAAAATCAAAAGAAATAAAAAATAAAATTTATGTTTATGCCCCCCAAAACGGTCCAACGAAACGATGATTCATAAAAAAAATAAAAAATAAAAAACTTAACAAACAATTGGGGCAAAACAGTTTTTCTTCTGAAACTATAAATCTGAAAATAAGGGAAATGGAAAATTGTATTCTTGTTTATTCAGGTGTCTAAAAAATCTGAAATTTATCAAATTCGTATTTAATTTAGGAAAAACTCAAATCTGACAATATATCTAAATTGATTCAAGCAACTAGCTTCAGGCTAGTTTCCATGGATGCGAATGCTATATTAGAGATAAATCCGTATGTGGTAATAGATACAAAGGGATTATAGGAGTGTGTGGCGTGATTGCCGAGTAGTTATTTCTAGGATCCATTTTATACAATAAAACAATTTCAATTAGTAGTCGCATACCAAAATGCATATTTACAAATCGAAACAGTCAAACTGACCTAAAGCTAATTGCTTTAATCATTCAGGATAATAATAGACTGAGATTGATTACTAAATATCGTGTACAAGCTCAATTAATAAGAAAACTTCCGATCTGATATTTTTAGAAATCTGTTTGGCCGTTTTATTTTTTTTTTGCTCGTATAAATGGATAAAAATCATTTTTGAGGCGATTTGCACGAGTTCATTTGTTATGTCTTTGACTTCGGCATGCAATTCGATATCGTTGGAATCACACACCAAAGCAGTAACACGTTTATCATGTCTCTAATGCGGTAAACATGTGTTTAACTATTGCAAAAATTTGTTAATTAGGTGGCAATAAATCAATTATTTTCTCTGGTAAACGCTTCATACTTGTTTTATTAAATACCAATCAAAATATACCTTTTAATATTTTGTACAAGTTCTACAAAGTTAAAAAAAATTAAATGTAGGTATGGAAAGATTGGGAAAAACTGCATATTGTAAATATTTACTCAGATATTAAATGTTAATAGTTATTTACAGTAGAGTGATATAAATAGGTATTTTGCAATCTAAAAGCCGTTTGAAGCACCACCCCCGTTGGAGGGAGTGCTTGTTACCTTGAAGGTTACAAAATACTATCAATTATAAAAAAATAAAAACAACACACGAAAGATGTATTCAACTTTTTGGCTGTATTAATTATCTTAATCAAATATAAAATAAAAATCGTTGTTTTTTACTTTTTGGTTTTGATAATCAATGTAAGTCTAACTTTAGCTTTACAACTCTAGATTTTTTATTTTATTGAATAATTACTGCCTTAGATACAGTCTAAAGCCAAATTTTTTTTATAATTTAAATTACTACTGGCAGAACTACTTTTACACTACTCTACTAAAAATCAAGTGATTACGCACTGAGCGAACAATCGGGACTGTCAATTTTACAATCATTCTACGTTTTTACCGCACTAGTGCCTGCAAAGAGCACAGGGATTTTTCTCGTTTAAAAAACGGTTTAAAATTAGATTATCTTATCAGAGTTTAAGTTTATAATAAAACAATGCACTTTACCAATTTTATTCAGATAAAACAACAGAAATGCATTCACAATATTGCATTTAAAGTTTAAGTTTAAGCAGCGTCATCTGTGAGACATTGTGTAAAATAATAAAATGTCAAATTTTGACAGTTAGTTACCTACATTATCGACATCAACGCCCTTGATTTTTTTGACAAATTAAAGGTAAATTTTAAGATTATCGTTTTTCGGCTTTGTGGAGGATCCGTGCAAAAAAAAATATACAAGAGATGTGCGAGAACAGTTTTGCTTTATTTGTGCGACATTCTTTATTCGAGCGCAAAGTGCACTCGTGTAAAAACAGTCGCACTCATATGCAAAAAATGTTTCCGCACTTATCGTGTAAATAACTATTTTTCAATTCTATCTCGCAGAAGACTAAAAAACGTTTTGCCAAATAGCTACTGCTATGTTTTTTGGGAATTGGGATTTTGCACTATTATTGCACTAACACAGGTAACTCTAACACTAATGAATGTTGGTGAATTGCGTTTAATCGAAGAATATGGTGTAGTGCGTTAACAAAATTTTTGTCTATCTGCTGATATTTCTATTTCTTTTTTACTGCTGGGAATATTTTTTTTATATTTGTTTATATTTTTTAATACTGTTTAACATGAATTGAAAAATTAAATAGAAATAGTACCTCTCGAAATAAAATCGGATTTACTATTAATATTTATTTCAAACAAATAAAAAATAAACATTAAAATAACACACCCTCAATAAAATGTTTTAAAAGATGGAAATTATCAGACTTGTGGGTATTTATCTATAAAGACGTAGCTTTAATTTTTATTTATTTATTTTTTGATAAATTAATACATTTTTGAGAAAAGTTCTTACCTTATTTTTGCCTCTTTGATCTATAATTGCTGGTACAAGTTTTCCTATGATTTAACTTTAAATTGCTGATGGCAGTTACGGCTTGATGCACAATGGCTAGTGGTGCTAAGTTTTTTACTCTACTGCTAATTTCATCTTCACTTATGATTTCACTCACTTTAATTTCAAATCACTGCAACTGTTACAATTTTAAACGTCAGAATGACGTCAGACGTTTATGACAACCGTAAATTATATGAATATTGCTGTAATACTGCCTTCCCATTACTCACAATTTGAATCATTATGAAAAATTTGTATCGTAATGAAGATCATTAGAGTTCAGGTAGTTGACAAAACTAATAAATTGCTTACTAAATACTTGGCAAATTTACAAAATGTGCTTACTGGTCTACCTTTGTTGTGAGTCTGGACGTAATGCAGAAATAACTATGGCATATACAGAATTACGAATTTTTTCATTGCTACCATATATTGGATTCGGCAAAAATTCTATTTTTCTGATTTACTAAATATTAATTTTATAAATAAGTATATTTTATAGTTATTTATGTAACAAGAGAACTATAAGGATGGTAATGACTGTGGGCAACGGGTTAACGGAATCGAGTGCTTGTGCTTGATTTGTAAGTTGTCTAAGGTTATTACGAGTATCATTTAATAATTAACATGATATATATTTTTTTTCATGAAAAATAGAAATAGTGACTTAAATTGTAAATCTTATTAACAAAGACTTCCTACTTGAGCTATTATCATTACTACGATTTACATCTCTTATTTTACATTGGCAATTCTGAAAAGGGATTGTTGCTAACAGATGTTTGCTATCGGCTTTACCAATACAAGATTAGAGACTTTATAAATCCTAATAATGCTAATAGCCCAAGTAGGAGGTCTTTGTTAGTTAGATTTACAATTTAAGTCACTATTTCTATTTCACATGGAAAAAGTATATATACACTTTTATTTTCTACTAAATTTCAAACAAAACTGCGTTTAAAGATTGTGACAAAATGAGAGTTTCAAAACATAAAATTACTAAAATTTTGAAAGAATAAGTTAAGACTATATTTATGCTAATTGTTTAGTCGGAAATAAAATATTATTTAAAATTATGTAAGTGTTTTTTGTTTTAATACTTCTACAAGCCTCAATTATTGACTTTTTTGTATTAAAATTACTCGAAATGGAAAAGAGGGCCACGATTGCACATTGTGGTGAGTTTTATGTATTAATATTGTTGGGGCAAGTCTAATTTTTATTGCTGTAACATTTAGAAAGGTTAAATAAATGAATTAAGAGAAGCTATGTTGTTTTAGTAATTTTTTGCGAATATCCGTGGGATTTGGTTGTGTTAGAGTGGGTGATAGGATAGAATGTAATTGCAGTTGTTGAAGAAGGAAAGTTGAGAATTTAAGAGGGTGAGGTACAGAATGGTCTAAAGAAGACATAAAGCGGAGTACTGTTATGTATTGTGTATTTTATGTGGCCGAGACCCGAAAATATATTTGAAGTGGTTAGTATAAAAACGTTGGGGATTCAGGTACGTCGGTATACCTGGGAGAGATAATACTGGTAGAGCTAAGACTTTCAATATCGGCTGGTTATAGCCGAGATAAAAACCGCAGGGGGCACTATCTACCCTCCAGGAAAATTGTAAACAAAGCCAAATCCCGGTCAAGATATATTGTAATACTTTCGACAAGCTAATTTCTCGATGGACAAATGGGAAAAGTTGTGAAATAGTTGTGGCGAGTTGTCTCTTACCCTTAATTGGCTCAATAAATTTAAATTTTTGCGTAAGTAATTTTTGCTGTTGTGGAATTCGATTAGTTTTTAAAAAGTGCATTTCTCTATCGAATCGGCCCTTTTAAAACGGGGATAATATGTTATCGTCTAACATATTTCTTTAATGAGCAATTTCGGAGGCATTACTTATCTCTCTAAATTCCTTTTTAATGGAACCCGACGAAACTGTGGATTTTAGTTCACTCAAGCTTTTATTGCTACGACTCACTTTTCATAAAAATAGATTTATACCCCGGAAAAGATTTTTCGTGTTTATCGGAATTTGAATAAGCTGCAAGGACAAAGTGACGTATTTTTATTTTCGGTTCGTATCGGTTTAACATGTGTAGTAAAATGTCGTGCGCGGGTGTTTTATTACCTTAACAAATTTATTTAAAACCCTATCGGTAACCCTAATCAATGTCCCGTTGACTCGAATAAAATATCAAATATTTATTAGTCCTAGTGCCAGAATCCTGATAATATCACCGTCAAAAAGTAGACCGTAATATTTAAACAACCCTTGCAAATTTAATGTAACCTCGTTTTTATAATTGAACTTGTAATTTATTACTACTTCGCCATAATATATTTTAGCGCATTTTCGTGTACAACACGATTATTTTTGCTTCACTAAATCCAATTAACCAGAAATGAAACACTAAACACGACTCTATCGATTTTTATTATTATATTATAATCACTCACCTGTTTAATTACACATTTTTCTTTTTTTTTTTTAATGCACTTGCACAACTCCAGAAACTTCCTCATCTGCACTTTGATAAATAACGCCGTTAAACTCTTGACAAATGTACAACTATGGACAAAATTAATGGCGATTTTGTCGGTAATTTATCTTGGATATTGCGAGAGAGCTACTGGATTTTATCTATTCGAATTTTACCTAGAAAATTATTTACTCCAGAATTAAACTTATACAAAGGCTCAACCGCGACGATAAATTTCCTTAACGCCAAATTACTTTGAAAAATTATTGTTCAGTTCTTTTTAAACTTGGAGGTCTGCGTGATGCTCATATCGTGGTTCTTTTGTTAATCCACACAATAAAAAAACAGTTAGCCATTTTTTTAACTATGAGAACCAACCACGTCTGGAAATCTAAACCGATCGCAAACATAAATTCATCCAATTGCGATTAAATGCAATTTCTGTCACTTTTTCCACTCAAATGTTACTTAAGCGAAACATTTGTTTACCATTATGGCTAGGAGGCGGATCCTGGGTGACAGTTGTGGAAACTAAACAGACATGTTCAAACAATATGACAGGGGTTTCATTTTTAACGAAATTCCCTCGACCACCAGGAATTTTGAAAAATTTTGAAATTATTTAATTAACAAACCCCAATTATAATTTATTTCCTTTGTTACAACCGTCATTGTTTGACTACCATATGGTCTACGTAACTTTTCACACATTGGCTCATTATGACACAAAAACAAAACACGCGCCTTTTTTGGACGCTCACAAGTTTTAATGCGAATTTTATTGCTTTACAAAATATCAATATGGAGAACAGTTATAAATCTTAATTTGGCTAGTTTTAGTTATCACGGGTGAACAAATAAAAATTTGGTGTGGGGTGTCGTTGGAAATATTGTATTCGAAAAGTTGCGTACAATTAAAAAATGTATTTGAATGAAGAGAAATACGGGATTTATTGTGAAAATATTAAAAGGGTAAATCCTCTTAACGAGTTTTGGAGTTATACGAGTGGCTGCACTTAATAGGTGCGAGTGGGCATTTAAAAATTGTTTTTTATTATTGATGGGAAGTTTGTTCAGGGGCGTGTTTTAGTTTGTTTGATAAATAATTCTGCCAAAAGCATACCGCTCCTAAATAATGGTAGAGAGAGCTTATAAAAATCTGTTACTTTTGGCACGTTTGAAATGTTTCGTGTTGGGTTTATTAGAAATATTTTATAGTGTATAACAGGAGAAGTTTGGGCTCTTGTTGAATGTTTCCTCTTATAATGCCCCTTTCATTATTAACTAATCCGCTGACGTGCAGTCTACACGAGATGGAGAAAACCTGAAACCCTGTTTTATTTCACCACGATCAATGTGCTTTGCCTCGTGTTCAACATGCCCTATATTTCAGGCGTCAGTTTGGCCGTATTGATTTTTCGCACAATTTTTATTATTATTATCAACACCCCGACTTTTTATATCGTTAAATGAGGATTTGCGAATTCACCCTTCGTTACAATCTGTGCCGACAGATTATTACATCCAACTCCTAAAAATAAAAATTCGCAAAGCGCACAGAAATAAACATGACCACTACAATTCTAAGTACATATATTTATTTATAAACATTACAAGCTAAGTATATTTGCTGTTTCATGTTTGTAAACACTGAAAAATTGTTTCAAAAACTCCACTCCTATTTTTACTTTGCCACCACATATAAATCTCGGTGTCCTAAACAATATGGTGCGGAAAATGTCGGAAAACATCCAGGGACTTGTTGTGACCCTGGCCCTCGGCTACATTTTTCTGTCATTCTATTTAACTTCCTTACAATTTATTACACACCTACATGCAGCGTGACCCAACCTCCTGACTATCATTAGCTAAAATATCTACAGACTGCTCCAGCCAGACCTCATATTCTTAACACATAATGTGGGTAACATTCAAAGGGGGTAACACACAAGAAACTTGGACATAATTTGGAGAAATATTAGAAAAGGCTAACAAAGAAAATCAAAAATTAATCTACAATCTACTTAAGCATTAAACAGCAAAATGACAAATCTACTAATAATCAAAAGCCGACAATGGCGAAATACTTAGAAAAGAAAATCAAATCATGAACAGAAGGAAAGAAGGGAAGGAAAACGTAAACAATACATAATTATTACTAAAGAGAAAGTATCATTAGCGATGTTCTCTGTTACTATTTAGAGCCCAGTGTTATCGAGAAGGTTCCTGCAGACATGGCACTGAGTTTTATTAAAGGCACAGGGCTGCTGCAGTAGTTCTATTTCGAGAGGTTGCATACAATGAGCACATGCCTTGGCTTGTTTCCCGGGTCCTTCTTGTTGAGAAAGAAGAAAGAAAAGCTACCAAAATATATGACCATAACAGAAATGTGAAAAAATTGTAGAAAAGAATATTTTTGCAACACCAAATGAAATACAGAAAGAAGAGAAAATACCTAAGGATTGAAGATTACCGTTAAAAGATACCTATGTTTAGAATAGGCGACAATAGATACTGTATCAACTAGAGAGAAGTGACAGTTCACAAGCAAAAAGCTATTTGAACAAATATTTGAAATAAAGTTGATAGAGAAAAGAAGAAATATTTAAGATGTTTTACCCACAGCAAAAAAAACTTTTAACAGGATTCTGATTCAGATTTGGTTAGATTAGGCCATTAGGCCTTACAATTGCCCCTGACAGTTAGTCATAATAAAACAGAAGTTTTCCAACATGGATTTTCTTATACATGCATATTGTTAAACAGTGACAAAGCACATGCTCTAAGCACTCATCATTTTGGTTGTATTCTTAACACGTTCGATCGTCGACAATTTCTATTCTGTGAAGATGGTGGTTTAGTCCAATCAAACTTTCTATAAGCTTTGTGGTTAGCTGTAGGCAAAATTTGGCGATTCTTTTGCAGAGCTTGATTCATTATGACTTTGCTCTGTTTGCAATCTTCACGATTCTTCCACCTGGTTAATGTGCTGACAGAGAGTTTTTTTATTACCATTACTATCTTTTTTTGTAACCCAGCAGATCTCTTCTTTTGCTATGGCCAGCAGCGATAGATGATCTCTTCTTCTACTTCTACGATCTCTGCCTGAAGAGCTATGATGTGTTTCCAGAGACACGTTTTCTTAAATTTTAAGGTCTTTTAAGTAAACCCCAAGTCAAAATCTTACATTATTTTTTGTACTGTTTGTCTAGTTCACACATCTGGTTTCTCCCTTTTCTCTTGCAAGGTGGCTAATTATGCAGTTCAATCACAGATTCAAAACGGATATCCTTTCGGACGCCTCGTTCAAAATGTGATTGTGTTGGGCTGCTTTTCCTTGAACAAATTTCTGTTTGAGAACCCGAAACCTTAGTGGAGTTCAAAACACAAAATTATCTTCATTGCGGCCGTGAGAGTAGATCTCAAATTTGGCAGGAAAATATGGAATACAGGAAAATAAATTTTAATGGTAAGATAATCAATTAATAGTGATCTCTAGAAGGAAACTGTTGATTGCGTGAATTGGAAGAATTTGTGATTAGAAATATTTTGCAGTAAAGAACAACCAAAACAATTGAATTTTGTGTTTCACAAATTATAAAAGCTGCATAAGTGAAGAAGTATAATTAAAAAATGTATTTTTGGAAAAAAAGTTTTATTAGTGAAAATATCAAAAGAGTAGATTTTTTAACCAGGACTGAGTTCTTTGCTATAAAAAAAACTTTCCTCTCTTTTGATATTACTATTTTTTTCTAATTTTTTTTAAATCTTTTTTTCGTCTTTTTACTTTTTTTTTGTTTTTATTTATTGATTTTTCTTTTTAAATTTTTAACTTACCTTGTGCTATTCTAACTAAATGGTCAAAGAACCATTTTAGTTTTCTCTTTTCTAGTAAAACTGCTTGCTCTCAGCTCTCAGCATTTTTTTTTATTTATTATTTGGTTTTCTGCTTAATATATTTTCAAGAAATAAAATTAAAGTAAACAAAATAGACAAGAGACGAACAAGGAAGTAGAACAGCAAATTATGTAACAATTTAACAAACAAAAAACGCAGATAGAATGTCTTACGCTATGAATAGTGGATTTATTTATTACTAAGAAAGAAGTTAATAGGTGCAACAAATGCCACATCCTTATTAATTGATATGAAATATGGGCTAACGCCACAATCCAAGACCAGACTCCAAGCAAGCGAGATGAAATATCTAAGAAGTGCAAAAGGCATTATAAGAAAGAACTAAGACACTTGCCATAGTGGATATTTATGAGAAAACTGTAGAAGTAGAATTTTTCTATACCACTTTTTCTGTATAGACAGAAAGGTCACCGATTATTAGGTAAGGAACTCGCTTAACAATTTCGAACCTTTATCTATATTTTGACTAAAATAAATCTGAGGTTTAGCCACATGAGAACTATTTAGTTATTTTTCATTTGATAGCAGCTAAGAATAGATGATTAACTGTCATAAATGGTGCTTGTACTCTTTGTGTTTTAGGGTGTCTTACAGTTTGTCGCCTGAGCTCAGTATATTAAAACTGAAAACACTGAAGTTATGGGATATTTAGGGAGGGCTGTGGGTTAGCCTGTATTTCCCAGATTTATCTTTTATGCAGTGCTGAAAAAACATGTGTATGGTTGTAGGATGTGAGAAAGTGAGTAGAGTGTATAAGAGGTTTTTTTAAAATGAGGTGGAATTGTAACCCGAGAAGAATAGTAAAGAATCGATAGGTATTAAGTTAGAATATCCATTTTTGTGCCGGTTTCTTGTAAATATGTAAATGAGGTAAATCAATATTCCATCGAAGTTCTGTAGAAGGGAGTGTAAAAATGGTATTATAATTATAAGGGAAGAGGGCGCATACAAGTCTAAAGTTGTGGATGCAGGCCATTTAATCCGCAATATATTAAAGTTGAATGTTGAGCAGTGATATAATTCCGGTTTAGAGCGTGAGTCTCCGAATTTTTGACAGTTTTAAAGAGTGCAGCGGCATTTGATGAGAGAGATGTTGTAAAAAGTAGAAAATTAGGATTGCGCGTGCTGGGTCCGGAAATGGTGTCTGGAGGGGCTCACAGGGGTGTAACGGCCCCCGGACGGCCATATTTTAAGTCGGCATGCAGCCGAGTTCGCGCCACATTAGCCACTTATCTGGCCATTGCCATCTGCTCATCTGGCGAAAGAATATAAGACATTCAACGGAAACCGAAGGGCTGAACTACCCTCGACACCGACTGACGTCACCACACTAATCTAGGTTTATAGTCTAATATGGATAGGGCCAAGGGCGCAAACGCCCATTCCTTGTTCATCTGTCGCACTCAATTCGATTTGGGAATTGTCCAATGCTTTTAATTTTATTTTTATTTCGACCTTTCACACATTACAGGGACGGATTATCCCTCCAACTACTTTTAATCTAATTTCGCTTAAAAACACATCCACACAATTAGACGCACAAACAAAAGTACTCTACCAATTCGCAGATTTTCGCCTACGCTTACTAAATCCAATTCAATCGACTAACTAAAAAACACCCAATCAAATCATTCACAATTTCATACAGACCCGCTTAATTACGAAATTTTCTTCATCCGCCCTGGCACTATTATTATCAACTTCACTCCTTTTTCTCTTAATTATTTCAATTTAGACAACGCAACGTTTACGTACTAAGAACAATTAAACAATTTAAATTCAACGGATGCATTTTGCTAAGGTCTAGTTATTATTATATTTTAATTTTATGTTTATATATTCTAAATTATTACGTCAGGTTCACTTAATTCCTTTAGGTCAAATATCAGCATATTAGGATTTCAAAATTTGTTAACAAAGACGGTTGATATGTAAAAAAGAAATAAAAAATATTAACCGTCATAAATAAAGACCACACAGCATCTGAAATTAGTAACTTATTTATTTATATTTTATCAACCAGTACATATAAGACTGTCTTAATCACTGCTGTATGTGCTAAAAAGACTCAAAATCAAAGGCGAAACGTCGGCAATAAAATTATACAAAGTTGCATTGATTGATAATCTATAAAACACATCATAATAATGAAGAATAAATATTTTTTATTCTAATTGTACGAGCTTAAAGACCACCAAAAATATGGAATTTATTTTTTGGAAAAAATGTGGAAAATATTTTAAAAAATTTATTTGCTCTGATAATTGAATTTCTCGAGTTTTTGTTGAAGGTTTAATTAATTGATCGGTTTGCTAACTGGTCATTTAATCTTATTAAATATCAAATGTTAATTAAATAGGGTCACTTTCGACCTTTATTTAGAATTCGGCGAGGCTTGTGGAAGAGTTGGGGGAATTCGGTTTCCTCATTAATTCCTCAGAAACCTTAAAGTTTTGTGTAAGTTGAGTATCTCAATAATGCTTTAATAATTGTCTTAACATTGCCTGTACTTGAAATTTAAAATTCAATGACTTTGAAACAAAAAGATCGATAATTCTGCAAATTTTTTTGGGTCCCGATAATAATAACAAAGTTATGAATACGGCGTACTTATTTTTGTCTGTTCAATCTCGATAAGGCTTGTGAAAGTTTATTTCGCTGCAAATATTTTATCAGTGAGAGAAAGACTATATCAATTTATCGGTAAATCGTGGTCAGCACGGCTTGAAGGAACACAAAAGTCAAAGTGATGTTTATCTGTGTCAGCTATGAGATGATGGTAGAGAGGTGTAGAATGCGAAACGATTTTCGAGCTCCTAAAACGTCGATTTGATAGCTACGAGAATTTTTTTATGTATACTAACAGAGTGTTTTTTTTATTTCAGGTAAACTCCACATGAAATGGCTTAAGGAGGGCTAATTCTTATGTAAATTAATAAGCAAGGTATCGTATAACTTTTTTTGGCAAAAATTTCTCAGCGAATGTAATTAGGGTGTCATTAATTTTGTGGATGGCAGCAGGCTTCTATTTATTACAGCCACCACATGTAATAATCTGTAACGTATGTGATGCATGTGCTGCAAGAAACGTAATAAAGATTATCGAAAAATTCCACCGCGACAAGTGTGGGAAAAATTTCAAAATTAAAGCAATTTCATTTTTTAATTTATATCTCAAAACCTTCAAAACACAGAAAGGTTAAAAAATTGAACACCATTTGTACAGTTTGAATTTTATACTAGTTGTTTTTAAAATAGTTTACAAGCGATGCTCTTATAAGGACAATTTGATATGTATAGGGTGTCTCCAAAAGATCTGTATAACTGGCTATATAGCGTCAAAGGTTTTAAATTTTTTTTTATTATTTATTGTAAAAAATAAACGGCTTAAGCATTTTAAAAAGAAACTTGGTGTGTATATAAGCGTTATCAACGTACTTTATTTGGCATTATTAATTTGATTCTACAATAGGTGTTACAAAAGTTACAATGCTTATCAATAAACAAAAATAGTAATTTTTTTTAAACCAGTAAGTATATATTTTTGAATTTTTTTTTCTGATAGGCAGCTTGATTTTGAACATTTTTTGTCTGTAATAAAATTTTGATAGTTGCATTAGTTTAGCCAGAAAAAAAATATCTATGATTTAATTAATGCCGTTCACACAATGCGGACACCCTAAAATATTATTTTATTTTACTTAAACATGTGGTACATTATACGTTTTAAACTGTTTTTTAAGCCGTTTATCTTTTAGAACAAATAATATGTATTTTTTGCGCACTGTAACGCCGAAACAGTACACTTGTTATGACGTCACGAATATGTAATAGACTGTTGTACAAACTTTTTAGAGACACGTTGTATGGCCGAAAAAAAAGTTGAAAAATTTCTAAACCACTTTATCATTAAAATTCTGCAAAATGTTAAATGTAAAATATCAAAATCGGTTTAGACATGTACCAAGAACTTATTGGCAAACTTAAAAAACCTTACATCACGTTGTAACCTCTTCTAATTGAGAATATACTTGTAAAATACAAAACTTTGAGGCAGTTTCCTGAACCATTAAAAAAATAATAATATTTTTTTGTTCATTGCTTGTAAATGATTTCAGGGCACCTTGTATATTATTTATGAATATTTTATGCTACCCTTACTGACACTGTCATATTCTATATACCAAATAATGTTGTATAGTTTGTCACACAGTTATTTTTAGCAATGAATTATTTAATTTAAAAAAGTATATAGGGGTGAAGGGTTTGGCTGGAGGTTTCGGTATCTTTGAATTGAAAGCACAATCGGAAGGACAAACAGTGCAAAAAAGTTCACATTTCCTGTACCGTTTTGCGCAATTTGCGAACGAAATGATCATATTTGCCGCAAGGAAAATGAAATATCTCAATCGGATGTGGGTTGATATCAGGCATTGGAGGAGTACAATCCTGGTATTTCTTGTCGATCGACATTTTGAAACTTGGTAATTTGTAATTGTTATTTCGGAAGCTGCGCTTTGGGTCGTGAGGAAAAAGTTTGCCGTCAGAAAACTGTGTATCGAAGAGCGTTAATCAATATGGAAATAGATAGCTCGTGTAATAATGCCTTTACATGACTAATCCCTATTGTAGGCCAGTTAAAGCGGGATCTGAAATGGCCTTTGTTAAGCCCGAGGGAAGTCGGTCTGTAATGGATCCAACCGCATATTCTGCAATTTGAATTATAATTGTGTGCAAATGCGAACTTTGGATGTTTATACGAAATTGCGAATAATACCGCAAAACAAAAACAACATTTACGCATAATTAAGCTTCTCTAACCCAACTTAAACACTACACACAATCGAATTTACAACTTATTGACGCGCTACGAAACGCTAATCCAATTTTTAAACACGCAAATTCACTTCAACAACAACTTTAAACTTGCAAAAAATAACGTCTCACAAAACCCCAAGCACTTTCGCGCATTTTAATCTCATTATTTATTGATTTTGCGTTTGCTGTTTGCAAATCAAAACCCAATTTTCTGATATTAAGCGCCAGATATTTAAATAAATTAATACCAACCGAAGCGAAACTCAATTATTGCTCGTCTTCTTCATCTATTCCCAAAATCAACACAAATTTAAACTTTCTAAAATATTCTCATAAACACAATATCTGCAACGTTTCAACTGGTGGAACTTTTCATCTTCAGGTATCTAAAAACGTGTAGTACAAACTGGTTTTTAACTAAATATGTTAAACCGGTTTTGATTCTACTAAAATCAGCAGTTTTTTAGAAAAGCTAATAAAACGGTTGGGGGGGGGGGGGGGTTATTAGAGATATTGCGTTTGATTAATTTCCGTTTTAATATTTGCAGGAGTGATTAGATATGACTAATTTTGTGTTATTTGTGGAAGTTGAAGCAAGGCTGGTTCAATTATTTATAATGTGGTCTTGTTTAATCAATTGTGTTTGTCGGGGTAAAATATTTTGTAATTAAAGCGAGTTATTTTTGTTAACAAAGAAACGGGAGAAGTGATAGATTGGGACAGTTTTATTTTGGTAGGTTTTATTTTAGAATTTTTATCGATGAAAAGTGAGGCGTTTTGAACTCGTCGGTGTACAGCCTGAAGGGTTCTTATTAAGTGTTCGCATATACATAAATAGCATGCAGGTGTTTCTCAGGTAATATGTAGTCGGATGTCGAAGGGTTTTGTGGGGGTGGTTCGTGGTGTTGGGGGCGTTATTTTGCGCTTAGTCCGTACCAGGCTATTTAGTGCCGAAAACTTGTTAACAAGGTTATTACAAGTTTTCTTCTCCGAAGTCGATTTAGTGATTTATAAAGAAAAGTGTTGAGGTATAATGAGAACCTTTCTTTTCATAAGATAATGTAATTGAAAAACTCCAAAGCTCGACAGTATAAAATATAAAGGTATTAGAGCAACCGGTTAGTTAAAAGAGGCCTTAATGAATTTACCTCATGTAAAGCTCGTCATAAAACACATCCTTTTAATAAGTTATACGTGCAAAACCAACATTGCAAATCTTAGTACGTTGTATTAATATTAGCTCGCTTGCAAATTACAAATACGTGATGGGAATTCGTCTCAACATTTTTCTCTTCTCAAGCAAACTTTACAAAATATATTCACAATTGCTTACTTCCGATTGTAAAAATGTCGTAAAACTCTCAACATCTGGACTATAACCTACAATGTTATCTTTATAAAAGCTGCTGAGGATTAACAAATTCGAGAAAATTAGCCAAAAAGATTCACCCTAAAGGCTTTTCTTGAGAAAACATCTTCCAAACGACTAAAATAACGAATTAAGATATGAAAGGGATCACACAAAAGGAACTCAACACATTTACTGTATCCCTATTTAATAACCCACAAAGTGATTTTTAAACCCAAATGTGCAGAAAGCGGTTCTCACCGATTTCAGTCTCAATTTTCCAACAATAAAAAAATTATTTAAAAACTATAAACTAACCAATTCCTATATTTTACGACTAATTAATTAGAAGGAGAAGAAAGTTTTTTTTAAATGATTTTACAATTAAACAATTTTCAAATTATTTTAAGTACTTATAAGAACCGGTTTTTATAAAGAACAGCAACCGATAGTCCTAAAATGATCGGTTCTAAATCGGTTTAAAAGCGGTTCTAAATCGCTTCTTAAACATGTCCTAGCCAAAATAGTTTAGTTAGCTTTAAATAGTAAAAAGCTATAAAACAATATAAAACAAAGTATTAGTTTTCTGGATTAATGAGAAATATATCATCTTCTAAGCTTTATTTTATTACTTTTGGTTCAGGTACCGGTTTCTGGTCTCTTCTTCATTGACGTTGTGTAAACAAGGTGGAACTCATTCTGAAATTAAATGTTTTTTATATAATTGAACGAATTTTTTCTTAAGTTATATAATTTTTAATTTGTAAAATTGACGCAAGGCAGAGGCTGAAAAAGGGAGACTCCCAAACCGATACCTGCAACAAAAAATCATAAAATAAAGCTTAGAGGAGCCTGTTTTTCTCATCAATCCTTAAAACAAAACCCAAGCTTAGGAAAAAATGTTGGAAAATAATAGTTATTTTTTACTTTTATTCCAGTGTATTCAAACATTTACAAAGAATTTATTGAAAACTTTACAATATTGTTATATCACAAGGAATTATGTAGGTAGAAAGATACTTAAATATTTGTTAACAAAATTAACAAAACTTTTTCCGTTCCTCGTTTGCATATGAGCTTCATTAAAACGCATTCTAAACAGTTCGTTGAACACTCTTTTTAATGAACTGTTGATACCAAATGAACTGTTGATACCAAATTTACAAATCAATATTTTGACATTTATATCAACTGTCATCAAGATTTGGAATTGGGTGATACGTTTTAAGATACAATTACGATCAGAGAAAAGTGCACGTTTTGTTAACCTAGGTTTTTATCAGTGATGTTTTATCTTTTAATATTTTTTTCGAATAATTTAAAATAAAAATAGCGAAAATAAAATTTACTATTGCTAGAGATCTTTATTCCAATTGTAAATGATTGTTAATCTTAGAATTCAAAAGAATGTAAAACAGAGACATAAAAAAAATATTTTTTTGGCAACGTATTTGAATAAAAGCTAAAGTTACAGCAGAGAATTTTGACATTGTAAATACACGATCACGGGAAATTTTAATTTTTTTATATTTTGGGGCTGTTTCAGGGCAATAGTGCTTTCAACAGTGAAACGGTTTTGCCATACTTTTAAAGCCGCTTTTAAATGTATAGAACAAGTTTTGAAAAATGCATAAAACCGATTTTGAAAGATTTTAAAAACCGGTTTTGACAAAAGATCTAAAAAATCGTTTTTTTTAAAAAACTGGTTTTGTTTCAAATCGGTTATTTGGTTTGAATTTTTTATTGGTTTTGCCAGCATTAACTGATACTAACAGTCATTTAGAAATCATATAGAAAATATAGGTATATAGAATATATAAAACTATAGATATATTATGAATATAGAAAAACCTAAACTAATACTGTACCTGTTTTTGATTTTGGTAAACTTTTTAAAACAGCTTTTAAAAACAAGTCATACATTTTTTGTCTTATTAGTTTTACAGGAATTAAGAGAGGAAAAATATTTCAGTCGTTTTTTTATTTAGGTGACCATCCTCATTGTGGAACTTTAAACGTTTAACGATAAGAAAACTTTTGAAGGTAGAACTTGCTAGCGTTCATTAACTGGAATTAAGTTGAAACAAAAAGTATCCTACATAGTAATTGGAATTAAAACAAGCGAAAAACCGCTTAGAAATCACTTGATATTAAAATTTTTAGTAAAAGGAGACTCATTTGGGGAATCAAGAGTTGACAGATCATCAACATTTCGTATTAATTGCATTATTTGATACATGTATGAAATTAATGTATATTCTGTGTCAGGTATGACAATTAATTTAGAGTTGAGAGAATTGATTCAGAAGTAAATAAAGTCCGGAAGGTGTAATTTATGGTCAGTTGAGTGTGCTTAGTGAAACTTCCCCCAAATTCGGACATATGTCGTCGCAAGTCCCCTAAAATGATCCAAGTGTCCATAAAGAGCACGTTTTCCCCAAATCCAATATCAATACGTATGCAATATCCGAAAATCACCATTAATGGTTTCTCATAAATGACGTACATGATAATGTTGAGCTCCCTATAGACTTACATTTAAACCTCTCGCTGTTCCCGTAGCCATTACCGGTAAAATAGGAACGGAAATAACACTCGTACAATTAAGTGGACAAGAGATACACACGGTTCAAAAATCGTTTTAATTATTGTCAGGGGACGAAAAATTTCAAAACAAATCTAGACTCTCAAACGAAACAAATTCCATAACTCTTCCGGGATTTCACGTATTTTCCAGAAAGTAAACAACCTAATGGTATGTTCAAATTCTCTCCAGCTTTCATCTCTTCAATCATTTTTTCATGAACTACTTCATCCTCTGCTTTTCATAAGCTCATATATCGAGACAGCGATTGTCACACTATACTGAACACGTTTAAAATTCATTATCTTACATATATCTTTTAACACCCAGAAAACTTTACACAAACACAAATCAATGACGAATCAAATATTTACACAACTCCATGATTGACTATTAATTATTTACTGTATTTATGTCTACTTATTTATTCTCAAAAATGTTCTACGAATAATTAAAATAATTTAACAGAATCGATCGCTAATTAAATATTAAGGCAACTTCCTATTTTTAGACCAAAAAAATTCCTTGAGGACGTCTTATCCCAAAGGATTACGCCTAAACTAATTCTGTTTAATAATTCAATAAAATGATTAAAGAACTACAAAAAACAGCTTCCAGTTAGACTTCACTGGTATAGGGGTACAATAAATATCCTTTATCAATTATACCATAGAAGGTGGTTTAATCGAAGACGATACAATAAAGAGACTTTTTTTTTGTTTTAACAAAAAATGGCGAGGTTTTACTGTAACACCAAACTCTATAGCAAGTGGATCAAAATTGCAAATATTTTTTATGTATAACGATGTAATCACATGATGGCTATTACGTAGAATAAAACATTTTTTAAATTACTTGCTGCGAACGGCGGCAAACCGATGTGCCTGATTTTTCCCAACACTTGCAGCCACTAAGATAATATTTTCATTGGATCTGCCTAATCAAAGGATTTCTTGTTTACAACCGACCCAATTTTATCAAATTTTTTGATTATTCGAAGAGGTGGACCAAAGATGGCACCAAAACGATGAAAAGGTGCTGTTCGTTTGTGTAGTGTTGTAACATAACGAAAATTTGATGAATCAAAGCTTCTGGTGTGTTATATTTTTGATAGTTTGCTCGATGAGACAAGAGACGAAAAGCCAACTCTATTTCAGCACATTTTCGTTTTCACTGTATAATTAATAACAGTGAAGCGGCTACTTGACTGATGTTTTACTATTTTTGCTAGAAACATTCTCAAATGAACAAATCATGAAGATATACTGTTATAAACCAATTTTGGCGTAGCTGACTTTAAAGGCAAGTTTTTTGTTTATTACTAGTGCAATAAAAATTGTATTGTTACCAAACGCAAGTAATTTATGGTTCGATGCGATCTCAGAAAACCGCCCGGAGCACGCAGATTTGTCAGCACTTTTAGGTAGATTTCATCTGTTCCAGGCGGTTTTTTTAGATGCCATCGAAGGTCTAACGACCATAAGGTCAACACTATCTACAAACTAAAATATTTCTAAAATGGAGGTATTTTTTATTATAGCGCAAGTTGTTAGTACTTTTGCTAGACTAAATGGAAAAATATACTCGTATTTTATATAAATTCTACTTTGTACTAGTTTTGTCAAAAAATCTTTTTTCTGTTTTTACTGTTTTTTTTTAGAAACAAATTATGAAGTGATTTCTTGGAGAAAAACACGGTCTGCTGTAAAAACCATTATGTCAGTAACGAACTGACTTGAACGTTTCAAATTTTTAAAGTAGTTAAAGGACACTAGGAAGTGTAGCAAAGCTTAATATACTTTTTATTTTGTTAACAGAAAAATATATGAATGTTTAATTTTGGCAACATAAACAGGATCAATACTCAATTTTTTTAAATAGCACACCCTATTTTCTATCGACTGATATACAACGACTTCTACTTTATTTTGGCAGATTTAGTCTTTTTTCAGTTTATGTTTTCGTCTACGATTGAATAGGAGGATTGCATTCAAGTTGGATAATATTGTAAAAATTTACATTATTTTTAAGATGGATGAAACAATTATTGAAGGATAAGCCCATAAAGTTACTTTTACGACATTTCTGGATATTTTTGATTGTTTAAAAGAGATCTAACTTGATCTAAACCCAGTAGTGCGTACAATAAGAGAGAGTGTCTCACTTATGGACCCACTGACATTGACAGCAGAACAGCTGTGGGTTTTTAGCTGTCTTTTAAAAACATTATTATCATTTTAGCAAAACTGTAAAAATTCAAGGGCTTCCGTATTTAAAATAAGAAAGTTTGAGTTACTTTCGGGTGAAATGGAAGTGACTTTGGTTTGACGTATTGGTAAAAAAATGTCACGTTGAAAATAAAAATTGACGTGTGTGAGCGTTTTTCAAGTAATGTCAATCATTTTTTATTGAATTATATAGTGCGAGCTGGAGAATTTTTAATTAGGGAGGCGCTGGAAAAGATTGGTTATTGAGTGTAACATAAACTGAAAATCTACCTAAATAAATTCTATTTTTCGCTGTCATGTTATAAATAAAGTTTTCATGTTTTTTTTATTTGATTGAAAGCGAACTTGTTGGTTGAGAATAAGAGACAGGTGATCTTTTATCGACGTCCTAGTGTTCTCATATCTTGCAATAAAAATATAAATAAACTTATAAACCTTTTAAATGTACGCAAGTTTGTCTAATATTTTTGCCCTAATGACCGTAACGATCAAATAGCATGTAATATTTTTCTCGTTTTCAAGGTAAAGTCTTAATTGTAACATTAAGTGGCTGTTTTGTTGATGAAATATGTTTTCATGATTTCATTAAAGGAACAATTTGTATACTTTTAGTACTAGCTGACATTTTCTAATTGAGTTGAGTTGGCATTATTACTGAGATAAATTTAGTTTTATTATCCGTACAAGTTGATCGAAAGTTGCGATAAATTATTAATAAGATGAAAAATTTTATTGCAGCACCTGGGACTGTTTGTTTTGTGCAAGTTAGCGGAACTTGTGTTTGTAGATCTTTAAGTATGAATTATGTACTTGGGGCTACAAAGAGACTACAACAATAACGAATAGTCATTTTGGACAATTAATTAACCAGCGCTTCAAATCCATTCCTCCTTTTCTAATCCGCAATTTACCCAATTCAACCTATTTTTACTACATTTATTATTCGGTTTGTTTATTCATCACGAAGCGTTAACCTCGATTTATTTTAAACGAAAGTTTTTTTTTATTTTGCATTACTACATCTTGTTAACAGTTTTAACAGTTTATGTTAACACTATTAACAGCACTTTGTTAACAGTTAACATTTAAAAAATTACTGTTATCACTGGTAAAATTTTCAATAACAACAGTAGACGCCCAGTATCCGTAACACTGGATTATCCGAGACAAACTAAATGATAATTTTGCCTTACTATCGCAAGTTGCCCTCGAATTATCCGAAATTACACTTTAGTAGAATAGCGAAAAATAGTCAACAAAAAATAAATATTTTAATGTGTTACCGAGTTTCAATCCTTGACAAAAAACAAAATTTGGTGATAACAACAAAGTTTAGATGGTGTATTTGAGCTTTTTTTTTTGATTTTGAAAATGAGTCAATAAGCTCAAAACTAGTCTAGAATAAAATAAATTATTTATTTGAAAAGACACAAAAGGTAAAATCTATATTTTTTTTTGTTTGATGAGCATTTTCTTTATTGTAATAATATAAATGTTTTTAATTTTGCGTCATTATAGATAACAGTTTATGTTACAGCAATCTGTTAATACTGTTTTTTAACAGTTATTACCTTAGACGCATTGTTAATATTTAAAATATTACTGTTATTAGTGTTAATTTTTAATAAATGTTTAATTATGAATTAAAATTAGAAATGTGATATTTAGTGCAGTGCGTTCAATTTCTGTAAAAATATTTGGTTCAGTAATTGTCACAAGTGTTAATCGTTTTTCCGCTGTTATTAATTCAAGCAAGCGGCAACCGCACATTTCAAGAATAACAAATCCAATTTGAGCGCCCGAATTTTGCCAAACCGTTTATTGAAAATCGAGTTACGGCATTATGTCGATGTGACAACACCGCGTTAAATGCCTTAATAAACTATTAATGCCGCGACGAAAGACTTGAAATCAATACGAAATTTCTAATTACCATTTGAAAGTTTTAACTTGAATCCGGCTTATGAAGCATTTAATTATTCACGTTATCTTTGTTACTCAAGGAAATGTCCAAATGTCCACCTATTCAACCAAAACTCTATTTACAACGTAACAAACCCAAGTTTCAGGATTCAACAAAGCCATTGCCATCGGTTAGAATTTACAAACACAGATCTGAAAGTGTTTCGGACTTATTTCTTCGTCGGTCGCTGCAGCTACAATGGAAACTGGCCACCTAACACTACTTTTTCAAAATTAACATTAAAAAAACACTTGCACTGGTTTTTGCTCAAAGAATACACAAAGGCATTAAACAGCGAGAAACTGTTATTTATTTCAAAGTGAATTTATTTTTGTTTTATTGAAACAACGAGACTTTTTGATTTTATTACGAGATAAAATATTTTCGTTGTTGAATAAATCGCTAATTCTCCAAAGTATTTGATTGTTAAATTGCAACAGTGCGTTTGAACTTGTTAATGTATAAATAAATTTGTTTGTGGCAATTAATAGACCGAGAATAAATTTTATAACGAAATATAAGCATTTTATTTCAAATATTTATTGATTTACAAACAGTTTTTGCTCAACCATTTAAATTTGTTTCGAACAATCAAGGAAAAATATGTTTCAGGCATACATTTTTGAAGTAGGCACTAAAAATACATTCTGTTGGCATAATAATATCAATTGAGGCATAAATGTTTTTCTTTTCCTTCGTATTGGATCTTCTTGGTGTGAAGAATGAAATGTAGCAACTTAGCAAGCACCCAAAAGCACCAAACAATTTCACTTTGCACGACGCACGTTTCGACAACAAAGTTGTCATCCTCAGGTGCGGAATTAAACTGAGTTGCGTGCGTCGCAAAGTGAAATTGTTTGGTGCTTTTGGGTGCTTGCTTCATTTCATAAATGTTTTTGTCTGATTTTATGTGATTATAGGCATAAATATTTTGCAACAGGCATAAAATTATAATGCCTTTTTGTTATTTTAATAAGATGAAAATATTTATTATGCGAGACAAAAGTCAAAAAATTTTACTTGTAAATGTGATGTATCGAATTTCTAAATTTTGTAAAAATTTTAAAAGCAACATACAATTTACATAAAAAGTTTTTGTGGCAAGATTTTTTATGAAGAATTTTGTTATTGTTATTGCGCAAAAATTAATTTATAAAGGTGGCACATCGGGTGGCACTAAAAGGAGAATCTATAATTTTGTATTGTCGAACATTTCTAGAATGTTAAAATTATATTTTGCTTGGGCTTAGTATAATATGATGCATAAATATTTCTGTCTAAAAATTTTAATTTTTGATAATAATGTGCTATCTACTCCTACAATTGTTGGCATAAATAAACTGAGTTGTTTGAAAAAAAGTGTTTTTTTTTGGGTATTTTCTTTTGATGTTTGAGATAGTCTAAATAAAGGTTTTAAGGAAAGAATGATTGGAAAAGTTCTTGAAAAATTCGGGAAAACTGAAAGTGCTTTTGAAACTTAGACAGGAGAAGGTTTGTCGGGTCAGATAGTTACAAATAGAAGGTTTTTCAGTTGAAAATAAAACATCTGAATACCTTAAAAATTAAGACTATTGAAGGAAAATGTCTGCATTAAACTGCAGAGAACAATCTCATATTTCTTAGTAAGCAGATCGCCAAGTTATTTGCGTACTCTTTCGTGTGGAAACCAGCACCATTGAGACGAGATGGTGCAGGAGGTTATCCACTACTACATTCTATAGTAGCAGGATGTGACTTTACCCTGTTAACAGCTTTCGCTTGTGGTACTTCTAATAGTGCAATTAATTTGCCTGGCGTTTCTGTAGAACTGCTTCTTTTACCTCTCACAAAACTCAGTCAGAGCCATCATCTTTTCGGATGGCGGCATACTCGAGGAGTCTATGAGGAGATAAGCTGATGCCATTAAGACATCTTCTGAACCATTCCCACTGGTTCCCGTTGCAAAGCTGTGTTATTAGGTTAACCTATATTTTCACAGCAACATCTATATCTTCTGAGTACAAGTCTTTTGAATTAAGGCTATGGTTTCTTGTTCCCTATCTGCCGAGTAGCGGCACAATGTTGCAACCGCCGCATAACAGTGTTGCAGATTTGTTTGAATGGAAGAGAGAAAGAAAGAAAGTAGAAATGGGTTAAGAATCCGGATTGGATTCTTTACTGTTTTATATCCTGGGGATTCTTGCTGCTGCTTCACTCTTTTATAGGAGTGTTAACAACTGAAGAGACGCAATACCCTTGAGCATGAAGCTTCAATCTCAGTGAAGTAAACAAAAAGTTTATTACTGTTGCTGTTTGAGAACTGTTTTCTGTACTATCCTGACGCCAAACACAAGAACTTTGCTTTTTGGCTATTTAATTATCTAGTTTTGCTTAAGGATTTTGGCGCTCTAAGTATTTCAGTCTTTTGACAGTCTGATCTGACTGTCTGTCTTGGCTGAAACCCAGACCAAAGCCGCATGTTGTCTTTTTATGGGCATATTTTCGGATAGGGCTCAACCACCTACCTTCTTCTAACCGTACAGGTGGCCACCAACGGTACAAACACGTGGATGACCATGGATCATCACTCCTGCAATGTAGCCACTACTTGACAGCGTGAAATTTTTAGGGTTGAATTCCTTAACCGAAAAAAAGTGTTTCTGTTCACTTGCTTGTGGCTGTACCACATTTCTCAGAATTTATTGAGCTCATTTATTTGGTATCGATGGTCTTTTTACACCATTCATCACTTTTTGGCCCCTAACATAATGTTATTATAAAAAAAAAATTCGGTTCTGTTATCTTTAAAAATTTTGAACTTGCTCATGAATTAAATTTAAAAAAATATATATTTGTTTAACATTCTTCTATATCCTTCTTTTATTTGATCAATTTTGAACTTCAAGACCGTAAATACTCTGTATAAAATATACAGTTTTGTGTTTGTAAAATTTATTTTATTTTCTGTTAGAATAAGAAAGTTTCTAGATAATATATAATAGTTCTCGTTGAAAAGAAATACCAAACTTTTCAGCGAGAACTATTACCTATCTGGTAAAATTTCTACACATATAGTTACATTCTGTATATCGACCTTTACGTGGCATAAAATAATTTTGCCTAAACATTAAAAATATTTGTTAATTTAAGTAGATAATAAAGATAAGTTTTTTGTTGAACATTATTTTTATTGCAGTATAAATACTTTGGTTTGTTTTATATTTGATAAGCTAGACTAGGATGTATAAATATCAATGAAAAGACATCACATAAAATTATTTTGCGTGGGCATTTGTGTTTTGCCAGGCATTATATTTTGTGAATTTGTGTCAATTTGGTGAAAATGTTTGATTGCGGCAGTGGCAGCTAATTGAGCGACATTAAATGGAGGATAGTGAAAGGACAATAAGGATAAAGAGTTGATTTATGGTTGTTTTCTGTGGTAATTAATTAGAGTAGTCCTGTGTCCGATGTGTTATAAATTCGGTTGTTTCTGGTCAGAGGCGTATTTTATCGATTTTTGAGTGTTTCTTATTGGTTGGATATTTGAATGAGGAGCAATTAAGTGTCTAAGTCTAAATGAGTTTAATCCTGGTATTGAAAAGAGTTGAAGTATCTATTATGCCGCTATCTGGAGTTGCAGGCAGGGCTAGTACATATAGTATGAGAAGAAAAATGTAAAATGAGTCGAATTTGAGTGAGTAACAAATATAACAATCGGCTCATTCCGAGCCTGAAGCTTATCAATGCGAAACAGCGGCAAGGAGGGAACCTTTATTATTCGCATAACAATGCACGGCGCGCCATACTGTGTCTAGGGCGACGATTTATGTAAAAACTACAGGAGAATGGATATCAACCCCTATTTATCTTTCGAATTATAACTGCATATCATGTGGTGTTAGTCATACACGTGCGGGGACTAGAAGATTATCAAGAACATAATGTGTTTATTCGCTGCTTGTCATCCAACGACATGCAACATATGGCTTCCCGTACACGTCGTTAACCAATTTCTTCTTCTCACAAAAATTCGAACATTACCCTAACACCCCAAAAATACATTGCCAAAACCCAAACTGGAATTTTTGACACGAAATTGCCCATATCTTCAACAAAACATCACCGTAATAATTTACCAAAAATGTGTGACAGTTTTTCTATAATCATTAAATAAAATTTGTAATCGAGTAATTTAATTCCAATATTAGGTTTTATTTTTTGTAAGCTATGTAAGATTAAACAGTTTTAGATAAGATCAACTTGTTTTAAAAACAGCTTTACTCAAATCTAAATTTGATATCATTTTAAAAAACTGACAATTCTAAATTTATTTCATAAAAAAGAAGATATTAAATAAGATTTATTGTGTGTCCTAAATACTTTTAAAACAGTTTAGTAGTTTTTTTTGGACTTAGCACGTGACTAGGGGAGATCAAAATCTACAAGCAGAAATATTAAATTATGTTTTGACAAGGTACAGTTGGGATCAGAAACAGTCTCAAAAAAAATCAATAAATAAAAATGCTAATTTTATCAGAAAAGGACAACAATATTATCAAAAATCTCAAACTTTTTTATTATTTAAATTTTATAGGACTGAGCAAAATATTTAGAAAATTGGTTGTAGTAAATTAAAAAAAAGTCAAAATTGCTTTATTTGTTTATTTGGGAATTATTTAGGAGTATTTTTCAACAAAAAAATTTAGTTAGTTGTTTTTATTAACAATAAACTTTTTTTTAACTAATAAAATGGGGTCTACTCCAAAAATTAATGCAAAGAAACTACAAAAATGTATTAATTTCTAAAAGTTGTTTGCTTATACATATTTTCTCAAGACAGGTACAACAGAGATCACAAAAGGCCTAAAGATTTTTTTAATATTTATAAATGTTGAGTATAAAAGTGCCTAAAAAGTAATTTTAATCTTAAGAATCTATAATTTATTTATTTATTTGTTTGATGCTTAACACTGAAACAAACATTTTTTGTCTGCATATCAGAACGTTTAAAGTTTATTAATAATAATAAAGGTAATAATAATATTTTTTATTACATTACAAACTCCACTTACAAAGCAATGAAAATTAAAACAATTTACAAACGAAGTTCATGTAGATATAACATAAGAAAAGAAAACAAGAAAATTTAGATAGTAATTTAAATTATCAAATAAAACCTTGTTTTAGAGTTTTCAAAGTTAAATAAAATATGTTCAGTTTGGCTTTTAAACTATTAAATAAAAATAATATTCTCTAAATATTAGTACAATCTAAAGGAATAGCAAAATGAATACAGTCTCTAAAAGCAAAACGAGAAACTGAAAAAAATAGACTTTGTAGTGAATTTGTGAATTATCGTATATAAAGATAAAAACGTGGATATATATCTTGTTTCCAAAGAAATAAAATTAAACGTACGTTACAAAACGTTATAGTCAAAAAAAATCAAAACCTTTTGGAGGACATGTTTTATAAATTTTGATAAATAGACTTTTCAGCAATTATTTACGTTGCACTGTGTCAAGGCATAAAAATAAAATTCATAAGTCGAACAACAAATTGCAGAAGCATGGACCAAACGCCACATCTAGTAATTAAATTTGAATCTGACACCTGCGCTTTTGGAAAAAATCAAGATTAGCCTAAAATATCAGTTTTTTATTTTTATTTGGCAACTCTGTACCATTATAAAAAAATTTTTTAGTTATTAAGAGAGCACTAATGTTTTAAAATAAAAATGAATAGAACTGTTGTTGCCCCGAGTTGTAAAAATGGGTATTAAGATTTACAAAAGTTTCTCATATTTCCTTTTTTTAAACTTAAACCAGAAACAGATTAAACGGGTTCTCCAATGATTTGTTATGATACTGTCAAATTTGTACATAAAAATCTGACGCTGACATTTTTTAAAAGGAAAAATGAGCTATGGATGTCTAATTATAATTTCTACTTAGGAACACCCTAAAAAAATTGACTTGGTATTTACATTACAAAAATATATACTCAAAAATTTATTATTTATTTATTATTCAAATTTTGTTGTAATGAGCACTTTAAAATGTTTTATATATAGGTTAAGGTCAAATGCTTGGGGTTATATACATATATAAGTACTAAAAATATTAAAATTGGATCTGACTGTTTTATTTGACGATCTAGAAACTATTTTTCAACAAACGATTGAACTATTTGTTTTTATTAAGAATTAATATTTGTGAATAAAATAGTAAATGAAGGTCGTAAAAAAGACAACTTAATCTAGAATTAACAAAAGTTATGATATTTCTTTCATTTTAAAAAAGGCAGTATCAGAAGTTAATTTGGGAGAGTTCTTGATGATTTTATGATTTTAACAATATAAGATTTATTATTTGCCCAGAAAATTTTGTAAACTACTACTTAAAAAAATAAGTTTTTGGAACTAATCACGTAACAATTTTTGTTATTGTCATCTTCGACATTGCATCTACTAAGTGACTACAAAATAAAAATAATAAAATCCGGTGGATATTATATATTTATATTAGGTTTCAAAAGGGTTTTAAAAATATTTTATTTTATGTCATAACTCCAGAAGTAATTTGTATGCAGGAATAAGAATGTTTTAAATTTGTCTGAGAGTATTTCAGGTGAATTCTTGTTGAACTTTTGCAATAGAAAATCGTATATAATTTTTAATTGGTGTGAGTTTTAAGTTCCAGCTTGGTATTTCCTAGAAGAAAGTATGTAATAATAACAAAACACGTATCTCTATCTCATTACGTATGCAGATTTATGTCGTGTAGTTTACTGTCGCAACAATATCATTACAGCTGATGATTTCGTGTTGATTATGTAGAAAGAAATAAAAATTGTTGGTTGAAAATAAAAATGAGCGATCATTTTTGAACACCTGAACATTCAAAATAAAATTATTAAAAGTTGATTTACATTAAATGTAGAGCTCTGGAATGCATTTACTGATCGAGAAAGGTATGCGAAGTCACATATGACAGAATACCTCGAGAATGAATGGATGAAAGCAATGCACTAAAGTGCAATAAATTAATTGATCTAAATAAACACCTGCCGATTTTAAAATGGAACAAGTCCGGTGCGATCTCTGCCTATAAATATATCCCAACGTTCGAAATAACTTTCAATTTCCATTAAATATTTTCACTTGGATGAAATACTAAGACAACTCTTTTAAAATACTCCAATTTTGGTATGTTTTAATTCTGTTTGCTATTTATCACAGCTACTGCTCACTGACAGAAAGGAAGTTAGTTGCTAACTGATAAAATCGGGACCGGCTACAAGGGTGCCAGGCCACGGGGTGCCGATTTATACCTACATTTTCTCTTGACATATTTATAGTCGTCTACAAAGTAAAAATAAATTCAGAAAGTAAAAAATTCAACGATTGAGATTTGTTCTACCAATGGTTGGATGTTGTCCAACGGAGAATAATTTGGTAATCCTGGCTGCATAAACCTATTGTTTTGCAGCTTTCATATAAAACTAGAGTTCTGCTATCTCTCTTGTATAAATGTAATATATATAACATAAGTACAGTAGACGCCACTCAATGTGATCACTGATCACTTTGCTTTTTTATGTAGACTGAAGTCATAACAACGAGAACTATACAGAAGCACATCTCATACAAAGTAGAACATTTTAACAATTTTTTTAACATTGCAAAATCCAAAAGTGACAGTATCTGTTCTAAATCTATTTTTATTGAGTTATTTTTTAAGGCTTTTTTTTAATCTGCAATAGATTCTGCGAAAACAATGAATTTAAGAATTAATAAATAATTTGTGCGAAAAATTGGGATCTTTTCTGAAAATTAAATATTTTGTTGCAAATTTGTGGAAGAAAAAAATTCTTGTTTAGTATTTTTATATATACAGGTAGACCCGAAAATAAAACAAGCAAGATTTTGGGAATTTGTCGTCATTTCTTCAGAAATTACTTTAACTTGTTTAGGAGAGGCTTGACATATTTAGGGTAATTTTAACACTGATTTTAACACCACTTTTTAGTTACAAAGTAACAAATACTATTTAAAACGGCGCTTTGTTTTTAAAAATTAGATAAATAGTCTGTAAGTTTTGAAAAGTGTAGATAACTCCATTCTCTGAGAATGATTTAATTTTTTGATATTTTTTACGAAACAAAGCTTAGAGATGCATAATTTTACCATTTTGGATACAAAAAAGAAGATGTCATTGGTCAGAAAAACTACATCCCAGCTGAAAATGCCGAAAAATAGTTACTTATGTGTAGTATTTTTATCAGAAAATAGGAATTTGACTGAAATAATACATTATTATTAGAGCAGCCGTATTTAAACTAGTACTGATCTGTAAATTATAAATGGTCACATACAAATGCATTCAAAAATCAGTCCCTAATCAAAAATTATTAGCTGCTCTTAGTAAAATAGTGTTATAAATTGAAAACTCGATGACAGAAGCACTGATAGTTTAAGTACTCTTTCTTTGTTAAATAATTTGTGACTTAAGTCATATTTTCATTTTCTGATGAAAGAAGCATAACAAGCGATTAAAGTATTACTTTTCTCATGATTAGGACAAGACCTGGAAGTGAGAAAAAGTTACTTTAATCACGAATTGCATACAACACTTTTGTTTGTGAAGTAGAAAGGTTATTTTATCTTTAAAAAGCTTCTTAATAGATAAACGTACTAGTTTTACAGTAGACAATTTGGAAAGGCTTTAGTTAGTTTTGAAAATACGCGAAATGAAGAATATTTGAATAATCAGAAAGGGTGCAACAGTTAGAGGAATTTATTGAATCTTCTGATAACTGCTTAGTTTATTTTTTACTACTAGGTACTATTACTATTATTAGTTTTACAGTATAACAAAAATTAGTAAAATAAAAACATTTATACAGACCTGCTGGCTGTTTATTTCATTCTGTTTAAAATTTGTTTACATTTTACATCTTATTTTAATTTTTTTTGTCCAATTATATATATTTTTAACTTCTGAAGTCTTAGAAGTCGAGGCTTTAATGGTAATAACAGTAACCAAAACAGTCTTTGTCATAGAAAAAGATAAAATATTTGTACAGTTTGCTTCATATTATGTTCTTATAACAAAAAACCTTCGATCGAGAATCATTTGAAACACAAAAAGATAAAAGAAAATATATAATTTCGTATTATATAGTCTGTAAATGCAAGAAAAATTTACAATTAAAAAAATAAAATAAACTTTAAATATATTTTTTTGAGAAAAAATTAACAGGAAAGGGGAATGGGCAGATAAAGTCTTATTTTATATAGCCGACGTTTCGAACCTTTATTTGATTCTTTTTTAAAGCTTATAGGTATTGTCGAATTTTATTGTCGAAAAAGAATCAAATAATAGTTCGAAACGTCGGCTATATAAAATAAGTCTTTATCTGCTCAGTCCCCTTTCCTTTTAATTTTTTCTCAAATATATTAAAATCGATGTAAAACAACAAAGAAATTTAAATATAATGTCTAATATGATGCAGAATACCCAAAAAAGTAATGTTCTCTCTACATAAAAGGTTTCTACAATTATAGAATACACTAATTGATTTATCTGCAGTGCTCAACAATTGAAATGGAACACCTTAAAATTTTAACAAAGTTTAAAGTCTTGTAACTCCTGCAAAAATTTATTAATTGAGAAGATCTTTTTTTTCTGGGTAGCTCATTTCTTATACTTTAAAATCTTTAATAGAGCGTTTTTTGTATATAGACTGGCCCTGCACAAAACGAAAACTTTAGGCTACTCCCATTTTAACAAAAAAAAAAAATTGTTAATGGGTTTCGGAAGAGCACTGGACCAAATATTTGAAAAGGTTTTACAGATTTTGAGCTAAGTTTATAATGTAATTGTAGCATTAATTTACTCGGTGTAAGTTGGTGTTTAAAAAATTTTTGAAGCCATGTTTTCAGAAAAAAATTAAAACTTTTGCTCATCTAAACGGCGTGTTTCCAATGAAACAATTGTGGATATCTAACAGTAGCGTCCGTATCGTGGTTACGAGCTGTTTAAGTTAAAAAAAGCTTCAATTTTTCCCTAAAAATAAGCTTTTAAGAATCGGATCTAATTATCGACCAATAATAAGTAATGCTACAAGGATGTTGAGAGACAAAAAACAAGTTCTGTGTCTAAATACACATTTAAATTTTTATCTTTCTTTTATCAAACTAAGATTCGGAGCTGTTTAAAAATTTGGTCTTCTTCGGATGTTTTTTTCTACACAAAATTATAACAAAATGTCTACCGTTACCTTCCGAAATTTAAGTTTGAACTTTTATCTTTAGAATAAGCCAAAAAGACGTAAAATTTTACATCAATTAACAAAATTATTGCTTAATGCGCAAAAAACAATTTTTTTTAGATTATTGCTTTTATTTATAAGTGTAGCTCAAAGTCTATGATATTATATCGAGGGCTTAATACAGCGTTCTTCTAGGATCCATTAAAAAAGTCCAAATTTTTTTTTGTTATAATAGGAGATGTCTAAACTTTTCGTTTTTTGTGGGGCCTGTCTTTGACACTGTATATAACTTAAACAACAAATTTAGAAGAAATGATTTATTAAATATCTTAAAGTATCAGAAATGATCTACCTAGAAAAAAAAAAGATGTTTCCGATTAATAAATTTTTGTAGGAGTTACAAGACTTTAAACTTTGTTAAAATTTTAGGGTGTTCCATTTCAATTGTTGAGCACTCTATTATGAATAGACGAATATAAAATTTTACATCTTTATCTTCAGATATTTAATGTATTTAGTACAGAAATCAATCATTTTATATGATTTTTGTTGATTGCTTTTAGTTGGAGCGGACATTATTTTGGCGTCTACGGCCAGAGTCAAATTATCTTAATTTTTTGGAAAAAATGCTTAATTTTTGACTGAATTTGATCCCAATAAACGAAGTTTTGATCGATAATTTCAACACATTGGTATTGTGTTGGCATATTTGAAGCTATTTCGAACACATTAAGCGGCGGCGGCGTTCACTGTATATTAAATAAATATAAAATTAATAAGATTTTTTGATATAAATGTTAAGTGATGAATTTTGAAGGTTTTAAACAAGAATAGGTTTGGATTAACTTGCGTGGATTTATATATGTATATGATTTATATATAATGTATGACAAAAATATGGAATTGATGAAATTTTGTACTTTTGGTATGGAAATGTTAAAAAGAATGTAAAAAATATGAGTGTCGGGCTATGATAGTAACACAGGTAGATTCAGAAGGTTGGAATTTGAAATTCCTTCCACCTGGAGGCGCAGTTATCGTCTTTACAAGAAGATGGTTTTAGGTGGCAGTGGTTGAGGTTGAGTGTTGTAGTGTTGAGTCAGTTCTTGTTGTCGTGTTGTAGTCTCCGGTTGTGGTGCAAAGTTTAGTGATTTAATATAGTTTTTTTGTTTATATTTTCGTTCATTTAATATGGATAATGCTTTATAAAAGTAAGTTGTCGTCGTAATTTTCATATTTTTGCATAAATTTGTGTAATAAGAAAGCGGTATCGCGTTACTCCAACACCGTCTTGCCACTTAATGACTTTATGATAGATCCCACCCTTTAGTTTGAGAAAATTTTACCGTTATATATATTCAAGAGAGTTTAAATGCATCACCCTTTTATCTCGAAGAAGGCAAATATTAATTATCTCGACGAGCACAAGATATTTAATTAACATCTGTTATAACACTCAAAGCGTTTTCGACGATTTTAGAGAGGTAAAACCACGGTTTGGTTGACCACAACGTTTCGTAATAACTCAATTTAAGTTTTACGCGAAATTTTAAGCGATACACTCACTCAACAAAATTGATAACGCACACATGCCAACATTGAATAATTTCATTAAATTCAACTAAGTTGAGCGGATCTGGCGACTGAATCAATTTATTCTTCAAGATTAAGCGTTTCAATTGCAAAAAGAAAACTACAGAATAAGACAATACGTATAAATCTTCGAGTTTAAATCTATTTTGTTGTTGTACAACAAGAGAAGTAGCACGTTAGCGATGTGTTTGTTATGTAGACGAAAACTAGCGACGTTCATTATTTTCACGACGGCGACGGTTAAACAACTATTTCTTCAATTCCTGTTCCATTCACCACACTAAGAATTCGCTTGGCAAACTTCCAAATCATGGAGAAAGCCAAAAGAACAATACAAAAAATCATTAATGAATTTGGACGGACGTTAGACAAGGCTATTCTTGAATTTGAATGAGCCGGTTAAATTCTAGCTTTGATTCCGTCATAATAAAACGTGCTCTTTTTGTATATTCCCCTGCTCAGAATAGAAAGACTTAAAATACCGAAATTATAATTTCCATAATCCGAAATAAATAGCCTTGTCTAAAAATTTGTTAACATTTGAAAAACTTGTCAAAAATTGACCTAAATGTAACGATAATTTTTTATTTTTGTAATCACAAACATTAAGGAAAAGTGATTTTTAATTATTAAGGTAGTAAATAAAAGTTAAAATTGAGAGCTTAAGTTGCCAAAAAAAACAGAAATGGACCTTTAAAAAGCGCTAAAAGTGAACATCAAGGGACTCAAAAAATTTAAAATGTAATTTATATTCTTGTTTTTTTATAACATGAGTCTTTTTTTTTACTAAGAAAGATAGATGCATTTGAAGCTGTAAATAAGCAAAAGATCTCTAAAATTTGAAAAATGAAATACATATACATATTGTTTTTTGTTATTTACCATTTTAGGTTAAACAAATTGGTAAAGCGATTTTTTAATTACGAGTACTATTGGGTCTAGGTCATAGGGTTGCTAGAGAATATAAAAATAGGCTTAAACGCAAAGTAATTTTTATTAATAGTTATTAAAAAAAGTGAATTCCATTTTTAGTAATTAGTGAATTACAACAAATTATGGTTTTTTACATTTGAAGCTTAATTATTGTATCTTAAATGATCTCAGACGTATCTTTATATTCAACTAGAAATTAGAAAAATGGCATTTCTATTTAGACAATTTATCAAAATTAACAAAATTAATTCTAAATCTTTTTTTATTTGTTACTTAAGCTCTAAAACTTGAGTTAAGCAAATTTTTTCGTACTAAGTTTGAATGTTCAAAATGTGGCTTCTACATTTATTGAAAAAGCTCGAAATTATTATTTGTTACAACTATAGAAATTCCAGAAAATATTTTTTTGCAGAAGAGCTTATTATTTTGCAGAAAGTATCAAAATTGATACAATATGAAAAGGTACAAGCGCTTTTCTAGAAAACTAAAAATGAACTCTAACTTGTTTTTTAATATTTTTCTAATTTTTGAGATATTGGACACACAGGTGTTCCAAATCAGGCATACCAAATTGTTGATACATTGTCAACTGAGGTCCAAAGAGCACGAGAAAAATCATTTGTTTTTTGTTACTTATATTTTTACATCTTAAGAAAATTTTGAGCTTTACAAGGCAAGAGAAAAGTCATTTTTTAATATCAAACCTACCATTTTGACATCTGAAGTAAATTTTGACTCTACGGTTTTTGCATTTTGTTTAATTGAGTTTCTTGAACGATTACAAGTTCATTATTTGCAGTGTTTATTGCATTTCCAGAATAGGTTTTTTGTTTAATTTTCTTGAAAAAAATATTTGATAGCATAATTTTGTAAGCTTCACCATTTCAACTATTTTAATTATGATTCAAATTATCAACAATTTGGCACGCCATTTTTGAGACCTTCTTGTTGGTTGTGTTTTCTTTATTTGTTTGTTGTTTCTTTTCGTCTCTTTTTTATTTTAGTATTTTTTGATTTTTTAAACATTTTAATATCGAATTTAGTTGTGTTACCATGTTTTTATTGTCTTTTGTTATTGGGATCTTTTTTATTTTATTTACATAAGCTTTAAACGCCGTTTTTTTTACTTCTCCGGATGATTCGACTCTTTATATGTCTGTCCGTCTCTTTCCTAAATATGCCAAAGTTTGTAGATTGTTTATCTTTGATATTTTGAGATTTATTATTTTGTTGATTTTTTATGACATTGGATGTTGTGAATAAAGAGTAGCAAAAGCTTTTACTCGCTACTATCTTCTTCCATCAATTGCTAATTGCATCGATTTGTCGTCTCGTTTCAATCAAGCAAACACATTTCCTAAATTTTTATTCACACCACTCATTATAGCCTTTTTGATTCTTATAGAAGATGCAAAAGTTGTGGTCTACATCTCTCACCACTTTTTTCCTTTCCATTTTAGTTCTTCTATGTTCTTCTCTTTGGTGTTCATATATCTCTATTTCCCCTAGCAGCAGTGGTGATAGTGGTGACCCCTGCAGAAGGTCTTTTGCTGAGTAGATATCTTTTTATCCTGTTCATAAGCTACTTCGAGTAGTTGTATCAGATTATTTTTGTGGATGGGTTCTATTAATTTTTTTGCTTCTATAGCTTTTTTGTCAGAATGTTTATGTAAATACATTTGACGTTAATTATCTTTGAAATTTCTTATGCATTTATAATGATTTTGATGCGCTTACTTGGATAGTATTGGTTGAACCGGTTTATGTATCTTTATTTGTTTATAGCGTTATATCAATGTAGGTGGTTCTTTTCTCTGTCTTCTTATGCTGTTTCTTTCATAAGTTTGTCTATTTTATTTCTGACTTGCGATTATAATTATTGTTTTCAATTGGTCTGCTGGTGTGATGAGGGTTTAGTTTTCTTCTAAGTTTTCTTTTATGTTCTTTGCGATATTCATTTTCGGCTTTTTGCTTGTTTTTTAACTATAACATTTTTGCATATTGATCTAATTTGTTCTATCTGTTTTTTTCTTTGATTGCTTGTATGGTTATGTCTGTTTTTACTGCTATAGTATTTCTAATTTTTGTCAATGTCATAGCTTCATTGATTAGTTTTCTTTTTTATTTAGTTTTCTTTTTTTTCTATAAAATGAGTTCTAGTTTTTTTGTTATTTGTTGTTGCAGGTTTAGTTCTTATTCGTTATCATTTTCTTGTTATAAAATGTTCTTTAAGGCACTTTTTGGTGTTCTGGTTGTACTTCTTAATAAGTATAGAGAGAATAATAAGTAATATAGGGAAACTAAAATAAGCACTAAAATATTTAAAATATTTGTAGAAAAGGTCAAATATTAACCAAAATTGCTACAAATTACTTTTGAGTAGAAAGTACGAAGCTTTAGTCTTTTTCACTAGAATTAAATAACGTTTTTAAATAAATTATTAAAAAGTAAAACAAGATTTTCTCTTACCCCTAGCTTGACATATTTTCAAATTTGAAAAATCACCATATTTTATGACATTAACAATAGTTTTAAATGAAAAATTAATGTGGAAATGCTGTAAAGGTGCCAAGAATGGAACCGAAAGTGCTCTAAAATTTCTAAAATGATTTACGAGCTAATAGTTTTTTTTTAGTTTATAGTTTTAAAATCATTAAAATTAGTCGTGAAATTGGTTATTTAAATTTGAATGAATTTTATGTTTGACTGTGTTATAATAGCTCGTGCTTTTTTTGGTTAATGTCTATATATTTTGGAGCTTTAAAATAAAGAGATAAAAGGAACCGAGTAAATAGAAGATAAAAGCTTCCACAATAATGTCCACAATTGTAAAGATTGCATGTATTTGCTAAGTAATAACAGTAATGCTTGAGGTCAGGCCGCTTTGGCAACATTAAAAATCACTTTAAACTTTTCCCCGAGTTTTCATATAAGTGTGAAATAATAACATTTTCAAATTTCCTTAATTATCGTAATAATTCGGTTGTACGTGTGTAGAAAATTACAATATATGTCTATATAGTACAGTGTAGGAGAAATAATTTGAAAGTTAATGGCCGCATGGCACGCTGTGGTGCATGTGCACAATCATTTGCCAAACAATACACGAATCATTTTCTTCCTACCAGTCGTTACTTTGATTTTTAAATCGAAACTCACCCCCTCAAATACAGACGAGCCATTACAACCCCCTACACTAGAGGGAAAGTGGAAATTAAATAGTAGCCACTTGCCGCCTGTCCCACTATCGTTATCACGTGTTTGCCCTAGCTTTGACGACGCGTTCTGGACACCTCATAATGAAGGCTTTTATTTATTTAACTATTCACCCTACTTGCATTTCGATTCCTATCGATTTCAACACTCCACTTCCACTTCTATTTGTTTTTCTAAAAATGGCTCCAGATTTTTTACAAAAGTAAAGAGTGCCAAAAATTGAAAATTTTGGAAAAGAAAAATGAATATAGCAAAAACAGAACTAGAAGATCTCTCTCTCACACATAAAACATTGACTTTATAAAAATATACTTAGTCAGGCGAAGGAAAAAGTACTTTAGCGAGCGTTAAAAATGGTCCTAAAGAGTAAAAAAAATGTTGTTTGAAGAGATGTTTAATTTTTTGTAATTAATGATTTTTCTTTGATTGTCGTCGGAACTAAAAGAGTTTTCGTGTAAATCAGGTTCATTATCAGAAAGCAACTTTAGTATGACAAGTGGGAGTGCCAGTAATGCCACTTTATTATCATTATTAGCAGCATTTGTTAAACTGATGAGTAAAAACTCGCCATTATGACACATTAAGCAACCACAAACTGTTCTTTGTTACTTGATTTAAGCAATTAGTGTAGTGATGAAACCTAATTTAGCCTATTTTTCCATCAAATTTAAGTATCTCTGAAATTGTTTTTTTGATTTTTTGAAGGGAAGATTTGTCGGCTGGTAAAGTGTGTGGTGGAGTAGATATAACAAAAAAAGTTATAAAGTTGAATAGTCATAAAAAGCGCAATATGTGTTTACGAAAAGACGAGGGAAAAACAGAAGTGAGTCAAGATGGAGTAGATCAGAATACGTAATAGCAAAGGGCTTAACAATTACGTGACTTCGCATAAAGGGAGTGTTGGAAGAAATATTTTTAGACAGGGATAAGGGCTATTATTAAATTAAAACTCACTCAAAAATGGGAGCAACGAAATTTGTTATTGACGGAAAAGTGGGTGTTTTAACAAAATTAGAGTTTTTCATGTGATAAGTGAGTTGTATCATAAATATGTAAAGCATTGTAGGTCGAGGCCTACAAACGCGAGAAATACAAAGTGTTCTACAAAAACTTTACTTCGAAAAACCGAAATTGCGGGAAATATAAGAAGTAACGCTTTCAATTGCCCAACTAGGAACAAAGGGTCTAAAAATCCCAAATTTTTTGAAATCTAACCAGCAAGGTGTTAAACAATTTGGTTCAATCATTACTAGTTTAAGCCTAAACATTATTTAGAAGTGACAAAAGTGTCAAACAAAATTTTAGATATATACAATTGATTTTAATAACTTTTACCAAACAAATTGATTTTGAGATGAATTGAGAAGAAGAGGTCCAAAAAAGGTACCAGAGGTGCCTAAAGGTAGCCAAATTTCGTATTAATTACGTTGTTTTCACAGACAAACGTTTACAACATTGAATACAGACTGTAAATTTTAACATTGTAGTGGAAGATTCGAGAAAAATTATTTTTTTTTGGGTAGATCCTTTTTTGTGGATGATCGGATTATTGATTGGTAAAATCGCGAGACGCAGAGTACACATTGTTGCCAATTTCCACAAATCAGATCGCATGCTCAAGCAATATTAATCACGGCACCTCGACGTCTCCCACCTAATACCATCCCCCTACGGTTGATCGGCCACCCCTCGACCGCGTGAAACAATTTCGGCTCCCGCGCCCCGACGCTTTTTAAGTTCATTGATCAACCTGAAATTTGAAATAAGCAAGGGTCGCGTACTCGCGTCAAAACGATGAAATATTGCCGTACACTGCGGCGTATCGACGACGCGTGTGGAAACGGTGGCGGCGTCCGCCACCACCGCCACCCGATTCTATTCATGTACGCTCGAATGTAAACCATCTACTACACGATAACGCACGGACATAAAATAGAACTGATTTTTACATGCATGATTTTACCCAAAAGATAACAGTATTTTAATCGGACGACTCCACCTTCGATCCACTCGTTTAGCCGAATTTTACTTCACTACAAGCGCCGCATTTATTATTCATATTGTTCGATGCTTCGGGGGGCTGTAAACAACAATTAATCTTTAACAGGGCTAACCTTTTCAGTCACGGATGTCCATACTGTTTCACCGCAAAAACAATTCACACCCTACACTCGACAACACCTTTTAAAGTCATGCTCATTTGCGTTATTAACACTAATCTCCACACAAATAAACACTTTTTAACACAAAAGCTCCAGTCTTTTTAAAAAAATTTAAATTAATGAAAAAATAACAAACTTTGGAAGAAACATGAAACGAAAGAAGAAAACACGAAAAATAAAATAAGTGTCGTTTTAGAAGAAACAAGAACTTTTTTAATTTAGCGGTTTGAATTCTTTTAGATCGTTAATTACGAAGTTGGAAATGTGCACTTTCTGGCTGTTATGAGTGCACTTGCTGTCATTCTGTTCACTCCATCATTTTAAGTTAGGAAATTGTCCCAGTTTGCCACTATCCTTGCTACATTATTTATCGCACGTAATACCCAAAGTTCAGCCAAACCATCTAAATCCATTAGAATTGTTCTGACAAGTGTACACATCGCCTTACGATTTTAGCCATATTTCCTCGATACTAACGACGTTATGTCGTGTCTAGTTAAATTGTCCACTTTCGAGTACTCGACCACTCTCAAACTATAGTTCAACTAAAGGACTGGTTTGGGATCTGTAAGTCCGATCGTAAATAGAATAATTAATTCTTCAAACTGTTTGCTTCTCAAGGGAGAACAAACAAAGTTTTTGCCAGAGAAATATTTTCGTCTTGGTAGCTACCTTTTAGCCACCTGTATTCTAGCATGTGGGAGTGTTGGAGGGCGGCATTTTAGCGCTATATCGCGTGCAGGCTTATCGTGTAGAACCGTGTGTATGTGGCTATTTAACATGTACAGCATTGTCAGAAATCAGATGATATACTCGTCACTGTGTTCACCATAAATCCTCGTCTAAGACAAAATAAAAAATTTCAAATAAATTAATGTCGTATATATGATACGTGATAAAAGACTACATTGAAATTTTCTATGGAAGCGCTTTCTCGACGAATAAGTGAAGCCATTCTTCAAAGAGGCTTTCATACGAATTTACCTTTAGTGAAACTTTTCTACAACTTCGACGATCTCGTCGATAAAAAGCATACATTCATTTCTCTGTACAAGTTTTACACAACAATTCTGATTCGATTACTTGCATCCATCCTCACTTTTCAACAAACCAAGGACTGGAATTATTAAGAAACACACCAGACCAGAATATAGCCATTTTAATTACGGCCAATTAACTAGTTCCAACAGAATAAGATACGACGAGGCACGTACGATCCTTGTCATATTTCGAGCCAGACAAGGAAATTACTGGAAATCTCGCGAATTTATTCACATAATTACATTGACACAAACGCTCAACCCAAATCATGGCAATTTAAACCCAAAATAAAAAAAGAATTTTATCTGATTTTATTTTTATTTTACTTCTGTTTTATGTATTATTGGTTTTAAGTAATTTTTTTTTACATTGTTTCATCTTGTTACATTTTTTTTACTTCACTTAATTTCACCTTAAGGCTGGTATTTACTTGCACTAGCGATAATGGAAAAATAAAGGTTTTTTTAAATCATCTACTACTAAATTTACCAAAATCAAGTTGAATAAATTTACGCATAGAATTATCTGTGTTCAATAAAGCCATAGTTGAATGACGCGGTGCAAATACGAGTAAAACTGACAATTATTTTGTAGGTCGATAGCAAATCCAAACGCTTTAGTTAACACATTTACATTTTTGGTGGTGCATTTCTAAGCCTTGGGATCTCGGGTTGACACAATTTAAATATAAATATCTCAGTAAACATTTTTTTGTATCTGAAACATTTATTTCGTTACCTAAAACGTTTTACTTAAGTGCAAAAATCATTGAGAGATTGTGAAATGTCCGCCACAAATACGTTTCAGAGAAAATGTCTCTACAAATGTTGCAGAAATGTTTTACAAAAATATTAGAAACGTTTTCCTAATGCCTCAAAAATGTTTCACTAAAATTTCTCTTGTTACATTAAGAATGTATTTAGTATGTTTAGTTAAAAAGTTTCTAGAGTAATGTTTAAGAAATGTTTATTTAAACAATTTAATAATATATAAATATAAAAACTTAACATGTGTTCATTCTATATAGAAATTCATTGGTAAAAAAACATTGATGAAGTATTTTCTTCTTATTAAATTCTTTTTTTTTTCTTGCTACGCGAGTACCATAATTAAAAAAATCCCTGCGACTAAAATAACATTTAAACACCTATTGGTTGTGTAACATTAAAAGTATAATACTGGAAAAAATTTATAAATATTTACCTTTTAAAATTTCTGTGAAGTGGGTAACAGGCTAGGGTCTCGGTCCCAACTAGACTAGTTAAAATAGGTTGTAATGTAAGCACGAACACGAGGGTACCAGGAAAGTAAGGTTATGAAAAATTTGTCCAGAATTAATGTACAATAATGTATGCATTTATAAGCTATAATGAGTTCAGCTTACCACATTTTTATCTGACATATTTTTTTAGATAACATTAACACTTCTGTTGTCTGAGGCTGTAATTGTCTGGATTTGTTGTTGACGCGACTTAATACGTCCATGCAATGCGCCCAGCTCCATGCAATGCTGCGGAATGGCTTTGCCAGTCCGAGTGCACCGCTTCTTTCCTTATCTACTTCATTGTGTTCGTATATCACTATCTCTATCCGGTGATCAAAACTTGATGCTTTTTGACACTGTATCCAAAACAACACACGCTCTTTGTGCACCCAGTTATTAGATGGAGCAAAAAGAGCGTACGTTGTCATGAAAACAGTCTTTATCTTGGTAAATCCTGAATGAGATAAACAAAGACAGAGTAGGTGCACCCGGAGTGGTAAAGCCGAACGCACTTATTCAAAGGAAGAGAGTGAGCATGCGTATTACCGTAACTCAAACATTACTGACATGTTTTTGATATATAAAAAACAAAACTGGAAACATTCTTTTTGAAATATTTATGAAAAGTATGTGATATGCAAAGCAATGTTGCACTATTGCAGACTTAACTGTTTTCTGAAATGTTTTTAATGCATAAAATAAAATAACATAAAATATTCATGTTGCATTATTGTAAAATTGTTTTTTTTTTTGTGAAACGTTTTTGAGGAGTTTGTGATACATAACATAGCTATGTTGCAGTGTTACAAACATAAGGATACTTTGGTATGTTTTATTTATGTTACATGTTTACTGGGATATTTGTGCATTTATACACTTTTTTTTAATGTAGAAATGGAACGAACAGGATATTTTTATTTTCTTGGGTTTAGTGTTTTAGAAGTGCAACTCAAACTGAGTAAAAGTGAGTTTGCGATTGGGGGTTGTTATCTTGTGATGCAGACTGGTAGATGTGTAAAATGGAAATAATGTGGATGATGTTAGAAAGCAATGCGATTAGGATTTAAATCTTATCCCTTTAATATAAACAATTTGTGTTGGTTGTTATGATCGTATCCTCCGTCTAATGGACTCGTTGAAAGCATTGCTCTTACTAATTGCTTTCCATGTGGTGGAGGCATTACTCTTCTCTGTATTAGTCTGCACCTGGGTCGATTCCGAATATTTTAGCATAACTTTTGTGAATTACTCTTATTGCAACGCATGCATAACTCATTAAGGCGGCCTTACGTTACGCGTAGACATGAATAAATTTTGGCGGATTTCTGAATATTTACTTGGGCGTCGGCCGATTAAGAACACGGTTAATTAAATGGCCGAGAGAGGTTCCTAAATAAAATACGTGCGAGTGAGTTTCTAGTTCAATCGGGAAAAGCTGTCCCAAGAGATAGACGGATGTCACTACAGAAACTTAATAACTAACGATAAATTTTTTTAATAGATTGAGCTTTTCCCGAATGACTGATATCCCATGCATGGTTTTAGGACATTATACATGTGTAGGATACACTAAATAATCGTTTACCATTTCCAAGCTCGCATATTCATTATCAATGTCATTATTTTGCCACCAATAACATCGTTATCTAGTCATTATGAAAATATGCATCAAACATCAACTCATAAAGCGCCATAATTATGTTTGACTTTTTACTCACTGTTTTTATGTATCTCCACGTACGTGGAATTAATATTACAAATATGTGCTATTGAATTCCGATAAGATGTCAGACGTGGCGTACAACAAAACCAATCATTAAATTAAATAATAATAAGAACGACAAGTTGATAATTGATGCACAAAATCAATTTTTATTCTTCTTGTTATTTCAATTTTTATCTTTTGCCAAAACCTAAATATTTATACAGATACTAGCCAAACTCGACCAATATGAAACTGCTGAAAAGGTGAAATACATACACATGAGTTCAAGTTGTTAAAGCAGCTAAACGTAGACAATATTCTAGCCCCAGGAATACTGTCGCACTTTTTCCTCCATTTATATATTTTGCAAAATAACATTAAAGGGATTTCACCACACACTATATTTCAGAAAGTATGCACGCTTTTTAACTTTTTAACTTAAATGGGCAAACCGGTTTTTGGGCAAAACTGGTTTTTTGTCGCCAAACCGGTTCTTTGTTTGAAGACTCGGTTTTTTATCCCGGACTGAGTTTTCTAAGCTTTATTGCTCAAGATTCGATCAGCGGCAATTATTTTTATTGCGACTGTATGTAAATGAGCTAGTGTAGATAGAGAAAGTGGGTTAGGATGAATCTTGCGATTTGTTGTAATAGTTGGCAGTTGAAATAATCGTGTATGAAACGCATCGTTTTTGGCCCATAAAAACGCCACGAAATAATGAAGTATTTTTGCTGGCGGTGCAGTATGTGGCTAAATATTAATATTTTTTACATGAATTTTCGTAAAAAGCAGTCATGTTTCAGTGTCGCTACAATAACACGACACATAGATTGCAGGCGATATGGGACCGTGCTATACATTTCTATTATTAAACATGGAACTCGGAATAAAATTATCACGGAAAGAGTAATTATACGTAATTAAAAAACAGATATTAATTCGTGTAATTCCAAGTCGATAGATATTTAACACACAATCAGAGCTGTTCGTTTATGAGTTTTTTGTTTGTTTTAGGGTGACGGTGCCATGGCCTGGCATGGGAAGGTCCGGCCCGGCCTGCTTCTTCTCCTCTTTTCATTCGTTGTTATATCGGAGGCAATGGCCAAAAGTATAGGTAAGTCGACTGAAAATTACAGAATTTCACTGAAATTCGGTGTGAACTGTTTAATTTGAATTTCGTAATATAAAGCTAACCCTTCTAACAAGCTAGTAACAGCAGGATTTTGATGCTAAGTTCGCACCAACGTGTTTAACTCATTAATTTTCTTTCACATGAAGCTTCTAGAGCCGGTTTATTGATTTTGTTAATTCTCTTACTGTTTTTTTTTGCTCTTGATTTGGTGTAATTGCTATCTTATACAATTTGAAACCTTTACCTAACTGGGCTTCGTTAGTCCTATTATCCAATAACTACTGGAAAAATCTGAAATAGTGCACTTTTGTGTTGGATATTTATGATTTCATAGCCCAATAAGTGCATAAGTTTTAAGATAAAATGGATTAATTGAGAATGGGGTATTATAAGGAACTTATTTCCAGTCTCACGAATTTTAATCTTCATAAAAAGATATTTATGTGCGATTTCGATAAAGCAACTCATTTCTTTTTATTTACGAGGGAAGGGAAAAAAGACAATTAATAAAAATTGATGAAGGAAAAGGGGTGGCAAGGAATGGCGATGTTTTAATTTAATTTTGTGTTTGCTCGATTTGGCTTTGTAAGTAAAATGTAAATGAGATTGTGGATCATGACCATACGATATCACGCTGTACCACACATTGAAGAGCGGTTGTTTGTAAACAATTGATTTATTCTCTAAGATAATTACACCACCGCTTCACAATAATGATAATTAGATCGATTGTTTTGACGTCACAAATCAACCAACAACCCATTCAAGAAACTAATTAAGATTTTAAAAATCTAATCCACTAATAATTGTTTGTTTATATTGCTAATAACTTTTTCCATTACATAGCTTACAATTATTTAAACAGACAATATCGATCAGTGGGGTTTCCATTCATACAATATTCTAATTGTTATTTATTGATCCTTACAAATTCAAACGCCAAAAAATACATTCAACTATTTTTAATGCACTTAATATCTCTGCTATCAACAACAGTCATCATTTTTAAAAGCGTATTCAGATCCACTTCATGTAACACAAGAAAAATATGTAAATACCAAAAAGTTGAAAAGCATTCAGTTAAATGTAAGCATTCACGTTCCTACAAAAAGTGAGCGAGCGAAGAAAAATAGCTTCATTCTTAACCGATCCTATATGAGATGTAAACCGATGAAATACGACTAAAAGGATAACACGTGATCCTTCCCGCCAAATATCAATTACCAATACGAAATAAATTCAAACATCAAACAAAATATCAATCAAGGATTTATCTAAACAAATATCAATGTAAAGTGGGACATACCATGCCAAATCAGCCTACCAAATGTCTTGACATCTGCGATTTCTTTGAATTTTTTTTTTTTTTTAATACTAATTGATTTTTCATACTTTAATCTCAAACAATTCATGAAATAAATTTTTGAAAAAATTTTCTTTTTTGAATGTACTGCATAAAAATCTTATTTGATTTTTTTAATTTTGATTTCTTAATTTAATATAGAACAAATCACTTAGTCAAAAACAATAAGTCTTAAAATACGTAAAATAAACAGCAGTTTTTGTCAAAAAAAAAAAAATGAAGAAAATAGGTACCCACTTTTAAAAATGAGATTTTAATTCGAAAATTAAAAAAATAGATAATTTAAAAAAACGCAAATGTCAACGTATTCAGTTTGGCGTGGAATATCTCAGGATAAAATTTGAATAGGTGCATAAAAAGAAAATAAATTAAATAAAGTAAAGTCGATGCAATACTTCAACTCAGTCTTTTTTCTCTTTTTAACTAATGTGATTTGAGCGAGATAAAAAATTCCTAAATTTTTGTATGTCGTGGCCGTCATGGTCGTAGCCTAAGTTCTGTGGTCGTATGAAGCAGAAATACACGTACGATTAGTTACTAAATAAAAAAAGTCACATTATAATTGCACTGACTAGCTTTATTTCCACGACTTTAATACGTTTCTAATGTGGCATTGCAGTTATAATTATGAGACTTATTCTGAATCAAATTTGAATGTCTGAGTTCAGGCTCGGTTGTAGTTCAGAGAAGGACTCGATTTATAGTTTTTTGCGTTCTCTTTATTTTTAACTCCTTGTACTTTAACACAATGGAACTCTATCATAGAAACCATATTTGAAACGTATTACTTTAACTCCGTGACACAAAAGAACAACGATTTTGCTTTTGCGAATTTTTGTTGCAATAAAATATTGAGCAAATAAAACTCATTTAGGCAAAATTATATTAGCCACTCTGGGCAGATAAACGTAAAACCAAAATAAATGAAAGGTGACATTATACATTATTATTATTATTATTATTATTATTATTATTTTGAGGTACTTTCTGTTTATATTTGCTTTGTGTAACAAAGATTAACATGTTACAAATGCTGAGAGAACCGGAATGGCTTACGAGGAGCTTTCTCAATGTATGGACAACGTCGCCATAAACATCTGATAAGCACGAGGTGTTTTTGGTGGATGAGCGACAACGTACTCGTAGTTTACAGAGCACACTTATGGATTGAGCGTCTTTGAACAGGTTTTGTAATGTTAGCTATGAAATGTTACCATTTGTTAATGTTAACATTTTTTGTAGGATTCGTTCAATAGGTCAGAAAGTATTTCAATTTCAGGTTCAGGTTAGTTTTTGTGAGCGCTGATAACTTTTTTCATGCGTTTTTATACCGAATTTAAATTGTCTTTCACTTTTATCATGCATTAGGCGTCAAAATTGCGATCCCTAAAAGAGACTTACAGCCGACTAAACAGTGAAGAGTCAAGACGTACACAGATTCATTGTGCACGTATTTAAATGTATACAACTATGCCGATTTCAGCCTGTATATGAAATACGACTTAACCTTTTATAAGACTTGTGGTCTTTGCAACCAAATAGCATAATAATTTCAATAAAGCGAGCTATACGAACAAAATTATTAAGTACAAATTACAAATAACCTAATATTTTAATAACATGTTCTAGTTATCTGAGATGTAAAACAATAAAAGCGCGACTGAGAGAATAACATACGTCATCTTTGCCATCAACCCTAGCATTAAAATTTCAATAAAGTGAAAATTTATACAAATAATTATAATAATAATCAAGTAGAAGTTGTAAATTAAGCACACAGGCCGCCAGGAGCCCAATGGTAGCGGTTGTACACTTCGAGGCACTAGAGCCAAACCGGTGTAGGTTCAAATCCTACAAAGCCTTGGATGTTTCTGAATGTCTGACAGGTAGCGCACAAATGAATATATCTCTACAGTGTGCGGCCCGATCAACCAAAAACGTGGTGGAAGACCTAGAGGTTTGATCTGGTCTCACTTTAAAAAAAAAACTGAAGTTCTTATTTTTGCTAAATATCAGTTACCGATACCTGAAAAAAATGCGATATCAAACCACACATTACACAAATACTTTTATATAAACAATTAGGGCAAATTGTGGTCTGTCATTTTTGTATATTTTTGCTTGATCAGTTAAGGTGCACAAAGTTAGATTCAGCACATTCTTGTTCTCAGTGTAAACATAGTAAACATATATACTATGTATGAATATCAGCACTATCTTTAAATTTCAAAAGGCTTTAAGGATTGTGTTGTGAGCATCATGTTTTTAAATTATTTTACCGGTAGGAATATTACTTGCTATTTTGAACTGTTGCTAAAGAAAAATCTAATTTTTACCATGCCTATCTGTTTAGCGGTGAAACTTTTTTTACCAATATTTAAGAAAAAAACTAGAACCAAAAGTTGATTCGCTCTTTCGACTATTTCAACTGCTCCTTTATCAAGTCTGATTTAATTGACGGTAAGAAAATTAAAAATAATGTGACCAATGTTGATAGGAACTAACTGTAACCTTCTGTAGGTCTTGAAGAAGGAATAAAAGCATTTCGAAACGTCGGTGTCACCAAAAAATTAGATTTTTTATTATTAACAGTCTAAAATACTAAATAATTTCTATACTTGTAAACTAAAACAAAATGGATGATAACACTTTCTCATTTATAAATTATATTACATTAAAATTTGTTGTTTCTTCTAGTTGTTTGAGGTGATATGAATGCTAGTCTGAAATTGGTTCTCCTAATACTTATAGTTTATAATATATCTATGTATATTTACATGTAGTTGTAGTAGAAATACTTCCAAGGGATTCTTCTATATAGTATAATTTCGATAATTCGCAACTCCAAACGAGGAAGGGTTTATAACAAATTAGCCAGATTTTCGAAATAACCGGATTGTGAATTTTCGAAGACAAAAAAGTTTTGAAATTTTGCTATTTTATTTAATTGCTATTGTTTCTATTTTTTATTTATTGTTACGAACTAAACAGTTATAACAATAGTGGCGCAATTGTTCGTATAAAGTTGTTATGGACTAACATTTGAAAATAAGAGGTAGGAGTTACGAATGATAGGGTGTTTCGATGAGTGCAAGAACAAAAATTATTGGAATAATCGAGAGAAACGGAACCTTATTGTTTTTTTACGATTTATCGCAATTTTTTTAAGGGATTGGGTATTTGGTACGAATTAATGTGATCATACTGTATCATGAATTTTATAGTCTTGAAAATATCAAACTGCATACAAGCAAGCTATCAGCAATAAATAAATATCATATAAAAAAATTCTTATTTATTCGCCATTAATTAATTTTGGTATGATATTGTGTCATGTGATTGTCGATATTTTAGTATTAAGTATACTGCATATACTGTGTGTCATAATATATGTAAATACTTGATACCCTTAAATTTGTTGTTTGTTGAGGATCCTTTAGGTGGTGAGAATGTTGTTCCCAAATCGTTTTATTTAATTTAGTCCTAATCCTTTAAAAGGGTTACGATTATAAGCAATCAAAAAATATGTGAATGTAATATAAAAATACTTCTGTATTCACCATCAATTAATTTTGATTTAATATTGCGATCTTGTGATTGATATTTTACATGCAATCATAGATAGGTATATGTATAAAATCTTGTGTATTACACGTTTGGAAACTATATTTTGCGAACTTATAATACAAATAATTTTTTAATAAATATCAGTGTTAGAAATTAAGAAGTGTAAAAATTAGAGGTTTGAAAATTTCGCAAAAACGGTTTTTTTTTATTTTACAGTCATAAATAAAATAATATCAAAAAAGTAATTAGGTACGATTGAAGTAATCCCCTCTTTTAATATGCTCTGTAAGTTGCATTCTTTTATGATAAGAATTAAGGCTAAAAATGGGGGTGGAGGTAAAACTTGGGACACCCGGTATAAGTGTTTTGGTGGTATATTATTTATGTTTTAATAATATTGTATTTAAAATTTGTTTGTTGTGGGTTAGTAGGGGTGGTGTGGGTGTTGTTGTGAAAATCGTTTCCATTAGGGTTTGATTTAGTCGTAATCCTTTGAAAGAATTTTTAATCCCATCTGAAGAATGCGTCGTTTGCTTTCCTAAGGTGAAGATTTAAGTAAATAAGTGAGTGTCGAGGCGTTGCGTCGATAATTGAAAAATCCAATAATTGTGAGTGTTGTCGTTCGTTATTAAAATCCATCGGTTTAAGGGCAAATTGGGCATTGTTATTCCATCGCACGAACTGTCTCGGAATTAGGGTTTGATGTTTTAATTCCAGAAACGGGTCCTGCTCAGTCGCATGAAACACAAACACTCGTCTAGGACCAATAACACGGCCTTAGTTCGATACTCCTGAGCTTAAACTGTAATTAAGTTGCAGTACGTTTCCAGCGGAACAAATTGCTGCATTCTCTCTTACCGTTGAAATTAAGCGAACCATATTTTTTTCTCTTACGGCATGCTATCAAATAAATTAAATTATATAGGTTTTTCCCTTATCCCAGCGGCAACATGTTTCTACGCCAACGGAAAAACATTACAACTTTTCACCACACTCTCCAAAGTCCATCACAACTTTCTTTTGCATACTCATCCACCAAACGTCAATTCGTCAAACCACCAAATTTGAGAAAACATCTTAAACTAGGTATTTTCTCACATATCCTATGTACTACTCACTAGATTGTTACGCGAAAAACGATAGTCTAACTTGTTTATCGACAATGTTCGATCAACCCTGCATAACAACATCCAATCACATAAATTGCAGTTTGATGTTAGATTTTTTTCTCATCGACGAAAATTTTTCACGTTATAATGAAGTGACAGTTTGTACAAAAGCTTTCACTAATCAACAAAGGATGCAATGCACAATTGCATTCTTTCATAAAAATGCAGCACAGGCATTAATCACTTGTCTATTATCCCGATGGAAGTGTTTAATTGCTTGATAGAAGAGATTTATTGTTTCCAACTGATGCAAATCCCGAATAGACCTCCTTTCCGATTTCCACCGGGAACACAACAAAGAAAACAAAGCTCTACATTTCTATTTTTTTAAAATTATCATTATAAAGTGCACAAACGAAATATGTTTCAAAGTCATAAAAAACATTACCGACAAATTCTAGTCTAACTTCAGGTTAACGCTGTTAGACGCCTTTTCACCCCCCTAACTAGGTATTATGCATAAAACTTGATTTGCATATTAAACGACAACATATACATAATTCATATAATAATTCTATTGATCTAGTCAAATATCATAATAATCAAAGATGGAAATATTAAATTCAATATTATATCGAACAAAATATCAATAACACAAAAAAATTACTCCAATATTACCGGCAAATCTACTAAAGGTGTATAATAATTTATATTATAAGTATATTAATAATTCTAATGGAATATCATACCTAAATAATCAAAGATAGGAATATTAAATTCAATATTATATCATACGGTAGACATATGAATAATCCTAGTGAAATATCAATATCAAGCGCATTTTTTGCTGCTCGGTTATTTATGCTTGTAAAACGACACAGATGGAAAAAATGAAATATGGAGACTGTTTTAATGTTATCATAATTTCGTTGTCGAAATTGCATCAATTCCGTTTGCCGCATTGTCCTTTAGATTTGGAGACCGTCCAAGACCTTAATTCATCTGTAAACAATACAGGCGTTCGGTCCTTTTTCGATCTGCTTCATGTAATACGTGCCTTGCGATTGCCCTGACTTGAAGACGCTTAATCTGGTCCTTTTTTATTGTTATGACCCGCAGACTCTTAAATGTTCGAACCCAACCTGCAATAGAATCGAGATTTCCTTCCTTTAATTATGGAAGTTGGAAAAGAATTTTTGTACTGAAATAATGGCCGAAATGCATTTACTAATAAACAGATTTGTGCACTCATTACTACTTGCACTCATTTATGTTTTATGTTTAAAACGACTAATCCATTTTCATGGATCGGCCATCACACGCAATCTCAATTATCTACGATGATGGCAGCAAGATACGCCAGCAAAAATGTACGAGTTACTTTCAGAACGAAAAAAACATCACAGATACCGACAAGAAAATTCACACAAATTGGTTCAAAATTATTCAAATTTTCGGATAATAGGGGATAAATTATTTACAGGGGGGGCACTAACCGATCGATATTGGAACAAATAAATGTGTTTAGACGATATGGAATCACTTAGAAAAGTACGACGCGAGTGGAATTAAGTGAGAACTTTTATAGAGGTTTTTATAACAAAATATATATTTTTATATACAGGGTAAGTTTGTTAAAAGTTTGTCTCATCTTTTCTCAAAAACTAGTTGTGACATCAACCTCATTTGCCATTAAAAACTTTGTTTTTTTTCTCTACGCAAGTAATTTTTTTTAATATTCCTTTTAATGAATATTAATTAATTAATCTTAATTCGTTAAAAAAATATAGAATTTACGTTATTTCTAATATTATTCTAAATGACACGATGTTGAAATATTGTTTTGTGAAAAAAATATTTAAAAAAATTGTAGATAACCGCAAATATAATAAAGTTTTTTGTTTTGTAAGACCTATTTTGAAGCAGTACTTAACAATAGGTTAGACATCTACCCTCCAGCTTCTTCGTCCCACTCACTCTTTTGGGAATAATGGCGTATTATTTAATGCAGAAGAAAAATTTAAAAAAATAAAAAGTTTAATTTGTTTTTGTTTGTCGATTTAGTGACAATACTTACTGACACAGTAAAAAAATTGAGTGAAAAGCGATCAACTCTTATTTTCAGTAAAAATTTTAACTTAAGACATTGAGTAAATACGCCATTTTTTCTAAGAAAGAGGGTGCGACAAAGATGCTGCAGGATAAGTTTTCTACCACATTGTCGAGAACCGCAATGCTGCATCAAAATAGGTCTTACAAAACAAATAAAGTTTATTATTTTTTGCGGTTATCTACAATTTTTTTTAAACATTTTTTTTTACAAAACAATACTCCAACATCGTTTCATTTAGAATGATATTAGAAATAATGTAAATTTTATATTTTTTGACAGAGTTTTTAGTGGCAAACCCTGATGTTGATGTGATGACTAGTTTTTGAGAAAAGAACTTTGAGATAATCATTTAACAGATTTACCCTATCTACGAATATCTTCAGCTAATTTTCAACTATCAAATGAAATTTTTATCAGCGTAAAAATTGTAGTTTGCTGCGTATATATAAAAGTAATAACACTATGTATAATAATAATAATTTTTCACTGGAGGCCATATAAGCGCAAGACACGACTACTATTTTTAATTAACCAACGGCACACAAGGTCGGTAGGGTGGCTAACCCTACGCACTGACCGCCTATTATATATAACCCCTTTCGGGTACTTTCTTGATTAAGCTGAGTCTATCTATTTATTAATTCTGGAAACCAGTACCTCTTTGCTTCATCATTTAATATAGTTCTAGTTTTTATTTACGAGTGTTTCTAACTGATTTTTGACAAATCTGTAAAATTTTTATAAGCATATTTTTTTATAATTTTTTTATAATTATTTTTATTTCTTTCTTCTAAACTCTTTAAGTTGAACAATATTTTACGATATATGGGACTATTATAATACCAATTTGGCCTACTAATACTTTAACATCTGCGACTTTTTAAAATCGTTTATTTTTTTTAGTCCTTAATGAAAGAAGTTTTTATATAAATTTTCAGACTTTAAATCTCAAACCATTCATGGAATTAATTTTTTTCTCCAAAGGCTTGCAATTGCGAAAAATTGAGCTTTATTAATATTTTTTTCAAAATTTAAGTTTCTGAATAAAAAAATCTTTAACCTTTATTATAAATTTTATTCAAATTTTCAATTAAATTTTTATTTTTGAAACTGTGTGTCATGTATCTTTTAATTTTTTTTGAGGAAGACTACGATTTTTTATGTTATTTTATAATTTTATATTTTATTTTTATATTAATTTTAATAAGAAAAAAAACAATTTAATTATTTACAAATTAAGTTTTAGAGTACATAGCAGTTTTTCTTAAAAATATATAAATTTGAAATTGTGAAAAAAAACTTGTTGCAATAGCTCAATTTGTCGAGAAGATACAACAAACACTAAAAAACATTTTTTTATTTTAAAAATTCAAATAAGATAGAGTAAACTAATTACCCACGATGCACTTGTTCAATTATCTACAAATTTAGTTTAGAAAATCGTAGGACAAATAGTAGTTTTCGTCAAAGAAAATTGAAAAGGATTTATCGACCCACTAAATTTCAAAAATGAAATTTAAAAATTGAAGAATATTTTAAGCGCTGATGATATTTTTTTGTAATTTTTTTTGCAAAAGACCTTTAAAAACAATATCTAAAAAAAGTTATTGAGAATTTTTCGAGAAGTTAGGCATTTGAAATAACAACAATACCACTTTATCAACAGGAGTCAGCCTTTACAAAATCAGAAAAGTAAAACAATTGAGAAAATTTGCATTTAAATCCGATTTATGTTACGATAAATTACACTTATTAAGATTATTTCTAAATTTGTTACAAGATGGTGTAGACAAGGGTAATTTTTTTAAATTAATTTTTTTTATTGAATAATTTGAGATTGAGGTCTGAAAATTGATATGGAAACTTCTGCAATGGGTAAAAAAAATTTGTATTTAAAAAAAAGTCGCAGATGTCAAAGAACTTGGTAGGCCGATTAGGCATGGAATGCCTCGTATATTATAAAGATTGTTCTCTAAAAAACAACATTTACAGTGCTTTAATCGTAATGTAGTTGTTTTGAATATTTTTTCATGTCTTTGATTAGGTCGTATTCGTCTAGTTGTTAAATGAACATCATCAAATTTGTAAACGTCACATTCTTACATTAAATAACAATTATTTTAAATATTAACATTTGTTTAAAAAAACTGTTGAACACATTCTGATGTCATTTGAATCAATTTGCACGAGTACATCAACCTTTTTGTTGAAGTTTGAACTATCAACTGTTGTAACACATATTCGATTTTAATTATTGTATTATTCAATTACAAATTATTACAATTTTATATGGGTATTGGATATCTTTTGCTGATTTTGAACATATAAAAGTAGTGACAATATTATTTATAAAAGTTTTACATATACTATATTTTATATGTTAAGTATGTTTCTTTAAGTAATTTTGGATGATTTTGTGAAATTTTTAATTCCGGTATTTTTATAAATAAAAGGAATATTTGATAAAAATTATATATTTATGTCTTTAGTTGATTTTGTCGAGTTTTAAAGAAATATTTAGAAAATAAGTAAAGTAGAATTGAGTGAAAGTGAAAATACCGGTAAAAGCAAAGTGTGATGTTGTGTGACGTGTGTGTAGTTTTGTTTGGTAAATCGTGTAAGGTGAAGTTGTAGATGTTGTACAAGGTGTATATGAAGTTCGACAGTGAAAATAAGTATCGTGAAGTAAAAATCGGTGTGTTGTATAAACGTTCCGATGCAAGTTGCAGTGTTCTAATGTAACATTCCCCGCAGCAAAGCGAAGGAACCCTTGTTGCTAGAAAATCAATAGAGACCTGAGCACGACCGATTGTAGCGTTGAGTTTGAGTCGTAGCAGAAGATACCTGGAGTCTTAAACTTGCACTTGCAAGCCTTTTTCGCGATTTTTCAATCGACTTAAGAATATGAAGCATCTTTGAAACGGATAAAAAGCTTGGAATCTTGGTTTGAAAGCCGGTCGCGTACTCAAATCCGTTAAAAAGAGGATAAACGAGATATCGATAGACAGATAGCGAAATTGTCAAAAAGCGGTTAACTAATTTTGAGCGGTTTTCCCCGTTCCAGACGCTGCAAGATATATCGTAACGATTCGAGAGAAGAAAAGCCGGGAGCTTTACAACACGTTCATTTTAGAGCAACGTCTGGTGGGATTCTCGGGAAAAGAGGGTGAAACATTGACTATTGCGTTCATAACTCCACGAGAATTTCAAATCGTAAATAACACACAACTTACAAACACTCGGACCCAACGTTTCGACACCAACAACAGCTTCAAAAAACAAACGCAAAAACAGAAACAAAAAAGTAACAAAATAATTAAACATAATACAACAAAGGAAATCGAATTATTATTATTTAATAGCTTTTCAGAAAAAATTATATAAATATAAATTACATAATACAAAATTTAAAATGATTTTTTTTCTATAAAAAATGTTTATTTTATAAAAAGTTTTTGACTTCATTTTATGTTCAGGACTTACTGATTTTTTTTGTATATTTTCTCTTGTATAAAAAAGATTATATATCTATTTGTTGTATATTGACCTAGGCTGCCTTACTGGTTAAATTTTTTGTAGAAGTCCTTTTATATCACATATTTTGAAATTCTATTACATCTTAATATTTCCAGTCGCCAGTCATGTTTTTCCCGTTAAATGGAATTTTATAGTACATATGTACATTTGTCATAGAACATATAAAGTTATGAATTTGCATTTTCCGGTATCACCAGTTTCTTGAGTTGTCGTAAAAGCAAACTGACAAGTGTTTTATTGAAATAAAAATGTGCTTGAAAAATAAAAATAGTGGCTAGGAATAATGATAATAATGATCAATAAAAATGATCGAAAAAGTAAGTATTGGTGTTACATTTGTAGCAATTGTAGTAATTGGACTAATGATAGTAATATAAAAAGAATCGATAGTATTTGAAATAGGACTAGATATTATTAAATTTATAATAAGCCACGCGAAAACTCGTGTAGAGAGACGGCTTTGGACTTTTTAATTATTTAGCAAACACTTGCTGCTCCATAAATGTTTACATTTTATCTGTTTTATTTAGACAGATTTGAGAGTTAATTTACGAGAAAACAATTTGGGTTAAATAATTAATCAATGATTCGCTGATTAGAAAAATTTCGTTAATGATTAATGCATCGACGGTGAATTTTAATGGATTATTATGTCAAATTTTTGGTGGAGGGGTTAGATAAAAATTTGATGAAGCAAGTAATTGATGCGAATTTAAATAATAATTTTTGGAAGCTTCCAGTTGACGTCAGTGACCGTGAAGCCCATTATCCTAAACTACGCCACTGGAATAATTAATCAAACTTAATTAAAATTTGACAAATCGGTCACCAAGAATCGCATTTTTTCAATTCAGTTTTAATTAGGAAAAAAACGTTTTCTGTCAATTTATATATTCATCCATCGCCGCAAGCTAGATCAGAAAAAACTTCTATAACCCTTGAAAGGATACTGGAACTAATTCAACAAAAGCGATCACGAAACAACGCTTTTTTGAACCTCAGTGTATACAAAACAAGCTATTATATACGAAACTTATAAATAATATTTGGAATGAATCAATCATCGCGAAATAGCCACTACATTTTTCTACTTTAAACAAATTCGATGAATCGATACAACTGACATATGATTATTATATGAAAATTTAATAAAGGCACTGTTTATTTATGACCTCTATTATTGTAGATTGTTAATCTCATAATAATTAAAATACACATACATGTGCATTAAACGGCAGCTAAATCAGCTAAATCAATTATTACACGAAGCCATTTTTTTTTCACCGATCGATCTGAATTATTTAAGCTCACTCCCTATACTATTTACCCTCTCTCAGCAAAAAGGTTTAGTCCGAAAAACACCATTTTATTCATTGTAACAAAATAAGTAACGGCTCTTAAGGCTGACGTTTAGATGTACTAACTCTTATAGGAAAAATAATCGTTTCGTAAATCGGCTAGCATTTCAGTTTACTAAAACCAAATCAAATGAGTATTTCAGCGAATCCTGTTTCTAAAAACATAGTTGAAGGACGAAAAGCAAATGAAATTGACAATTATTCCACAGATCGATCATAAACTCAAACGCTTCTAAGAACATTTTTAAGAATTTGGACCAAGGGTTGACACTATAAATCTATACACGTCTTTTTAAAAAATTAATTTTGTTTGAAGAAAGTAATTTTGAATTATGTGTTCATAAAATATTTTGAAGACTAAAAGACATATCGACCCGGTAAGAAAAGTTTTGGCTTTTATTTAATTTGGCTATTGGATTTTTAAAACGCTTTTTTTATAATAACTATATAACTGTACTAATTAACAACAACTATAGGGTTTTCAGAAATAATTTTAGAATTAATTAATTTTGTGTCAAATAATTGCCTTAATATTTACTCTAGTACAGTTACATCTGGTCAAAAATGACGAGTTTGAGCTGGTTTTTTAAAATATCTACTACTTTCTGAGCCAAATTTGATTGAATTTGCTTAACTGGAACATTAATTCTGTTAAGAAACTATAAGTTCTTTCTCATAACACCCGTTAATTAAGAAGTATTGCTTTACTATTTTTGATTAGAAAATTTATTATATAACTTTTTTGTATTATACAAAATTTTTATAAAACGCACCATTTTCGAGTAAAAAAAAACAGAAAATTGCACAAAGAGGGTTTTACAAACTAATTATAAACTAAAAGATGTTATTAAAATTTGTAAAGAATATTGTTATTTACTTTATTATTAACCAGTTTGTTTTTTAAAATGCTTTGACATATTTTTTTAACTGTCATAATTACAATTTTTACCAAACTAAAAAAATGTTTTTGTTTAAGTATTTCTAAAACTAGAAGAACACATATTTACTCTAAAATTGTACTTTTTATCAAAATTCGCAAGAAGCAAAAAGTTTCTAAATTAAATTCTTTAATCAAAAATAATAAAATCATTAGTAAGGGTTGTTAAAGTGTGAGGACAAATTTTATAGAGCCTTCCCAGAAATTACTGTTTCAGTCGAGCAAATTTAGTCAAATTTGCCTTATATATGTATCTTAGCAATGTAAATACTGTACCCAAGTTTTATTAAAATCGATTAATTTTTTTTTGGACAGATTTATATTAAAAAACACCCTAAAGTCAACAATTTTGATCTTCTTTAAGAAACATTGCAGAAAACTAATTTCACCGACTATGATGCTCTACTCTACTAGAATAATTGTACAAAAAATATATTTTACTCAATAAAAATTTATTATTTTGCTATACGATGATAGATTTTGTAAAAAATGTGTCAATCATAGTAATCATCAATAAGGCATATTGTTACTCTAAGTAATTCTATTGTTACGATTATTTACAACTTTACTCACAATTTCTTGCAGAAATTTATCAATTTTATACAGGATAGCCAACGAGGATGGTGCAATACCAAAAATTCAACTTTTGTTTTCACAGCGAATAGATATAGCAATTTATTTTATTAAAATAAGTCAAATAAATTTATAACATTTGGGAGTTTGTAACTGAAATAAAAGATTGATGTTTAAACTACCTGAACATATACCTATAACACGACATAAATTCCCTAAATTGCATCATAACATGCATAAATTTCATTATTTTTCTGACCACACTGTCGATGCATACTATGCTGAATCTTCAAATTTTATATTCCTGCTATAATGATTTATCCACTTATTCTTCACTTTACCCTCTCTTTTACTTATTAACGTCTCACAGAGGCTATTACATGAAAGACTGGAATAAGTGATGTAACACTTTATGTGTGAGGTTACATTACTTTGGACGTTTTATCGTAATAAGGTACAATTACGATTTGGTAAAAAAAGTGGGGAAAATGACTTGAAATACTAGTTATTCGCCTAAATCCTCCACTGGTTGACAGCTGCATTTTAACACCAGCTGATTCTGACGTCAGTAGATCAGAGAATATCGATTTACTTTCATTTTATAAAAACATTAATTGTACAAATCATGTATATATAGATACAGAAGGTGATTTTTGTGTTTTTCATGATTATATACTCTGCCAATAACTTTTGTCGTTAAAACGGGAGCGAAATCGCCTTTTGTCGGATAGAGCTATATTTTCGCTGTTCCATCCTCCATCAGTTTTATAGTAATTTTTATATTCTTTCCCTCTTAACGCGTTTTAGATTGTCTCTCGTTTTGTAGGTTGAACTGAAATGGCTGGTAAAGGCGAACAAAGGAATAACGTACCTACATAAAGAGTCTCCAGATTTACTTCACCGAAACTAATGTGTTATCATATTAATCCCTTTTTGTTTATTGTTACATCCTGATTTTATATAGCCGTTAGAAGTTACGAGATTTTTAAGTCGGTTAGATTTATGTTTCAATTAAAATGTTTGAGATAGTTGAAAAAATTCCTCGGTGGATTAGCTATTGTTAAATACAGGAATTGTTTTTTTAAAGAATGAAGTCGTGAAACTATGACATCCGCTAAATGGTGGATTTAAAAAGAAGATTGATATTGTAATGGGAGGAAATAAAGTGATATTCGGAAACGAAGTTAAGACGGGTATCTGGGTTTGATGGGTACGGTCTTTTGTCATTGTTATTTAAAGTAGTAAATGGGATCTTTCTAAATGGAATTGTTGGTAAAAAGTATGAGTCGAAAGCGTAGCTATGCAACTGTCAGTGACGCATGGCCTATTTCATCCAATAATGGCTAGTTATCCGGTGCGAAGCTAACCCGAACTGTTTATTTTCAATCGCCATTTCCACCCCTTTTCTCCACTAACTCTATGAGACCGTGTTACTACCGGACTAAGCCACTAAGCTCTAATAGGCCTTTCGGAAACACTTTACAACCTTTCTTACCACCAACTTTACGCGCTTGACCGTTCACCTGCTTTATACCAACTTCAACTCTTTCAATCATTTTCTCATACCTTACAATACCACACCAAGCAGAATGCGCACTTAACCCCATTCTACCAGACACTAATTACACTGTATCCATTACAACCACACAGACAAAAGAACCAAAAGGACTTTCATATTTTTCAAAACTTATTATGTTGCTTTTTAAAAATAATTTTCTGCGGTTAAATAGATTGTAGTATTCTTATGCGATCAAAGTAAGTCTCTATTCCAATACAGCAAATTGAAAAGTTGACGTTTTACTTTTTACGAGCATAAAATCTACTTAACAAACTCGGAACAAAGTTTATTATTCAAATTTAAAACACTTCTGAAACGTACGAGCTTCACCTTTCTTTAATAAATGAAAATACGCCCTAACAATGTTATTTAGTTAAGAAAAAATAGTAATTGAAGTATTTTTTGTTTGTGTATGGTTAGGTATTTTAATTGGTTGATATAATTCTTTGTGGCAAATTCAATTTTATTGTTGAGAGTGCATATTTAGATAATACATAGTGAGTATATTGAAAGTAGTTGGCTTCCATGCTATTACGTGCCGTGTGCTATTACGAGGTAGGAATCTGCAGCAAATGGCTCTAAAAACGTCTTATTTTGAAGGATGGCTTGGGTATGAGGAGAGTACTGTTAATAGTCGGTAACAAAAGGAACCGTGGAGTAGTTGAGAGGTAACGGTACTCAAACCGGCTGTTTAAAATCGCTAGTAAATTTTTTAAAATGTAAATTTAAATCATCTTTGACCGCGTCGAAAGTGCCCCCAGGAGGGCGAAATGTGAGTAAATGAAGAACGAAACAAGGGTAAAAGGGAGAATGAAAACAAGAAACAGTCAAGTGAGAGTTGCGGTATTTTCAACCGTCATTAAATCTCCATAACTTTCTTAATCTCGAGTGTTTTAGAGCGATTGTAATTATTATTACCTTACCGATACATTGTAGTGAAGTTCGGTCGCGATTGTATTTACCACTTGGCTAACTCACAAAGTAACTTGCCTAATTAATAGCTCGAAATCGGCCCGTTCTCAATGCAAACTTGGCTAACTTACGGATGTGGCCCCGTTTCCGGGACAATTCGCAATATTCGAATCCCGAACTCGACTCAAATTCGCACTCGGGCGCTCCTAATCCTAAATCCAATTAAAATTTTTCGATCATTATCGACGCGTTCAATTATTACTACTCCAACTACGACCAGACTATATCAACACAATTTTTCATTTATATTCATTGGGTCCTACGCTATTTCAGAACCTACATACCTACCCATTTCGATCTTAATAGATTTCCTAACAGCGACATTTAAAAGAAGACTATCCCATCTCCATATCCGACTTGTCACTTAATGACAATCACATAACCCATTGTATACTAACAACCAATCGAACCTAAACCCATTCATCACACAATTGCCAAAATTCCTATTATACAACTTTCACTCCTTAATCGTTTCACTCAAAACTCTTGAAATTTTCTCGATTTTTTATAATACTGCGTGGGGAAAATGTGCAACAAATTATTTCAAAAATATGAAAAACTAAAAAACAAAATATTTTTCAAACGTCATAAAAAAATACCAACTTAAGAATTTTTAAGTTTTGCTAATTCCAAGAATAGTTTCTTAGATCAAAACGCGTTTCAAAAGGACCGCAGAAAACATTTGTTTTTTCAAAAATTCGTAAATATGAGCCAAATCCAGCTTTTTAACCTATAGATCAATTCAAAAATCGTTTTTTCTAATCAACGGGGTGAAAGTGCTTGATTTTCGATGGTTTGGTTTTCATACGAGTATATGTGATTTTCAAAAAAAAAAAACATTTTTGTGCCATTTTTGTTGAGACCATTTTTTGGTATCAAGTTTTGCATTCAAGAAACAGCGCTTTTTTGGTTTTTGTCCGATTTTTTAAAAATTCTATACTTTTTTTTATTTTATAACGCATTCAAAAATCAAAATTGTGGCTGCTACAGTATTAATAATATGTAAGACAAAACACAATTTTCTTTTTGTTACAGAGCTTATTTTGTTTTTTATGTGGCAGACTTTTGCATGTTTTTTAAGAAAAAACTTTCACCTTTAAATGATTTCCATTTTTAACTAATATAATTTCGGTCATTATCTCAAAAATTAAAAAGTACAAAAAAAACTTTTAATTACACCACTTACGTAAAAATCTGTAGTAGTAACGGTTTTAACTTTTTGAATTTGTTGAAAATGTTGAATTAGGAAATAAAAAAAAATCAAACAAAAATCAAAAAGGCTTTCTATCTTAAAAAGGCAACAAAACCAAGGGTTGTAGGGCAGATCTAATTACATCATTAAATTTATCCTTAAAAAGTAGGACGAGAAGGTATTTTCGTTTCTTTGTGATTGTCGGAAGTATGAGAAACCTGCAAAAACCATCTAAAATGAACCATTTTGTTCAGTCTTAAATCATAATTCAAATTTTTAAAGTGGTTGTTGCGAATTCAAAGAAAAGGTCAAATTCGAGATATATTCATTTGTACCTACAAAATGTACAGAATTTTTGAAAATTGTTGCCGAAAATTTAAAGGGTTATTAACTGGGGTTATAATTTTAAAAAAACGAAAGAAATTAAACGTTTGTAACCATTTTTAGAGTTCTCAGACTACCTCTTTTCCGTTTTTTGAGTTGTCAAAAGGGCTGAAGTTAATGTTATTCACTCTTATTTGGGGTAAACCTCTTAAGAAATCTAGTGCGCAAGCATTGAAAAATCCTGATAAAACTTTAGAAATGCAATCGAAATCGAAATAAATCTTATAAAATCAGAAAGAAATTAGAAGATATTTTGGAGAAATGAAGAAGGAATCGTAGAAATGTGCATGCACGTTCATATTTCTAACTACACTGTTAAAAACGAAAACAGAGCCACTACTAAAAATTTGAAGTCTTTAAAAAGAAATATTTTTATTATTTCTGTTTATTTATTTATTTTAAACTATGCTTTAGTAAATTTTTTTGTAATCTGTGAACTGTGAACCAAGTCTACTGTATAATCTCTAACTTCAAATTAGTGTAATAAATAAAATTAACCAACAAACATAGGTGGCTCCTTTTTGGTTTGAAGTAGTATAATTTAGTAGAAATTAACAAGTCTTATTCAATATGGCATTTATTGTCTAATTGATATCTCAACATTTTTAGTGACACTTTAGTGCCAGTTAGGGTCTTCCAGCTGTCACAAAAATTTGGTGTTTAATTCAAACCAGCAAAAATTTAAAAAAAAATTAAATTAGGAGAATTGGCGAAAAATTATATGTTAAAGTTAAATATAAGCAATAAAGCTGATTTGATGCCGTATCTGCTGTCAAAACTGTGGTTGATTCTTGGATTTGAACTACCAGTCGCGGCGTTAAATCATATTCTTTAGTTTAATTAAACAAACAACTATATTTACAAAAACAAATTAAAAAAGCAGTGGATCTTTGGATAAATTTAAGGAAATTAAAAGAGAATAAAAGAAATACAGAGAAATTAGAAGGAAATTAATAGAAATACAAAAAAAAAATTATAAGAAAATAATGATGAAAAAAGAAATCTAATGTACAAAATTTTGTCAGTGCTTTGCCACCTTCTTCTAAGCTAAAAATTACTTCTACAAATGAAAAACATTTTATAGTATACCCAATAATAACTACTTTTCTTGAGAAATAGAAAGTGCAAATTGTACAAAATACCTAGCGAAAAAAGAATGTTATTAATTCCATTTTGCTTTTGGGTTATAATAACATACGTTGTTGTTTAACAAAATGTTTTAGAATTAACTGTTTAATGTATTTACATTTTTTTTACCTCAAAAATTTGTTTGTTTTTCATAAAAAAGGTGTTTGATAAATTCAGGACTCGATTTTTTCTATAATTGAATGAATTTTGTTTTAGTGAGATTATAGTAAGGAAAGGAATAATCTGAATGGGTGAGTTCGGTGATATTGTTGAAGTAATATGGAAAGGCTTCGTTTTGGGGTTGGTGATTCGTGGAGCGATAAAAGCAGTTTACGGGAAGGAAATCGATGAAATAGCCGTCGTGTCTAATTAATTTAGTGTAGTGGCTGTTCAGTCTAGCAAAAAGAATTAAACATTAGCGCGCTTATAAGCCGTTTCCGCGCGACTGATTTTGAAGAGTATTGAGTCGAGAGGGTTGTATATGTGTCCGGTCGGGCAAATCTTCAATAATTAATAAAACGTCATCGGGATCAGTTGTGCTGTGATAAAAATGAAGGTGATAAATAACGAGGGTAGGCGAGGAATGCGCCGATTGGATCCTGGGGAACGGGAAATGGATAAATGAGTTAGTCATAGCTAATGGCGTACGCTGAATATCTCCGACGGAAATCAATCTTTGATTACCCGGAGAATTTCATACCGTTTTATTGATGTTTTTTCCTTGAATTGAATCCACTTCCATGTACGTAATTGGCCAAACAATAATTATTCCAAAAAAGACACCCTCAGAGACTTAATCGACCGAAACAGGTATGACTGACTGTGACCTGCACAAATAGCAGAATCATCTCTTTTCAATCAACGATTGTGTTCGAGAATGTACAGTATTAGCACCCCATTGTCGTTTCCAGTCGACCTACACACACAGACCTCTGCCTTTTATGCTAAATAACCATTGATTAAACTCGATCCACCAAAATAACAATCAACTACGTTGCAAATGACACTTTCTTTTCAAACTATAAACACAAATAAACCAAATGCAATCAATACGTCAACTCGAGATTAATTTCGGATTTTTCCTGTCAACGATAATTTCATTCATATCATATATGAACCAGACTTTATATTATTCCTGTCTAGACAGAAAATATACAAAAATACATTTGTTGCGCTTCTCAGGAAAATTTACTTACAGACGATGGAATTTCATATTTTCAATAATAGAGCTTGCTTTTTTTTCAAATCTGTGAGGTTTCGTTTATACAGTGAAACCTCTTCTTGTACAGACACCAAGACCCGTTTCTCTACAGAGTAGAGAGCATTAACTGGTGATAGTTCTGTTACACCCTATATCCATTTTTATTTTTTTTTTTATTAATTTTTTTGAAACCCACTAATAATTTTCAAATTTGAGGTTTTAAACTTCCTTACGGGCGGCATCTTTAGAACAAAAAGAAAAAACGAGATTGATCAATGAACAACACTTGTAATAATAATGTACTTACATATTTTATGTTATAAATAATTTGTGAGATCATAAGTGATATTTTTATACTGGGCCAATAATTTTTGGTGTTATTTTTTCTCCTTTTGTTGTTTCTAGTGATGCGTTAGGTATCCGATAAATCTTGGTGATTTTGTGGCCTCTTGCGGTCGTTTATTGTCCCGATCGGGGCAATTTGGTTGTTTGAAAATAGAGAGCATCGTGTGATATTATTGTATAACAAGAAAAACGTGGCCGGCGTGATAAGATCGATTCGATGTTGGGGCGAATTCGTTAGTATTCCGTGATATCAGCGAGTTTTGAGGAAAGATGTACGTCCGGAAAAGACCGGTGTATCGTTGTCGATCGAAAAAGATTAAATAAACCATGAAGGTATTAATCGCATTTAGGCCTCTGTGAGAAATTCAATGTGCTATGATTTCCTCTTAGCGTTGCGGTGATTTCCTCGCTCATTAAATAAACTAACATCAATCAGTGTCCGACTTTGCCATTTCTCTGTATGCATTGCATATTGATTGGTCGTCCGTTCCTAGATTGTTGCAAAGATGCCGTGCACGCTTTCCACCCGGTCGTCATCCAGAGATGTGGCCAGAATTGCTGGCATTGCTTACGTGTCGTGCACTCCGCACGTCGACATGCCAGCGAAACTAGTTTCGACCGACACATCAAAACGTCATCAGGGCATCACTCAAATCTCACCCACAAAAACTACACACCCCAAAATACGAAACTTTTAAGCACAAATATGCGAGTGATGGATTAGTAGGTACACCATACCGTCAATGAATTTATTTCATCACAAAGACAGCTCCCACCAGATACTAAAACACCAATCTCTTAATTATTCGCAATTATTCCTTCTTGAAACTATGGCGATTTGTCTTGGTCATGTTTCTTAGGTCTTATTCTTGTTTCTTAACACAAAACCTGGCGTTAAATGTGTTTCAATATCGCTGATGTTAAGTTATAAACAATCAGCTCAAAGGAAAACTTTGCGAAGATTATAACATAAATTTCTGAGGGTTAACAGAAAAAAAATACACTAAATAATGATTATAAAAGTGATACCTGAATGCGTCTAGGAAAATTACTAAATTTAAACAAATACAGAAAAATTTGTGATTTTCAAAACATACAAGTAGTCCAGTAAAAAGGTACATTCAAAAAAAATAAATTTTGGGGAAGTCCCTTCTTAGTTATCCCTCTTAGTTATAAATCCAAAGAGATTAATTAAAACGAGGATTCGGAACATCTCCAAAACCCATTTGATGGGGGTTGAAAACAGTTTCTTGTGAATATCTCGCTTGTTACATTTTTCATAAAAATTCTTCATTTTTTTTGTAGAAATAATATTTTTCGATTTATAACCAAATGAAATAAGTTACTTTAGTGACGGTTGATGGGTTGTGAAATCTCTGTATTTTCACAATGGAAAATGAAACCCAAATTCAGTTGTAAGGGGTGACTATTGTCATCAAACAAGAGGCAACTAGTAAGAAATCACTTTAAACGAAGTTTGAGAAATTAGGTTTTCAAAAATGGAGTGGCTATTTTGGTGTATATCCAAAACGGTTTATAATAAGTAGAACAGTGACAAATGTATGACTAGTTTGTCCGTTTTTTTTTATAAAATTTTATTCTTAGAAGTTAGGCGAATTTAAAATTTATCGTTGATTTTTCTTTATTTTTGTAAAATTTTATTACCTTATAGCTTTTCTAAAATAAATTTTGGAGAAAACACAAAACAACTGGTCATGTATTTGTTTTTAAATAATGAAAAAAATTGTAACTGTTCTACTGTAAACCGTTTTGGATATACGAAGATAGACCCCATTTTTCAAAACCTAGTTTTGCAAATTTTGTTCAAAATTTTAAAGTGCAGTAGCCTACTGTTTGGTCTCAATAGTTACTCCTCACAACAGGATTTTGAAAATACAGAGATTTTTAATTTATTAATGGCCACTGAAGTTTTTGGTTACAACCAAATATATAATAAAATTAAATTTTATACAAAAGTTCTAAAAAAAATATTTCCTAAGATATTGATCATCACAATTTGTACTTAAAATATAATATAGGAGAGCTATTCGATGAAAACCGTTTTCAACCCCCTTTACATGGGTTTTGAGGGATGTTCCGAACCCTCATTTTAATTGTTTTTTTTTTTGTATTTATAAGTAAGAGGGGTAATTGAACAACATAATAAAAATTGAAGCCTCTCCCAAAAATTATTTTTACATTTTTACAGTGCTAAAAGAAATACATTTGAATTTGTAAGACTACAAACAAATAAAAAATATAAATTTTAGCAGTTTTTTAAGCTTATAATAAAAATTAAAATAAAAGATTTTTACTATATAAATAATAAACTATTTATTAAATTATATGAAGAACCAAAATAATTACAACGTCAAAATAGAAAAAGTCTATAAAATTTAACAAGCAAACAAAATAAAAACAAACAAGCCTGAATTCTTACTTCTCTATAACACGTCTTTGCTGGTCACTACTTAAATGGCAATCTGATTTTTGTAATAACCAGCAAAGAGTGCTTTTATACTTGTTAAATTAGTCCTCTTTCAATAAGGACTATTACCAGGTAAAATTTTTACACAACATTTGACTACACCCTGTATAACATAATCCAAAAAGTTTGTTGTGCTTATAATACGTTTGTTTTTGAAAGGGCTCCATGTCTAGAAATTGTTGCGAAAAACGCATTTTGCCATCCTAATAAGACTGCAAGATGTAGGCCTGTCAACTTGGCTATCTTTTCTCAAAATGATTTTTTTTACAATAATTTTTGATTTTGCTTATATTATTAATTATTGAATAAGTTATTTTTTTACTTTGGTGTTATACCAAGTAGATACACTATTTTATGTTGAAAATTATTGTCAATAACTAAAAAAATGTGGAGATGTCAACATAATAAAATGACGTTATTGCATGAAAATCACACAAATTTTGTGTATCACACGTTTGGAAACTGTTTTGCGAGTACTCACAAAGTGACTCTAATACAGATTTTGTGAACAAGTGACTATTATTATTATTATTATAAATGACAAATTGACAACTAAAATGCTATAATATTGCTAGTGGATGCGAGAACTTAACATGTATTTTATTGTAATTATTACGATCAAGAAATGAAAAAAGGAAATCGATTTAAGTTTTCTGTCATACTCTACAGTTTTATGAAGATATTAATCGTCACAAAAGATTTGGATGCAATATGCAATGAAAATAAATGAGATGCAAAGTGTACATCCTAAATTTACCATTCACATAGGTGAATTTTGCAGGAAACAATGCTATCGGTTTATTCAAATGAGTACAGAAAATAAGCATTTATTAAATGTGAAAATATAAAAAATACTCAGTGAGTACAGAGATTTTTTACGTAGAATCGAATGGTGTAATTAAAATGTTTTTATAATTTTTAATTTGTGAGATATAGAGCAAAGTTACATTTAAAAAAAAATGATAAATTATTTGTAAAAAGAACTCTTCGCAGATATCTTAATCTTTCGTAATTACTTTTTGTTAAAACTGTGTTGATTCCTTTGTTATGTTTGATCTTGTATTTCTTGTCTCATGTGTTTTAAATTTTCAAAGGAAGTAATGCAAACGATATAGCATCAAATGATATAGCATATCATGAGAACGTAAAGAAGGAATTCTTCTCGTAATTATTTCTACTTGAAGCAGTGATGTTTTTTTTACATGTTTTATCTTGTGTTACATAATTGCAACACATCATGAGGGTAGCAAATCTGTTTTTTTTTCGCAATTATTTCTAGTTGAAAATGTGTTTTAGTTATTGCTTTTAATGAAAAAACCTGGCATTAAAGGTGTTTCAATAGAATGCCAGCAGATTGGTAGAACAAATGTCGGGTAATTTAAAGTGGGCAGTGAGGATATGTTTGTTATTAAATTCTTTAAATAAATTTTGGTAAATATGAGAAGGTTTTTTCGATAATTGGAAATCGGAGAAAATAGAGTAAACGCCTGTAAACTTATATTAGACGGAGCGAATAAATATTGGCAGTGGAAAAATAAGAGAATGTCACAATTCGAACGCTAAAAGACGGAAACGGCTGGAGGCTATTGTGGGGCTACCACAATCTTAATATCCGACTTGGGACAGTCATCATAATCCCTGCAAGAAATCGGTGCTGTCGATTTTCCGATACAGAGTGGGATTGGAGAATTTATTTAGTTTGGTTTTTTTTGTGTTGTAATTAGTGTGTTTGGAGTTCGGAATTCTTGGCGTTGGTGGTGTATCCAATTAAGGGAGTATATGCATAATCAAAGGTCGTGTCAGTGTTGGGTTTTGATGTTGAGGTGCGATAATGGGAAATAGCCTTATAAAATAATAGTGAAAGTGAAGTTGGGTTAATAGCAAAATAAATAAATTGGAGGTTGAGCCGGCAATGTGACGCTTTCGACGATGAAATAGCCACCATCCGTAAAGGGATGTGGGGTGTTGGTATTGATTTATCTCTCGTGCTGGAGATCTCCACCCCCGTTTACCCCCAGGCCGAAGGAAGCCACTCAAAATCGAGGTGCATAAATTTATTGTTCGAGTATTATGCACGCGCGAAACTGTTTACAGAGGTAATCGGCGCCGATTTACATAAAATTTACCCTCGCAACTTTTAAAAGGGTTTACGTCGTTAGCATCAAAACAATTTCATCCAGTAGCGCTCCAGCTCAGCTAAGCGACAGTCTTTAACGCAATTATTTATTCATTTTGCACTCGCTACAAACCTAATTACCGGCAATACCCACCGACGAAAAAATCACATCCATAACAGCACAAACCAACAAAAATTTTATTAAATTACGCTCCGAAATTGCTGGACCAGGTAATACATTTTAAAGCGATTTGTCTTTTGAAATAGGGATATTAAATGAAAATTGTTGCCAAGTACCACTCAATACATAATTTCGGGGGTGCTTACTGAATTTCAGCGAAAACGAGTAGAAAAACGAATTTAATCATGTAATTTCGTGCAACGGAATTTAAGCGTTTTAATATAGCTGAAACACTGTATTTAAAAACATGTTCTTTTTTACGCTTTTGCTCGATTATTAAATTTAATATCATAATTCAATTAAAAACACAAAATAATAAAAATAAATGCAAACATAAATAAAATAAAACCTACTCGAATTTGAAAAACATTAATGGAAATATTTCCGCAACAACACCCTTGATCCGTATACCTATGTAAAAATGGGGATAACATCGATCCGAAACCTTCATGTTTTCTTGATGTTTTTGCCGTGGTAATGATGATGGGTCAGTGGACAGGTGGCGAATTTGGGAATCCATGACGTATTATTTGCTCATCGTGTCGGTCCACGCTAATATAGATGAATTCATGGTGTGAACAAATTTACGGTTCCCTTTTCAGCGCCTCGTATTATTTGTTCTGTGCCTTTACAAATGCGAACGTCCATAATCTAAAGCCGAATATTTACACCTGCCTCCATTGTATATACGACCTCATTCGGGTCTAAATATGTCTCCTCGTAACGTTAATTACTAGAATTAAGCCTAGTCTAGTTTTCCCTTAACTGGAAAGAAGATTAAACATTTTATGTGTGGATGGTCCTCCAGTGCGAAAATTTCGGAATGGTCGGATTCGACGCCGCCTCAATAAAGCAATGACTTTTTATGGGTCCCCGCAGAGCACACACAACTGCTTTTCTGCGCACAGCATTTAACTCTCGCTAGCCCCGAGAAATCCGTTCCATCCCGTTTTTAACAAAAAAACGACGAATCCATAATTATCTTCCTCGTCGATAAAAGCAGGGGACTTTTACAACGGAGAGGCGTTATACAAAAAAACTACCAACATTTTTACCTATTTTGTTTACACCCCAACGGCTCTTTGTCCACCTAAGAGAGATTTATGGACGACATTTGCAAGCTCACACAAAAATGATACACCCCGAATATTTTCATATTACACTTTTCTCGCCAGATGGATCCACCCTCTTACCAGAATCTCTTTATCATTATTATCATTAGTTTCTTCTAACTAACGCAAATACATTGCATTCCAAGATGTGAAATGAAACAAACGTTTTATTTATGAGCAATGTACTAAAGGCCCGTATTTATTGTTTAGCTAGTGTTTAAACAGTGCGCTGTTTTCTTCCTTTAGAAACGTCTTTCTGATTCGAAACGGGTTCTTCCTGCATATCTAGCGGTGATACATAAGAGCAATTTTTATGGCGGCCACTATCCAAGCATGCGCTTCAACCTTTCAGCCTTTTCTATAACTTTAACTTCGAATAATTCCACGTTCCACGGATTATGTTGTCAATATAGATCCCGCTTTGGGCAACAAACAACAATCATCAACCAAAATCTTTTCTATTCATTGATTTTCATAAAATAATTACATTCCCAGATTAGGATCATCTAATATATACTTACCTGACTAAATAAATTAAATCTGCTTACTTATTTAAATTACTTTCCACATGACCTCACTTTTGATTTTGGGTACTTTAAACTGTATAATATGTACTCACATCTGACATTTTATTACAAACGATACAGCATACAAGGAATGGGAAATGAAATTTGGGGTGGAAATATTGGACGATTTTGTTTTAAAGTTTGTCAGGGGTTGATGAGTGTGCGACGTTGCCGGTGAAAGTAATTAATTCGAGTCTCACTTGATCAGTATTTTTGGTGTAAGTAAAAGAGGAAAGGTGATAAAATGATGTCATACATTGTAAAGGGAGTTTTCGGAATAGTCCGGTGAGTTGTAAAATTTTAACAGGGCTTGTTGGCTTTTAGCTAGCGAATTAGGGTGAAATTCGAGTATCGTAGAAGTTGGTCTACTGGTAAAGAAGAGCCCAATTCCCCCATCCACAAAAGTCAATACACTCCACTAAATACACCTCGAATCCGCACCGACAGCTTATATAAATAATGTATGTGTTTATATAAATATAGTATAGTTGCAAGTATTGCAGGTAAAAGAGTTTTGTAGCAAAAGCAATTTTAATTGGCTTAATAGCAGTTTTTGTCTTTGTGTTTCTTCGTGCTGTAATTAAAAAACTCTTAATAAGAAAACATCGTTTCATGACTCTATAATTCTTTTGATTTCATTAAATTTCATTTACGGTTAGTTCAAGTGGAATCTTTTCTGTTTTAATTAAGACAGTTTTATCTATGTTAAAAATGCTCCATTATCAATATTTTATCATCAGGAGGAGGGGCAAAAGGCATTCCGGTCTGTACTTAATAATGAAATTATCGTTGTAGTTCGGGAGCGGCTAGTTGGTATAAGTAAATTAGAATATTCAGTTATGCACTTGGTCTCCCATTTTAATCAAAGTTCCTTACATAATGCATCGTCAACACGTATCGGGTGCGAGCGGCCAGCTTTATTTCGTCATGAATTAGCAATTAGGTGGACGCACCCCTACCACCACCACCCTTATTGTTTCCAAACTTAACACCCAACTACCTGTCATTATTAGAAGAAGATCCAATTCGGCACCCTTCTCGGTCTCTTTCTTGCAATATATCGTTATGTTTTCATTTCATTGAATCGTGGAACAAACCGGTCCAAACGCCAACTGTTGGTCCAAGCAATGTTGCCGGATCTCCGACTGGGATTCAACTCGCATTTTTGACTCTAATAATCTTACTTTAAAACAGACTTGGAAGTATATATTCGGGTATTGTTGGGGAAACATGAGTAGGGTTGTAAATTCCGGCATAAAATCTTTATAGTGTTCTTGTGGATCATAATAATAAGCAATGTTCCAGTCGTATGATCATACGAAGTACAGTCTGTGATCATTCTCTGGTCCCTGTCACTTGCACGCCAACTTGATCTATAGCTACCGTTGGTTAGCGCAAATCACAATTGTTTTGGGTACAACCTTTCTATTCTAAAGTGTAAAATATGTGTTTGCGGTTCATATAAATATAAAATTGGGTGCAGTTGGATTAAAAGTATTAATTAATAATAAATCAGTTGCTTTCTCATTCCACGAAACAAAAACAACAAATCACGCTCTTTCGCAAGATCGCCGTATGCTTTAATACAATAAATAACAAAACCGTTCGATCGATAATGATAATGGTTATTAATAATCCCGAAACGCACACGTTTTCAGCATTTTCCACATTCTTTCAAGCACACACATTATTAAAAACTCAATTTATAATTGTTTTCTATTTTCACATTGAATTATCTTTTACCGGATTTAGCGGAAGAAACGATTCAAAATATGCTGTTCTTGCAATTTATTTCATAGCAACTGAACTCGAAATTTACTGCTTACCTACAAACGTTTCTTATAATGGCTACATTTTTCTTCCAAAGCTAGATTTTGTGTACTTAATTCCAGAAATTCTTGGCATCTTGTCAATACATGGCTCTTTTCTATATTAATGCTACCATTTCTCAGATTTATTTAATTGATAACCTCCCAACACACAACTCATCACATTACATCCCGATCAAGCTCTGATTTATAACCAAACCAAAAATTTAACTCACATTCTTCCTCCCAACACTTGTAAAAATAATTTTCCCGAGAATGCAAAATATGGGCGTAATATTTTAATTAAACGTAACTTCGTATAACGGTATGCGCGCATTTCACACCTTGCTTTTTTCCGGAATTCCTTGAAACGTCGAAAAATGGGTTAAACCTGAGAATTCTGAGCACATTTAACATTAATTTCATGTAGCTCGGTCCTTGAAACTAGATAACATCTAGATTTGAGCGTTTGCTCTCGATTAACATCGCAATGCACAAGTGAAGAGTGAAACACCTTGAAACACACACACACTGTTTAGTGAATTGCACGTTATTTATTGGAATTGCACTGTTCGGGCCACGTTTCGCGGTCTTTTATTGCCACTTCAGGACTTAAATTGAAACAACACGTCACGCTTAGAAACGGCTTATTTTATATATTTTGTGATAAAAGATCCGAGTTTTCAGACTTTTTTAATTAAAATTATAATACACTCATGGAACTCCAGCGAAATTACGCCAACTTTTGCTCGTTTAGAAAATTTCGGAACGTTATGCAGCCGCAGACGTGATTGGTTTTACCTCTACAAACTTCATGACTATCATTTATCTATATGCAATACATAAAACATCTAAAACATGCGAGGCGTAACCCGAAAAAATAATTCCCCTGTAAGAATCGGGTATAATCCATCACTTACGGATTACGCTGCAAAAATTGGGCGTAACCCGAAAATAGATGCTACCCGTGAGGACAGGGTGGACTGGGTTTACTCACAAAAACAAGTGTAATGACAGACACACAAACAAAAATAATAAGAAATCAGATTTTTAAAGAATTACAAATTTTTTTTAAATACTTAAGTTAAGATTGCAAAGGTTTCCAAAAACTGCCAAAGATTTTCTCTAATTAATATCAAATAATGAATTTCAATACACCAAAATTTCTCGGTCTACCAAAGAATACCCAAAAATTATACTAGTGTGCTAAAAAGCCCAAAAGAAAAGACTACTACTAGATCATCTAGAGATTACAAAAGTGCCAAAGAGTTCTAATTATGAACATTACCACCAAAAATGCCTTCCAATATGTTGTGAGTTCCTAGATCTACCTAAGAATACCTGGAAGCTAAACCAGAATACCTGTTCGCTGTAGGAAAAAGGACAAAAACTAAAAGTATACCACTAGAGTACCATTGGGATTACCTTTTGATTATAAGGACTTCATTTCAGATTGCTCTGATTCAAAAAATTTTATAAATATATAAATAAAAAAAGAATTTATTTTTAATTCAAACGATGAGATGAAAAATTAGAAAATAAATTTTAAATTCAAATATTAGGATTAAAAATTAAACAAATAATTTTTATTCGAATTATGGGATTAAAAATTAAAAAAAAAACATAATCTTGGGGTTAAAATAGGAAATTATAATTCTTATCTTGAAATTAATAATTAAGAATAATAAAGAGAGGACTTATTTATTATTAATTAATGAATTCGAGATAAAAAAATTGTTATTTTTTGTCCTACTTAATTGCTTTGGATTATTTTTATCGCATATTTTAAACAATTTTGACTATTTCTAGAATGCTCGCGTCTATGTATAGACAAATTTAATAATTTAAATTAAAAAAAAAATATTCTGTTTTTTGAATAAATATAAAAAAAATATTTAAGTTCTAGTTCTATTATTATTTTAATGCGCTATTTGCAACTATGCATCAGATCAGCAAGATTTTGCAAGAGAACGACCATAAATCAGGTTACCTAGAAAATACCATTGTATTACTTTGATTTCCACCGATTGCTAAGATTACCAATGATTGCCACAGTGAATCCTCAAGGTGGCTTTAAGGCCGTTACAAGCTCTATAAGGTAGATTGTTTGAAAATTTGTTAATTACAATGTGATCGATACCGATTATGTTATCAAGAAAACTACAATTTTTTTAACTCATGAAATGGGGGAGATGCATTGATTATTTTTTTTTAGTTTTCTAATAGGTACGTTCTCTAATGAAATTTTTTAATTAGATAAAGAGAAATTAGCTTATATAGCTCAGAAAAAATAAAATGTTTATTTGTCAATGCCGTCAGAATTTAAACAAAAACGCTTATAGCCTCCTGTTCCACCGACTCTCGCCTACCACTTATTTGATTGTTTTTGTGGTGTAGCGACTATCAAATAGCAAAAATCTAACACGAGTTTATTGTTAATTTGTTTACTGTGTTAACCGTTTTTATTGAGTTATGGAGACACAATGAAGCCAAAATTGCTAAGCTTAGCAATAACCCACGTGATAGCGCCATCTAACATCTCAATTTGCTGTCGCCTATCTTAGAATGACTATACCGCAAGGGGGTGAGATAGAAAGAAGAGAGTACGCCCTATATTCACGTGTAAACAGTTTAGTATCAGCTTGGTACCACCAGTTTATGACAGGTTTCAAATGAAGCGCCGACTCGATAAATCATGTTCGGCCGTGCCTGGTTTCGCACAGTGGCGTAGCCGACGCAGGACACTAGTTTTTTTTTTTTTTTTGTTGTTTACAAACAAACGTTGTCTGGATATTTTTACTGAATTTTTTCGGTCAGTGTGAATTGATCGTTAATATTCTTTGTTATTATTGTTGGCGTTTTGTTGTGTTTTTACCTTTTGTTTAAACTTTTTATACTACATTGTGTGACGCTACTGACTACAACCTCGTGGTGCGCCTGCTTTCAGTACCAGCTTATAGCTTTGCGCAGTGAAGGCGGCAAGTCCATTTTTTTCAAGTCGTACTTTCTCCTTTCCATCTAACCTCCTTGATAAAAGAGAGAGACTACTTATTCTTTTCATTCCATATATTTTGTAGTTTTTTAAAATCGATAAAAAAAACTGTCGTCATAACTTGGGCCGTTTTTGGAGACAACCCCTGTATCAATATTATATAATTGTATTATCAAATTAGTATAATAAATAATTTTTATTTTTTTGTGGAAATGATTCTGTTTGTAATGTGTTAATAATGTGCAAAAATTAATATAAATGAGAATTCTCCAACAAAAACATGTTCAACAACTTGTGTTCATTCGGAAACTAATTTGATTCTTTCGTTTTAAACGATAATATACTTATTAACGGGAACCAACTCGTCCCGGACCTTTGCACTTCACTCTATCGGTGCGTTTTTGTTTTTTTTTTACTCGTAATACGGCTTGAAAATGAAGCGATTATGATGTCATTATAGATTCTGCTTTCGGCAACTATCTATTCAAATCATTCGAAAATTATTTTCATAAAATAATTACATTCAGAGATTAGGATCATCTAATACATAATATCCTTGTTCTGATGCCTGAGCATTAAATATTAGATGAAATTTATTGGAAACGCCGTGATAAGAGTATTTTTGGGTGTCCGTGCGTAATTTGTGTAGTTGGGCGTAACTTGAAAATGAATCGATTTGTTTTAAAATTTCGTATCGGATGAAATAAATTATGAAGACAAGAGTTGGGTGTAGTGATTTGTAATTTGAATCGACTTCCTGCAGCAACTGCCAATAAGTCAATATTTAATTTTTGTGCTGTAGCTCTTTTGTTGTCATATCACGTATTCCTTTTGTTTTCCGTTGGCTGTGTTTTGTATACAAATCCAACAAGCAGTGGATCGGTTATGAGTCCGTCTATTTTGATTTTTAACAAACTCAACAACAATCGGAATTAATTTTAAATCGTAGATGAATTAGGATAATCGTGCCAGATTCACCGAAATGATCATATTCTTAATTATGTTACATTTGCATTCTCGCCGTATTATTTATGCTCAGTGGCCTTATTAAATCTTCGGTAATTCATATCCGACGATCTGATTTACATAAAATGTAACTTATGAATTTATAATAGGCAAAACTCCTGCTCACACACTGGAACAATTACCGACAATTTCTCTGTGTTTTTTCTACGGAATTGCCGTTTTATCAACGCTACGCATTCTCAGACACCCTCTTTGAGCTGGATAAACAGGATATGGTTAAGTGCCACTGTTTTGAGACGCTGTCAAAAACGCATCTAATTCGAATTTACACCCAAGTAAAAATAACACTTAAGTGCTTTTATTTTTAATCGGATATTTTTGAAAAAACCACTAATTACCCGAAATGCCACTAATTGTGCCCTTCCATTAATGAACACCATTCCCCTTTCCCTAAATCAATACCTACTCTACTACTTTCTACCAAGTATTATATGTTTACAGTGTTTACACCAAGACTGACCGAATTAATTATCTGTTTCCCCTCCTATACTGTAATTACCCGATTAATTATTTTACACGTTTCATTCATGACCACCGTACTTCAAAAGAAACCATTTTCTCACCGATAGCTTAATTACAAACCAATTATTTAAATATTTACGACACTTGCCGCATTAACCAAATATTTGTTCACGCGTACTTCCCCTCAACAAAGCTCGCTCCTGCCGTTATCTTGATTTATAATTTAAGCACCCAAAATTAATTAACCACTATAAAAAACCAGTTATTAGAACAAAAATTAAACCGAAAACCTGTCAAACTGGTTTTGTTTTGCAACAGTTGGGAGAAATCCCGTCAAACCAGTTTGAGTTGCAAAAGTTGACCGGTTTTGCAAAATTGGCGTTAACACCTGATGATAAAGTTGTTACCCGATCAGTGCGTGTGGTAACGAGATTGTGCTTCATTAGCAATCATCACTTGATGAACTTAGTCGTCCAGTAGCATGGAAAATGCTACTGGTGCGTTTCCATTTCAAAATAAGCTGATCTGAAAAATGTGGTCGGATGTAAGTGCAATATAAGAGATACGAGAAATGCATCCTGTTTTAAGGGCAGGCGTTACTGGAGGCATTGGATATTAAATGGTCATGATGAATTTACATATCATTAACATTTAGGGGCATTTTTCTTTTCAATTTAGGCCGTATATGCGACCTAGAAACGCTGGCTCTTACGTGTAGCATTAGCCCCCTAAGAATATTTATTTATTTTTACAGAAGGCATTTCAGTGAAAGATATTAACACGGTTATAAGCACTACTTAGACGGACTGCTGGAAAGCAGCGAGCTTCCTGCTTTATACTTGTGACAAGCAATAAAACTAATCTTGTGTCAATTGTCCGAGAGGAAAATGACGAATACAAATCTCTGGACGTTTTTGTAAAACCAATTTGTTTAAAAAAATTATTAAAAAATAATTAGATAATTACCTACTTAAATAACTATAAAAATAAAATCAGTGAATTCTTATTAAGTCAGATTCATTATTGAATTTAATTAGCTGCTAAAAATGAAAAATTGCGAGCTTTTTGCAAATTAGACCTATAGACTTGATTTTTTTAATTGACCTAAGGTCTAAAGATCAAAGCGACTTAAAAAATCGGTCCGCTGAATCTTTTTAAATTTGTAGTAATAAAATTAAATCAAACTGTTATAAATAATTTATTTGTAAAATTAATATCTCGGAAAAAATATTTAACAAAATTGCATTGAAATGAGTACTCGGAGGTTTTTAAGGTCACTAATTACGGTTTTTATGTCAATTAAAAAATTCAGTGTGGTGTGACTGTAAAGATAAAATTCTTAGAAAAATGGTCGACAATTGAAATGGCCCACCCGAAAATTTTGTTGAAGTCTTACGACTTGTAACTTCTAGGGGGATGGAGTAATTTGGGTGATCTTTTTTTTGTTGGGTAGCTGGTTTTGTGCGCTTTTAGGTGAACTAGAAGTTTAGGGGGTTGTTGTACTAATTAAACAGGGCGTCAGAAGCAGGTACTACAAGAAATGAAAAAATTTTTTTCGACATATAGGGTAGACGGCTATATTAAACCTATTTTTTTTTTTTTTGTAAAAAGAGAGTGCTCTAAACTTTTCATTGTTTGCAGCACCTGCTTTTGACGTCCGATATAATTAGTACAACAAATCTACAAAAAGAACTCAACAGCACACCTAAGAGTCTACGAAACCAGCAACTCAATAAAAATGACTCCATTCTTTTGGAATTGACAAATTTTTGAATTCAAACAAAATTTTTGTGTGGACTGACCGGGTGCGTTTCGGGCGTTTGAAATCCGATGCACTTTGAATCCGAGAAGATTGAATTTTTTCATTTTTCCGCCAGAAAATTGACAATTTAAAGTGGCCCAACAAAAATAACTGACATACTTGTTCGAAAAGTTATTAGTTATTTTTGTTGACCAACTCTAGAACTGTCAATTTTCTGGCGGGAAAAAGTAAAAATTCAATCTTCTCGGATTCAAAGCGCATCGGATTTCAAGCGCCCGAAGCGCACCCGACTGACCACTGCATTTTAGATAAGAAAAACTGATACCATAGACTTCTGTGTTTTTCTCAGATTTCTGAAAACGATGTTGTCATAAGAAATGTAAATATCAAGATGGCGAACTAAATATAGCCAGCTATACAGATAAAAATCACTTAGATGTTTTTCACTCAACGATTTTGCCATAAAAAATATAAAAACGTAATGGCCCCTAAAAAAAAATATGTAATTAATGACCGCGAAAAACCTCGGATATATACTTGTTTTGATGCAATTTCGTCAAATAAATATTTGTCAAGAAATTATCCTTTAAGCTAAAGATTATTTTCTATTTTTAAACTAGTAAATAATGATTTGAAATATACAAACCCTTATGTTGAAAAATGTAACTTTGTGTTATTGTGGCAAAACTATAATAATAATAATAATAAAGGTCTTTATTGCAAATTGTGCAAATAAAAAAGATACATAAAATTCATCATAAATATAACAGAATCTGCACAAAAGCCGAAGATCAGATGAGTGTGTAGTTGCAAAAGCAACCACACACCCTCTGTTTTTCATCTTAAGCTTATGGCTATTGGCTAAAGAAAATATTTGATAGGTAACAATATTGAATTGTGGGTAAAATAGACTTCTCAATGTCTTTGTTTTAAATCGTTATCTTTAATAATAACCAAAATATTAATTTTAAAAAACAACAACTCTTTTTTATAATGCGAAAACATAAGACGGTAACAGAATGGGATTTGCATCAAAATTTTCTCAAAAAACGAACTAGAAGTTGTGTCATTTATTTTTTTTTTTAACTCTGTACAACTTATCTATAATTTCAAAGTTGCATTTTATAAAAAAGGCCTCTTGTAATCAATCTTTTATGTAAAAAGATATATGTATTCTTGATTTAAGAGATATAGGGCTTGCCAATTAGGTCGTAAAAGTAAAATAGTCGTAAAAACTGTGTAAACAGTCATTAAATATCAATAAAGGACACAGCTGCACTTCTGTGATCAATTAGTAAGGAAATGTTGACATAGTTGTCCAGTTGGACAATGATTAGTTATTTTAGGCTTTGTCTCATGGAAAACAAAGCTGGTCGACTGTATCAAGGCCACGGCTACTTAATTTAATGACTGTTTACATAGCTTTTCCGAGTAGTTTAGTTTTACATTTTAATTGGTGAGCCCTATTTCTCTTGAATTAAGAATAATTCTCCTGAACTGTGTATTACTTAAATCGCTACAATTTAGATTTTTTATAATATTTGGGCTAACAATAATTATGTTATTGTTATGGTTTTACATTTTTTGTCATCATGCTTTCAGAGTATAGCCCAGTTATCAAGTGAAACTTTTTAAAATTAATTATTTGATTTCTATGTGCTCTATTATCTCAATTATTTATAAACATTTTTTAAGTCTGAAAAAATATTCGTTTTTACAATGAAATTTTCTTGGGTGATTAGTAATCGAAAATCAATTATCTGTTAAACTTTCTTGTTGAATGTTCCTGGTGTATCAAATGAGAAAACATACTAAAACCAAACACTGTCGCTCGTTTTGCCAACAAAGTTGCCAAGTTTCAATTTCTACCTGAGCATGGCAATTTTGTTCTGGAACCTAGCGTCGTGTTAAGACAGTGTTTGGTGTTAGTGGGTGCTTTTTCGGCTTAATTATCTGTTAAAATAAATAAAAACGGGTATTGCCGCAAAAATCTTAATCTTCAACTGAATAAAAGTAACACTTTATATAAAAAAAATCGGAAAAAGAAGAACTTTTGTTCAAAATTTTTCCATCCGCGTTATGGTTTTTGCTAGAACAGACTTTTAACTTTTAATAGTTCTCTCTACACTGAAATTTGTGTAGAGCTTACCGTTAAGATTTAGTTGGGGTTTGTTGTTGAATTTTGGGAAAGGAAGCAGTGAGGTGATACATACCTGGAATTACAACTTGTGACAATTTACAAGATACATGAGCTCCAAATTTGATCATAAAAAATAGTGACAAGGAAGGCAATGCCCTAACAATTTCTCATATAAGACGTGCTTTCAGAGAACATCGTAAAAATTTAAGTGAGGTAATAAAACGTAGCTTTCACGTCAACTTTTATAAAATTCTTGTTCTCTTCTTGTAAGTTATACATTCATCACTTAATCATTTATTAAATTTATTCGTTTTATTCTATTCAACGCCAGATTTATACTCTGCAACCGCGTTTTAAAAAAAGTACAGGGATTGGCAATCCTCTTTGATTAGTAGTTGGATTGTCAAAGTGAATTAGTTAAGTTCGGGTGCTGATATAAAGCACTCTGTATTACACAACGTCGAACTTGTTAAATACAAAAGAACGAGGACGACGATGCGGTAAAAGCGGCCAACCAACTTAAGTCGGAGCCTTGGCCGAGGAATGCCGCTCACAACAGGTAATTACTGAACTAGATGCACACAATGTGTGAACTAACCGAGTTCTCTTCACTTCTTTTACAAAGCAACAAAAACCACTCGAAAATATTTTTTACAATTCTGCAATCACGACATTACAAGGGGATGTGTGAATAGTCTACCAACGATAAGCTGCATATATTGAAATAGTTTTATCAAGTACCAGATATGCGGCTATAACTCTGTTTAATCGATAATACTAATACCGAAGTGAATTTATGCGGTTACAGAACCTGCATAATATCGTAAATATGAAATATTCCTTTTAAATATGTAATTATACAGGGTGAATCTGCTAAAAGTATTATCTCATCTTTTCTCAAAAACTAGTTATCACATCAACTTCAAAGTTTGCCATTAAAAACTTTGTTTTTTGCGCTTCGCAGGTGAATTTTTTCAGAATTTTTCTAATATTCCTTCTAATAAATATTAATTTTCTAAAAAATATATGAAGTTTACATTTTTTTAAATATCGTTCTAAATGAAGAGATGTTAAAATATTGTTTTGTGAGAAAAATATTTAAAAAAAATTGTAGGTAACCGCAAAAACTAATAAAGTCTATTCGTATTGTATCGGCTAGATACCTACCCTCCAGCTTCTTTATGCCGCCCACTTTCTTAGAAAAATTACAAATACAATACGAATAAACTTTATTAATTTTTGCGGTTATCTACAATTTTTTTTGAAATAATTTTTCACAAAACAATATTTCAACATCTCGTCATTCAGAACTACATTTAAAAAAATGTAAATTTTATATTTTATTCAACGAATTAAAATTAATTAATTAATATTTATTAGAAGGAATATTAGAAAAATTCTGAAAAAAATTCACCTGCGTGGCACAACAAGCAAAGCTTTTAATGGGAAACTTTGAAGTTGATGTGATAACTAGTTTTTGAGAAAAGATGAGATAATACTTTTAGCAGACTCACCCTGTATATTAGGGGTGAATGACATGTCAAAAACCTGTTTTGTATTTTGCCTTAAACCGGTTTTTAAGGGAGTGTGTCTAATTGTAGGGGTTTGAGGTCCCTAATCGTGTCTGATCACGTATGCATTTTGTCTCAGTGGGTGGCAGGGCATTAGCGATATTAGCGAGTGGTGGTATATGGCACATTCCGAGAGAACGGGCTTTAAGAGGCTTTCTTAAGCGAGCATGTCCTAGCTTTAACTCAGAGAGACCTCACTTCAGCTAAAAGGAGAGTACGTAAAACACTGTAATTAGCCATTCAGAATTGAATAAAGCGGACTTTCTGCACTTATTTGAAGTCAAGTGGGTACTTGAAAAGAATGGAATTTGAAATAGTTTACTTGTAAAGCTACTTCGCAAATTATTCTAATTCTCGCCACATGTGTGCTTCATTGATTTTTCGTTTTAATGAAAATTTACGCCGATTTAATGGAATTTTAATGACAAACAAAGTTTTTACTATAACATGACAAAAATCATTTTTAACAGTCTGATTTGCAATAAATGCGAATAAAAATTCGATTAAGGTGTCTCTACATTTTAATTATAGTTATCTTAAAATATGCGTTTTTAAAATTATCATTTCGATAAGCGAAACTGGGAAAACCACTTTAATATTTAAAATCGTTACTGGTCAAATGATAACACATAAAACAGCCATTTATTAGAAGATAATTATTTATAAAGATGATTCATGGTGTTTAATAAATTTTCGATATTATTAAAAACAAAATGGCGACAGAAATATGTATAAAATTTCTCCCAGGTCAGATAATAGGGGTTATCATCCAGATTTATGACCCTATGTCATTCAAATTTATTTTATCTATTTCCTCATTGGTTATTATCATATTTTTAAATTAACACAATTTACTCCTATCTCTTTCATTTACTACAAACACAACTGATGGATATAATATCTCCCATATTTTATTTTATTGTTATTTGTCATTGAAAATCACATCGCGCACGATAACGTCGCATCCACATTTTATTAATTACCTTATTTATAACAGCACGAAATGCTTATAATCCAATTTTCAAACATGTTCCGAATATTTCTGATTGGGATTCACTCAACTGCATACTTCAATATAACCATGTCACTACAATCAAATTTTAAAATCATACAAAACGAAACTAAATCAATTTCAACGAAATTTTTGATCCAAACAATTCTTAAAAATACTTTATTTACCTCCACATTTGTTTGGAAACACATCCCTAATGCTTTGTAAAATGATAATTAATTGACACAGACACGCACCTAGATAAAATAACAGAAATGCGCGTTTTTAAATTAACTTAAACATTCCCAACATTTTTTCAAGTTCTGATTTGGAAAAAAATGCAAAATTGAAAGTAGAGTGAAACGTTCTCGAAACTGACGTCAAAATATCCGCTGTGCGGACTGGAATACTATAAAGGCTGTTTCAAAATGAGCACAATTTATTTTGTCAATAAAACATATCAATTACTCGAAAATTGCAAATATGTTTACTGTAAAACGAAGTACACACAGGACCATTAAGTACGAAATAAAACATTCAACAAATCGCTTTAAACTGCTTGTAGAAATGGTCAATTGCTGCGATCTGGAGCGAGTCGATATAACCACTAAAGCAATATTTTCATTGGATCTGCCTGGCCGAAAACGTTCTTAGGATTTTTTGTCCAGAATCGATCCAGTTTTATCAAACTGTCTATAATTTGTCTAGGAATGCTTGAATTGTATGGTTTTGACTTGCACACTAGTTTAAGAGGCATTTAAGGAAAAATGTCAGCTATTGTCAGAGAAGAGACCAGCTGGACGGTTGAAGCAACTTTGAAAGGGCTGCGGTTTCTTTACTTCTAAAGGTCTAAAAAAGTAATTGCCTCTATTACACTGTAAAATTCAAGTATTTGTAGACAAACTATAACCGTTGAGTGCATTTCCTGTGAACCTTTGAGTTTAATTTTCTTCACATCTGAAAAAGTTTTTAGATTTAGATATATCTAAAGCTGCGTTCGGCTTTGCCATTTCGAATGCACCGCCTTTTCCCTTATCTACATCATTGAGTCCATATATCACTAATTCTATCCGGTGACCAAAACTTGATGCTTTTTGACATTGTATCCAAAACAACACACGCTCTTTGTACACCCAGTTATTGGATTGGACCGAAAGAGCATACGTTGTCATGAAAACAGTCTTTAAATTAGTAAATTCTGAGTTCAAATAATGCGATGGATTTATCTGTCTTGAATGAGATAAACAAAGACAGAGTAGGTGCACTCGGAGTAGCAAAGTCGAACGCATTTTAAATAGTTATCACAAAAAGAGTTATTTGTGTTAACTTAAGCGCCAGTTTGAAATTAACGTTCAAATACATTGTTTATACATGTAAATTTAATTATGCAGTTTGTTGAAGAACGAATCAAAATTTTACAAACGTACTACGAAAGTAGACGTTCCGTTTTTTGGCTATGTTTTAAGTAATATTATAACATTATTGGAAGTCTAATTTGAAACAACTGGTTTGATTTTAGATTAAGTAAACCTTTGTTTAATAGTACTGTTTGGTCAGCAACAAATATTGCTACGTGCTAGGATAAGGCAGGATGTCACTGAAACCAAAAACTTTCATTCGCTACAGATTGCAGTAAACTGGGGATTTCTAAAAGCTTTTTGCAGCGAATTTTGACCAAAGGTCTGCATGATAAGCACATCGAGGCTCCAAGCTGGTGGATAGATGATCATTTCTAAAGAAAGTCTGCACTTTTTGGGAAAATGAGCATGAACATAAAATTTATTGCTTAAACCATTTCCTAACACCTTGTTTATGCAGATGTAGAAAAAGAGCTGCAAAGCTTCGATAGCTGTCGACAAATATGCTTTTAAATGGTTTAGTAATATTTATTCTATACGGCCCTTTCTTACTAAATTGAAAATATTTTCTCCAATGTATGTAGTAGGGTGGGCCAAAAAAATCGTCTGTCTTTTTTTTTAACTTTCGACACTGAAATATTGGTTCTTAGGCACATTTAAAATGAGCTCTTAATTTTAATAGGAAGGACTTCTTCATCTCAGTTTTCTATTTTTTTTAGTTCTATATGGCAAAATCTGTATCTTGTCATTACTTGATCGTACAGAAAACTTTTATTTACATTTTTTGTAGGAAATTGAACACTCTAAAAAAGATATCTTAATTTTTTTTATAGTTTTTACCGTTTAGAAGATATCGGAGGTCAAAGTTCGATAAATTTAACAAAAATTTTTGTTTTCCTTTTAAATTTCATAACTCGTAGATAAATATTATTAAATGCCGTACATAAAGTTTTTCTAGGAAATTAAAAGCTCTACAAAAAAGGTCTCTTGTGGCTAATCGATTACTCTAACCATGTAGAAGATATTCCCATTTGAAAAACCAAAATTTGAAACTAAATTTTCAATTTATTTTAAATGGTTGGAGTAATTGATTAACCACAAGAAACTTTTTTGGTAGAGCGTTTAATTTCTTACAAACCTATATGTTGCGCATTTTCTAATATTTATTTATCTACGAGTTATAAATTTTATAAGTGAAAAAGAAATTTTTGGTTGAATTCTTCAAACTTTGGTCTCTGATATCTTCTAAACGGTAAGAGTTATAAAAAAATTGTAAGATATCTTTTTTAGAGCGTTCAATTTTCTACAAAAAATGTAAATAAAATTTTTCTGTACGATCAAGTAGTGACGAGGTAACAAGTGTTTATTTAAAAAAGTTGTCAAGAGTGACATGACAAAACAAAAACATTCAGGCTATAAGTTATATATAGTTACATTTAAAATAAATAATTTTTTTTTCAAAAATTTTGAGTTTTATTTAACAATTCCCATGTTTTTAAGGTTTTTCAACAGCTTTTAATAAATGATACTTTTTCGAAATTTGTGTTTTATGTGAAAAAGTAACGGTTGCGATATTGATTGACATTTTATTTTACAAGTAGATGGATGAATTTATCAAAAACACCCAAACACTTGTTTGGCAGTTCCATGGCACTCTCTGGAGGTCGATTTTTAATGATCAGTCTGTACTTAAAACAGTTGAGCTGGACCGGGCGAGCTGTTATGTCACGTCGATATACCTAATTTTTGTTTATGGAAGGTGTGACAATATCAAATATTATTATCATAAATTTTTTGAACTAGAACTTTTTAAAACAGCAAAATAACATGTTCTTCCAATCGTATTGCGGTAGAAACATGTTGACGACCTTTAAACAAATCATAATTAGGATGGGTGGGTCAATAGACCAGTAGGTGCCAATAAATCAGAATAAAGATGCCATTTAATATTTAATAACTCCTCCTCTTCTGACTTGATTTGCAAATATTTTGGTGTTGTCATTTTTCTAGCTAAAATGAGAATTGATCTGTTGTAAAATTTGTTTTATTTTGGCTTGATATCGTGTTTGTGGTGTCTCATCGTTTTCCTCAGGGCTATTATTCATGTTTAGCACTTTTATTGGCTATTTTCGTCTCATTCATGTTAAAAACATGTCGCTGACGAATTTTCAAAATTTATTACAAATAGCATCCCCTATCAGCATTTTAAAATTGGCATGATTCATCGTGTCGAGGGTTTAGCTGAAGCACCAAATAAAATTTCAGTTTCCCTCCGAACTTAATTTCGATCCTGACGAAATATTTCGTGGCGCAAAAGTCAACAATTCGTATTTGAAAACTCATTGTTGCTGTTCTGTGAACTAACCGAACAAAAGCTTGTGCAACAATTTTCGAACATCTGTCGCTAGATTCTTTCTATGGACTCAGCTTAACGCACTCAAGTGGAAAAATAAAGAATAGTTAAACGAAATTAAGAGGAGGTTTTATCAAATGATGGTGTGAATGACGATAATAAGGACACAGCTAGGGATTAAAATTTGTAAACGGGGCACATTTTAGAATTGCAGATTTCGGCGACGTTTTAACCCTACCATCACAGAAATGTGCCAAGAATATAAAACGAAATTTAAACACGACTTGTCTTCAAATTTTTTCTGATGTGACAACCACAAAATCACGAAATTTTCTTGCTGCTATTACAAACAACTTCTTTAATTATTCACTGTTTATAATGGAAATAATTGCTTCAACAAGTCAACAATTTCTGCATAACTACAATGTTATTGAGTAGTATTTTTAGAATACAACTACAGCTTCACCTCACCTTTTTCGAATATAATACATGACATCAGCTTACATTTCATTATATCTTAATTGATATGAGGCGTCTATAATGTAATGACTAAGATGCAAATATGTATATTGCAAAACACCTGATTAAACGGATCTATGCACATATTGTATATTAATGTGAAAAACATGTCAAGGATTAATTGTAATTTGTTACAGGTAATTTTAGCGCGACCTTTCACAAATGAAAAATCACTAACTACTTACGGAAACCCACAGTTTATTACATACTTAAAAAAAACAAATATTTTATTAACTGATCACTATTCCGACTAAACAAATACTAAAATGTAATTTTTTTTTTCAATTATTATTTTGTTATTGTTATATCTCGGGTACCGGTTTCGTCTCAACTGTCTTCATCAGTCCTACGTCTCTACATTGTCTGATGAAGACAATGTAACTAATCAAAACCGATACCCAATTGGGTGAAATTTAAATTTTTTAATTTTTTTATAGATATTTCCAATTGAGGCAGAAGAGAATTTGTAACTAAAAAAATACTTTAAAGAAAAGGCAGTCTAATCAATTAAACTGCACTACAGTATAATCCCATTAATTCGTACTAAATGTCCGGTTCCTTGAAAAAATTGCAATAATTCGTACAAAAACCAATTCATTTTGGTCCCATCGATTAATTGTAATAACTTTTGTTTTTTTTACTGAAAACATCTTATATTTCGTAGTGCACTCATTCAAATACTACGGCATAAAATCACTAAGGTGGCGAATTCGAACTTTGCTGTTTGATGAAAACATTGTCGTAGTTTTTTTTTTGGAAATTTGGAAAGTCTTTGATTAATTAATACTTGAAAGGAGCATGCTCAAAATTTTAAATTATATGAATGACAGCTTTTTAGGGGGAACATGGGTTGAGATACATCTCCGGAACGTTAAAATAATAATTGCAATTTATCAATACGAAATATGATTTATTTATTGTAGTAGATATATGGCCTAGATATATCTTCAATTATTGAAAATGAAAAACATTTCAATTATTGAGTGTATTTAAGATTTATTGAAAGACATAATTAAAGAAATATAATGTTACATTTTTGAATAAAATAATAATGATATAACTTTGAACATTTAATATACAGAAATAACTGTTAATATAGCTTATTAATTTATTTGGTGCGAAAATTTAGTATTGAAAATGGTTTTTGGTGACGTTTCCGAAATGACGAAATACTTATATGCAATTCTAGACAATTTAAACAAAACATACGTGAATATAAATTTAAATTTTTATAAACTTTCACGCACATTTAATTTGGATCTTTAAAATGCAATAATTAGTTTGTAATTCATAATAATGAATAATTAACTTTTTTACTTAAAAATAACGTAAAACGCGCAAAGTAGAAAAAATAGCATAAAGAACTCGTTTCTCAAGTCATTATGGCACTCATTCTTTATAAAAACTGGCGCTTTGCCCTCGTTTTATAAACTTCAAATCACGTTCTTTAATATACTATTGCATTACTTTTATCAAATTGAATAAAATCAGCTTTATTTTGAATACGATTATTAAAGAAATGTAAATTTACAATGCTTTATGCTTTAAAAAAAATGTATAAAAATTAATTTGCGTCACTTTTGCCTATTTCTATCTGGGGACTGTTCAATACGACGCTCTGTATAATTACGTTAATATTATGTTTATTTTACACGTTTTAGGTTTTCTTAATAAATATTTTTATTTTTTCTGAACGGTCTTGTTTTAAACATTTACATAAATTCATTGCAGTTTTATCTTTTTTTAAAGAAGAAGACGGATTAGTCACGCTATTTGCTAATCATTTTTTCTCTCTATCTCATTCTTCAAGGCTGCTCTCCACTTTCGTTGCATCCTTTTTTCTGGTTCTCAGATATTCTTTATAACATTTGTTACCGTTTCTGTTTTTTTTTCTTGCCTTGGCCCGTTTTTTTTTGACCTATTTTATTTAAAAACTTATTGTATTCTTTATTGTATTTAAAAACTATATGTATTTATTTAAAAACTATATGTATTCTTTATTGTATCTTAAGATGTACTGTCTTTATTTACTTGTTTCTTTAGTTTTTTTCTCTGTTACTTTCTGACTTTCCGTAGTGTCTATAAAATATTATCGAAACCAAAATAATTTAAATATTTAATTATCATATTTAGTTATTATTTATAATTTAATTATTATTAAGGTTCGTAAAAAAATTATTACGTAAATTAATTACAACAAAAAGGTACTGTTAATGTCAGTAATTTGTGCTTAATTATTTCAGTAAAAATAATTAATTCAAAAATTTAAAGATATCCAGGTAGTTAGATTTTTTTTAATTGTCTTATTTTCCTGATATTATCCTGATAATTCGTGACAAATCCTTGCTCCCTTGAAGTTACGAAATATCGGGATTACATTATTTAAATGAAAACTAAGATGGGTGGGTCATTACACCGGAATTACATATTATACACCAACCGCCAATCAAATTTCAGTTATTTCACTAGTTCTAGTTATCAGGATCTTTAAACCAATCACTGTTCAGATGCGCTAGTTTCTTGAGTTTCTGCCGAATTTAAGTGTTTTTCTTTGTATTTAATTTTTGTTTGTTTGTTTCAGAAGTATACCGATATGAGACTGCATACGCGTGCGAAGGGAAGACCCTGAAAATAGAATGCAAAGAAGGCGAATTGATAAAGTTGATCCGAGCTAATTATGGTCGTTTTTCGATAACGATCTGCAACGACCATGGAAACACCGACTGGAGCGTGAACTGCATGTCGCCGAAATCTTTGAGGGTTTTACATGGGAGGTAAGTATCGATTTTGGTAAAAAACGCTGGAAGCTTTGCAAAATAACTAACATTTCACCCATCATCACCCGAACAAACTTAATCCCGTCTCTAATTCCAATTTTGCAGATAATAACAATTCGTGGCTTCGATCTACTCTTCATTAAAGTTTTATTTTATTATATCATTATATTGTAGCTATAAATCTATACCAAACTAATTGAATGTTTCGCTTTTATTGTGATTTGCAGGCGCTATTTTATTACGAAGCCATTTTTTTAATTGCAACTTATAGAGTTTTATACAAAACTTGATTAATTATCGACATCAATCCAAACGATACACATTTACGACGCCAGACATCAACGCAAACAATTATTTTATTAAAAACTTGCAAAAACCCCAAGGGAATTGCTCGCTTGTAAACATTGCTATCATCTTTTTTAATTGTTACGCACATAATATCTTCATTCACACAACTAGATTACATTTCAAGTCACACCAAATTACGGTCTTTAATAATAAATACTACATTTTATACAACAAATACGATCTTCACCAAAACTGTTGAACCAAAGAAAACAAAATAGTGACGTGAATGGCTATAATTAGTGATTTTTTTTTTATGTAAATTTTTGAGGTAAACAACTTTTTTTGGATGGAAAGTTATCTATTTTGATTTTTTTTCAAAACGAGATTCTCAGAGCAAATGTTGCTGTATCATTTTTGAATATTATTTAATCTTTTTTCTACTTCACCAATCAGTATCTGATTGTGATAGGTCAAGTCGGGGTCGGCTGGGGGTTTAATTGCATGGCGAATTTTTACACCCACTTGAGATTTCACTAGCGTTGGTGAGCGGGAAGAAAATTTAGACAACATAAATATTCCAAACTATAATTTTTGTTTAATTAAAATCTTTAATGGTAATAATAAAAAAATTGATACGACAACATTTCCTAAATGCTTCTAATCAGGTAAACAAAAATTGCATTTTGTGAGATCCAACGTCCATATTTTGTTTTTTGAAAATGCTTGTAGTATACCCGAAAAACGATTTCATCTTTTGGTGAAATCTAAATCTGATACTGACAGAAAGTACAATTTGTTTTTTTATATAATACCTAAATATTTGCCATTTTATAAAAGGTCTAGACAATTCGTGTAATATGTACTAAACTGACTAGTTATTATAAAAGATTCAGGAAATGGCATTTCTTATTCTTGATTAGAAAAGTTTATAAAGTTATATAAGGTTTTTTGGGTTAAACAATAGTTCTACATCTGATTTTGTAAACAACATTTTTCAAATAAGCTAATTTTGCAATTAAGACATCTGCTAGATTTTTTTGATCAAGCGGGTTACAGTTTTTTATAATTTTTTTCATCTATTTGTGTATTACAGTGTCATTTATGACAGTGCATTTTTTTCTAAACTGTTTTAAAGACACTCAGTGTAAAATGCAGTAATATACATCTTGTTTGTAACATATACATAAACAGAACAGAACGAAAGTTAATTCTACACCCTTCAACAGGAAGGTGCAAGTTCTGTAACTCGAGAATGCACAATTGTTATACAAACTTACACAAATTGTGTTTGTGTTGAAATTGATAATTTCAACAAGTTTGTCTCCGTGTGTATTATAACATGTACAGTCTTGATCAACTCTAATGTCATATTCGAGCGCTCGAGACGTATGTTGATTTGAGCAATGACTATCCATTTTTTTTTGAATTCCTACAGCAAAATTTTGGCTGTTTTGTTTTTGTTTTTTTGTTGATTGTCGAGACAATGCAAATCTCGAGTACTCGACTATGGCATTAGAGCTGAAAAGGAATGTACATTATGCAGGATGTTGCAATCTGGATATCCATATAGGATAGGAATAAAGTCTATTACGAAATGCTTTTAGGTCGATTGCCAAAAATATTCAAAAATAGAAATTGTAGCTTTTTAGCAAATTAATTGTTTTTTCTTTTACAAATGCTTGCTACATGGGTTTTACTTTTTTCAAAAAGTAGATTACATAACTGATTCTAATTGACAAAGTTGATTTTGTTAGAAAAGTAGTTGACATCTCTGATGTAGGGGATCTCTAAAACTACTGGGTTTAACGAAAAACAATTAACAAGCTATAATAATTTAATAATTTCAAGCTCGTCTTTTGAGAAATTAATTTTGGTAAAAAGCCACTTAGCTTATTCTCTTTTGTTTTGTAGTTATAAACAAAAGTTGATATTTTACAAAAAAAATTTATTACTAAAGATACAAAAATCATTAAAAGGGATCTTTTTAATCTACTAGTTTCTCCAAATATTTTTTTTGGCAGTAGTTTTATTACAATCAAAAAAAACTTGCACTCTTTAAGTGACAACCATATTTGGATGGCGTTATGCACAACTGGACCAACCGCCAAATTATCAGTTTTAAGATAATATTGCTATTTAGTCTCTAAAGAGATTACCTATCTAAAGTTTTTCTATGAGAAAAAGAAATAGTGACTTGAATTGTACCTCTCATTAACAAAGACTTCCTACTTGAGCTGACGTCTCTAATCTTATACTGATAAAAGCCTTTTTGGTTTTGCCAATGCAACATTAGAGATGTCGTAAGTCGAAAGGTGGTAACAGCTCAAGTAGGAGGTCTTTGTTAATAAGATTTACGATTCAAGTCACCATTTCTATTCTTCACGGAAAAACTTTACCAAAAAATTGAGAGAAACAGAAACTCCAATTTTGGGCAAAATTAAAAAAAAAGATAAACGTCAAATTATAGTTTTTCTATCGTCATTTTGCAAAACATCACAAAAGTTGAAAGAAAGGACATAGTTTTTTTTAGGATCTTTAATGAACCCGCAAAAAGGAAGCTCATTTAAATAAACTTATTTAGGTAAATGTTTTTTTTTTGAAACATCAATTTTGCGTTTGGTTATGCATAATACGCTGTTCAGTTGACTTTGATATTTTTAAAAAGCTAATTGCGAAAACAGGACTTTAGTATTGTCATTCCAGATCTGTTATTTATTTATCAAAAAAAATCTTGTTTTGTCACTATAAATTAGGCATTTTCTTATGTTATATAACTCTGTTTTTTGTTATTAACTTTTAATTTTTAATAAAAAAAAAAGGTTTTGAAGTCTCTTCTAGAACGGTTATTGTTTTACGATTAACTTTAAAGCTTTTTTTAATTAAAAGTTTCAACAAAAAACATGGTATAATCGTGGAGGGAGGAATAAGAGGAGTGGGCATATGGCGTATACTGACAGTGTTAGGTTCTTGGTCGAGGCACAAACACCTTTTATGGTCTTATTCTATTGTCAAGACCACCGTTTGCAAATTTATAGTGGGGGGAAAAGCGACTGGACCGCTACCCGGGCACTGTGAAACAGCCATAAAAGGTGTTCGTGCAACGACCACGACATCAATGCTTATGCCAACTCTTGTTATTCTTCCACCACGGGTATTATAATATTAAGGAAAAGTATCTTATCACTTTACAATACTTGACTACTTTATAATACCAAAAACAGATTTTTTTGGTAAACAAATGGCATAACGACGATTCTGTTTTTAACAAAAATATGTCAGCTTGATATTGTTAATTTTTTTTCAACCACTCTATGAACACTACTGAGCAAACAAACACCCTTATTATTTAAAAAAAAAACTCTATTATTTTTGACGAAATTTTGATACTGAACCTCTTTAGAATGACAAATAATTATTAGAAATGTATTGTTCAAGAAGATAATATTGAATTTTGACCAAATTTGTCAATCTAACAGCAATTTTGTCGCAGAGGTTGATTTCACTGCAATAAACTATTTATATTTTTTATCTGTTTCTTGCTTTGGTCGTATAGACTTAGCACCCTTTACTTAGAACATCTGTTGTGAAAAGACGAATATATTTTTTAAATCAGAAAAAATATGAGTTTTTGTGTTGTTGTGACAAAACTACTGACTGAAAAACACCGTTAAATGAATTAATACTTTAAGCATTTTATGATTGTTCGTTTAAAAGTCGTATAATGTTTTTGTTTTAAGTATAGTTTCTTTAATAATAATCAAGATAGATGTTTTTAAAATGTCAGTAAAATCTACTTTTTTTACATGCAATTTGAAAACAAAAGATGGTAGCGGAATGGCGTTTTTACCAAAATAATTTTCTCAAAAAATGAGCTCGGGATTTCGCTGAGATACTCTATATGGATATCTAAATTGCACCCCACTGTACAGTACTCAAAATAAATAATTTAGTTTGGGATGAGCAAGTATTACGTAATAACGTACAGTGCAACTTTTGGTTCCTGTATAAATAAAAATCTAATGATAAAGATCTACAATTTGATATTCTTACTACAGAAATTAAGGACTCTGTTGCATTGTTGCTGATTACTTTTTTGTATACTGTATGACGTGTACATATAAATAAAACAATATGTCCAAGATATATTATATTCACGACATATACAGCAGGTGTATATTTGAGTGGACTTGTAGAAAATTGTTTTTTGGGTTGTGGTTGAAGAAAGGCGTTGAACGTTGTGTAAAATGAGGTTGGGATTGTTTAGTTGAGGCCGAGGTGCGCGGCTCATCAATTTAAATTAAAATTAGATTTAAAGAAAAGCAATAACGAGAGTAATAAAGTTTGGTTCTGGTTGTCGGTTAATTAGTGGTAAGAAATTGGTAATTGTTTCCAAATAATGATGGCAATTTGATGGATTTGCTCATATAGCTAAGTAATAGGTGTTGCCGCCTCATATGCATAATTGTATATTTGTTGGCCTTGAATTTGCAGAGCCCTGTTGTGGGTTAAGTAAAGTTTGTTGGTTTGTGATTGGTGAAATGATGGTTTTGGGTGCCGCGCCGGTTTGAAAAATTGCTTTGTAATTATGATAAGCTACAACAGTAGCTGGAAGATTGTTATTGGGAATAATATTTACTTAGCATGAAGTCTCAGCTGTCTGATATTTGTGAGTTAGCCCTGAGGCAAAGTCAGATAGTAAAAATCGAGTATATGTAAATGATGGAACATGGTTTTGTACGTTTTATGGCATATTTCTCGGTTTGATAACGATCGAAAGGAAACAGGTGAAATTTGAAACTGGTTTATGACGATAAAAAGAGAACTAATCAATTAATAGCAGTGTAACATGTTGTTTAATTTGTACCATTTATATTGACTAACTTTTTTGTGTCTAACTTGTGTTTGTGTGCTTCCTTGTGTCTGCCAATATTGTATGTTATTTCGTTGCTGTTTGGGCTATATCAAGTGGTGTCATTTCGAAATCTGAATTTTTCTCCCCCGTGTGTGGATTAACCCTAAATTAATCGCATGATTTTGAATCGCGAGTTCTTTTTACAGATGTAATAATCAAAGACAATGTTTGGTCGATGTGACCAACGAGAATTTCGGTGATCCATGTCCTGGAACCAATAAATATATCGAGGCGCATTACCGATGCGAGGGTAAATTATAAATTTAGTTTCTGTGGCGACTTAACAACATACAATATTGTCAGAAACGAGGAAGCATTTAGTTTAATGGTGGTTGTATGTTTAACGGGATGGTTGCCTTAGGTGTACCCATTATCAGAACTGCAGCATCCCGGCGAGCACAAGTATGTTCGGAGATCCTTGTCCTGGCACACACAAATACCTCGAGGCCCATTACCAATGCCTACCTGGTAAGTTAGACCCGACGCATTACTGTTTGTTCGACAAGATTCTACTCGAGTTACAACACGCCGACATTAAATATGCCGCATTCGAATGATACGTCTTCATCCAAAAAATTTTACAACACCACACAATTATGCTTCCTCGCTTGCGACAAAACCAAAGACACTATTTTATAAAATTATAAAAACTTACAGAAATATATAATCTCATTTATTATACAAATTATTACTAACTAACTTATTATAAAATAATATGCAGTGTACCCCCATTACTCCGGCCCTTGTCTAATCCGACACGCTTATCACTGTACATAATTCTACGTATTATATAAATATGTAGTATGATTTGTAGTTCAGATAGAATCTTATCACTTTTCGTTTGTAATTTGTTGGATTACAAGGCACTTTTTTTCAAAAAAATTTTGGGCTATAGGGTGTCTATGGCAGTAATCTGTAATCCGACAAATCCGATAGTCCGACACCGCCCTGCAAGACGTTTGTCGGATTACCGGAGTTCCACTGTATTAAAAAAAAAATTTGGTCTCAAATGTACCGCTCAAAACGAATTAGAAATCACTTAAAACTATACAACAATCATGTAACAGTATTTACGTAACTACTTATGAAAAGACCGTCATAACGAGCATAATGATTGCAAATTATGCGAGTTAAACAATATTTTTCCTCATTCTATCGTAAAAGAAACTTTATTCTCGTAATTTTTCTCAATAAAATAGTAAAAAATCAATTAGCCTTGACCGTTGTCATGATAAATAATTTAATATTGTTTTGAAAAAAAATATAAAACGTTTTTATTTCACAAGTTGTTTTGTAAAAAATGAGTTCTGAATCCGAAAGTGTCTCTTCAGATATCGAAGAAGGTGCAAGTTTGGCAATAGGGACCTTAATCCCAGAAAAATCAATCAAGAAAAGGTTCGAAAAGTTCGAAAACTGGTGTAGGTATGCAAAAGAAGGTCAAAATTATTAACGAAAAATATTCGCTTATTTCGAAACCTTTGAAAACTCAAAAATCATCAACAATGTGGTCTACATTAGGGTAGGCAAAAAAATCGAATATTTTTTTTAACTTCCGACACTAAAAAATTGGTACCTAGGCATTTTTAAAAAATGTTTTTTAAAGATGAGCTCTTAATTTTAATAAGAAGGACTCTCTCATCTCAGTTTTCTATTTTTTCTTTAGTTCTATTTGGCAAAATCCATATCTCGTCAGTACTTGATCGTAGGAAAAAATTTTATTTACATTTTTTGTAGAAAATTAAACGCTCTAAAAAAGGTGTTTTACAATTTTTTTATAGCTATTAGCGTTTAGAAGATATCAGAATTCAACAAAAATTTCTTTCTTCTAAATTTTATAACTCCTAGATAAATAAATTTAGAAAATGCAAAATATACAGTTTTATAGGAAGTTGAACGCTCTATAAAAAGGTCTTTTGTAGTTAATCGATTACTCTAACTACTTGAAGATATTTGCATTTAAAAACCAAAATTTGAGACTAAATCCTCATTTTTTTTTAAATGGTTGGAGTAATTGATTAACCACAAAAAAATTTTTTGTAGAGCATTTAATTTCCTACAAAATTATATGTTGCGTATTTTCTAATATTTATTTATTAACGGGTTATAAAATTTAGAAGTAAAAAAGAAATTTTTGTTAAATTCTTTAAACTTTGATTCTGATATCTTCTAAAGCTAATAGCTATAAAAAAAATTGTAAGATACCTTTTTTAGAGCGTTCAATTTTATACAAAAAATGTAAATAAAATTTTTCTGTACGATCAAGTAGTAACAAGATATGGATATTTCCAAATAGAACTAAAGAAAAAATAGAAAATAGAAAACGAAGGGGTTCTTCTTATTAAAATTAAGAGCGTATATTTAAAAAGCATTTTTTAAACGTGCCTAAGAACAAATTTTTCAGTGTCGGAAGTTAAAAAAAAATATTTCATTTTTTTGGCCCACTCTAGTCTACATATTCTACGATCAGAGCCAGAATTTTTAAAAAGACGGTCTGTAGGTTATCAAGCTATAAAATTTGCTGTCTTAACCAAAGAAGATTTTAAAAAATTTATAATTGAAACTGATGATAAACGGTTATTTTTATTATCTATTGTATTATTACTCAAAATTATTTTAATTGGCAATTGTGTAATCAGATTTCAAGAGCTTGCTAAATGGAATTAGTAAATTTACGCTTAGTAGATGTTATAGGTGAACGAGACCTTTTTAAAATTACTTTTTCTGAAACTAAACCGCAGATTGTAGTTAGAATTTGTAGTTACATCAAGAAACATTCTTGAAGTAAATTTGGTTGGAACTGATGTCCGCAAGTTACCAAATACGGTCTTTTTTTATGAAATACACTAATGGGAAGTGTGGAGTACAACCCGTAAGGACAACTTTGAAGATTTGGAGACTTACCAAAAATAATAATAATAAAAATTGCGCAATATCTTCATTTAAAAAATTCCATGGAATACACTGTGCACTGTTTTCGCCCATCCTATGCGTTACTTATTGCCGGTTGAGGAGCCGATCTTTTGAAAATAATGGAACATGGGGAAAATCTAATTCTGTTGCGGAGGGTTATATAAAAAATTCTTGAGCTAATAACAAGAAGATTGCTGAGAATATTTTAGCAGAAATTTCTAACGTGTTGACCGAAAATAAATACTCCAAAATCCTTGAATGTTTGTGACAGTAATTTAGTATTTAATGTTCAAACTTCTTGCTGGATCTTCTCGGCGTATCAAATAAATCGAAAAATTTACTTTTATAATCACACTTTTTAATGTTTGGTGCGATTGGGTGCATTTTTCGATTTATTTAATGTTCATAAACAGCAGAATTTCAAATTTTTTAGTTTCTTAAAGTGTTCAGCGTTTGCTTCGATGTAATACTTTAAAAAAATATTTTTTATTGATGTACGTACTTACTGTCGTCCAGTTTTTATTTTGTTACAATTTAAATGAATATCCTCAGTCAAAATTTTTGATTACCTAATTAGTGATGTAATATGTGCTATAACATAACGCAAAAAATTTATGTCAAATTTAACATTTTATAAGGGAATGAGGAAAAATAATAATCATTTATGGCATATAAGGAAATCAAGCAAATTGTGTTCTAATACAAACTCGTATTTCCACCTGACATTGAAGAATCATTCTATTAGATGCCATGTTGGTTTTTCGCGTTTATTCCAGACGTCTCCTAGTGCATCACAGAAATGCAGGGTGATTTTTTTTTATTTGTTCCCGCCCGAAACTCCAAAAATTAGCAACACATTATACTTTGCTTGTTTTTTTAAATTAAGGCAATGAGGGTTGTGAATTAATGTCAACATAGTTGACAATATCTTTGACAGTGCTTCCAGAGTCAGTTCATTTGGATCATTTGTAGTTTTTCCAAAGTTGCTTATCGTTTGTATTGTACGTGTTGCCTATTTTTAAAATCTCGGGCGGAAGCAAATAAAAAAATCACCCTGTTCAATGGGAATTACATTCAGGCTGTTGTTTGATGAATAAGCAGGCTAGCCAACAGCCTAGACTGAAATCCCATTACATATCTTTGGGATGTGCCGCGGAATCGTCTGAGACAACAAAAAAAAAACTTGAAATTTCGAGGAACTGGAAAATGTCTCATTGTCAGAGAAAAAATGGAGACAAATACCCCAAAACCCAATCCGGCATCTAATTATTTTTCTTAACATTGCAGGGGCATCCTATTTATTAGATTCCGTATTGCTTTTTGGAACAGTTGTTTTCGTTTTTTCTGTAAGACATTTTCCAGTTCCTCGAAATTCTGAGCTATTTTTCGTTTGTCGCAGACGTTCTTTTAGTACTACATCTCAAAAATATAAATGGGATTTACATCTAGGCTGTAGTTTGATGAATGAACAGGCTAGCCAACAGCATAGAGTTCCTAAATTACCATTGCATATCTTTGAAATGTGCTAAGAAGACGTCTCTGATAACAAAAAATACCTTGAAATTTCGAGGAACTGAAAAATGTTTCATAAAAAATGGAGACAAACACTCCAGAAACCAATATGGCATATAATAAACAGGATGGTTGGAAGAAATACGAGCTCGAGGAAGTCATACTGTCCATACCAAACTATAATAGTTTGTATTTGAATTCAATTTGCTTTATAAGCCATAAATGATTATTTGTATTACTTATTATTATTTTACATATTTACTATGATAAAGTCCTACTTATTTTATGTATTATATCACTGAGCATATTATAATTAAATTTAAAATAAAATTTGTTACATGGTTATAGTGTAATTTTCGTTTTGAGCAGTATGTATAAAATGCAGTTTTAAATTTTTGTTCGTTTCGGGCTTTTGAGCCCCAGAGTGTGATGGCGTCATGAGTCTGAGAAAAGGTAAAATCTCGATGTGTGGCAACGTCTAATTTAGCTGTCAAAATACTTGTCAAAATTGACCATAATTAAAGCAGCAAATCGAAAGTGTGTATCATTAATGTAAATTAATTGAAATTATACACTAGAATTGATGAAAATTATAGCAATACGACAAGAATTCTCAGAAATTCTCAGGTTTTTCGACACCAGACAACTAAACTCACACCTATTTCTATTAAGTGACTCAATTCGAATTAATTAAACTATCAGTTGAAATTCAAAACGGAAGTAAATCATTTTTCAGTAAAAATATTGTTTGTCAAAATAGCTACAATGTTTTTATTTCGAAAAATTTGTTGCTTTTATTAACAGTTGAACGTTTATTTATTTACTTTATTTGTTTACAAACTTTGAATTTATCCAATGAATCTTGTATACTTTAATTGAACATAAATTGTGATCGGTTTTTAGCCAGAGGCATTAATTAGTAAATGAATTTTCGAATTGTTGAAATTACCTAACCTCATGATTCTTTGCTATTGTTAATTATTTGCTAAACATAAAGAGTCACTAATTAATTCAATACCAAAAAGCGCAAACAATATTTTTAAAAATGTTTGCAATTTGTCAATTTTTGACACTTCTTAATTATTTTTACATTTGTTACGTTGGCAGAAATGTCGACAAGACCTGAGTAAAGGCTCATTTTCAATGCACCTGGCTATACCGAGCGATAATTCTGCAATAAAACCAGAAAGTCCGTAAAGTGAAATATTGATTGTATACCAACTTAAGAGATTATAAAAGCAAAGTGAATTTTTATACCCCAACAGTTATGTACTTGATTAAAGCTAAATATAAACTCATAATGATTTTGTATTTGTTTTTTCTTATGAAATAAAAACAACTGAACTAAATAATTTTCTTAAACTCTGCATTTATTTTAATAAAAAAAATTACAATATTATTTGATAAATCACTTTTACTACTGTAATTTAATTAATCAATCGTAAGACACCGGTTTTATTTGATTTCCTGAATATATTTCATTTTATGTATTTTTATACGATGTTTCATATCCATTTGATAAAATTTTCCATAGCAATAAATTCCTTATCATTGATTTGATTCAGTCTCAATCCGTTAAAATTTGTTGTATTGAAACAATCGATAAATGAGTTTTTGATTAATTTTATAAAATCGTGTCTTTCAATTCTTCTATTTCTGTATTTAACAAAACTTGCCATATTTAGCCACAACAACGACAACAACAAGCCGGCCCAGCCCTCCCTGGCTGATAACATCTCAGCCTCCAATGTGGAGTACCATAAAACCATCAGCTCGGCCTCCACCTCCTCCTCCTAAAGTTTCAGCAACGCCGCCCCCAAGACCCCAAACAACACTAACATCATCGACAACAACAGCAACATCGTCAAACCCTCCACCACCGATGCCTCCAATTCTCCCCAGTGATGCTGATAAAGAGGAAGAACTTGAAGAACCCGATCCGATCAAACCAATCCCTGACGAGATAACAACACTGCCATACACTACAATAACACCCAAAAAATCAACTTGTACGTCATTCTGTTTTCATTGTCAAAATTTGACAGTTTTATTTTAGCCGAAAGCACGTATCCCAACACCCATGTACCAGCGCCCAGTGTACTGCCATCTTGGACCAAAGACTCTGATTCAAACCGTTGTAGTCCTAAATCATTCCGTAGTATTTTTTGGAACTGGACTAAAGTCAATTCTACTGATATTCAGCCATGTCCTGGGGGAACCACCGGTTTTGCAAAATGGCGGTGTATTGAAGTCAATTCAGTTCCAACATGGCATCCATCCACACCTGATTTGAGTCAGTGTAGATCAGTCTGGTTGACAAGTTTGGAACAAAGAATAATGGCAGGGAGAGACCCTCTAGTGTCAATAACAAACGATTTAGCTCAAGTTACTAGTAGTAAAACTTTATATGGGGGTGATATGATGATTACTACTAAGATTATCCAAAAAATGGCGCAAAAAATGTCACAAGACATCCAGACTTTCCCAGATACGCGACAACGTGAAGCTATAGTTACCGAAATGTTAAATGACGTTGTCAAGACTGGGAGTAATTTACTAGACTCGTCTCAGCACCCATCATGGCGAGATTTAAGCTATAAAGAGCAAATGCGAGTCGCAACATCTCTCTTGATCGGTTTAGAAGAAAACGCGTTTCTTCTTGCTGATACCGTCACTCGAAAAAAGACTGTCGATCAAATTGTCAAAAATATAATGTTGTCTGTTCGTGTCCTTGAAACTAAATCTGTAACAACTGAAGTTTTTCCTTCTGACAACAAATGGTCCGCTAGCAATGACTCGATCGAGTTGTCCCAAGGTGCACTTCAGGAAAACAGTGATGGTGGTTTTATTCGTTTAGTTTTCGTCGCTTTTGACCGATTGGAGGAAATCCTCCAATGGCAACCCGATTCGTCTGAAACTAACACTAACGTAACAAGAATGTTGAATAGTAAAGTCATTTCGGCAAGTTTGGGTAAAGGACGTCATATACAATTACGAGAGCCGGTTAGGCTCACTTTGAGACATCTACAAACTGAAAATGTCAGCAATCCCTCGTGCGTTTTCTGGGATTACACTTCAAGTGCTTGGTTGGAGGAAGGGTGCCGTGTTGAGTTCACAAATAAGTCGCATACGGTCTGTCTTTGTGACCATTTAACAAATTTCGCTATTCTTATGGATGTCCATGCCGTGCATCTCCCGATTCCACATCAAATCGCCTTGAAGATTATCACTCTAGTCGGGTGTATCATCTCGATTGTGTGCCTGATTCTGGCAATAATCACATTTCAGTTATTTCGAGGCCTCAAGGTAAAACCCAAATTTAAAAAAATCAGGCCTCACAATTTTTTTTAGAGCGACCGAACAACAATACATTGCAACCTATGTATCTGCCTCTTGATTGCCGAATTAATTTTTTTAATCGGCGTCGATCAGACTGATAATAAAATTGTATGTGGTGTTATTGCTGGATTTTTACAATACTTCTTTTTGTGTGCTTTTATATGGATGTTTTTCGAAGGTTTGTTTCTGTGATCAAATTACAACAATTTTTCATTTGTTTTGTTTAGGTTTTCAATTGTACGTGATGTTGATTGAAGTATTTGAAGCCGAGAAGTCAAGAGTAAAATGGTATTATTTTTTCGCTTACGGACTTCCGTTGGTTATTGTACTTGTATCAGCTGCAATCTATCCACAAGGATATGGCACTGAACAACATTGTTGGCTCAAAACGAACAACTATTTCATTTATAGCTTCGTTGGGCCAGTCACTCTAGTGCTCCTGGTAAGTACAAAAATTACAAAACACATTTTTTATTATTAACAGGAAATATTGTGACGTTTATTATATGTGTGGGTTTCTGATTTAAAGAGCTGGAGATAATTTCTCGCAAGTTTATTTACAAATCAAATTAATTACAACTAATTAACACAGCTAATATTCTAAATCACTAACGGAACACAAAACACTTTAATTTATCGCTTTCTAAATTCGCTGGATATCGCCGGAGTTCGCCTTTATGTCGCTCTCCCAAAACCAGACTGACTGACTGACTCGCTGTCTCGCATATATATAGGGGTATGGACTCTTTCCAGAACTTTCGAGTATTTTCTCGCGTTTCTCCTGAATTATTTCAATTCGGCAAGATGATTGGAATTCAATCACAATAGCGACAAACAATGCCGACGTAAACAAGAATAAATAAACCCATTCAAAACGTAAATAATACTCGAAGTTCTATTCAGTTCCTAGAAGTGAGCGGTCCACAACACAATACTCGATACTCTGATTCACCGCTTCTTAGAATTGAGTCGTTCGCGTCACACTACCCCCCTCTTAAGAATTGTTCGTCTCGAACAATCATTCATCGTCATTTGAACCCGCATAGGGGGCTAAACGGTCTAAATGCACTACCTTCATCTTAGCCCTGGGGTTCTTTTGGATTCTATACACCACGTCGTTAAGTCGGGTCAGTACGGTATAAGGGCCTTCCCATTTCGGCTGAAGCTTCGGACATCGCCCTTTCTTCCGTTGAGGGTTAAATAGCCAGACCAAATCTCCCTCTTGAAACCCTACCGAATTCGCCCTCAAATCGTACCGCGTCTTCATCCTGTCACTGGCAATCTCAATTCGGTCTCGAGCCAAGTCGTGGATATGGGACATCGTCTCTTGAAGCTCTTCTACATAGCTTCTAACTTCCTTGGGTTCTTGAGTGGGTGTCCCAAACACAAGGTCACAAGGCAAGCGGAGTTCCCGTCCAAACAAAATCTTGGCTGGAGTTTGATTTGTAGTTTCATGGATCGCCGCTCTGTAAGCCAACAAAAACAACGGTAAATGGCGATCCCAATCTCTTTGATGGGCCTCTACAACTTTCGATAGGTGCTCTTCCATGGTGCTGTTAAAGCGCTCGACCATTCCGTCGGACTGAGGATGCAGCGGTGTAGTCCTGGTTTTCCGAATACCCAAGAGATCACAAATTCCTTGGAAAACCCCTGACTCAAAGTTTCGCCCTTGGTCCGAATGCATTTCCATGGGAAGCCCATAACGAGAAATCCAATTATCCACCAAAGCACGAGACACAGTAATAGCTTCTTGGTTTGGTAACGCGTATGCCTCAGGCCATTTACTGAAATAGTCGGCAACAACCATAATGTATTTGTTGCCCGAGTCGGTGACTGGAAATGGACCCGCAATATCAAACGCAATCCTCTCAAACGGAGCCCCAACGTTGTATTGCTTCATGGCTCCCCGGCTACGAGTTTTCGGGCCTTTACTCGCAGCACATGTTGTACATTTCCGGCACCAATTAGCGACATCTTCTCGGCTATTGACCCAATAAAAGCGTTCGCGAACCTTCCCCAAGGTTTTGTTGACGCCGAAGTGAGCTCCAGATCTTCCATCATGGATTTCCCTTAAGACTTCCTTTACACGACTCTTCGGTAGGACTAGCTGCATTGTTACCGTCTTTCCATCCGCGCTTTCCCAAGCCCTTTTGAGCAGCCCATTTTCGACTTTCAGGGAGTCCCATTGTGCCCACAACGCCTTCAGAGCAGGACTCTTATTTGAAATGTCATGCCATTGCGGTCTTACATTTCCGTTCTCCTTGCTTTGTAAAATCGGTCCGATCTCATCGTCTTGCAGTTGCTCTGTTCTTATTTCTTCAGCTGTCCATCCGTCAGTAGGTTGCAAAACTAGCCTTCTAAGGTTGCACAGGTGGTCAGCTTGTTCTCGTTGGCTACAATGTTTGCAGTCGGCTCTGCACGGTCTTCTGGACAAGGCGTCTGCATTTTGATGAGACCTTCCCGAGCGATGCTTGATTTCAAAATCATACTGCTGAAGTCTCTCAATCCATCTCGCTGTTTGACCTTCAGCATTCTTCAAATTTAACAGCCACTTTAAAGCGGCATGATCTGTCCTTATTGTAAAATGTTGGCCGTATAAATATTTGTGGAAATGGCTTACCGCGTTCACGATAGCCAACAGTTCTCTTCGGGTGACACAGTAATTCCTTTCAGGTTTAGAAAGAACCTTACTATAATATTCGATAACCCTCTCTTCGCCATCCTGTACTTGAGTTAATACTGCGCCAACTCCATTATTACTGGCGTCCGTATCTAAAATAAACTGACCTTTTGCCCTTGGGTAAGCAAGTATTGGTCCCGTACAGAGTGTAACTTTTAATGTTTTGAAGGCCGATTCACACTCTTTGTCCCAAATAAAAGGCGTCTTCTTTTCGGTCAGTTTATGAAGAGGTTTGGCAATATCGGCGAATCCTTTGACAAAACGGCGATAGTAGGTGCAAAGACCCAAAAAGCTTCGTAGTTGGTGCTTATCATTAGGTCGGGGCCATTCCCGTACGGCTGCAGTCTTCTCAGGGTCAGTTTGTATCCCATTCGATGAAACAACGTGTCCCAAAAACTTGACTTTTCTTTGGAAAAGGCAACACTTTTTAGGGTTAAGTTGAAGACGAGCGTTTCGCAATCGGCTGAAAATTTCTTGCAGGTTACTTTGATGTTCTTCGAAAGTTTTCCCAATAACCATCACATCATCAAGGTACACAAGGCAAGTTCTCCAAGTCAACCCTCGAAGGACAAGTTCCATTAGCCGCTCGAACGTAGCTGGCGCATTACAAAGTCCAAAAGGCATAACATTAAACTGGTAGAGCCCAGTTCCAGTCGAGAAGGCAGTTTTCTCCTTATCCTCAGGGTGAATTCCAACCTGCCAATACCCACTCTTCAAGTCTAAAGTAGAAAACCATTGGGAACCAGCTAACATGCTCAGTGTATCGTCGATGCGTGGAAGTGGGTAACTATCTTTCTTCGTTACTTCGTTGAGCCGTCTATAGTCAACGCAGAAACGAGTTGACCCATCTTTCTTTGTTACTAGTACAACTGGTGAAGACCAGGGACTTGACGAATCTTCAATGACGCCATCTTCTTTCATTTTTTCGATCATTCGAGCCACTTCTTCCTGTTTCGCAAAGGGGAGTCTTCTCGGGGGCTGACGAATAGGTTGTACTGATCCCGTATTAATTCGATGCTGTACCAAATTAGTTCTTCCCGTAATCTTGTCCCCTATTGCAAAAATGTCTTGTTCCTTTCGAATAAAAGCAGTGGCTGCTTTCCTCTGATCTTCTGATAAGTGTTGCCATTCTTCCAGAAAATAATTTTCCAATTCCGGGTTATTTTTACCTTCTCCTTCCTGGTAACTCTTGTTGTCCTTTTCTTCACAACGAACAACTCGTAATGCAGGCTGAAAGAAGCCAATCTGTTCCCCTTTCTGCAACGTAACTCGATTTTCGCTGAGATTGGCTATGCGAATAGGAATCTTTCCACCAGCCTCAACGAGTGCTCTAGCTACCAAGATCTGTTTATTGTGTGTCGCATTCGTGAATTTCGTCATGTCCGGTTCAACAACTCCCGTTCGGTATCCCCCAGGATCTTTTTCCAACTCTGCCAGCACAATTTTCTCAGAATTGCCGGGGACACGAACTGATTCTGAGACGATGATGTTTACATGGTCAGATGAAGCGGTCGCAGAATGTAACAAGATTTCTTCGTTTCCCATTTGTAACATCCTGTTCTTAATATCCAGCACAAATCCATATTTGTCCATAATGTCCAAACCCAAGATCACTTCATCAACTATCTCAGCTACAACCATTCGGTGTACAATATTGAATGGTCCTATCTCAAGTTTGACATTAGCTTCTCCATGTACTTGTGCTGTTTCACCAGTAGCGGTTTTCAAAACGAAGTTACATCTTGTCATGTAGATATTTTGAGATGTTTCCAGCATGTCCCGTCTCACTAGAGAAAGTGTTGCTCCCGTGTCAACCGTCATCTTGGTGTCTCGACCGTTGATTCGTCCATCCAGCAACAGACTATCATTTCCTTTTCCTAGCTGCGAGACGGAGATGATCCTAGGGGCTTTGGGCGTATCAGCTAGCACACGCCCCAAAGTGCTAGCTGAAATTAGTTTTCCTGATGCCGGGAAATTGAGGGGCCTGTGACATCTTCCTGACCCCTCCTTACCCTCAGACCTTCCCCGTTGGCGGCAATCCCTTCTTATATGGCCTATCTTACCACAACCATAACACTTAGGCCGTCCTCCAGTGCGTGCTGGTGTCTGCTGCATCTTTTCCAACATACTCTTCAGTTCTTCGCAGCAGCAATTATTTGTTGGAGTTTCCTCTGCGGACATCAATCGCACGCGTTGAGCTGGTCGTCGTGAAAAGTCTTCATTTGCCGCCTCATATTCTAACGCGTGGATAAGCGCGTCAGCACAGGTTTTATATCTATGTAGACGTAGATAACGTCGTAAATCGCCATCTCTTAAACCATCAATAAATGCGCTGGCTTCCATCTCATGGCGAAGGTCTGCAGGTGCGGAAGGATAACCTAAATTAACCAATCTTTCTATTTCCGCGGCATATTCTTGCAAACTTTCGTTGCTTTTCTGATGTCGGGACTTAAGCATCATTTGGTATACTCTGTCCATGTGCTGGTCTCCGTAGCGCAATTCCAAGGCGTTGACCACTGCGTGATAGTTTTTCTGATCACGATCAGATACATTCTGAAGCAGCTGGAGAGCTGGTCCTCGCAGTGCTAACACCAGAGCTGTGGCTTTTTCTTCATCATTCCAGCAATTTATCTCCGCCGCTGCTTCAAACTGCCTCCTATACATTGACCACGAAGACTGACCATCGAAAGTTGGGGGTTTTACTCGTTGCGATGTTACTTCGCTTCCTAAAATTTGTCCTGTTCCAAGTTTCTTCATTTTACTTTCCAATTCTAAAACTTTCTTTTCTAATTCTTCCCTAACTTCTTTTATCTCTTCTTTTACTTCTTCTTTTACTTCGAAAACTTTTTCCTCAAATTCCTTTTTTACTTCTTCGACATCTTTCTTAAGAGCATCTTGTAAGGTATCGAATTTTTCGAAAATTCTTTCTTGCTCTTCCATTCGACGTTTTTCTTCTTCTTCTTTTTCTTGCAGTCGTCGTTTTTCTTCTTCTTCTTTTTCTTGCATTCTTCGTTTTTCTTGATCTTCCAGAAATTTCTTCTGTTCTTCTTTATCTTCCAAGCGTTGTTTTTCTAGTTTCTCGAGGAATACACGAAGTTGTTCCTCCATGGTTCTTGTCTGACTTCTTGTTGTTCTTCCAGAAGGTTCCAGAGACATAAACTTTTCTTTGTCCACCAAGCTTCTTTAAATCCCACTCCTGACACCAGTGTGACGTTTATTATATGTGTGGGTTTCTGATTTAAAGAGCTGGAGATAATTTCTCGCAAGTTTATTTACAAATCAAATTAATTACAACTAATTAACACAGCTAATATTCTAAATCACTAACGGAACACAAAACACTTTAATTTATCGCTTTCTAAATTCGCTGGATATCGCCGGAGTTCGCCTTTATGTCGCTCTCCCAAAACCAGACTGACTGACTGACTCGCTGTCTCGCATATATATAGGGGTATGGACTCTTTCCAGAACTTTCGAGTATTTTCTCGCGTTTCTCCTGAATTATTTCAATTCGGCAAGATGATTGGAATTCAATCACAATAGCGACAAACAATGCCGACGTAAACAAGAATAAATAAACCCATTCAAAACGTAAATAATACTCGAAGTTCTATTCAGTTCCTAGAAGTGAGCGGTCCACAACACAATACTCGATACTCTGATTCACCGCTTCTTAGAATTGAGTCGTTCGCGTCACAATATATAACAAAAATACTGTTCATTAAAGAAACATCGCAGCATGCCATGATGTGTATGTTGCGAATTTATTTTTAAGCGTCTGATAAATTGTTTTTCATTAGTAGTGCCGTCGATTTTTAGATTATTAAATTCTGGTTTTATTTATTTATTATTTTACACTCTTGGACATTACTCTTCCTACATGAGTTATTGTTGAACAATTTTACAGTAACAAACGGTAGGGGCGTTGTTTTAAACAAAGTGGGGCACATGTATAGGATGGGTTATTTTTAATTGGCTTTGACAATTTTCTCAAATATTCAATCATCAAACAAAAAAAAAAAAAAGTAAATTTGCGTGCTACTGTTTTTGAGACAAACAGCGCTTTTTTGATTTTTTAAAAAATATAAGTAATTTTTTTTATTTTTTTAACTTTTGAGATATAAATCTATTTTTTTTTAAATGAAAACGATTTTTAAGACTACCAAGCAACCACTATGGAGTCGTTTGCAAAAAAAAAAATTCTTTTGGGTTTCCAGCTATTTTTAACGTGTTTCTTTATTGCATCATTTTTAATAAGAACTAATATCTTAAGTTATATAAAGGGCTCAATTAGGCTATAGAAATAAAAATTGTAATATGTGTTAATATTGCCGTGGCGCACCAGAAAAAGGCTGGTCATAAGCCGAAACCGGTACTCTGTGAGATAGTCTTATCAGTACTGCTACAGTAATTGTAGCTGCTAAACGATGCAATTTGGGATACAGATAAGCAGTAAATTGTATTCAATCGGTTTATTTTGCTCTCAAAAATTTTAGGTTACCTTATGGGTACATACGTCTTTCTGGGATCCCTTGTATATACTTTACCAAAGTTTTTTTTTTTTTTGAAAAATAACCAAAAATTAGTCAATTTTAAAAAACACAAAATAGTTAAAAAAATGGGTTTTGTAACCTCTCAGAATATAATAATATTATTAAGACAGCCCAAAACAAACATTTATAAAAAAAATAATAATACAAATTTGATTCTACAAAGTAACTAAATTATTTTTGTATTTTTTATATTACAGATGTAATCATTCTGATATTAATTAAACGTTTTGACAATAAGCAATGTGTACATACAAAAAAAAAAAACAGAAGAATGTAAAAAATAGTTCTGGAAATTAGAAGTTTTTAATAAATTATGGTGGGCTTATGCCTGGTTACATAAACGTCTATCAAAATTGATGGTCCATTAATCTCTCATTAACGCATTTTTAACCAAATTTTTCAACCAAGAGCACCGCAATTTTTAATTAATCAGATCAGAGTTTAATGGATGATCAATTTTAATAAACGTTTATGTAATCGGATATTAATTTTTCAAAAACACTTATTTACGGTAAGACAATGTATAAAAATAAAAAAATGTAAAACAAGCCCACAGCAACAACTAATTAATGCGGATAAAAAAAACACAATTAAGTAGCTATTACACTTTCAGATTTCAATATTTTGAGAATGAATAAAATGATAGAAAGATTTTTTTTTTAAAGTAAAATATATATTTTTTAAGTTTTTTTTTTACTTTCCATAATATTTAAGAAATATAAGGTATAATATAGGTACGAGTGTATAAAGATTTTGCAAAGAGAAAAAAAATGACGATTTTTGCTTTTGTGAATTGGTTAAAAAATAAATATGTTACGAGCAAAAATCAAAAAGACGTCTCTAAAAAAAGGAGGTATGGTTTGTCTATAAATGCTTAAATTTTATGGTGCAGTAAAGGCAATTAATTTTTTGGGCCTTTAGCAGTAAAAAACCGCAGCCCTTTCACGGTTGCTTCAACAACCCCGCTGGTCACTTCGATGATAGTAGCGGACATTTTTTTTACGACAACCCTTAGTAAATAGTTTGTAACATAGAGACCATAAAATTCAAGCATTTCCAGACAAATTATAGTGTAAAACTGTTTATATACTGTCCCAAACCAATATTGGTATTATATACTGTCCCAAACCAATATTGGCATACCTGACTTTAAAGACAAGTCATCTGTTTACTAGTAGTGCAATAAAGATTGTATTGTTACCAAACAATGAAGCAGATCAAATCCAGGTAAAAGTGGTGACAAATCTGCATGCCCCGGGCGGTTTTCTCAGATGGCATCGAAAGGTCTAACGACTATAAATTACTTGCGTTTGGTAACAATACAATCTTTATTACACTGGTAATATACACATGACTTACCTTTAAAGTCAGAAATGCCAATATTGGTTTGGAACAATATACCATAAAATTCTTCTCAAAAAAGTTGCAAGAGAATGTATTATTCGTTTCTTTGTGTGATGATCGGAAGTATGAGAAACCTATGAAAACCATCGAAAATGAACCACCCTGTACATTAGATATAAGAAGCTTTGACTCTTTGTGAAACTGAAACAGCTTCTTGATGATAACATTTTTGTTACACCTGTTCAAGTGATCAACATTCTACAAAAAATTGTGGTTTTTTTTAATAAATGATATTTTTTTAACGTGCTTAATGTGAATTGCATTGAAATGTATTCAATGTAATTGCAGAGAAAGATATTTTATGGCTTTGATTCTTTAATAAGTTGATGGGCACCTTAACACTAGGACAATGCTTAGCACGTGTATGGGGCTAGCCCAGCATTGACGAAATCTGTTTAACCCCCTTCATTGGGGTCTAGAAATGATGGTTTGTGGTTAGACCTTCATACAAATTAGTGAAAGTTAAATACCGGATTAAGTCGTAAACACGATATATCTTTCTCAGGACTCTATGCAAAATTACAGCTTATTTCGCTAAAATGTAGCTTTCAAGACAAAAAACAAAGCAAGCTAAACAACAGTTTTAAAAAGTGACGTTTTAAAATTGATTTTGATAAGTAGTTGCAGTTTTTTTAATGAACAGTCGTGCAATTTTTTGAGACTTAATTTGAATCAATTTAAGCAGGTTTTTTGTTGTTTTAACAACACAGTTCTGAACGGTTTGGAATTGGACTGAACATGCGCAGAAGACATTAAGCGACTAGTAATCTCCATTGCGCATGCTCAGTACAGATCCGAACCATTCTAAATTGTTATCAGACCACACTCAAAGATTTTTTTATGCTAATTTCTGTTTGTTTTCCAGCTAAACCTAATATTCCTAGCAATGGCTGTTGTAATGATGTGCCGACACGCGAGTGCTTCTGTATCAATTAAAAACAAGGAGCACTCACGTCTAGCAAGTACCAGGTAAAATTCATTAACAATTTCTAATATATTAAATAAGTGTATATATTTAATGTTGCACAATTTGGGCATGGTTTAATCCAACTGTCGTAGGTTTGAAAGTTTTTTAATTTAATTTTAAAACGTAAGTGGTTATGGTTATAATAAATGTATTTGGTTGGATTGTTAGGGTTTACAAGTATTGTAAAAAGACAGTTTGTGGTTTGGTCTTAATTCTAATATAAGTTCTTCTTTCTTGCATGGCGATCTTATCCTATGGTAGTGGAAAGGAAGAAAATGCACTTCAAACCAAATTTCAAGCTCACTTGTAAGATAATTTTCTTTATTATCTTTCTCGCTGTCAGAGTTAGATATTGCATGTATTAGTTAGTTAGTTTTGCATGATATAATCCCTAACTCGAGCAAATCAAAAACTGAAACAGTAAATAATTGGAGAAAAATTTCAGGGCCTGGTTAAAAGGCGCTATAGTCTTGGTCTTTCTCCTGGGATTAACGTGGACATTTGGTTTCCTTTTTATCAACAAGGAGTCAGTCGTGATGGCTTACTTATTTGCGTTATTAAACTCCCTTCAAGGTTTCTTCATCTTTACATTCCATTGTGTTCAAAACGAGAAGGTACGTTTTAAAACTAGTTAAAACCGGTTAATATAAATTTTTTCTAGGTCCGAAAGGAGTACCGCAAATTTATCCGGCGTCATTCTTGGCTGCCGAAATGCTTGCGTTGTTCAAAACCAGGTGGTGGCGCTGGTAGCAGTAGCGGAAGTTCTGGACTAAACAAAGAACGAAGAACAAGCATATACGCTGGTTCAAATGGCAATCCATCTGGTACAAACTCCCATTCGACTGATAACTCAGTCTTATCACCACATGGAACTAGTGTGGGTACCAACAATATAGTCATCTCGAATAATCTTAATAACGTGCGTCCTACCGCGCTAGTCCAGGTTCTAACTAGAACCGATCTCAACAATGCTAGTACCACCACTACCAACCACAATCGACTGCACAATGTTTCGCAACAAGGTACTATCCTGCTTTAACCACGCAGCTCTGTCTTTTGTAGCTTCATAGTCTTCATCTCCACAAGGACATATCCCATCACACCTTTGACACAAAAAAAATTTTATCACAAAAGAGATATTTATTTCATAATGCTGCGAATTGTTTTATACAAAAAATCTGCAGTTGAAACAATTTTTGATTGATGAACCAGCAAAACTACCTAAATCTGTACTTACTAAGAATTCTTAAATAATTTACAAGATTTTTGTCAAAAACAAAGCGTTTTAGGTACTAAAGCTATTTTTATAATCTGCAGGAATTTAAAAAAATACACAATTAAAACAACAGCAGGATATTTAATAATGATTATATAAACGTTTTACGTACATCAATCCCAAAAATTGTAGTTTCTTTTATACAAAAATAATAAAAATAATTTTTAAAAGAAGCTATTGCGACATAACCGCCCCGTAAAGATTATCTAAATCTCAAATTAAATACGGAAGCTCTGATTTGAGGCAAAATTGTACCAACTTAAGTTTATTTCTAGATAAATATTCAATTGAAAAACTCGATTTTTAGATAAATTCGATTTGTTTGATCGTGTATCTAGATAAATTCCTGGTCAAAAATGCTCTAGCGGCAAACATGTTTTTTGTTCTGCATGTCTGAACTAGAATTTACCTGTTTGGCGGTCACGCTTATCTGACAAATTGACTTCTACTGTCACATTTGTTGTTGTAAACCATAAAAAAGTTCAACAGCTACCCTTGGTTCCTATCTAAAGTGAATTCAATTTGAATTTTTTTTATTGAAGAAAAAACAATTATGATCAAAAGTTTGGAAATGAAACGTGAATGGATTGAAAGTGAAATCAGTATACAAGCAAACTGTATAATTTCAGAAAGTTTCTCAAAGCAGTCTTGATGAAAAATTTATTTGAACACGCGATACATGTTTCAAAGTAACTGTTGCTTTTTTTAATAAGAAACCCATTGTTTTAAGACCTTTTTTAGTGAACAAATTTATTAAAATAAAAAAATTTTTGTTTGCAAAAACGAAACTTTATTAATACATAATTTTATATACCGGGTGTAAACGTAATTAGTCTCACCCCTTTTAGTATTTTTTTAAATAGGAAAACGAAACTCCGGAAACTTATTATGTTAGGAAATCCTCATTAAGTGAGTAAAAAATGAATTTTCTATCACTTCCGGTTTTACCGGAAACGACTATAACTTTGGATTTTTAAATAAAACACTATGTATATTATTATATTTCTGGAATCTGCATTAAATTTTGAATCTAATAAACTACTTTTTATAACTTTTTGAGAAATAAAAAAAAATTTAATTTTTGTTTTTTGGTTTAGAAGACTGTGATGATCAAAAAATTTTTCCCAACAGTGTAATCCACCGTTAAAAATAAAACCAGTCTTATAAATAATCTTATTTAGAAAGAACACGAATTTAAATTAGAATAAATTAATTTTTCGGTTTAAACTCATTTTTTTTAAATGGAACAATAGTGGCTTACTTGACTTTTTAAATTAACGTTTTTTTGTCAATCCAAAGATACCAAAATTTTGATAATCTACTCAGTAGTTTTTGTAATATTCACAAAAATATTTTTTCTAAAATCTGAAAAAAAATTATATTGAAGAAAAATTTCAAACAAGCTAGCATTTTAACAAGAAAATAAAATAGATAACTATTAAACATAATTTGTTACTTTTTTTTTGGTTTTACAGCCTGCTTGAATTTTAGTTAACTTTTAGGGATTCTTACAAAAAAATTTTGTTAATATTACAAAAACTACAAAATAGATTTTTAAAATTTTGGTATATTTGATTAGCAAAAAAAATGTTAATGTAAAATGTCGAGTGAGTCACTATTGTTCCATTTGGAAAAATTGAGTAAGACGAGAAAAACCAATTTATTTCAGTTTAAACTCTTGTCTAACTTCGTGTTAGATCTCCTTGGTGTGTAGAATGAAATGTATCAAACCATTTGGTGCTATTGCTTATATTTTGGCACCAAACTGAGTTAGTCAGTTTAATTCCCCACCTGAGGATGACAATTTTGTTGTCGAAACGTGCGTCGTACAAAATGAAAGTGTTTGGTGCTATTGGGTGCATGCTACATTTTAAACTCTTGTATTTTCTAAATTATGTAGATTATTTATGGGACTGGTTTTATTTTCCAGTTGTTGCCTACATTATTTAGAAATATTTTTTAATCATCACAGCCTTCTAGAAAAAAACAAAAATTACAAAAAATAGTTTTTTATTTTACAAAATGTTTTAAAAAGTAGTCTATTAGAATTTAACGTATATTACAAAAATTTGCAGTGTGTGCAAAAACCGGAAGTGATAAAAAGTTCATTTTTACTGAATTATTGGAGATTTTCTAACATAATAAGTTCCTCAAGATTCGAGTTTTTATTTACATAAATACTGTTAAAAAAGGGGGTGAGCCTAATTGTGTTTACATCCGGTATATATATATATATATATATTTAATTATTGCGTCAAACATTGGCTTTTCAATATAAGATCTTTTTTATTTATTGGTTATCAACTTGAATCTAATAAATTCAAGTGCACAAAAAATGAAGCAGGAGATTTCATGAGCAAAACAGTTTTTTAAAGGAAGTGACTGTGACATAGCTGCACCATATAAATATTAAAAAACTAAAAAATTAATGAAGCTGTAACTTTTGTTTTTGTGGATTAAGTGTGAAACACTTATTTTTATTGTATTTCTGATAGCAGGGTTATGAAATAAAAGAATAGTTTTAAATAATTCTTGTTGTGACTTTGTAGTGAGTTTTGTTTTTTTTGTTTTTTTTTTTTTTTTGGATGGATCCTTGTGTCTTCCTAATAATGACACATTTGAGCTGCTTACTAACTCGCGTGTGGTGCTGTGGTGGTGCGTGCATTGCGCGCCCCCTCTTGGCATGTTCTATCTTTTTGTTGGTTTGGTAAGATTGTTTTTGTTACTAACGCTTCCTTGCTTACTGACGACGATAGGTGAAGGCGCCCTCTGTTACAGTTGCAGCGAGATTGGAATTCGAGGAGTTGCAGCAACGTGAATCGTATAGGCCGAACAGCTGTGCCCATCTCTACTTCGGGCAACACGGCTGCTACTCTGTGTCGGCCAATCCGAGACGGCACACAAACACCCCCACCTGTTCTTGAACCTCCAAACACCTCCACGTTACCTTACATTCGTAATTTTTATAAAAACTCCACAATCACTCCAAATTTAACAAAATCGGCCTCCACTTGGGGTCCTCTTCACAAGCCCTTACACTGGAAGGTGCGTAGCACGCTGACACGAGTAGTTGCCTGCATGGTGCCCCTAAACCCCTCCAGATTTCTGTCTTAAACTTCTGCTTTCTACTAATAGACAACTCTGTCGTGATTAAGTCTTCTAATTTGTATTATTTCATTACAGAACATTTCTTTTAAGTCATATAGTCGTGATTCGGGTCATGGAGGATCAGAACAGGAGGATTCGCCCAGATCCCATCAAATTGTAGCCGATACAAGGCTCAACAATGCCAAAGATGCTCGTCGTCAAGCATATCTATCAGATTGCAATCAAGCTATAATTGAAAATAACATTCAGGTGAATTTCCCGGACTACAATCGAAGACATGATACAATACCCCACCCCAAGCATCCCCCTCTTCCCCAGAGCCTTCAACTTCATGGAACGCGTAAAAAAAACGGGAATTTTGGAAAAAACAACCATTGGAGCCACCATACCTACACAGAGATCTACGATGGGAGATCCCCCAGGGGTTTGGCCCCCGAGGAGGACCCCGTCTACGAAGAGATCGAACGGAACGAGATTCAAGTGAGCGATATGAGTGACGAAGATGGGAAGAGGCAGAGTGATATGAGTCGACAATCATCGCGTTCCTACGGGGATCATCGGCCCCTGATCCCTTATAGCCCCGGGGCGGAGCGGAGCATCCTAGAGGCGGTGAAAAAGGAGCACCGGTACCCCCAGGAGGTGGATGGGTACCGGATGAGGGGAAATATGTACCGGGGGGACACTGTGAGATCGCTCGCTGCTGTTCTCGACGGAGAGACTGTTGTGTGCCATTTAGAACCACCCGAAATGTACCCCCCACGTGACCCCTATACGTCCCGAACTCTGGTCCTACCCCAGTATAGTGAGAGTTAGGAAACTGCCATTTGCAAGTGAATATCTGTGATTTTACACATGATCAAACTTTTCGGTCATTATTTTTAAGTTAGAAAAGCTCAGCTTGATTGAATGAAGGAAAGTGATAATTTTATAATAGTGAACTATTTTAATAAAGTATTTATGTGAATACGAATGTCTCTTAGATGTGAGTTATTCCAGTCAACTTGTTACGTGTTATTATTATTTTCCTTGTTTTCGATGCAATTTTATACCTTTTGACAAATTTTACTGAGTTTATTTGTAGCGCTTATTAAGCCATACTTAGCCAGCACATAATGTAAATATAGAAATAAAAAAAAAACTATTTCTAATATAAACTCAGCACTCCTATCCCCTTTTCAAAAAATAAAATAAAAACAACTTATTTATTTATTATTGTATTTAATTTTTTCATTTTGTCAAACATTAACTGTTTTTTCGGAATTTAATTAGTAAAAATGTATTTATGTTATATTGTATATATTGTATAGAGCTTTGTACATGTTGATTGAATGGTACGATATTAGTCAGGCATAAAAAATTGTTATTATTGCTATGTCCATTAACACATAGCTAAAATAAACAATACACCATTATACAAAAATGTATTAAATTTTAAAATTAAATCACAAAGTCTGACCAATAAAATTAATTTTCTTGTAGATATAGAACTTTCACTACCTAATCCCTCTCCTGATACTACTACCAACACAAAAAAAAGTAAGAAAAAAATCACTTATAGCGTAGGTATAATAAAAAATAAATAAGCTTAAGGCTTGTTATTCTTAACAAATAAGTTCACTTAATAGCAATAGATGTCGCCATTTTTTTGTAATTTTGGGTGCGTCAGAGTAGGTTAAAACAAAGTAAAAAAAGATTAAAAGCTTTGTTTATCAGAAAACAAAAAGATAAGTAAATTGATTTATTTTTCATTTTCTTAAAACAACATTAAGGACAAAATTTCTTAACTAAAAATCAAATAATTTGTCAGGTCACGTAGTTATTATAATTATAAAATTTACTAAAAGATTTTGATATCAAACGTATTTAAAGACTCATTGATATTTATTTTTGAAAATAAATTATTTATTATTATAATTACAGTTTGCTTTAAAATAATCCCCAACTGATTGGTGCGACATCTGTGATAAGTAGAATGTAACAATAATGAGGTAGATAACAAACAACACAGTTGAATTTAAACGAGGTTGCAATCTTCTCCCCACCCCTTATTAACTTCTGTTATTATATCTATTGTATAATAATCCGAACTAATTTATGACAGCCCGCCCTGTTAAAGCAAAGGATTTCCCTTGAACTAATAATTTAGTTCGGATTATTTTACAACATAATATAATATCAGTCAGAAGTTAAGTCAGGAACCTCACCAGTTCCTGATGATTTTATTATTTTTATATATCTTGCATCTTAAAATACAGTGATTATACGAAAAAATCTATATTTTTGGGCGTGTTTTTTTTTTTGGTTTTCGAAATAAGAAATAGGTTTAGCAAATTGGTTATTTTACTATAAAGGGTGACACATACTCAAAACAAAAATTCCACCACCCTGGATAATTAAAAAAATATATATATTTATATTTCGCTGTCATAATGCTGTTTTTTCAAAATATTTACAAAAATAAAAACTGTTTTGAGATATACATTTTTTTTACGAGATTTACCAAAAAAATTGGAAAACAAACCTATTACACCGAACAACAGTAAATTTTATCGGAAATATTTTTTACTAAAACTAAATAATATTGGCCCACAAAACTCAAATATGACAGCAAAAGTTAAAAATTAGTTCAAGTTTTAGCGATGTAAATTTTATAAGAGCTCTTATTATGTAGTAATTATACAGTGTGAACCATTTGTATGGAATAACTTTAGTAAAAATCCAGGGATTTGTTTTTTAGGAAAACACTTAAACACGTGTCCTGTTATTTTTTAACGCGCATTTTTTCACAAATAATTGGATATACAGGGTGTCCCAACATCGAGATACGACCCTCAACTTTGAAATTTTAAATGGAAACCCCATCTTATTTTAGCACATCTGAATTCTACGTACAATTTTGCGTATTCTTATGTAGCATACACTATGTCAATTTTCAGTTGTTTTTGAAAAAAAGGCGTGAAACATTTGAAATGAATAAATTTGATAAAAATTCAAGAATTTGTTTTTCAGGAAAACGCTTAGAGTTGTATCCTATTATTTTTTAACGCGCATTTTTTGACAAAAAAAAATGGATATACAGATGTCCCAAAATCAAGATACGACTCTCAACTTTAAAATTTGAATTGAGAACCTCAATTTTTTTTAGCATACCTGAATTCTACGTATAAGTCCCTGACTTTTTGTCGAATTTATTTATTTCAAATATATTACGCCTTTTTTTTTCATTAACAACTGAAAATTCACATAGTGGGTGCGACATAAAAAATACGCAAAATCATACGTAGAATTCTGATATGCTAAAAAAATTGAGTTTTTATTCGAAATATTAAATTTCAATGTTTGGACACCCTGTATATTTACTTTTTTTGTCAAAAAATGCGCGTTGAAATATAACAGAAACAACTCTAAGCGTTTTCTTGAAAAACATATCCCTGAATTTTTATCGAATTTATTCATTTCAAATGACTCACGCCTTTTTTTCAAAAACAACTGAAAATTGACATAGTGTATGCTACATAAGAATACGCAAAATCATACGTAGAATTCAGATATGCTAAAAAAAATTAGGGTTTCTATTTAAAATTTCAAAGTAGAGGGTTGTATCTCGATGTTGGGACACCCCTGTATATCCAATTTTTTTGTTAAAAAATGCGCGTTGAAAAATGGTTCACACTGTATAGTAGTTAAATTGTTAAATAAAATTTATAAAGAGACTGTAAAAGACTTTCCACTTCATTGTATTTTAAAAACATAAAAGAACAACCTGTTGTCAACCCACAAAATGTTACTGCCTCCTCTTCATATAAAACTGGAATTAATAAAAATTTTGTAAAAGCCATGGACACGAATGTACGCTTTTTTATATTTTCGACAAAAATTTCCCATGCTGAGCGAAACAAAATTGAAAAAAGGCATTTTTGGGAAATCACAAATTATGAAACTCTTCCAAGATAAAGAATTTGAAAAAACTTTATATGGAAATGAAAAAAATGCTTGCAATATACTTATTATTTTTAAACAAAATTTAAAAAAAATGGGAATTAATATTACAATTTGGTTATTAAATTTACAATTAGATCTTTTAAATACGTAGCGCACGGCATAAGTCTTGTCGTATAAGAAACGTATTTATTGTTTTTCGAAATACAACTTTCTACTACACTCGATACACTTCCCTATACGCAAGAACCAGCCCTCAAACCAATGCTCTCACTTTTTTTTCTCAATGAAATTACATAATGTTTCCCATGCTGCGATTCACTCATCTTCCAATGCAAACTTACGTCTTTTTAATTGTGATTTTGCAAACGGAAAAAAAATCAAACTCGCATGGTGCCAAGTCAGGACTATAAGGTAGATGGTCCAATAGTCGGATTCTAGATTTTTGAAAAGTTTGTTGAGTACGATGCGCTGGAGCGTTTGTCGAAATGTCAATACCACGAACGCATAGGGGATTTTGGTCTCAGATTTTTACCACTGTAAATAATTGTGGCAAACAAATTTTAGTATACCAGCAAGCTGTGACTGTTTTTTGTTTATCTAGTACAACGTTGGCCACTAAACCCGTTTTACGAAAAAAAGACACGGTTATTCTTCTTCCGATTCAATGTGATTTTTTCACTTGCACAGCCTGATCTTCATTTTCAAAGACCCACACACTTGTACATCAAAAAAATACAAGCAACTCTCGTCATTTGTAATAATAAAATTTACAGCACTGTGTTTTCCAGATTCGAAGTCTTTCAATATTTTTTTACACCAAGTTACTCTTGCGTTCCGTTGTGCGTCGGTCAACTTGTGAGGTATCCACAGGGTACAAAGTTTTCTAACATTCAAATGGTTTGAAATAATTCTTCCAATACTTCGTTCGGATATCCTCAGGGTTTCTGCTAACTGCTTATAAGTGATTCGCCTATCTTTAGTTGTTGCTTCTCTCAAAAGTTTAATGTTTTTTTCAGGTACGACATCTGTCGACCGACTTGAAGGAAGATTGTTTTCTAAACTAAATAGCTCATGCTTAAAATTTAAGAACTATCTTTCATTGATTTTTATGAACGAACAATCCTGATCAAATACATTTTTATTTCCTCTTCACACTGTTTAACAGTTAATCCGCGCCCAAAGTTGTAGACATTAACAACCCGGTAACCGAGAGTTAGAGACAACTCCATAGCGACCTATTCAAAAAATTACTGACTAAAGTGTATAAATTGCTAACAACTTATATTTTGTACTTAGACTAAACAAAGATAGTACTTTATAATAAAGTAACTAAATCACGGTTGCGTTATGTTTAAGTACAATACGACAAGACTTATGCCGTGTCCTAAGTATTGGTATAAACTAATTTTTATGCAAAATAAAAATTTCAAGTCTTTATTTGTTATCCAGTGTTATTAGTAAAACAATAAGTTTTTTTACTATTAACACATTTAATATCGTTGCCTTTGCAAAATGAAAAATTTATAAGAACAAAAGGATTTAAAATAAAATTCCTTAAACGGATAAGCTTTGAGATATAAATTTCTTTAAGGGTTTTCCCAAAAATTCGGAAAATACAATATAACACCTCCTATTTTTCTAGTAAGAAATACAAGTATATATACTTGTTATTTTATCTTAAGGAATGTAATAAGCTATAAAATATATTATAATCCCTCAAGACCAGTTTCTTTATTAGGCGTACCAAGCACTCTGAAAGCATCTCTCCCTTGAATGACCAGAACTAGTGATTTGTGTTAAAAATTTTTGAGAGCATCTCTCATTTTTTTTTTTTTTTGGCAACTTAAAAATAGTCATAACTCTTTTTTTAATAACACACCTCATATTTAAATAAATGATAAAAATATAAAACTGTAATCGATTTATTCAAAAAATAGTTTATTTACAATAAATAAGGATTGCACTAATAATAAGTTTATTCACAATAAATGGGTTGAGGATGTTTATTGTGTTTTTAATAATAAATTATTTAATAACAAAGTTAATAAAAATTTATTAACTTTGTCGTACTCGTGATCCTGATAATTACGGGAAAAACAAGAAGGGAGGACCAAAAAAGAAAATTTCTCCATGTTGTTTACGTCGGATTGATAATTTGGCTAGTAATTCTTTGAAGAGTTGCAGTGCGATTTCGAGGGAAATTGATGCAAATGTCAAATGTCTCTCGATGGACAGTATGGAGAAGTTTAAAACGCACTCCACACATTACGCGTCAAAAACTGAAGGCCGCTCCAAGGCTCCTTCAAAGGGACAAGGATGCACGATTACAATTTGCACAACAAAATATGGATCAGGATTGGCAAAAAGTTAGAATACCATTTCATCTTTAAAAAATAAGGTTTGGTTTGACTACTCATCTTTTTAGGTGATTTTCTCGGATGAAAAATAATTTAATTTGGATAGTCCTGACGGATTCAATTCATATTGGAGAGATCTTAGAAAGGATCCGCGTTATTTCTCGAAACGAAATTATGGTGGATCAAGTGTTATGGTGTGGGGTTGATTTTGCAATGATGGAGTCCTTAGAATTGCATTTCCTTCTACACGAATGAACAGCCGAGAATACATTGAAGTGTTAAATGACTGTTTAATGCCATTTTTCGATAACAATGATGTAAATGAGTCGCTATTTCAACAAGACAATGCTAGAATTCACGTTAGTAGAGAGACACTACGTTGGCTAGGCGAGCAAGAAGTTCGCATTATTGAATGGCTTGCATGTTCACCTGACATGAATCCTATTGAAAATGTTTGGGGCATACTTGTTCGCACAGTGTACGAAGAAAATCGTCAATATGAAACTGTGGCTGATTTAAAGGCAGCAATGGGCTATTACACCATGAAACGAAATCGAAAAAAAACATTATACGCACAAAATATATATAGGAAGAAGCCCTATGACACAATTGGTTATGTCAAAATGGCATTTGATTTTGAATTACGGGCATTAGAAATTTAAATCTGGAGGCCATGACGTAGTTGCCCGTAATGACTCTATCAACCAATCGTGTTCAAGCTCGATGAGTTTTAGTTAGTTTCGATGTTGGGTGAAAATGGGTTGGTACCACTTCACTTCATTTGACATGTGTGATTTGTTTTTGTTTACCAACAGTCGTGTTTTCGTTTCTTTAATAAAAGTGGAGAACACGTCATAAGCTGCGTACAAAGGGACAAAGGTAATAAATAAGTGTTAAATAAGAAAGTTTTGGTGAAGTGACCAGTTTAGTGATAAATCCCGTATGATAAATTTGAACCGAATGGACAGAAATAACCATTCTCTAAGTACAGACAGGACAGTTATAGAAAATACTTTTTTTGTATACTAAATAATGACCAATAGACTGAAGAAATAATTGCAGATACGTACTAATGTGCGGAATGATTTTATAATTATTTAGAATATTGTAAAGGTTGGGAAAAGCAAAACGAAACAGAATTCCTGCACAACTTATAATAAATATGTAAATTCTATATTTCAAATGTTTTAATCAATAAAAATATTTATTTCTTCATTTTCTTTTTACAAAAATTAACAAAAAAACAACTTAATTCATAAAATAAAATCACTCAAAGAAGAATTCTGATTTAAAGAAATCATTTTCCTCTGATTCATACTTGCGTTTCTTACTACTTATAACAAAATCTGCAAAAAGATCAACCATTCTTTCCCTTTGGCTATTTTGCTCGCCTAATGAAGTGGACAGTGTGTTGAAATTTTCATTATTAATTTTATGGTCTTTTTCTAATTCTTCTTTAACTACCTTCATACATATACATATATATCTGTGTTTGATTTCACTAAAGTATATCTTTTATTTGCAAATCGGTTTACGATATTCTCTTTGTCAGACACTGCTGGCTCCTCCTCTGATAGAGTCCTTTGTACCTAATAATACAACATTTAATTTTTTATTGAAATGGTTAAATATGTATAATTATTTTTTACCTAATATACTATGTAGTCTTTCAGAATATAATGGGGGTTTCCTGTTCTTTTCACCTGTAGTTTTTACGTCGGTAATGTGGCTAATATATTGCTTCTGAAGATTTGAAAATTTTTGTTTGCACTTCTCGGCCCCATTTTTTCCTATCGTAAAACCACTGGCTTCTAACTTATCAGCACTTTGTTGCCATAAATGCACTTTTATGGTTTTACGATCATGAAATTGAGAGCTAAATTATTCCCTTGACTGGAGAAATAATTCTATAGCTTCTTCATCTATTTTGGCCGGCCTTTTTTACGACTAAATACCGCCTGGTTGACCGTTTGAGGTGGAAGGTACAGGTGAGAAACCATCAGATTCAGTGTTGTCTTGGAGTATGCAAGTTTCCAAAAATAATTTTGCTTGAGTTGAGTCTACGATATACGTATTATTGGTTAATATTTATTACAAACAATAATCTTTAATGTAATTCAAGTACATAAATATGTACAAATCACTACGTACCGTTAAATAGAATATTTGCTGTTTCTAAATCAACGTTCACAGCCATATCCTGTACCTCATGGTTTGAGATGATTGTAACATCATTATTATTATCCATAATGATATTATTATTAATAATATAAACGTTCTTCAAATGTTTTTCACAGCACATGACAATATTACATAACCTCAAATAACAAACTTTAGCAGACATACTGACCGGGCTGTGTCACCAAGTATATTTTTGCATTGTTAGGTGCGGTAGTGAATTTATTAATTTACCGTTTACTACTGAAGCGGTTATTATCGATAATTCGACAAAAAATCTCTTTGTTTACAATGACTGGTCGAGTGACATTACAGTTGGAAATCTATTGCCAACTTAAATCGAATATATCGGGTCGAATGCGCATTGTGCAGTAACGCAAGTGCAGGGCAATGACGTCACAAGCAAAATTTGAAATTAAATAATTTTTTTTGTACACTAGGGCAATAATAAAGTCCATGGTATTAGTGTCAAAATTTAAGTTGAGATAAATACTTTTAGATTTTGCAATAAAAAAAAAGTGGTGTAATAGCCCATTACAGAAGCCTGGAATAACTTCGGAAGAGACATGCTTCAGAAACTCATTCGAACCACGCCAAACAGAATGTTTGAAGTCATTCGTAAGAATGGAGGTCCTACCCATTATTAAAAATAAACTTTTGATTTGTTTTGAGTTATTATTTTTGCTGACCACCGTAAAAAGAGAACCACCGTAAAAGTGGTGCTATAAGTTATGCACCTTTAAAAATAAAGTTTTTTTTTAAATTCTTTACAAATAAAAGTTTGAATTTTGTAATGTTCCCATACAATGTTTTTAAAACTCATGTGCTTTCTTTTCAAATAGACATATTTCTCATCTGTAAGTGTTTAAATACTCAAAAATCTAGGTGGTGCTATAGTTATGCACCAGAGTGTATTTATCTGCGAAAAAAATTTACTTCATCAAAAAAAAAAAATTATAACTAATGTTTAATTTATAACATTAGGGTCGAAACAGAAAGAAAGCAGGTTGCCCGCTTTCCGCTTTGAGCGCCGGAAAAACTTCTATATTAATGAGAGCTATTTCTTTATATTTTTATATTTTTTGTATGAGAGCTAGACACAATCAGATAAATAAGCAGATTGAAAATTATCCTTATCAATTCTATTAATATAGAAGTTTTTTCGACGCTCAAAGCGGAAAGCGGGCAACCTGCTTCCTTTCTGTTTCGACACCCTTACAAAATACAAATTTCTCAAACTAATCTTAGCAACACATACCGCTAAATTTTAGTGGTCCGCAGGCCAAAAAAGATTGAGAAACGCTGTTATAGATAGAGCTCTCAGGGTTTGTTGGTAAATCATTTTTAATCACAATAATCGCTTTCCAGACTAGTAAAAAACTTATAAAATTAACTATAAATAACGGTAAACTCACAAAATTTTATGACAAATAACAAAAAAGAAATATTTAGAAGCAAAAATGTAACATTGATTCACTATATTTCAAGTTACTGTTACAAAAAACGAATTTAAAACATGAGCGGAGTGTTCTTCAACTAGTTTTACTGTATTTTTGCATTATCCGATAGCACAGCTGATCAAGGCACATGGAATTTAGTATTTAATATTAATCTTACTTTGTTTTTCACACTGCTAAACGTGAAAGCATAAAGGAGAATAAATAATCGCGTAAAAAAGTAGCAAGTTTGTTAAAACAGCTTTTTGATGCCACATCGGCTTTTTCATTCGCGAATAGCAACAATAACAATCGGATCAATCCGTCATTTTTTACGTTTAATGAAAAGAAGTTAGATTATCTAATAAATTACGAATTCTTATTGAAAATTTTTAATAAAATGTGTAGGCTAAATATTTTAATACATATCTCGTCTGTTAACAATTTTATAGTGCTCAGTTATTCAAATTCATTTCGAGCTGTAAAATTGAAGTTAGCACATGCGAATGTGAATAAATCGATTCTACAAAAAGTGGAAAACACAGTGATTATCTTAGTGACGTTACTAATTTTCACTTTATTATCCACTTTTTAATTTTTGGTATTCTACAAACACTTCGGTTTGTAACATTGTTAAATAATTTAGTATTCCACTGTTTATTTACTGTCGTTAAATTTTATGATTGGTGTTGCCACGTTTTTCACAGAAAATAATTTTCACATTAAAATATAAAGCTAAATTAACTCTTTATTAATATAAACTTTCTTAAAATTTCGCAATGCAGAGTTACAAACCAATATTTTTTTCCTAATCACACGTTAAGTAAAAATCGTTCAAAAAGAAAGGAAATGCCCTACGTGACAACAGGACGAGATGGCATTTTTGTGACATAATTTTGACATTTAAATTCAAACTTAATTTGGGTATTTTTAAAAGAGAAAACATCTTATTATGGAAACAAGTAAGTTCAAGATTGTAAAATTTACAAGACAAAATAAATAAATTTGTACTGTTTGTAGCAATGTTCAAGAAAAGTCGGAGTAAAAGAGTTTTTCAACAAATGGAATACTTAATTAATTTTATCAGCGATAAAGAAAATTCGAAAATTTTAACTTTAAAAACCAACCCCTGTAAAGAAAGAAAATTAAAAAAATTAATCACTATTAAATGACGTCAAAATGCTAGTGGTTAAATTTTAGGAAAGGAATGATAAATTAATCACTCCACTATACTGCCGTGTTAAGCGAAAAGGACCTATCTACAATTTTAATTAAAATTTACTTTACATTAAATTTTATTACAAAACACTTGATTGGATGTAACTATTTAAAAAAAAAAATTTTTGCAATTCTTGAAGATTTTTAGAAAATAAAGTATGCCGTATCTACAAATTCACTCCTCATGTTACGCGTAAAAGACGGATCTACAAATTATTACAAAATTAATATGTAGAATGTAGATATGTTTATTCTTCAATTTTTTTTAAAAAAGTCGATTGCCCAATGACTAATTTTTTGGAGATTTTTTTTTTATTTAACAATTATGCAACAGTTTTTAACAAAAATTAATATCAAATGTAATTAATCATTATTATTAAATTAACAAAAAGCGAAAGGAAAGAAAATAGTTTACAGAAAAGAAGAAATAAACATTTTCTAAAAGGCACCTGTTGTTAAAATTGCAAACAAAAATGTAGTGATAATATAAACAAAGAAAAACAATTTTTAATTAATAAAGATTTTTGCTTAATGACAAATTTAGAACAAAATTTTTTTATTCTTAATAACGTTTCATCATATGTTGTCAAAAAAAAGTCTTAAATACAGACTGATTTTGGACAAAGGACCTAAAATTGAAGTTTGCAAAATTTTTTTCATGAAGACATTGGGCTATAATATAAATAACGATAGGGTTTTTTTGATGGACAATTGTACATCTCAAAACAAAAATTGGTCTTTATATTCTTTTATGGTCTATCTGATTAATTCAGCAGAAACAAATTTATTGGCCTTGGACATAAAATATTATGAACACGGTCATACTTTCATGTCTGCAGATGCATTTCACACGATTTCACCATCAAGTAAAAACGTAATTAAGAAAGATGAAGAATGTTTACGATTTTTCGGATTTTGTGCAATGTGTGCGGAAAACATAAAAAGAACCAACGCAATTGAAATTGAATTGAAAGGGGTGTTGAGTTTGAGTCGTTTAAGCAGTGCCCTAATATTGTTTCTCAACATAAAATAAATAAAGCCACGCCTAGACCAATTCCAAATAATAAATAATAAATAAAGACGTAACTGAAATATCTCGTCTTATCACATACTACATATTTACATACAAAGTTATTAGAAATTTACAAAATCAATCGGTGGCATAAAATGATTACTAAACGTTGATTTATCTCAGTTTTACTTGGCATGCAGATAGGTTTTTTTTGCTGAATATAAAAACGAAACGTTATTACCAGTGCCTACAAAAACTAATTTAAACGGCATTGAAATTAATACTTTCTGATTCTGACCTACTGAATGAATCTCAGCACTAACAAATAGTAACATTTCTTACCTTACATCACAAAAGAAGTTCAAAGACGCTGTTAATCCATATGTGCACTCGCAAATTTACTAAAAACACCTGGTGTTTATCAAATGTTTGTGGCGACGCGACGTTGGCCACACGTTGAGGAAACTCCTCGAGAGGGACATCGGTTAGCTCAGCATTATTTTGCAAGATGTTAATTGTTAATTTTTGGCACACAAAGTAAGAACAGACACGACTCGGTAAAGAAGACGCGAAAGACTGACCTTATCAGTAAGCAACAAAAAAAGTAGGTACCACAAAAAAAGCTTTTTATTATTATACAGAGTATAACACTGAAAACATCTACGTCTAGTATTCTCGGTGCATTTCTGTAACAAAACGGACTTAGATTGTAAATAAACATAACTAAAGGATTACTTAGGGTAGTCCTAACTATTGTGATTTATTATTGTAAGCGGTCCGCCATAAACTCATCACAATAGTTAGGACTACCCTAAGTAATCCTTTAGTTATGTTTATTTACAATCTAAGTCCGTTTTGTTACAGAAATGTACCGAGAATAACCTTTAAACGGACAAAGATAAAAAATAAGGAAAAAACCTACTTTAATTCTTACAGACCAAATGACATATACCTTGCTACTTTCCCCTTATACAGTCGAAACTATTTTTTCCTCATTTTTTTTATCTTTATCTGTTTATAAGTTATTAGAGGTAGAAGTTTTCAATGTCACAGCCTGTATACAGGTGTCTCAACTAAAATTTGCACCCCCTAAAATCTCCGATTTCGTCCAAGTTTCGAAAAAGTGCTAAAACAGGCCAATTTCAGCTTAAAGGGAGACCAAATTTTATCATAATTTCAAATTTATTACCACATCCTTCTAGCGTCCACAGCCACCCCTTCAAAAAGTTTAAATAGCTAGTGGGATCGAGTGACACATTTTAAATCTGCTTTCATTGTCTATGCATCTTTTATGAATTTTGAACGATTCTTTATTGAGGATCACTTTTATTTCCTATCACAGTAATCTGGGCAAAAATCTCAGAAAAGAACCGTTCAAAATTCATAAAAGATACGTTATTTCATAGACACTGAAAGCAGCTTTAAAATGATGTGCCACTCGATCCAACTTGCTATTTAAATTGTGACTCTGGGCGCTAGAGGGATGTGGTAATAACTTTAAAACTATGATAAAATTTGGTCCCTCTTTAAGCTAAAATTGACCTGTTTTAGCATTTTTTCGAAACTTGGACGAACCTGGAGATTTTAGACTTATTATATAATAGATTGATTGATTGATAACAGTCCTTCTTTTTCTTACTTATAAGTCGACATTTTTCAACTTCATCTAAATTTTTTAAGTGAAGCCCAGTCACTATTGTGAAAAAGGGCAACAACAAAAAAAAGAACATTAGAAAATTAAAAAAAAAGTTTTTAGAAGAAGAAAAAAGAAAGGAAGATTCTAGAAAAAAAGAAGAACGAATGAAAGATAAAAAGAACAAGAAGAATTATGAGTAGTAGGAAAAGAACAGAAGTAAATTCTGGAAGAACAAGATTTTATAAATATTTGAAAAAATGCGACATAAAGATAAAAGAAACCAAAAAAGCTAATAAGCACAAGAGAAAAAAAAATAAAGAAACAAGAGTATATTCTAGAAAAATCTGAGTAAAATCACAACCAAAAATCTGAGTACTTCCGGTTTCGTTAAAGCTAAGACTGGTCAGGTCATGTAAAAACCATCAAACATTTTTTATACTTTTTTCATTTACAGAAGAAAAACCCGATTATGAACAAAAATTATTTAATTGTTGAAGGTTGATAGAAGTGTTTCCTTTTTGAACATTTTTACAAATTTGGGGCTGTTCTATTAATTTTGCATTTCATACCGATGTGACGCCACTTTAGTTCGCATAAAAAAATAAAAAAAGTATATTCAGAATGATTTTTATTTGTATGTAACAACTGTTATAATTAACCAAAAATAGCTCTACCATTAGGAAAAAAATGAGTTCTGTTTTAAAAAAATACTACGCTCCCACTTATCAATACATGCCATCTTGTATTATACAATTATCTAGTAATACAAATGACTTCATTAACAGAATGATTTATTTTTGCAATATAAATTTTTTACAATCCTAACAAACTGAAGTATATGATATTGCTATATAGTATAGATAAAATAGTTACAGAATCGTAATTAAAAATTATACAATTACATTCAAAAAAGAGAGAATATTTACTGAACATTTCTTGAAAACACTTTATTATGTTCCGCAATTTTTTAAAGTCCTCAGTAGTTTTCCCACTACCACTGATATTTTGCACGTTTATAAACTATATATCTATATATATTTTAAAAATAAATATAATCAGGAACAAAATAGACTGTTTTTCACTGCTGAATGATCAATAAATATTTACAACGTTTAACATGTTTAGTTCTTAAATCTAAATGTTATAATGTATAACTTAATTTAACAATTCACTAAAGTGAAATAAACAAGTTTAGCAAGAAAAATAAAGTGGGAAGAAAAAAATGTGCAAACGTATGTGATATCCGTAATTGACAAATTTGTACTACGGACAACATCAATAAACAAATTCCTAAGCTTACCTTATCATAACAATCTACAAATAATACAAGATCTTCATGTTTAAAAAGCTTGAAGATTTTTATAGTAAAAAATAGAGAAAAGTATTACAGTCAACCATTCCTTTTACACTGTTAATGTTTAATTTTTTAAATCATTTTTTCTAAAATATATCGAAACGATATCACACAAAACTAATAATGTAAATAAGGTTTTTTCTGTTACTTCTTATATATTAAAATAATGACTTACAGTCACTAAACACAGTTTCATCTGAATAAATACATATTAGAATGTTTTCTCAAAATATATGGAAATCAGGAATAATCAATTATTAATTACCTAAGGGCTGTCTTAGATACAAAACAAAAAAAAAACAAAGAAGCCCCAATAGCTTGTTTAACACTTCCACACAAACATTTTTTCATTTAATTTTCATCTTTATCAAATTTCATTTTCTTACTAAACATTGGGCGATCGTCTTGCGTCCTTTTCGTCGTTTTATTTGTAGTTTGCGAATCTGCAACAACAACAACAAATAATCACATTTTACCTTTGATTGTACATTTTCCATACCTTGCAACCACCTAACTTGGGTGGCAGGTCCATAACCTTTGTCATTTTTAGCAGCGATTCTAAAAATAATCGCCGCTTTTGTCGACGTGTCCAAGTGGGCCGCCGCTAATGTCGTATTTGGGACCACACATGAACTATTGGGTCCACAGTAAACGCGAACAAAAGCCAACTGCTGTACTGGAGTTGGTTTATCCTAAAAAGAAACACCTTTAATAAAGTCGTAATTTAGAGGAAGATAACCTACTTTTCCGCGTACGGCAAGGTAAACGGAATATTCCAGGATATCACCTTGATTAGTACTTGGAGGTTCCCACGACAAATGAGCACCATCTCCAGATTTGGCTATTTTGATCGCGGATGGAGCCCCTGGGAAGCCCGGCAAACACGTTTTGAATGCAGAAACCTTCAACAAACATTAGAAACACTGTTAAGAACTGTCTCAATTTGTAGTTGCTCATCAGCGCATACGCGAAAACAAGTCTTTTCTTACTTCTCACGTATCTATTTTTTCATAATCTTTTTAACATAAAATTGAATCATTGTTGTAAACTCGGAGGTTTAAAAGCAACAAAAACTCAACAGAACTTAAATAAAATTAATTAGTTACCTCGCTCCAGTCCCCAACTCCGACGGAGTTAATGGCAGCAACTCTAAATTTATATGCAGTGCCTGGATTTAGTGGAATTCGAGGATATCCAGCCAAATCCGGCAAATTGTCGAGTGTCATATCTGAATAATTTTCCAACATAAAATAATTCAAAACGTCGCAACTGGTTCCTTTAATAAACCCAACTGTATGCCACTGTTCTTTATTTGATTCTGGTACATTTTCAGTCTTCTTAATTTCTTTTGAGTGGTCTAAAGCAGCCGAAGCTAAGGCAGATAAGGCATCGTCACCTTCTTTTTTTATATCGTCTAATATGTGGCCTTCTTCTTGCCTGCCATCTTGTGCCATTTCTTGATTCGTAGGAAAACGAGTTCCTAATTCTCCATCTAAATTAGGATTGTATTTCTGTTCTTCATCTGACGCCGCGTCTTCTTCTTTCACTATAGACAAATCCATTCTAAGCCCATCCTCCATACCGTTCATTGACGTCGCATTTGTCATATTCTCATCATTATCATTAGTTTGATCATGTGTCGTTTCTAAGGAATCTTTACTTCCTCCACGCAATCCCATCTTATAAGAAAATTGTTTTGGGGGACGCATCAAACCTCCCCCTTTAAGACCCATACCCTGGTTAATAACACTATTTTCACATAAAATTGATGTAGTTTCCTCGATTTTTGGAGATTCCAACATCATGGCGGGCGATTCAGCGCTACTGTCTTCCAACTGTCTAATCAAGTTTTGTTCGGGAGTTTCCCCAACTTCTTCACCTAAAGTATCCTTTTCCACCTTGGGTTCAAGCAAACCAGCTTCAGCTGCTAATGCCGCTAATGCCACATCAGTTGTCGCCGGACCATCGAAAGAGGACGAAGCTAAAAACAAAACCATGGATTTAAAGAAATGTGGCTGCATATTGTATCTAGGATTGGAATAACACTACAAGGTACCAAAGTATCAATATTTCTACTTTACATAACTTAAAAATGAGTAGAGTACAAGCGAAAACACTTTTACCTAATATTTGGTTTGTCGATAAATAATAAAAGAGTGTCTTTTTTCTTTTTTCTTAAAGTATTTGGAATATAAAAAGGAATCAAAACCGTTAAAATTTAAACATCTTTAAAACGTAATGATATTGTCGTAATCGTACCTTAACTTAACTGGTAAAAATTTTGCAATTAAAAATAGTTTACAAAATAATAAATCAATAAAAACGGTTCTTGACGCATTTTGAATTGTGAGAGTAGGCAAAGGTCTACTTTTCTTCGGTCTGTCATAAAACTTTATGGTTTTCTCGAAGTGATTAGCTTATCAGCGTTTATTAGCAAGAGAGAATATCACTTTTAGTCTCGAAGGGAATTTCAGCTCTTTATGCGGCAAGCAAAAAAATGTGATAACTTGTTAAAAAATAAAATAAACACAAGGTTAGACATCTCTTGGGTCTTTGCCTTTAAGCTATTTAAATAAACGTTCAATGTGGTTTCTAAGAAGTCCATAACAATTTATGACAGACAGAAGAAAAGTAGTAACAGTATACAAGCAATGTTTGTCTTTATGCAACCAATAATTCATGTATTCTCAACATACTTTACTTTCTCATGGCATGCTGCGAGTTTTTTTAATAAACAACCTACTTTCAATACAATTGAAAGATACCTCAATTACTTACCAAACTTCTATTTTATGTATCTTCAAATATTTTAATACCTCGAATAGCTCCTTTTTTCCGATTCACGTAACTACTAGAAGTGACAAGTGATAAAGATATTTTTGGTACATTCTACACTTTCGAGTTTCGACATCTCCAGTCCTACCTAAACTTTTTTTACCCTTTATACTTCTGTCATCTTCAAGAGTGTATGAAAATAATTAGAAAAGATAATGATAATATGATAACTAACTTATTAGAAGTGAGTAATAAAAAATTTGCCATATCGATACTTTCAAATACCTCCGATATCAACACTATGTTAAAGTTATAGCAAAGAGTAGGGATTTATAAAGAGGCGACACTTCGAGCGGCTCCTTTGATCTTTTTAAACACAATCCTATGACCTCCAAACGTTCGTCCCTTTAAATTGGGTTGGTGCATGCGCACGAAATTTGAAATACTCAAGAGAAAATTAACAAGAAACACGATACACCAACCACTTTATCCTCGTCACGTGCTTCTCGACAAATCAGAAGTGAAGCTGCGACGACTCTAACCGAGTTAAACCTAATAGAAACGACTGTCCCTTTAAATTGGGTTGTTAGGATATCTCTCTCTAAAATTTGCTTTCTTGTCTGACTGTCGCCTCTTTGTAAATCCCTTCTCTTTGGTTATAGTCATCAATACTAACCTATCGTCGCTGTGGGTTGTTTTGGTCGCGACACCACTACAAGTTTTGGTTGTTCGGTACTATTCGACGTCGCAATTGTCGAAGTAGATGGGAGACGAACAATTTTCCCTAAACCTTGTTGAGGTTGCATCAGGGTGACCTTATTTCCCCCGGCCATTTGCACAGTAACAGGTTTTCCACCAATCATGACTTGTTTCTGTAAAACATGTTAGCAATGCCGGTGCGGTTTAGGGAGAGATTTGGCAACTTACCGTATTTTTTGAGATTGTCAAAGTTTTGGGCGAACCGACAACAGTCATAGGCATCGATAACGTAATCGGTTTACCAATTTTGACACCCTGGAGTCCTGTTATAGCCGATGATGAGGCAATCGGTTGTACATTAACCGTTGTTGATTTTACGGCAGGAACAGTTTGGACACTAGTAACGGATTGCATTGTTCGAATTCCGCTACTCGAACTAACGACGATCACTTGTTGGTTATTTATAGTAGGTACGGTGGGGTTCTTTGAAAGAACTAATTTTCCAGTCGACTTATTCATTTGGAGTAAGTTCGAAGGGATGGCTTTGACTGTCGTCAAGACTTTGCTTGTAGGATTGCTGGGCATAATTTTGACGATCGTGTTTTTGGGTGACTGAGCTGGCTTGTTGTGTACGATATTTCCGCCCTTAGGTAACGTTGCTAGGGTCATACCTGTACTGGTTTTGACCAGCGTGACCACTTGCTGTTGGATGCCCCCTTTTTGTATAATACTGCTGCCTTTTTGAACTATCAAAGGTTTCGTGCCCACCTGTGATGTCTGTCTGATAATCGGGCCCGTCGTGCCCTGAAGACGGACATTCGGCGATGCTGCAATAAATTTTTTCAATATAGATTAAACCAAATTTGGTCATGATAATCACCAATTTTAAATTGAGTAGTTTGTGGGGCAACAGTTATTTTTTGCGTAGCAGCAGCTGCTGCAGCTAGTGCCTGAATGCCTGACAACGTACTAACTTGTGAAGGATCAGTATTCACGGCACTCTGTGGATGTGATATTAAGAGTGGTGCACATGCTGATGTATTTTTCACCGTATTTCGAACTATAAATAATAAGAACACTAATTATTTCAAATACAAAAAAAAAATCAGAAATAAAACCAATTACCTTCTCACGGTAATCAACATAAAATAAAAAAATATATAAAAAAACATGCATTAAACTCGTTTCTAAACTCCAAGTGTCAAAAATGCTGATCTACCAACCAACATCACAACCAACCAAATTAAAAAACTACAAATTTCTGTTACATCATTGGTATGATGTTGGTTTGTCACTGTTGATTTTTTTTCCCCACAAATCAATACTTTTAACGATTTTCTTATAGCAACAACCACAATGTAAAGTAGATTTATTAAAAAAAGGTACACCGTGAAGTTTAGACTGTGAAAAGACGCACAGCAACGCGCATAGTCTCAATACTGGAGTTACAGCCAGTCTATGTCCCTTGAGAAATTGCCTCTCCCATAAAATACTAGATAAAACCTTTTAAACATTCAACCTGTATATTTTATTTTTTTAAAAACGTTTGCAGTTTTGCCGAAAACCGCTTGGTTCCATATACAAGATGTTACTGCACTAATTTTACAAATTTAGTGAAATAGTTTTCGTTGAAAAATGCTAAAAATCCAAACTTGTCTTATACAAATCTTGATGGTTTCTGAGATACACTATGGACCATTTTTGCTTGAGAACCACGAGTATATTTTTACCAAACACGATGTCGTCAAATCAGTGAACTTACACATCAGCTGATTTTAAAAATAAAAAACAAACTTCTACAACAGTGTAATGTAGTTATGTATTTGTTAAAATCTAATTGTTGAAAGACGAGTGCTTACAATTCACAACTGCAAGTGTTTCAATAATGTTAATTTTTGATAGCAAAACTGTCAAAATAGCTATTTACAATTATATGCGGTAAGTTTAATTTTACAGGCGACAACCCCCGGACGAGATGGTATAACTGCTGCTATGTTGCACAATTGTGCTTATTCTCCTAGTTGTCCATTGAATATATTTATGAATCACTTCTTCAATCCAAGAATTCTTCCTCTAGATTGGAAGTTTCTTTGGTACACCCCATCTTTAAAAAAGGTGATAAATTCGACCCTAATAATTACCGTCCAATCAGCCTTACATCGTTAGTACTTAAAATCATGGAAACAGTAGACTATGATAATGTCATGAAATACTTCTTAGAGAAGTCATTCCACTAGAACAAGATGGTTTCGTACCAAAAAATCCATTAATTCCAACTTATTCTGTTGTTTGTCTGATTGGACTAAAGAATTGGAGAAGGAAATACTCTCGATGTTGTGTATTTAGATTTTTCCAAAGCGTTTGACGGGTTCCCAGACATTTCCATATTGGGATTTGTGTGGTCCACTTCTTCAGTGGATAGAATTATTTTTAAATGGTCGCACGTTTAAGGTGAAAGTAGGTAACAAAACTAGTGACTCTGTTAATGTTTTAAGTGGTGTCCAATAATGTCATGTCAAAAACTAATAAAGTTTATTCGTATTGTAAAACTCCTTTTCATGCAGCATTACCACTTTACAATCGGCTAGATACCTACCCTCCCAACTATGATGCTATGGCGTAATTCCAACTAGTTTTCACACCAAATGCAAAATAAATAGGAATTTCAACAAAATAAACAGAATGATTCTCACTGATGAGTTTAAAACTGTTGGAGGCACTTTGGAATTTACCACGTTGCAAAGAGATAAAGCTATGTTGGAATCAGTTAAGAAAAGAGCTAATAGAATTACGTTTGGACGGTCTAGGCTTCAGTATGAAAAAAAGCTACGCCTATGTAAACTGTTGCCTCTCTTGCAAAGGCGAATACTTGGTGATCTTATCAGTTTTCTAGGCTTTATCTAACTCCGAATCGCCTATATGTCACCTATTTTTACTTAACAACGACGGACGCACTAGGGGCCATAAGCACAAATCGTTAAATGAGCAGTTCACTTCTTCTATCAGGCAACACTTCTTGCCAAACAGAATTTTTGATAAATAGATTACAATTCTTAGTTTCAAAACTAAATACGACTCATTCGTAAACGTAGCATCCGAGACTTGAATTATTTTGGTGACTCGGAATAACAGGTTTTCCTCTACCCGATCGCCTTTCACTAATAATAACTTTGTTTCAGGTCCGAGCTAAAAGCGAGGGCCCTGATTAGTTGGAGCCTGTAAAATTAACTAACGCGTAAGATTTGTAGGAGATTCTTTATACGAAAGCTTTAAATTCTGTTTAAAACAACAAATAAAGAACATAAACACAGTGTGCTTTGGCCACCATGTTTAGGTTTGACTAGTGACTTTTCAGCAATTTTTTTAATTTTCTGTTTTTCTATTAAATATAGCTTAATTTGTAGAAATATTTTAGGTACGTACACTTTGATACACAAACTTAGTTACTGCAAGGGTAGTTTTTTCTTTAAGTATATCCTGTAGCAATTCTAACCGTAAAATTTCAGACCCAGTGTTTTTCTCATTATTTACCGCACAGTTTCCGAAAGTCCGGCTTGCTACTGGTGAGTGAACAACTGTGACCCATTTACAATACGAGAAGATAAAAATGTCATTTACGCACACTGTATAATATTTGTTACTTGAAATAGAATTTAAATTTGGGAATAAAATATGATCTTTTACATACAATGTATGTTTCTTTAAGTTGAGTCAGTAGAAATATAATAGTATAAAATGGGAACACCAATGTCTCTATTTTGAAATCTAATTTCAGTAATTTAGTATAGCTGCCTCAGAAATCTAAGATCCCTGACTTCTAAAGTCCGCAATAAACCAAATAAAGACCATTGTTAAATCTAATTTTAACTTAATCTTATTTTAAATCTAATTTTAATCAGGACGTAATAGTTCACTACCTGAGGCATCGGCAGGGACCGTAAAACTTAGGGATAAGTAAAATTCGCATAAATATCTTATCACTGAAGATTAGCTTAGCATTGGAATCAGCAATGGCCGTCATTTGGTTTATTGCGGGCTTTAGAAGTCAGAGATCTTAGATTTCCGAGGCAGCTATAACTGCATATTACAGAACTTTTGAAACGCTTCTGACTTGGTGACGTTTCTCTACATCCAGATCACAGAAAAAACTTGATTATAGAAGATAAAATCTTCAAGAAATTGATATTTAATTTATGTTGTTGTTTCGGTTTTATTGGCGTCAATAGTACATTGTGGAATATTATGGTTATTGTTGTGAGAAAACCTTTTCGTGTGTTTTTATGAGTGAGCTACCTTTGATTTGCGTTGGCTTCGGTGGATTTGTTTGGACGACTTGTTTTGCTTGAGTAACTGCCGGTGTTACTTTTGCAACTGGTGTTGGTTTAGGTGTTGCCATCAAAGGAGGCACTGCAGGCACAGGTTTGGCTGCGGCATTTGTTGCAGGGGAAGGCGTTGGAAAATCGTATTTCTGAATCTAATTAAAACAGAATTAACTCAATTGAAAATCACACCCGACGAGATGATCGCACCTGTAAAATATACATTTGAACGCTGGGTGAACCATTCCAATTGACTTCCAACGAGTGAGTTCCAGCTTTTACAAGTGATACTCGGCTTGGAGGTACAGGCCGGTCTACTTCTAAATACCACATATCTTTGCAGCATACTTGATTTTTCCAGGCTTTTCTGTAACCATCACGGCCCGACCAAATATAAAGCCGCGTGTTTACACCCACTGCACAGTGTCCAGCACGAGCGCATGGCACGTTCTCCTCACTTGGTTCGATATTCAAATGTTCCCAACTCATGGTTTCTGAAAACGGTACATATTGCGTGTTAAAACTCAAATTCATCACGTATTGATAAGCTTCGTAGACTTGGCGAGTGTGGATACAAAATTGTATTAGCCAATCAACATAGGCACCATATTGAAGATTACTAAGATTCGTAGGATGCAAAATAGAAGTTTGTTCTATTCCAGATCCTACTTTGCCGTGATTACCGGTATGTCAGATGATTATCAATCATTAAAGGTTTGAAATACAACTGCCAAAAAGCCTGTAAAGCTTGCAAAGCCGCTGTGAACTCGTTTTTCAATGTTAGAAATCCGCGCTCGCCAAGCTTACTAGTTATCTAGCTGAGAACGAAGCTCAAAATACCTAAATTGAGACAGGCCATGGTGCTGGTGCATTTCCACTCTTTTTCGTTGCCGCAATTTTTAACTTCGTCGGCAACTGGTACCCATCCGCCAAAAATATACATTCTGTGCCCAATAAGTGTTGAAGTGTGTAGCGATCGAGGTAGGGGCGTCTTTCCCGAGATTTGGGGTTTGCTCCAAGTACGCGATTCAGTTTCCAAAAACCATAAGTCGCCTAAACGGCATCCACTCATTCCACCGTAAATTACCAGATACGATTTATTATTTTTCTTATCGATGTACGCAACTCCCGTATGAGATTCTCTAGGTGGTGGTGATGAACCATTGGTTATAGGAATTTCCCACTGCACAGGGTTCGTACGTATATCCAATGTGTAAAGATCATTCAAATATCTCGGCACATTATTTTTTGGATCAGCACTGTCATTTGCTAACCCACCGAATAAGTAAATTTTGTTGTTAACAAGCGTAAAACTGTGGCCTAAACGGGGACACGGGGCAGGGCCGGATTTTGGAGGCTTGGGCTTTAACCGGCGCCACTCCCATTTTGATGCCTATTATAAATATATTAGCAAAAACAAAAATCTGAAGATTTTATAGTACCTGGAGCTCATATAATTCGTTGCTGTACTTTCCATACTCCACCATTCCACCGAAGACCATCAGCCGCGTTCCATCCACAACAAAACCATAAGCGGCGCATCCTGGGGGGACATCCCCTTTGGTCATAGGCACGAACCATTGATTTGTTGCTATGGAAAAATTTCATTTTATAAAAACAATCTACAATTATTTATTCATATCATTACTTATTCGCCCCTTGTTTATTTATCTCGGAAAACACTTTTATCAGTTCCACTTGAGCGCAACAAAGAAAATACTTTTATTTTGGGTTTAATCGTTATTTTTTAAACAATCACGTCCTGCAATTTTAACGGTATTTTTTTAAACGCTTCAAACTTACATAATTATTCAATAATTGATACACATTTCCGGCAAAAAAACAAGTTATTTTCATATAGGCCATTAATTAATATTTATGACAGAACATAAGGTTTACGTTTACCTTTTGTTATCGTCACTTTTCCTATTTATTCAAAACGGATATTTCATGTATCAAGTGGGCGAACAAATTCTTAATTTAGATAGGCCCTGAAAACCTTCGAGTGTAACTTTTAAACACACCTAGAAATATTCCAACTGCGTTTTTTTAAATTCAACTTTTTAACATAAGCAAAGGTCAAAGTGTATTGATTCTTGACTTCTTAAGTTAAAAAACCAAAAAATATAACGAGCGTGTCAAAACACGCCTATTTGCTGTTGAGTTTTTTGAACAGACAGATTATGAAGATTCAAAGAAAAAAAAGTAATCAAAACTTTGATCACAAAGGTAGTGAAAATTCAAATTTAGGTAAATTAGCAACTTTGAAAAATTTATCTAGCACGTGAATTTAATACCTATAGTGTATAAGTAAGTATACTAGAATCAGCAGTTCGGGCTGCGGTATACCTAGAATAATTCAAATTCTTGTAATAGGGTTTTACACCATTTTTTTTATTGCAAAATCTAAAAGTACTGATCTCAACTTAAATTTTGACACTATTACACTTGACGTTATTATTGCCCTAATGTACAAAAAAATCATTAGTTTCAAATTGTGTAACGCGATTGGTTGATACAGTCATTAAGAAAACTGATGTCATGTCCTCCAGACATAAATTTCTAATGCTCTTAATTCAAAATCAAATGCCATTTTACTGGGTATATCAGAAATGATGGTCAAAAATTTAACCAGTGATACATCTCCTCAAAAGAAACAACTTTTCTATTTCAGGTTTAAAAAATTCCATAGAAACCAAAAATACATTAGACTTGTTATTAAAAATCAAATTAGCATTTTCTAATTGCAGTTACCGTTATACTACTATATAAGTCGGTAGCGGCTATGGTATTTTGTACAAAATTTTTAAATAATTTATCTTAATAACGGTTGATATTCGGAAAAAATGGAATCTAGAAAAAAATCTACTTTAAGCGGGACCTATCACTGGCTAAATTTTTGACCATCATTTTTTATACTCCCTGTATGTATATATTTTGTGCCCATATATTTTTTTTATTTTAAAAGCCTGTTATTAGCTTTTTCATTAATAAATATAGAAAAAAGCAGTCAGACTTCAATTAAAAAGAATTTGACGAGTCAGCAGCCGCCAGAAATTGGAATATAAAGATGATTGCAAACAGTGATTATTATGTATACATAAATACTAAATAATAATAAATCACAATTGTGAAAAGTTCACAAAGTGAAAAATAAGTTAAATTTAAGAACTTTTATTATACAGACTTCTGGCGACTGCTGACTGAACAAATAGACTTTTAAATAAGTTCTTTTTTATTAATAATATATTACATATTATTTTAACATTAACTTTTATGATATAATTTTACGTTGGTTGTAAATAGTGATGCGGACGCGGTAGATTTTGTTATTGTGCAGCCTGAGAATTTTTTTCTCTAGATTTATGAACATAAAAACTTCAAACCAATAGAAATTTCATCTTTGCTAAAACAGTTTGACGATACTTTTAAGTCTTGACACCTTTCCAGGTGTCCCGCAACCCAGACTGCTGACTATAATATATTTACACAGGAAATGCAAATTATTATTAAATTTTAGACGTTCAGAAATTATCTAGTTTCTCCAATTCAGTTACGAAAAGCTAAACAACTAGGAAAGCGGATACGTTAACAAGCATATCAAATCCTCAGTTCTCATGCATTTTAACAAAATTCCAAGAATTACACTAATGTGTTTACGATTTTATCAATTGCTTATTGAGAGTTTTAACAACCTTGCATTGATATTATTAATTACCCATAAATGAAAATAAAAGATTCAAAAAGTCGTTGTGGCCCACTTCCATAAAAAAGACAACTGGCTCAGATAAAAACATCAGTTGTTTAATTTTTAATCGAGAAAAATTTTCTTAAACTAAAATTAAATTATAAAATATTTATTAGGGGGTATACCTATAATTTAAAGTGGGGTCATTTATTATTTATGAAATCCAAAAATCAATAGCGTTAGTCAGCAAAACACTCATTTTGCTTTAATTAATTCAATTAAGATTTATGCAGTTGAGAGTCTCAAAATCATAAACAATTTCCGTAAGTTGAGTGAAAAATTTTGAAAAATCCGTTTTTTGCATTATGGAAGCTGTAACCATAACAACGTCATTCAACAGCTTGACAATATAATTGTCAAATTGACAAAATCTGTCAAAACTAGGTTAATTTCTTTTTTCGTTGACTTGTGAGGTTAAGAAAAGTTGTTACGAATTTAACCTTTCGGAAATTGCGAAAGTGAATCTATGAATGAAAGTTGTGCTAAAAATCGCTTTGACAGAAAAATTGCAGTCCGGTCCTTATAGAATGTTGTTGTTTCGTCGGCCATATTTGTTTTCGAACCAAACAATCCCGAAAAAAGCGACATTTGAAAATTCGAAAGTGTATTAATATTTCGAGGGGCTTTGAGAGAGGAGTCGGGCGTTTTGGGTGCTCTGTAGGGGGTTCGTATAAATAACAATCCCCGCGCCATATTTCTCGGGGTAAAGCGACCATACCTGTGTTATAAACATGGAGTTCATCGACGATTCCTTCGTTGCCGCCGCCAAAAACCACCATTAAATCCTTGATGGCGACGGCGCGATGTCCATGTCTTGGCCGAGGTTGAGGGCCAGTGGTATTAGCCACAAATTTCCACTGTAACGCCTTACCCGCCATTACGTGATCACATTGCACATAACCATCGACAAAGCCAATCGCAAGTTTGCAAATTCAAACGTGGTCACTGCCGAAATCGACTACACTTTTCAACACTTCTTTTAATCACTTTTCTTGCTTTCTCTTCAGCTGGCACCCTTAACACAATAAACTTTCAAAATCGTTCAAAATAACTCCGCTTTACTAACTTTAGCGGCAAAACCATCAAATAGCTATTCGACAAATCGCCGAGGAACGAACGCGTAGAAACACTCAGTCGGTAAAACAGAGTAGCTTTCTTTCAGCGACATCTAACACCATTTTTCAACACTTTTATCAAGATACCTAAATTTTAATAACAAAGTTAACAAGCAAATTAAATTAATCTGCTCAAACAAAACTACACTATAAAAAAATTTCAATAAATTGTGTTTTTTTGCTAATTAATAGTACATTGTGTAACAATCTAAAACACAAAATATAACAGTATTAAGCGCCCTCTTCTGGGTGGTAATTGCAGTATTATAAAAATGAGTAAAACACTGTAAGTACGGACGAGTCCATTTGAAAATAGGGGAGAAGAGTGTAAAAGCAGGGGCGTACTAGAATTATTGTTCATTCTAAGTTGTATTAAAATACAATGAAGCAGTTTTTTGTATTGTTCAATGAATACTTTGTTTAGATTTATATATTGTTTTTATTAACGGTTTTTTTATGTATAGCGGAAAGTGATCATAATGTAACATTTGTTGCTATATATTTATTACAATTGTTTTATTCACCCTTTGAATAATTTCTGCTATAATTTTTTATTAATTAAAATAAAATAATAGATAATAATTTCAAAAAAATGTAAAAATTTTATTAATAATTTGTAATGGTTATTACTATTAGATATACGATATACTTGTATACTTCTAACAATTTTAAGTAAAAGAAAAAATATCTACATGTCAGCGTCTTTTTTTTTAAATGTAGTTATTGCAAGTTTACACTAGGGCTGGGAAAAGTATCGATACTCGATACTTACAGAAGGTATCGATACCTGCTCAGGTATTGAAGTATCGATACTTCCGATACCTCGATACCTCCGATACCTTGATAAAAGGTGGCTATAAATAAATATCCCATCCAGAGTGCTTTGAATTTTGAAAACACAAGCTATTTTGATGAAAACAAAAGAATTTACAAGCTGTTTGATGGGATATTCATTTATAGCCACCATACACTTCCGATACGTCTATACTTTCTATACCTCGATACCTCCTATACTTCGACACTTCCGATACCTCCGATACATTCAAAAGATGGCTATAAATAGGGGCATTCAATAAAGTAAGCGATTGTAATATTTGACAGCTAGCGGTGTTCAGTGGGAGTAATCCGATTTGAATCGATTGCAAAGATTGCAATCGTTCTTTTTCGACGATTGCAATCGGATAATCGCAATTTCGCAATACAACGCATGCGCATGCGATACAAGTTAGTTTGAGAAAGAATGGCTTTCGCATATTTTCCCTATAAATACTTTACGTATAATCTCATTCATTTTTATATATGTCTCAATATTATTTTGATGAATATTATTTCGTCGATAATTACAATTTTGTTTGACGGTTAACACTGAGACAAATGACAGACAGACGCAGTTGCGATTTGACAGTGAAAATTGGACGTTCAATGTTACAGAATCGATTTAAATCGCATCGCAATTGGTAATCGTTAATCGCTTACTTTATTGAATGCCACAAATGAATATCCATCCCATCCAAAGTAATTTGAATTTTGGAAACACAAGCTATTTTGATAAAAACAAAAGAATTTGCAAGCTATTTGATAGGATATTCATTTATAGCCACAATATACTTCCGATCTTGACACCTCCGATACCGCGATATCTTCGATACTTCCGATACCTTCGATTCTTGCGATACCCGATACCTAAAAATAGGTATCACCCAGCCCTAGTTTACACACTTATTTAATGTAATACATAAGCGTTTACTGCGAGTTACCAACTTTTAACCAAATTGCCAATAAAACCAATAACCAACATAACCAATAACCAATATAACCATATAAAACCATAATAACCAATTCTCAATATAAAAAAGGATTATACAATTGTAGTTTTTCGTTACACTATTAAAACAATTTATTTTTGTCTATTTAAAGTTAATTGTTATTAATTTACTCACCTATATGATGTCTAGTAAAAACTGTGAAGACTAATAAAGGAATTGTGTCGGTTAGGGGGTGTCGAGGAGAGGAAGGGGGTTGTGTCAACCGCGTTTCTCTGTTCCTGTGCAAATTAAGGCGCCAAATAAACAATTCAATGACCAGTTGAACTACAGTACAGTCTCGATAATCCGACCGAATTGATGCACGGATGACCAATCAAACATTCAAAAATTTATATCAAAAATGAATTTTGTAGGTATATTAAAGTGGGCCAAAAAAATCGAATATTTTTTTTTAACTTCCGACACTGAAAAATTGGTTTCTAGACACCTTTAAAAAATGCTTTTTAAAGATAAGCTCTTAATTTTAATAGGAAGGACTCCCTCATCTCAATTTTCTATTTTTTCTTTAGTTCTATTTGGCAAAATCCATATCTCGTCACTACTTAATCGTATAGAAAAATTTTATTTACATTTTCTGTATAAAATTAAACGCTCTAAAAAAAGTATTTTACATTTTTTTCATAGCTATTAGCGTTTAGAAAATATCAGAGGTCAAAGTTTGAAGAATTTAACAAAAATTTCTTTTTCAATTCTAAATTCAATAACTCGTAGATAAATAAATATTAAAAAATGCGCAACATATAGTTTTGTAGGAAATTAAACGCTCTACAAAAAAAGTCTTTTGTGGAAAATCGATTACTCTAAGCTTTTTTTAAAAAAATGAGAATTTAGTCTCAAGTGGAGTAATTGATTAACCACAAGAGATCTTTTTTGTAGATTGTTCAATTTCCTATAAAACTATATATTTTGCATTTTCTAATTAAAACATTTAATATTATAACGTTATATCATAATTAATACACAAAACTATATCGAGATACAACGTATAAAACCCTTAATTCTAAAATATTATTCTAAATATATTTATTGTCAAAAAAAACATTTATGATAAATAAAAAATGAGTAAACCAATATTGGACAAAATAAAAAAAAGGTTATATGTGTTCAAACAAATATTATATACCCACAAGTTTGATATAATAAAACAAAATTCTTACATAACAGTGGCAGCAGGGCCGGATTACCCAATAGGCTATCTAGGCTGTAGCCTAGGGGCGCCAGCAAAAAGGGGGCGCCAGAAAAATGGGACGCATTTAACAAAAAAAAAATTATGATAAATAAAAAATAAAATAATTTAAAAAAAAAATTTCGAATCAAAATCAATCATGCTAATCAGTAAAGTCAGTCTGTCTCACAGTCTTATTCCTGTAATAAAACCTTTCAACCCAAGTAAAGATTTACGTTCTTATTGCTATTTCCTAAATGGCCTAAAATGCAACGAACATAAAACGTATTATATTAAGAATGGCATACTTTTCTATCTTCTGTATTTCTTTCAATGTTCACACTTTTTTTCAATACCTAAGAAATTAAAATTTTGGGTATAATTCTTTTTATTGAGTTCTGTTGCAGCAACAAAGTTTTTTGAAATTTAATTTCCAAAATGACAATATTTTTATTTAAATGTTTCGTTTGTGTTCTGTCAAATGTCAAATTCAAAGTAACAAAGTTCTAAAAAAATAAGAAATTATATTTGTTTTTTGCTCAGTCCGTATTTAGATTTAATGTGATAAAGTGCTTGAAAATTTTGTATTAACTGAAAAACAAATTGCTTAAATTGAATAATATAAAGTTTGAGTGAGTCTTTTAATATTTTCTAAGAAATGTTAAGCAAAACTTTTTTAGAATTATATACGTTATACATTTTTTTTAAGAATGTGTAGGTACAGTTTAATTATTTTTTGAAGAATATTAGTTCAACTAGTCTAAGTGTGGACTAAATGCTTAAATTAATTCGGAACAACAAAGTTATGTAAACATACCTAATATTGATGTGGCGCTGCGAATTTTTTATTAAATTTCTGTTACAAATTGTTCGGGAAAAAGATCATTTTCGACACTTAATCGTACAAAAATTTTCAAAAAGTCTATTAAATCTTTCACTTTTGGCTATTGAGTCAGATTTGGTTAAAAATTGTAATTTTGATGAAGTCATAAAAGAATTTGCTTCGATGAAGTGTCGGGAAATTAAATTTTAGTGTTTATATTTGTAATTTTCTAATTTTTTAATTTAATAAATATTTGTGTTTACTTTTTTACTTAAAAACAATTAAGTGTAAATTATATAAAATAAAAAAGCGGCACTTTTTTTCCTATAAAATAATTTTTAAGAAAAGAGGGGAGGGCGCAAAGTAAGATTAGCCTAGGGGCGCTAACAACTATAATCCGGCCCTGAGTGGCAGAACGCTTTCGAGATCACAAAGTCTTATCATCAATGCCTAAATAATAATGTAAAAAAAATGAGAAAAAAATTGAAAATATTAGAAAAAACCTACCAAACTTTTGCCAACAATAAACTAAAAACATAATAAAATAAACATGTTTAGTAAAAATAATATAAATTGTTATTTTTAGCAAAATAGTTCTTATCTTATTTAAAAAAAATATGAATAAACAAATAGCTGCTTTATAGAAAATTGCCAAAAAAGATAAATTTTAGCTGACTAAAAAGTGTTTTTGGAAAGAATTGACATACATTTGACAATCTAGTAAAAAAATAACTTTAAAAAGTATAAAAACTGATAAAGAAGGTAAGAATAATAAATAATAATAATTTATTTCGTCCCAAAAATACAATTAAATTGTATAAAACAAATCACAAAAGGAATGAAAAACATAATAATTATAACAAACAAGACAGGAATTCATTGACAGTGTAAGCACAGTGAACATGAAGAAGTTTCACAACCATTTTCTTAAATACACCTGAATTTCTAGCTTGTTTGATCTCGGCTAGAAGCATATTAAAATTTTTTTGACCCATGTACCCATGGTTTTCTTTAAAAGTTTTTGTATTGGGTTTAGGCAAGTGAAAATTTTGGCAACCACGGGTGGGGTAATGGTGTATATCACTATTTTGTGTAAAGTGGTTTTTAGATTTATATACTAACATTAGTAAATTAAGAATATAAATGGAGGCAACCGTTAAAATTTTTTTTTTTTTTTTTGAATATATCTCTACACGAATGTTTAGAGGAAACCCCAAATATGCAGCGTATGACTCTCTTCTGACTTTTGAAAGCTGCTCCAGACATGCGAGATGCTCCCCAAAAGGAAATGCCGTAGCACAATATGGAATAAATATTAGCGTAATAAAAGATAATTAGCTAATCCGTAGTTAAAAATATTCTTAGTTGACGGACGAGATAACAAAGTTTATGAACTTTGTTAATTGTTAGCTCACATTGTTGAGTCCACTCTATTTTTTCCTGAAGTGTGAGGCCCAAAAACCTAGTTTGTTCATTAAAAACTATTTCTCTTGAATTGAGTTTAACAGAATTAGATAATTTATTTTGCCTGAGGTGAAAACATAGAAAATTAGTTTTATTTTCGTTTAGGTGCAGTTTATTAGAATTAAACCATTTGGTTAAGTTATTTATGATAGTACTTAGGGCACTTTCGAGAGAGTTTGGCGTTTTAATAGAGAACAATATCGAAGTATCGTCAGCATACATTACCACTTTGTTTCCTTTTAAAGCACGTGGTAAATCATTAATGTAAAGGGCAAACAAAATAGAACCTAAAATTTTTCCTTGTGGAACTCCACTTTTTACGGCTAATGATTCTGAGCGTGCAAATTTGCTTATTCCATCTTCAGAATAGCAAAGTTCAACATACTGAGTCCTGTCACTAAGGTAGGATGAAAACCATTTGTTGACATTTTCTCTAATACCATAATTATGTAGCTTACTAAGTAAAATACCATGGTCTACACAATCAAATGCTTTAGACAGATCGCAGAATATATCAACGGAATATTCACCAATGTTAATATAGTCCATTAATTTATTGTAAAATGATTCAATTGCACTCATTGTCGAATGATTTGGTCTGAAACCATATTGGCATTTGGTCAATATGCAGTACTTTGTAATGAATGACTCTAATCTATTTAACATAACATATTCAAAGATTTTCGAAAAGGATGAAGTGATAGTTATAGGTCTATAGTTATTTGCTTCATGGGGATTAGCTTTTTTAATACAGGAATTACTCAAGCGGTTTTTAATATGTTGGGAAAAATACCTTTTTCAAATGACTGGTTAATTAAATGTGTTATTGGTGAGACTATACAATGTGCAACTTTTTTTAATAAGAACACAGGTATATTATCAGTACCAGAAGTTTTTTTGTTTTTTAATTTATTAAATAACAAAAGTACCTCATTATTATCAAATGGAAACCAAATCATAGTGTTTGACAACGAAACAATATTATTTTTATGCTGAGTATTGGGAATCTGCTTCTGTATTATTTGAGGAGCATCCACAAAATATTTATTAAAATATGAATATACTTCTATTGGATTTTCAATGTAAGTTGTGTCTACTTTTAAGGTTATTTTATTATTGTTATTTTTACTTTTGTTTTTTACTGAATTTATTTATGACTTGCCAAGTAGCTTTGACATGATTGTCCGAGTTAATAATTTTGTTTTGATAGTATTTCGATTTTGAAAAGTTTATTAAATCTTTGTGCAGTTTTTTATTAAATTTATATGATTCTATAAGTTGTGGATATGTCCGACTTAGCTGAAATAAATCCTTCAGTTTTTCTGAAGATTCTCTGATTTTACTAGAAATCCAAGTTTTTTTATTAGAGCACGTAGTAATTTTTTTCAGTGGAAAACATAAATTAAAATGATAGAGAAAAAGATCCATGAAAATTTCAAACTTCTTATTTGTATTGCGTTCATTATAAACAGGATCCCAATTCTCATTTTCTAAGGCATCCTTAAAAAGAGCTATCTCATTATGACCAAAGCACCTTTTAAAAGAATAACAATTACAATACTAACAATTAGAATTAAAAGAATAACAATTAGAAGACAAGATTATAAATACCTAAAGGTTAAAATTCAATTGGTCATTTAAAGTTTGTAGAGAAGGTTCGTAAGCAGATTTAATAAATAACGTTTACTGCAGAAGTGAAGAATTTTAGAGTTATCAGTAGAAGAAAAAAAATGATTAGGCAGAATTGATCAGTTCGACGCTCCAACCTCACGAGCTCACGAGCCTTTCAAAAATGATTAAGCAAGGATCAAATTTCCTTTTTTACATCATATAGGGGTCTACAAGTTATCTTCTGATGACTGCAATACAGTTTATATCGGCCAGACAGGACGAAGGATTGAAACCAGAATTCGTAAACATGTAAGAGCAATAGAAAAGTACAAAAAGACAGATATAACATATAACCAACACTTTATCTGCTTTTGCTTCTCATCTTCCGGTCATTCCTTCTACTTATAATTTTAAAATCCTTTACGTCTGCAATAAAAGTTACTCTTTAAATTTTTTAGAGGCTTTAAAAATTCTTAAATTTTACATATTATCATAAATATTACAGATACTTTGCGAAAAATTATAAATTAACCCAAATTGTTCTATTGTAATAAATATTTTATAAAGTTTTTAAATATCTTGTTTCTTTTTTAACCTTACACCTTAAATTACATCTTACATCTAGTGAACGGAAGTTGAATTTGTTAAGTTCATTTTGTGGTGTTATGTATGAGTCGAATTCAAGGTTTTTAAAATCTGATTATTGAATGATTCACAAAAATTGACATTTTTTTGTTTTTCAAAACCTTTTATTCAATAGTTCCCTCGTTGCAGTACGATGCAATAAAAACCCCGGTTAAAATATAAGCCTTTAATATTATTATAATATTTAGAGATAGCTTATCGCGATTTCTATTTTTTGTTATTTAAATAACATGAGAAATTTTACAACTCGTTTACGCATCAGTTTGCTGAAATGGTCGTACGCATATTTATAAAAAATTAAACATTCTACATAAAACGTCTTCTATTAATTTTTCAATAAAAGAATTATTTGAGGTCAAAATTAAAATGTTCCGTAAAAACTATCGGTAGGTATCACACTTATCACAACATTTAATAGAAACAGTTTTGTAAATCATTTTATTTCTTGTAGTATCATGTCATTAAATACTTACGTCAAAATTACAATATTTTAATTGAATCGGTGAGTCAAAGAACAGTAAAAATTGAATCTGAGAAATTCGAAGAAAAGTAAATAACTCTCTTGTTATTTGACCTATTAGTTTGGCATTCACAGATCATTTGTAAAGCTATTTAAGATGAGTACAATGGACCAAGTTTTGATTATAAAAAAGTTTTAGTATGTGAGCTATTAAAGACTTTTCATTGTAAACATGTACTGTTTTTTTAAGTCAATCACATAATTAAAGTTTTTAGTAGCATATACTTTTAAATAATGCAAGTTTAACAAATAAAGTACTTTAACGTAGATAAGAAATAACATAATATTCGTAAACACAATATGTTTAAATTACTCAACATCCCGTTCTTCAGTCTCATCAGTTGCAGATGTAGACCAAGAGGTGATGTGGATAATAAAACTCTTACTCACGAGTAATAATATATTGCATAAATTTTTTAATGTCATTTATTCTTTTATCGTAGTCTTTTCTTCATTATCTAATAAAAAATGCATTGACGTTTGCTTCTGAAATAGCAGCTATTCCAACCTGGTTAGCACTGCTATCACTTTCAGCCATTGCTTTTTTGTTTAATTTTACATTTATTATATTATTTTAAAATGCCAATTAACGCATGAAATGGTCAAAAAACGGGGATGGCAATGGAATAAATAATCACAACAGTTTAAGACTTAAACGTATCGCTGCTAATATATGTAATAGTGAGCACAAAAACAGTACATGTCCTGGACTTGTACTGTTCTTTCACTCATCGAGTTTTATAATAAATTATATTATATATTGTGTAAATATATAATATATATATTATATATTTATTATATATTATAATATAATATATATATTAACACGAATATATTGTGAATTGCATTGTTTTTTCACTCAATAGATGGAGAAATATGCTATCTTTAATTTGGCTAATCTTGGTTCAAAATGCCATTTTTTGGACTAGTACTGTTCATTGACTCACCGATTCAATTATTGTCGGCTTCCAAAGCTTATATTTTTGTTTAGTATAACAAAACTAATTTCACGGAAATAGCAGTATTGTCATTTTAGTTTATTTAGTGACATAATATTTACTATTGAAAACAAAAATAAAATTTACTAAAATTCAACTTTGACTTCAAATAATTTTTAAAAGTGTAAGTTTATCGTAAAGTGATAAGAGAACTTTTTGTAGAGATTTGTTGAATTTGTACAGTCATTTCAATAAACTTTTAATAAGTAACTAATTTGCAGTGTTGTGAAAATTACTTTAAAATATGTAATTAATTACTGTGCGTGCTTCATCTAGAAAAATTGTACAAAATGACAGTCCAGCAGAATTTGTTCTAATTTAGCTCATACATTTTTTCGCACAGGGATAGTTTAGTTTCTAAATTATATGTTGGTTGATTAAATTTTTAAAGTAATTTATTAAATATTATACAGATGTCTTATAAATAATGAATTAATAAAAAGGAATTGAACGAGAGTTGTAAATTCATTGTTTTTGTAATTTTTTTTTCTAGTGTTACCCTGCTTAAAAAAAACAAAAAAAAACTCTATTTGTATAAAAAAGCTAAAATCGTTTATTACTTAAAAAGAAAATTTTTTTTAGTAAAAGCATAATATGTTCCTCATCCTTTTTCAACTCCTTATATGTTAACTTATTAATTATTATTTTTAAAGGAAAATAGAAATATATTTTTTTGAAGATCAGCTCAAGCCGACCCTTAAGAGAACAAGCATTTATACACTGGACCAGGAGTCGGCAACCTTTTTCGAACGGTGGGTCATTTTCAAAATAAAATTTTTTATGCGGGCCACACATTAAAACGTAACTTAAATCTTTTTTTAACTAGTGCTTTTATATCATATACGAGTATAAATATTATTAAAAATAAATTATATTGATGCTTTGACGGGCCGCACTTAAAGTTACAAAGGGCCGCAGGTTGCCGACTCCTGCTCTAGACATACTCGTACTGTAGGTATATTTATTTATTGCCAAACAATAAAAATGTTTATAAAGTTCTTTTGCAAATTTTAACAGATATTAGTCTTTATTAAAAATACTAAAATTTGCATTATAACCAATGTTTATGTTTTTTAAGATTTTTTTAAAAACATCCTGTATATAATTATTGATCCTCTCTCAGAGAAACCTCTTGAACCAGCCTTAACTGAGTTAAAGAGAGCAGAGAACAATAGATCCTCTTGCCGTAGTCTATTTTTATTATAAATATAATATTAAATTCTTCCCTTTTTATGGCTATTTTATTTATTAATTTTCACCAACTTTTGGAAATATCTAATACCATATAAATTCTTGAGTCTACAACACACCATCATTCATCATCGCATCTGATTTGAGAACTAAATATTCGTAATTAAAAGAAATTTAAGAAATGCATACAGCTATACTACATAAGATAATGTAATAACAAATATAAAAACTTTAAATATTAAATTATTACTTTTGAAACTGATCTAAACATACTCGTTGTAAACGTATGGTAGCAGAAAATTGAAAATTATTTTCAAATCTAGGATTTTTTCTAATTAAGTTACGAAAACCAATTATTGTGACACGTAATATTTGTTTCCATACGTTCTTTTATACTAATGATAAAAAGTCATCTTATTAAATTATTCCAATAGCAAATTCACAGTATTGTTTTATATTCCAAGATTTTAAAAACATAATGGATCGCAGGTGCTTGTGGTTCAAAATATATTTAGCTTGTAGCATTTTTTAAAGTAATTTGTGAAAATCTGTCACGTTACGTCAGTGGTCCAATATTTTGTCTGAAAAGTCTGTATATGTCTTACGGATCATCAAATTAAAGATTTATTATTATTATTATTTATTAATAAAACATTCTAATTTCTAAAACAAAACATTCCGAAATTTTTTCTGAATTTCTGATGCATTGGTTTAAAGGTTTCATTTGATAAACATCACTAATGATTCTATGCGTTACGACTAGATCATTCATTTTAGAATTATTGTCATTAAATTAATATCTAGGTATATGATGAATAGTCGTATCTTATTTCTGTAATGATATTGCATATTTCAATACAAAGTATTTAAGAAAAATTTACTTTCTTTGAACTCTGAGGTAATTAAATGTAAATACATACCAAGAAATATCTCTATTTCTGCTCGGTAACTGCAGGCCCAAGGGTTAGTGTCATTCAACCGCCTTAATCCCCATAAATAACCAGTGAGGATTTTATAAACTCGGTGACAGAAGTTATTTGAACTTTAAATTAATCTAGCAACTTTATTTAAATAGCTACAAAGTTGGCGCAATGCTAAGAATTGCTCCTTATTTCAAAAACTGTCGATTAATGTAAAAAAAATCTCGATTTGAGTAGTCATTAGATTTCTATAAGATAGGAACAATATCGTTTTAAAAAACGCATATGTTTAGGCGGCTAAAATTTATCTTTCTTTTGTCAATTTTCCCAAGAGAAACCATTTATTTATTTAATGTCTTCAGATCGATCAACATCTCTTATGCTAAAAATAACGATTTATCCTACTTTTAGCATACATTTTAATTCTTTTATGTTCTTTAATTTATGCATTATTGACAAGAGTTTAGTAAGCTGTTTCTAATATTTTCTGACTTTATATAATTTTTTTTTAACATTATTATTTAAGCACTGTCGATGAGACAAAGCTCTCGAAAGCGCTTTGCCACTATTATGTAAAAATTTGCTTTGATTAAATTTGTGATTAGGGGCCATTTATAAATTACGTCACACGTTAAGGGGGAGGGAGGGGGTCAACAAAATGTGACATCTTGTGACAAGGGGCAGGGGGGAGAGTCAAAAACTTTGTGACGTCACAAGTCAAAATTTAAGATTTTTAGTTTATCGTTTTTAACTAGTCCTTTGTTTTGTCTATTATCTAAAACACACTACTTCAAACAATTATCGCACCACTTCTCAAATTTTTGCTCAAATGTTTTGACAGAAATTTTAATTAAATGTTTGCAGTTGTATAATAAACCAAACAACAATAGAGCTTTTTAAACGAATTAAAACTTATATTTTTCAAACACAATCATAATATTCTAAAAAAACAACTTTTAACAAAAAATTCAAATTTTGTAAAACCCAAAAAAACGTCAGCAATGAGTTTTTCCACCTCTTTTCTAGATAACTTCTCTACACCGACTCGGCATACTCAAAATTAGTCGTCTGATTGATTCCTGTTCCAAATTTTCCCAAATTTCAGTTAAATGTTGCCCTACTTCTTGCAGATTAGCTGGTGGTGGTTGCATGGTTCTCAGACGTTTTTCCAGCATGTCTCACACATGCTCTATAGGATTTAAATTTGGACTCATCGGTGGCCAATCCATTTTTTCAATATTTACTTATTGAAGGTATGTCTGTACAGTGCCAGCGACGTGCGGTTTGGCGTTATCGTGCATTAGGATAAAGTTGTCTCCAATATAAGGTGCAAAAGGCATAACATACGGTTCCAAAATATCGGTACCTAATGTACCGTGCAGCGTTCAAATTTCCTCCATTACAGACCTGAAGGTCTGTGCAACTCTTCAAAGATATGCCTCCCCGTCCCTATACCATTGCAGAGCCTCCGCTAAAAGAATGGACTTCTTGAATATTGCACTCAGCAAAACGTTCATGTGGACGTCGGTACACTCTTGCACGTCTATCGTTGGCGTACAAACAAATCTCGACTCATCTGTAAACAGAACCCGCTCCCCAATCTTCTTCATCCCATTCGACGTGTTCTCTAGCAAAAGCTAGTCTAGCTCTACGGTGGTTCACAGACAAAGCTGAGTATCTAGCTGGCACTCTGAGGTTTAAGTTAACTTCTGCAAGTCGTTGCCGAACGGTTTCAATGCTTACTTGGTTATTATGCATCCTTGCTAACTGTTGCTGTAAACTTCGAGCAGTAGTGAACCTCTCCCGTAACGCCAGGGCCGGATTATAGTTGTTAGCGCCCCTAGGCTAATCTTATTCTGCGCCCCCTCCCCCCTTTCTTAAAAACTATCTTATCGAATAAAAGTGCCGCTTTTTTATTTTATATAATTTACACTTAATTGTTTTTAAGCAAAAAAGTAAACACAAGTATTTATTAAATTAAAAAATATAAAATTACAAATATAAACACTAAAATTTAATTTTCCGACACTTCATAGAAGCAAATTCTTTTATGACTTTATCAAAATTACAATTATTAACCAAATCTGACTAAATAGCCAAAAGTGAAAATTGTTTCTCGTGCCTTAATAGACCCCTAAGAAAATTTTTATACGGTTAAGTGTCGAAAATGATTTTTCTCCCGAACAATTTGTAACAGAAATGCATATAAAAATTCGCAGCGCTACATCAACATTAGGAAATGTTGTCATAACTTTGTTGTTCCAAATTAATTTAGGCATTTAGTCCACACTTAGACTAGTTTAACATTCTTCAAAAAATATTTAAACTGTACCTACACATTCTTAAAAAAAATATCATCTACATCATTCGAAAAAAATTGTGTCTAACATTTTTTAGAAAATATTAAGGCCCGTAGATTGTAAAATTGGGCCTAAAAGACTCACTCAAACTTTATATTATTTAATTTAAGCAATTTGTTTTTCAGTTAATATTTTTCAGGCACTTTATCACATTAATAAATCTAAATACGGACTGAGCAAAAAACAAATATAATTTCTTATTTTTTTTAGAACTTTGTTACAGATAATTAGAGCTCGCACGAAATATGGGAACAAAAACGCTTTGCAGTCGTCTAGCTAACTACTCGCTCCAGTCACGCGATAAAACATTGAAACTTGAATTTGTCGATAGCGGTATTAGTTCGATACTACTAACGACCAATTCAAATATCAATGTTTTATCGCGTGGCGGGTACGAGTAGTTAGCTAGACGACTGCAAAGGGTTTTTGTTCCCATATTCCCACCGAAAATGGGAACAAACAGATAATACATGCCTAATAAGTGTAAGCATTAATAAATAAATTCTACTTATATTTTTACGATTTATTTTGGAAGGTTTATACTGTAGCTCAAATTGTGTGTGTGTAAATAATACAATTAAGTACTTCTCATTAATTGACATCGCTAGTATATGATTTCAATAATTTTGTGAATTCTACAGAATGTTGTTATCATATTTTTCTTAAAGTCTGTCTCATGGACTTATCCCTTTTTTTGTAATCATATAATTAGAGTATGCCTCAATCTACGACGTACAGCTTCGTGTGAATTTAACATTTGACAGAACACAAACAAAACATTAAATAACAAAAATATTGTAATTTTGAGAATTAAATTTCAGAAAAATTTGTTGCTGCAACAGTACTCAGTACAAAGAATTATACCCAAAATTTTAATTTTTTAGATATTAAAGGAAAGTGTGAAGATAGAAAGAAATGCAGAAGATAGAAAAGTATGACATTCTTAATACAATACGTTTTATGTTCGTTGCATTTTAGGCCATAATGTAGAAAGAGATAGAAATAAGAACGTGAATCTTTACTTGCGTTGAAAGGTTTTATTACAAAAAGGAATAAGACTGTGAGACAGACTGACTTCACTGATTAGCATGAGTGATTTTGTTTCGAAACTTTTTTTCTAAAAAAAATCTTTTATTTTTTATTTATCATAATTTTTTTTTTTTTGTTAAATGCGTCCCATTTTTCTGGCGCCCCTAGGCTATAGCCTAGATAGCCTATTGGGTAATCCGGCCCTGCGTAACGCACGAATTCTTAGAAAACGATCTTCAATAGCCGTTGTACTTCGATGTCTGCCTTGTTCAGGACGTCTAGTATACGCATTACTTTCCCGGTAACGTTGAACTATCCTAGACACCGTCGGCGTCGTATGGGCTACACCAAATCTTCTTCCTACAGCACGGTAGCTCAAACCTTCTTGGGATAAAGTAACTATTGCGACACATTCGACATTGCTTAAATTGTGCTGATTACGTTCCATTGCATTCAAAATTTAACAAAATTTTAATTATACTGACACTGATGTGTTTTTAAAACAAGACTGAACAATGAAAACCAAACGTTCATTTCAGGTAAATTTTATTCTTATCGTCTTTTTTTCTTTATCTTCGAAGAAAAAGTTAATGCCACATAAAAACGCTTTCTGTTAATGTTGTTATGATTAGAAATAAAAGAAAAAGTCTTTAAATGCAAATTCAAATTTATTATTTTCAAAAAATCGCAAATATTGCAGGTGGTGCGATAATTGTTTGGAGTAGTGTAGTTGACTTTATGTTCATTTTATTAAAGATTATTTAATAGAAATAAAAAAAAATTGAAACGGCTGTTTTATTTTAATTATTTTTAAATACAAAAATTAAAAACATGTGACGTCATATCAAGGAGGAGGGGGTTCTAAAACTGTGACTACCTGTGACAAGCAGGAGGGGGGAGTAAGAAATCGTAAAATTAGTGTGACGTAATTTATAGATGACCCCTTAAATTTAATTTTTTCATTTATAAAAAATATTTGTTAAGCAAAGAACTTAATTTAAGATACTTACAAAAAATTTAAAATACGTACGTAATAACATTTTTAAAAAATCGTAATAATGTATTACATAAACATTATTTAAATTTTTTAAAAATTTTGTTTTAAATTTGTTACCAACTTTACAATAAATTATTTTTATCTATACAACACTTTAAAAAGTAATACAGAATTAAAGATTGCGTACATCGTTAGAAAATATTTCTTTCATTTTAAACGTTTGAACAAATTTAATTTTTTTGTAAATATTAGAAATGTTTTAAAGTATTTAAACAGTAATTTAAAAAAATCGTTTCACTTAAACGTGGTTCCTTTTAAGGCAAAAAAAACTATTTTCGTGATGAAGTGACTGAAGCAGTTGCATTTATATATTTTTAAATTTTTTAATGTTAATATACTAAATTATATAAAACAAAATTCTTCTAATTAAATAAACAAAACTTCATATGCTTCAAAAAAACCTTTATTAATCAATGACGCCAGAATTTAAATAAAAACGCGTACAGCGTCCTGTTTTACTAACTGGTCACTCTTTTTCAACTGCATTATTATTATTGGGTTGTTTTCCAATTACAAAAATAGCGGAAATCCAACAGATGTTTATTGTTAATTTATTTACTGTGTTTACTGCTTTTTATTGAGTTATATAGACAAAATGAAACCAAGTTAGCCACAACGACGCGCTAGCGCCATCTAACATCGTTAGGAGTACCTGCCAAGAACCATTTTTTTAAAATACCTAATTGCCTAATTTCACGAGTGATTTTAACATGAGCCAAAGATTCAAATTTATATATTTTTGAGATATAGTACAACAGACCCTTTACTAATCACAGCTCCTTATTTTGCGCCGCTGCGCTGCCAGGTAAACGATGTGGCGATTTAAGCCCTTGGTAATTTAATAAGAGTATTTTTGTACCGTTGAATTATTAAAATGCCATTTAATTAAAAAAATATTGAATCTGATTATTTAAGCTAGATGCAGAAAAATGATTTCGCAATTTATTGTTTTAATTAAGTTTGATAAAATTAAAACTTTTTTTTATTGTATAAAAGTGTAATTAAAGAACGTTGAACACAAATTCAATATAAAAAATTACAAGTTAGATGAAGTAGGCAAAAACTCGTAAATCCGGTCCTGTTAAGTAAATAACGGTATTTTTACCGAAACAGTAATAAAACAAGTGAATTTTTGAAATTTTATGCATCAACACATTTAGATAAAGGTCCCAACAGATTGATTTCCTTGATATCTAAAAGTGGCTAATAAACATAATAAAACTCAAATTTACGAAATCATTTATTATTAGTAAGTAATAAACATGGAAATGTCAAATCTGAGGAATTATGCTAAAAAAATCACAAGTTATAAAATAAAATATCTTTAAAACTCCAAATTTATTGACAAACTGAACATATAAAATGAATAAATGGAGTTCACTTTTAAGATTATTTCTTCTTGGCGGCCTTTTCTGCAGCTTTTGTAACTTTGCCAGCACCAGCATCTTTGAAGTTGACGCTCTTGATAACTCCTACAGCAACAGTTTGCCTCATATCACGCACGGCAAAACGTCCCAAAGGTGGGAATTCCTGGAAGGATTCCACGCACATGGGTTTCGACGGCACCAAATTCACAATAGCCGCATCTCCAGATTTGATGGCTTTTGGATTCTCTTCAGTGGTCTTTCCGGAACGACGATCAACTTTTTCTTTAATTTCGGCGAATTTGCAAGCGATGTGAGCTGTGTGACAATCGAGAACAGGAGTGTAACCATTCGAAATTTGACCAGGGTGGTTCAAGACAATGACCTGGGCCATGAAATCAGCAGCTCCTTTGGGTGGAGCGTTCTTTGAGTCACCAGCTACGTAACCACGACGTAATTCCTTAACGGAGACGTTCTTTACGTTGAAACCCACGTTGTCACCAGGGACGGCTTCTTGCAGGGCTTCGTGGTGCATTTCCACAGATTTTACTTCAGTAGTGATATTTGCAGGAGCGAAAACCACTACCATACCGGGTTTCAACACACCAGTTTCGACTCGGCCAACTGGTACTGTTCCGATACCTCCAATCTTGTAGACGTCCTGGAAAACACAAGAATTAAACACGTGGTGAGGTCCTTTAGGTAAAAAGAGGAAGTCGTGGTGATTCAGCAAAGATTAAGCCTTGAAACAATCACGAGTTCATGTTCTTGAAGTCATCATTTTGAGGAGGTTTTAGTGTGGATTTAAGGAGGTCTTACCTGGAGTGGTAGACGAAGTGGTTTTTCAGTTGGACGTGATGGGGGTAAGATGGCATCAAGAGCGTCGATAAGACATTTTCCTTCAGCTTTTCCTTCTTTGCGTTCAATTGCCCATCCTTTGAACCAGGGCATTTTCGTAGAGGCTTCCAACATGTTATCTCCGTGCCATCCTGAGATGGGTACGAAAGCAACTGCAGCTGGGTTATAACCGATTTTTTTGATATAAGAAGACACTTCTTTTTTAATTTCTTCAAATCGGGCTTCGCTGTATGGTGGTTCAGTGGAGTCCATTTTGTTAACACCGACAATTAATTGTTTGACTCCCAAAGTAAAAGCGAGAAGAGCGTGTTCACGAGTTTGTCCGTTTTTAGAGATACCAGCTTCAAATTCACCAGTACCTGCAGCTACGATCAAGACAGCGCAATCGGCTTGGGATGTACCAGTAATCATGTTTTTAATGAAATCTCTGTGGCCGGGAGCATCAATAATTGTTACGTAGTATTTAGATGTTTCAAATTTCCATAAAGCGATATCAATTGTGATACCACGTTCACGTTCAGCTTTTAGTTTATCCAAAACCCAGGCATATTTGAATGAACCTTTACCCATTTCCTGGGCCTCTTTTTCGAATTTTTCAATGGTACGCTTATCGATACCACCGCATTTGTAGATCAAATGACCGGTAGTCGTAGATTTACCAGAATCTACGTGACCGATCACGACAATATTAATATGAGTCTTTTCTTTCCCCATGGTCTATAACCTACAACAAATTCCGAATTAGCTCAACCAGCCAATCACGTGGCGTTAAGTGCCGCTACCAACCCCCAAACTTAAAAAAACCCAACAAAATACCGTTATGTTTTAAATAAATGCAATTATTGCAACTGTAATGGAGCCCGACCAACAGGTTGCCCAACACCTCAAACACAAAAAATACACAAATTCCGGTCATAAAACCCCCAAAAATCCCTTAACCGCGATTGAAGTTTCCCCAAATCTCGCGTTATTTCCCCGAAATTATTAGTAAATTCGCTGCAATTGCGTTAAAATGAAATTTTTAGCATATGGCGGACATGACCGGAATGCATCTGACACGTGGTGATAGGCTGTTTTTCGTTAAAATTCCGGTAAATTTCGAGATTTCGGGCAAAAATAATTTAGAACGTGGTTAAAAAATGATGTACTTACGGTGTGGAATGAAATAAATGCAACTGTTAACAAAATACCTAAAAAATAGGAACACGAAATTTAACTTAACGAATGATCAACCACTCGGACGACGATCAAGTCAAAAAGGAAGAGGCCCACAAGTTGCGGACTTTTCTTTCCCCCCCCACACACTACGTACCGATTACGTAGCGGAAGTACTACGAGAATCTACGAACTACCGTTTTGAATTTACGCGCTACGTCCAGGATTATTATGTATTAATAAATTGTTTGTTGTGTTTTGGTTGAGGATTTTTAAAGGAATTGGGGCGTGGGTTTGGTTTTATAAAGCTGTTTTGTTATTATTGCAAGATTTTTATTCGGTTTCGGATTTATACTTTGTTTTAGATAAGCGAAATTCCATATTTTCTAATTGTCTAAGAAATATGATATGATAAGAGCAGAAACTTTTAAATTATTTAGAAATAAAAATCGAATGACAAATTTAAAAAAAAACTTTTATTAATGTTTAAAAAAAATATAAATCAAGTTGGGTTTAATTTATTAAAAATTGTTATAAGGTGAAATATTGAGCAATAGATTATAACTGATAACAATTTCTAATTGTGTATTTTTTTTACAAAATTTTGATTTCGTTTCTGAAGTTACATCTAGTTTAATAAAGTCGAATTTCAATACTTTTTAATTATCCAAAAAATATTATATAATAATAGCGAAATCTTCTGCATAATTTAAAAATATAAATCGAACGACAAATTTTAAAAAACTCTTAAAAAACGTTTAAAAAAATTAAATTTAAAATTTGTTAAAAATTATTGTTAGGTGAAATATTGGGCAATAGATTATAACTGATAACAACTTTTAATTGTGTTTTTTTTTTTTACAAAATTTAATTCAATTTCTGGAGTTACACCTAGTTTAATAAAAAAAAATTCAATCTTTTCCAATCATTTAAGAAATGTGAAATACAAGATGTTTTGCATAATTTAGAAATAATAATCGAAGAGTTTGAGACTTAAAAAAAATCTAAAAATCTAATTATGTTTAAATTTGTTGTTATTAGATGAAATATTCGGCAATAACCATATATGATAACAATCTTCATTTTTGTATTTTTTTAATTATTTTATGAAATATTAAACAATAATTTGAATTAATAAATAAAAAGTATTGACTTTGCTTAATTAGGTACAGCATTTTGATAATACAAATTTTTCTAAAAATAAATTTAATATGTCTATAAATATATCTACATCTAATAATTTTTCTTAAAACTTCGTAAATGTCCGCCCACTCTTTACTTAATTTAATTCAGAAAATTATTCAAAACCATTGACAAAAATGTAAAAATTAAATTTAACTTGTACATTCATTTTTCATGCCAAAAATTTTTTGAATAACGAAGCAGTACAATTGTATCTACTTGTTTACCTACATAAATATAGAAGCAATAGCAGAGGAGAATAACAAATTGAGTTAAAAATAATAATTTTAGTGCTGAGATATATTATAGGTATAAATTACGTTTTCTTTTTAAATCGCTTTTAATATTTTGTAAAAATGTGAAATATGCAACAAACAATACACCAACACTTTACGAACTCTTCTTTTCTGTTTACTTTACAGACGGATTTTAATTTTGACATAAATCCGAAAACTTCTGTACAGATTATTTTGTTTACTTTACGAACTACAGTAAAAATTCTGTATAAGAGACAGCTGAGACAACAATATTTTGTCTGTTAGAGACACGTTTTCGCTTATAAAAATTTAAGTAGGCAAAATTAATATACAGTATAAGTTTCAAATAAAGCATAAAATTGGTACTTTTTTTATTTTTCTAAATTAAAATTCTGACATAATTGGATCACTTCTAGCGGCCTGAGACGTCATCATATATTTTTTTTTAATAAAATTATATAGTTTTTCTTTTATAATTAAATGCCGTACTAAAAAAAGAACGCATAAAATTCGTAATTCTTTTATTTTTTTTAAATAAAAATAAAAGTAAAAACATGTAACTAGGCATATTAAAAGAGTTCAATTCTGACATAATTGGATCACTCTTAACTATGATGTCATCATATATTATTTTAATAAAATGATATAATTTTTCTAATGCGACAAAACAAAAAACAATGAGTATCATTTCACTGCATTCTAGAGATTTTGTTTAGTAATGCTTTGAACGAAAAACTTGTAAAATGTAAAATAATAATTTTCTTTAAATTAGAAAACAAACATTTTTTAAAAATTTTTAACATGTTTTTCAAAGTGTACCATGCAAAATAATAACACAAAAAATAATATATATGCCAAAAACTTTTAAATTAGTTTGGTTTCTACGAATTGTAATTTTATCATTCAAAAATTTGCTTCAATAATTTTTTTTTTTTGAAAACAAATCTAAGTGGTTACACATCAATTGATTTAGAAAAAACTTTACTAAACAATGTAAGAATAGATAAGTATAGGTGTAAATTCGAAAAAAAAAATTGACTAGTCTTTACCATAATAAACTAATTAAAAAATCAAAAAAGCCATTTCATAGTAAACTTTAAATTATTAAATTTGTTTTTTACTTTTTAAAAATCGGATAATAAATAACAGAGTTGTAACTCTGTTATTTATAAGCTATATAGCTTAGACCGTTTTTGTAGAAGGCAGCCTGTATACTGGGTGAGTATTTTAACTAGAACAAATCATTCTACAGTGTGTAAAAGCCAAATGGAATAAATTCATTATTTCAGTTAATGTACATATTTATAAAAAATCTCAAAACACGTCAAATTTAAATTCTAAATTGACATTTTTTAGCGTAAAAATACGATCCCTACCTTCAGCCCCCTTCGAATGACAGGTATAACCCCTAATTTTTTAAATGGAAAGTAAGGGCTTGTAATATATCGTTTGAAAGGTCTCTTCATTCTCTACTCAAAAATGTTATCGTTTTTAAGTTTATTGCCAGAATAAAGATAGAATTAAATAAAATCCTGTTATTACAGAAATTCGCTATGATATACTCAAAATGTAAAATTTAATAGAAAATGTTGCCAAGACGTTCGTGGTGAACATTTTGAACACTTACTTCATTGAAATCCACAGTTCTTTTTAGTGTTTTACATTTTATTACATTTTCCATTACATTTTGAGTATATTATACCATACCGAAATTTAATTTATTTAAAATGTAATGGAAAATGTAAAACACTAAAAGGAACTGTGAATTTCAATGAAGTAGATGTTCAAAATGTTCACCGCGAACGTCTTCTCAGCATTTTCCATTACATTTTACATTTTGAGTATATTATAGCGAAATTTAATCCTATCTTCATTCTTGCGATAAACTTGAAAACGATAACATTTTTGAGTAGAGAATAAAGAGACCTCTCAAAGGATATACAGTCAAACTAGTTTAGTACGTCATCAGATAGAGAGTTAACCCGGTTAGTACGCTACATTTAAGAGGTCCCTTTTGGACATTAGACTTTTAATCTCACCTCGGATTTGCGTCAGTCTGCTTAGAACGTCAAAATTCCGCTGGTCCAGTGATTGACGTTATATCCGAGTTTGACTGTATCACAAGCCTATACTTCCCATTTAAAAAATTGGGGGTTGTACTGTCATTCGAAAGGGGTTGAAGATAGGAATCGCATTTTTACGTTGAAGGATGTCAATTTATAATTTAAATTTGACGTGTCTCGAGATTTTTTATAAATATTCACAGTAAGTGAAATAATGAATTTATTCCATTTGGCTTTTACACACTGTATAACTTAAATCTCATTACTTAAATCAAAATTTTTTAAAAAAAGTTTATACAGTTTACAAATTGCTACATTATTTTTGCAATCTCTCCATTTGAAGGAGAAACAAAGAATGCAAAACTACCTGTTGCGTAGCCCATTAAGATGTCTTAAAATAACTAAAATAAAGAATATGAGCCACTATAAAAAATATTATAAAATAAGAATTATCAACCCACTATACCATATATTTTTTTTATTTGTGTTAAAGTTGTGGTAAATGTTTTCCGTTGTTTTCTGTCGAAACACTAATCTATAAAACATCTCATTTTTAACATTTTAAAGCATTTCTGAACTTTTTTTTGTCCGATTTTTGTTCGCTTATAATTATTTCACAACTGTTTTGCGCTTATCAGATTACAAAATTTCAAAAGTATACAAGAGAGCATATTTCTTTTTGAATCCCTTTTCAACAAGCTATCACAATAAATACTATATGTTTATAATAATTTTTGATCAGAGGCTGTCATGAGAACCAAAAATTCTAAAACCGTAGGGCGTAACTTATTTCATTTGATAATAAAATCATTTTACTGTCACCCACAATGGAATTTGTTTTTGATTTTCCAGCACCTTTTTTCCGATTGACGCTGCTGGTCTCTCAAAAGGACGTGATAGTGTTTTTTAAACTGGTATAAAAATTTGACTCTGTTATGATTTTTTCTGTAAATTTCTCCCGAAACCTGTCAAAATAAAGTCTGGATGAGTAAACCCATTCTCCGTTCGTTAAGTGCCCATTACAAAAATATGATTCCACTAAAAAAATCTTTTGTTTTGCAGTAAACCTCATAATTCAAATCAAATCTAAATTTTACTGTTGACAGTGACAGCAAAATGACATTTACGAAGTGAATTAATCTAGGCGTTACGTTTTTAAAATTTTTGTTTCTCATGACAGCCTCTGATCAAAAATTATAATAAACATATGGTACTTTTACATTTGAAAACAAATTTTGAAGTAGTTTTTTCTTCAAATAAAAAAAAAATTAAGAAAACAGAAATTAAATGTGACAAAATAAAAACAGTACAATTTTTTTAAATTTTTTGATTCAACTAATGAAATTCGGGTTATAGAAGTTATTCGAGTTAAAATACTAACATTGTTCTACCATGTTATATTTTTTAATTGTTATAAGTGCACAAAGAGTTTATGTAAGACTTAAATATTTCCAGAAAATCTATTGTAATTTTTAAATCTTGGAACATTCTAGAAATTTATTATGACACTAAATAGAAAAACAAAAATTGTTATAAACAGTTGTAGAAATTATTAACAAGAAATCTCTTATTAACACTTCATTGTGATTTGTTTTTATTTTTAAAATTGTACCTCAAATATAAAATATTTAAAACACTGACATAATAAACCTGACTTATTCAGATTTAACCACTTTTACTTTTGAATATTATACCATATAACTAGTATAATTATTGTTTAAAATAAAAGAATTATTAATTTTTTTTAATCATCAGAAAAATTTGACTTTATTGAACTGAATTGCCATGTTAAGGTGTTACTGCTCAGCCTCACTTTGTACCGCTGAAAATTTGTGACAGCAGAAATGACTTTTTGTTATAGTTAGAAATTGTACGTTTAAAAAAAATGCGATCTTTATGCAGCATCCAAGTCACTGTGCTTCATCTGTATCAGTTTTACGGCGTTCATCCCTCAAACTAAAACTGCTACAAATTCGACACAAAAAGTATGACTTCTCTGCCTTATAAAAACACTTTTACCGGAAAATAATTTATATATTTCCTTTTGCACTAAAATACTTTTATTTGTTTTATTATTTATTTAAAAACAGTCTTTGTGATACTAAAGCATTGGTACTTTTTATTATTTATATTTGAATAAAATTCTCTATTAAATTAGAGCATTTTATATTACCACACTTGCACAATTCCTCTAAGAATCATATTTTGATGCTTGTTATTTACCTCGTTATTTACGCTGAAAAATATCTGTTTGGACAGGTAAACAATTTTTTATTTGCCTTTCTTTATTGCTATGCTGCTTTTGAAGTGGAAATAAATAAAATTTGAAATTAAAAAAAATATATTACACATATTTTATAACTGACTTGCATAATATGTATTAATTATTGTGCAATCTGAATTTTAAGTTGATAAAAAATTAACGGAACTAATCAACATATATTTGCAAAAAAAATATTAATTACCGAAAAAATAAATAAACATTAAATACTACCATATGTTTATTATAATTTTTAATCAGAGGCTGTCATGAGAAACAAAAATTCTAAAACCGTAGGGCGTAACTTATTTCACTTGATAATAAAATCATTTTACTGTCACTCACAAAGGGATTTATTTTTGATTTTCCAGTATCTTTCTTCCGACTGACGCTGCCAGTCTCTTGAAAGGACGTGATAGTGTTTTTCAAACTGGTATAAAAATTTGACTGTTATGATTTTTTCTGGAAATTTCTCCCGAAACTCGTCAAAACAAAGTCTGGATGAGTAAACCCATTCTCCGTTCGCTAAGTGCCTATTACGAAAATAGGATTTCACTAAAAAAATCTTTTGTTCTGCAGTAAACCCCATAATTCAAATCAAATCTAAATTTTACTTTTGACAGTGACAGCAAAATGACATTTACGAAGTGAATTAATCTAGGCGCTACGTTTTTAGAATTTTTGTTTCTCATGACAGCCTCTGATCAAAAATTATATTAAACATATGGTATAATTATACACTTTATACTTTCGGAAATTTTCAAAAAACACAAGCGGTGTATTATAAATAATTTACGGCAAGAGTGTGAATATTAACTTTACCAATAATATCTTGTTTACAATCTACTGAAAAAAAAACAAACGTTTTTAAAAGCTACATTTTCTGTTTTTGTATATTTTTGACTCAAAATCGTTACGCGATCGACCTTTTTGACACTCCTGTTTTACACTATCGTAATAGCTAAAATATTTTTTGCAATAATATTCGGTGAAATATTAATAGCGTGTTAAAATTGTTTAATCTTATCCGCTATTTCGGTATCAATTAGTTTTCTATTTATTGACTCCCTTATCTTTCGGTCTATTCTATAGGGCTGCATTCTCTACAATTTTTAATTCTGGTTATAAAAAAATAATAAAAGTTAATTCAAAACATAGTTAAATTTAATAAATTAATTTTTTACAATTAAATATTTTTTATGTTTTAAATAATTCTGTTTCAAAAACTATACTGTCAAGGCAAAATTTTTACTGGTTTATTAACTCAGCATTTAGCATTATAGATAAATGGCTAGACATTTATATAACTTTAACAAAACTAGTGGTATTTTTAAATCTGTAAAAAATGATAAATCTAGCTACTGTTGCATCTATTAAAAAATATGTGATAAACCAGAAAAAATAAATTTCGCAAAGGATTGTAAAAATTAAATTTGATAGAAGCATCTTTTTTTCTCAAATAGTCTTTTAATATATAAATAATAAAAAAATTAAAATCAAAGTCAATCCCACAAGCTCAATTAAAACAATTACTTGCATAATAGTTGCAAAGCGCTTTCGAGAGCTACGTCTCATCATCAGGAAAACTTTAACAAAGTTTAGAAAAAACTTATCAAACTTTTTAAGAATAAAAATAATAATAGTTATTTAACCAACAAGTTTGTGTAAAGGCGAGTAGTAATTGTGATGTTTTAACGCATGTTTAACAAACAAATTAATTACAAAACTTTTCCGTTGATCGTCCCTTAGTTAATAAAAAAAATACTTAAAAATTGCCAACCTGACATCGATTATCGGCAACTAGATAAATAAAAAGTAAGTTCATTTAGTTGTCTATCTTTCAAATAATTTTAGACAGTATTTTGACATTTTAGTTTAGTTTGGAGCAAAACGGTGTGTTATTTTAGACTAAAATTTTAAATTCATTTGATAATTTTACTTTGTTTCATCTTCGTTGCGGCTTATAACCACAAGTTTTATTTTTTTATTTATTTGACAATTGCACGCATAAGCAGAGTGTTGTAAAACACCGATTTTTTAGAAAGAATTATGCATTAATAAACCTTTTTCTAAACGATCAACGTAAAAAATTAATAAAAGCGTTATTTTTGTCAAAAAAGATGTTAATCGATTTAAAAACATAAAATAAATAAGTAAATAATTTAACATTTACTTATTACTTTAAAAAATAATTTAAAAAGATATAAATACTGATTAGAGAGTAAGGAGACAAAATTATAAACAAACATCCAATTAACTGATAAAGATTAAATTGTTCAAGATAAAATACTGAATTTTAAAAGGCACATGTTTATTTAAGGTTTGCTGAGAACGTTCGTCGGCGGATTTAAAAATTTCTAAAGCTTCTAAAAAATTTAAAAAATAACCTTTACTGCAGATGTTGAAGATTTTAGAATTATTAGTAGAAGAAATAACGAAAAAAAAAAAGAAGAAAAAAAAAAGAAAACAGATAAAGCATTGGTTATAATTGTATTTTTGTATTTTTCTATTGTACTTACAAGTTTATTTATTCTTGTTGCAAACCTTCGTCTTGTCTGACCGATATAAACCGCGTTGCTGTAATTACAAGATAGCTTGTAGACGCCTGAATAATGTAAAACGAAAATTTGATTTTTATTGCATACCAGACAAGTTAAAAGACTACCTTTAGAATTGAAAGCAACTTTTACATTATGCTTTCCGTGTCTAAATTAAGCGTTTGAAAATTAAGAAAAGTTTATCTATGTCTTTTAGGAGACTAATTTAACTCAAACATTAGAGAACCAAAAGAGTTGTAGAGCATCAAATTTCGTCTTTAAAATGTTAAAAACAGTGCTAAAAAGCTTAAAAAGTAAGTAATACTTTACTTTTGGGGCAATACAATCAGCAAAAATAATATTGAGAAAAGGAACAGTCGAATTTGTAGAAGATATTGTGGAGAGAGAGTGTAATATAAATTGTAATAGTGGTACATACATAAAATATCTTAGAAGAAATACCATAATTTACATCTTTTGGTAAACCATGCCATTTTTAGAATATACAAAAAAGCTAATATCTCTTTACTGGTTAAGTTTTTTTGTTCTTTGGTACTTTGTTGAACTTTTCAAAGACGAAATTTGCTCTACAACTAAATATGATTGTCAAATACACTTAGTTAAGTTTGCTTCTTAATGTCTAGTTATTGAATATTTTGAAGAGACGAAATGAATTTTTGTAAAGAAGAGTAAAAAATTGGAATATTTTATTAGCTTGTAGCTTTTCTACAACATCACTTAATCAAATTACAAAAAATTGGTATTCAATCAACGCAGTACAAAGACTTCAAGATCTTTATAACATCACGGCTAAAGTTCCACTCAAAAATCGGAACAAACTTAAATTGTTTATGTCATAGGCCTACTTAAAGTATCAGAAGAATTTCCAAAAATCTAGTCCTAAAAAACCACTGTTGAAAGTGTTTGGCAACCAAACTGTTGTCTATTTTTATTTATTTTCGTAATTTTTGTAAAAAAAAGACAAAAATCAGTACGACAAAAATTTTACACAAAGCAAAGATACGACAAAAAAAATTTCGGTATGACACATTTTTCACGACAAAAAGGTATTTATCAGTCAGCACGACAGAAACATTTTGTACGTCAAAAAACTTCCTTTTTACGACATTAAACTAGAAAGTAGAAATGAAAAATATTTATTACAATAGATAAAACAAAGCACAACAAAAAAAGAGAAATAAAACACTAACAAAATCAGAATCTTGCTTAATGTTTTAGAATTTAGATCGTAGTGATAGATTTCTGCAACACTGCAATTGATATACACATATTAATAGTAACATCTTTTCCGCACATCTACTGAGAAGGAAAAGGGTGTCAGTAGGGTCAGCCCAAATTTTAAATGGTTTTTTAGTTTAAGTTACAGTTTCATACATATAAAAATTACCTGACGTTCCTAAATTTTTGTACGTGTTCATATACATGTTAAAATAAAGTTTTTGTGTCGTTCATTTAATCTACATATTTCGTTATGCAAAATATCATTTATTGCAATTATTTGTCGTCTATTTTATTTTATTGTGCATTTTTTTGCGTTATGTGTATCTTTTTGTGGTTTAGTAGCTTCTTTGTATATTGTAGATAAGTTGCGTTAAATCACTTTATTTTGATCTACAGAATCTAAGTTTGCTTTATAAGAATGTCTTTTTAGGACACCTTTACTATCTTGCTTTATGCTATCTTGCTATCTTGGTCTTACCATCTTGCTTTTTGTTATAAACTTATAATTTTTCATAAAAGGAGTTTTGAAATTGGTTCTTATTTTACGGTAATTTCAAAGTTTTTCTTTTATCAAAAATTATAAGTTGATGACAAAAAGCCATAAAAAAAAGTCTAATTTACAATGCCAAAAACATAACTTTTTTAGGTAAATAAATAACAGATCTGGGTGTGTAAAACGTATGTCAATTCGGCCAAAAACTAATTAAAAAAAATAAAAAGTATTGTATTTAAGCTAATATCCTGTTCAGAAATAATATCATTGAGCTCGTCATTGGTTATCGTAAATAATTAATTCACATTTTGACTCCTATAAATGTTATTATAACCAACCTTTTGTTCAGTGTTTATTAGGGTGGGCCAAAAAAATCGACTATTTTTTTTAAACTTCCGACACTAAAAAATTGATTCCTAGGCACCTTTAAAAAATGCTTTTTTAAGATAGTTTCTAATTTTAATAGGAAAGACTCCCTTATCGCAGTTTTCCATTTTTTTTTTCAGTTCGATATGGTAAAATCCATATCTCGTTATTGCTTGATTGTACAGAAAATTTGCATTTACATTTTTTGTAGGAAATTAAGCGCTCAACAAAAAGTTATCTTACAATTTTTTTATATGTTGTACCATTTAGAAGATATCGGAGATCAAAGTTTAAAGAATTTAATAAAAATTCATTTTCTACTTCTAAATTTTATAACTCACAGATAAATAAATATTATAAAATGCGCAACAAACAGCCTTGTAGGAAATTAAACGCTCTATAAAAAAGGTTTTTTGCAGTTAATTGATTATTCTAACCATTTAGAAGATATTCGCATTTTAAAAACCAAAATTTGATACTAAATCCCCAATTTTTTTTAAGTGATTGAAATAATCGATTAGCCACAAACGACTTTTTTTGTAGAGCGTTTAATTTCCTAAAAAACCGTATGTTGTGCACTTAAAAATATTTATTTATTCACGAGTTATAAAATTTAGAAGTGAAAAAGCTATTTTTGCTAAATTCTTCAAATTTTGACCTCTGATAACTTCTAAACGGTAAGAGTTATAAAAAAACTGTAAGATACCTTTTTTGGAACGTTCAATTTTCTACAAAAATTGTAAATAAAATTTTTCTGTACGGTTGACGCGATATGGATTTTGCCATATGAAACTGAAAAAAAATGGAAAACTGCGATGAGAGAGTCTTTCCTATTAAAATTAAGAGCTCATCTTAAAAAAGCATTTTTTAAAAGTGCCTAGAAACCAATTTTTCAGTGTCGGAAGTTAAAAAAAAAATAGTTGATTTTTTGGCCCACCCTAGTGTTTATATTTGTGTTTTTAACTGTTAGCTTGAACAAGTATATTTTAGGATGAACGAAACGTCGCATAACAGTTGTTTACATTCAACTCGTCCTTCAGTAAACTTTTTTTAAATATTATACAAAAACGTAAAGATTTATAAGTATTTTTTTTAGCAACCGTTTGCTATATTCTATTTTGTGGCCGTTGCTATTAGTAACGTCCGCAAAATAAAACTATAAATTACGGTTACAGTTGCCTAAAAAACGACATTATCCTACATTGATTTTAACTTGTAAAACATACCGAAACAAAAGTTCCAAGCTTTTACAAAAAGGCATTTAGAATCTTTGGAATTTCCGCTCACATCACTAATTTCAGTTCTCAGTCTCGTGCACAGAAATAAGATGTCTTGTGTTGTATGTATAAAAACCATGATTTTTTTAAATCAAAAATCCAAAATTTTTTAAAATTGTAGAAACTGATGGTCTTGAAAGATGGTAATAAACTAGTAAAATTAGATTAAAAAATAAAAATTACTATAAATTACCACAAAATATCATGAATTAAATTATTTTTTAGTTATTTGTTGTTGATTTTCAAAAATTTTACAATTTTAAATTGTTGATGTTTTTTCTAGTTTTACGTTAATATTATTAGATTATTTGTTTAGGTTACGTTACGTAACCTAATAATTAACGTAACGTTTTCGTTAATTATTAGATTCATTTTAAATGAATAAGAACAAATGCAATAACTTGTTACATTTTTGTCGACGTTTCGTTTTTATGTGGGTCAAGCTTCCTCAGGACTTTTAATCCGCAATTTATAAATAAAAAAAAATCCTTTTGAGACTTGTATTTTTTGAGATATCAATTCCCTTGTATTTTTATATTTGGCTTTCTTTATATGGTTAGTTCTCCTTCTCAATAATAATTGAAATAATTAAGTGACCTGGTAAATGAAGCACGCCCTGTTGGTCTATATTCTGAATATTTATAATAACTTTGAGTATTTCAGGTTAAATCTTGTTCTATATTTTTGTATCACCTGATATAGTATTATGTAGGTAATTCTAACAGTAGCGCCCAAGTTAAATAAAATCGATAATCGTTAAATGATTAATTATAATTTAATTTTAAAGTCAATAATTTTCAAACGGTGGCACCCTCTAGTTTCTAAACGGTGACATAATAAATCGTCTCTTTTATAAATTTATAAAAGTCTTTTTCTAAAACACCTGTATAAGTTGATAGCACTAATAAATAAAATAAAAATATAAATAAGCTTATAGTGGTAATGTTTCACCCAAGTGCTAATCTTCAGGTTGCATCTACACTCTCTCACATGACCTAACGACCATTGGTGGCCGGAATCGACGGCTCAATGTCTCCTCCGAAAGAGTATTAATAAAATAAAAAATAGTATTCTTATTATTATTAAGTATTAAACTCAGTATGCAAGGTGTCCCAACTAAAATTTGCACCCTGATATCTCCGATTTCGTCCAAGTTTCAAAAAAATGCTAAACCAGGCCAATTTTAGCTTAAAGAAGGACCAAATTTTATCATGGTTTGAAAGTTGTTACCACATTCCTCTAGCGTCCAGAACCACCCGTTTAAAAAATTTAAATAGCAAGTGGGATCGAGTGACATTTTAAAACTGCTTTCATTGTCTATGCCACCAGGTATCTTCATAAATTTTTAACAATTCTCTTTTGCAAATTTTAGTAAGGACACTCTGTATAAAGCGTTTATAAATTGCACAGCTCTGATGACCTTCTATAGGTATTTCATGAAACAACCCCAATAATAAAAGAAAGCGTTTTTGTAAACTGAAAACAGTTTCCTAAGCGATGACTGCCTCCAATAGATCCTATACCTGTTAAACAGTTTGGAGTGCTTGATAAACTGGATTTTTTTAAATTTGGTAACCAGGTTTTATTAAAACAATATGTAAAATAATTTTTTTATTAAAACATTTAAAATAAGTTTAAATACAAAATACCCTAAATAAGGTACAAAAACTTTGGTTCATTTGAAAACCAAATATTGCTGAGCGAATTAATCTACAAAAACTGATCTTAACTTAATTTTATCTTTAAAAATCTAAAATAGTACAAAATGCTTAAAGCACAAGTTTTTTTAGACACTTAACTAATTTCTGACAGTATTTCATCACTTTTTGATATCTGAGATCAATATATGGTTTCACATAAGATCAATTAAAAATCAAGGCACGTTTCTTGATCAATATAAAATATTTCTGAAACATAAAAGGCACAAGAATGTCAACATTCTGATCACTATATCAATATATTAAAATTACAAAATAAAACATATAATTATTGCAATAAAATTAGTCTTTTTCATTTCATAACATGTCAAACTAACGTCGCAGTGGATTTCCCTTTTGAAGTGCTTCCACTTCCGGTATTTTCAATTTGTAGCTTATGACTTTTATACCAAGCATTCATCTCATCTGAAAACCGTTCTGCAACATTCGCATTCTGTATCTGACTGATATCAAAACTCGAATTTAACGAATTGTCCAAACGAGGCCTAAAATCCAAAATTACTTTTTTCAACACATGGCGCATTTCACTTACGATCCAGGACTAAAATTAAAATTTTTCACTGACTTTTCAAACGCCTCGTTTAGATTTTTTGGAGCCCCAATATTTTGATTTTTCTTTAGAGTGTCTTCTTGTTGCTTCACAGGAGATTTTTTAAACTTCGTTGAATATTTATAATAATCTGACATTTCAAAAGGTTTGGTTTCCTCATGGTAGGGCTTACAGTGGCCTGGTTGAACAATAGTACAATTTTTTGGAATATTATTGTTAAAGAATTCTATATTTGATTCAGGTATTCTTGGGGACGGATTCGATTCAGCTGGAATTTCCAGGGGCGGCTTAGGAGTGGGAGGAGGGATATGTTGAGGAGGTGTTGGTATGTATTTCTCCTCCGGAGATAAAATAGAAGGCAAGGCCGATTGTGAGCGGGAAATGACAGAATGTGTAGGGGAAACCGGGCCATCAAGGGACGTTTCCAACCTAAAAAAATAATAATTCAGTGTTAAATTGCATTTTTTTTATGACTCTGCGATATAACCGCTTAATAATAACAGAGGGATTTTTGCTGACCGCACGAAAAGACTGAAACGGTAAAGAAGCAAAAGCTTTTACACTCTATATCTCAAAATCTATATGCTCAAAAGCAGTGCAAAATAATGTTTAAAAAAAAATCTACAGCGTATATCACAAAACTATAAACATTTGTATAGACGAATTTGTCCTTTCAACAACGGCTATCACCTGTTAAAATCTGTAACATCACTTCATTAACACCCTATATAAACTAGAGTAAAATTTCAATTCCTAAGAAATACACAGGAGAACAAAAACTTTTTTGTTTTAATTTGTATCTTCTAAACCAAATTTGGTAAAAATAGTTGAAATTTTAAGCGATTTTTTTATTGAATTCAGACAGACACTCTGTATATGAAAGAATCTACTTACCATTCTTTCTGCTTTTGTTTCCGTGCTTGGCCAGCCTCGTTAATACTCCTATTATCACTTTCACACGATGAGTTATCATCACTGGGCCACACACTATCAATTGTTTGGCCACCTACGCTACCTAGAGACTGAGTTCGTACAAGCTGCCTGTTATCCTGAGACCTCCTAGTAATAACCTACAATTCGTTTTAAGTAAAACTTCAAATATAATCCATTATTTTTTACTTGAGGTGATTTAACCGCTGGCGTCCGCATATGTTCACTATACATCGGAACACTTGCAAGAGTTGCCGATTTGTTTCCAACAGATGGCGATACTCTTTTATGCAATCTTTTGTTTTTCCTGCGGTCCAAACTTCCAAATCTTTTATCTCTTTGCCAGTTTGATTCTGTGGGACTTGAGTTACACCAAACTGTCTGACCACTCTCTAGACGTTTCCAGTAGCCTCCTAGACCTAATGTCATGTGTTCGTATTGTTGGTGAGGTTGGATTTGGTGTGGATTGTGGAAGTTTTGCTCACTTTCCGAATGTGTACGATAGGAGTAGGTTTCAGGGTTTTGTTGATAGAGAATTTTTTGATTTAGGTTTGGACTAGATTGTCGATATTGTATTCTGGCGTTGGTGGGACTGTGATGATTTTTAATTGGAGGTACTTGGGTAAAATTCTGATTTATTGGGTAATTGTAGAGAGTATTTGGACGGGATACTTGATAAGGGGGGTTAGGAGGTTGGGAAAAGATAGGTGAGTGTTGGTGAAGTTGTGTATGGGAGTTGTATTGTAGAGTATTGTGACCGGAAATGTGATTGTTGGCTAAGCTTTCCTGTCTGAAATAAAATTAGTTAGCACAAGTTATTATTTTTTTTTTAAAGAAAAAACCTTTCGATATAATTTCTGTAACCGTTAATACTTAAAGCATATAACCCCCGAGCTAAGCTTTCCTCTTGACGAGAATATGATCCTTCCATATATGAATTAGTGACATTTTTATATGTCATTCTAGGATTTGACAGCAGGTACCTTTGTTCAATATCAGTTTCACACTTATTAGATCTCATACTATGTCTTAAATCTGATTTCCCGAAAGGTTCATTCATGTTAGTTCCCATTGATATATTATCATCTAAAAGACAAACTTACAAATTTTATTACAAAACTTATCAAAAAACCTTGTTCTGTCGGTCTCGGCTTCTTCTTTTGTTTATGCAACAACTCATTTTGTTGTTGTTGCACTGCTTTATCTTTTAACGTTGATAATTTTTCTTGTAAAGCGTTAAATTGTAGTTTATGTTGTTGATATTCAGCCATATGTTGGCGACGCAATGTCTGCAATTTTCTCATAGATTTTATCTATACAGAATGTTCCAAAAAATTGTTCCCAAAGAGAATATGTAATTCTGACTGTATTAAGTCTGTTCAACGCGCCTTCTAGCGTCTAAATAATACAATTTGAATACATTGCTCTATGGAAACATTTTTCTGGAGTAGTAGTTTTAGTACCTTGCTGATATGTTGTTCATTTGCAAGTCCAAGTGCAGCTTCGGCCATATTAGCATGCACTTGAATTTGTAATTCTAAATCTGTAACTGATTCATCTTTGTTACTGGAATTTTTAATTAAATTTTCTGGTAACTGATAAGCAGTGCCAACGCGTCTCCGGATCGATGGAGGAGATTCCCCTGGTTCCAGAGGCATCTCGATTGGAATTATTCCAGTCAAATCGGCCTCCTAAAATTCCATTTTAAAATTATAACGTAGGAGCGAGAAAAATCAGAATTTAGGTAGGTGTTTGTTGTGTCTGAAGTTACGCGCCTACTCAAATTGCAAATTTTCGTCCTGTTTTGTTATGTAATAAAAGTATTAACTAATTCGTGAGTTTTAGGGCAGACTTTATATCATTAATTATAAACAAAACAATGTAATAAATTTTAGATATTCCAATAATATGTTTGTATGTTTTTAATTTGTCTTTATCATGTTTATTTAAATTTTTAGTGCTTTTGTAATACGTTATTAATTACTGATTGTGTCAACTTTCAAAACATTTCTTTCTATATAAAAATGTCTTTTTAACAATTTATGATAATTTTTTTAAGTTACAAGATATTTACAAATGTTTTCAAACAAACAGTTGTATTGATTATTTTTTCGGTTCATTGTTCAATTATTTAATCAAAACAATTTTGTAGCAATCTAGCAAACAATTTTGTAGCAATCAATTTTAAACAACTGACTGCACAAATTAAAAAAATCATCAAATAAAAAAATATCTGTGATCAAACTAATAACTTCTAAATAAGTTTTCGAATCTAGAGTACCTATCAAATTTTAGGTACGATATGATATGACTATATAACTTCAAAAAAAAGTGTATTTGAGCATTTGTCACCAAAAAAAATTCATTTAAACAGTTGTAATCAAATCTCTGTAAAAAAATATTAAACTCGCTGATTATACAACTGAAAAAAAAAGCTGTTGCTCTTGAATTTATATCTAAAAGAGTATTATGAAACTCGTAATATCAGTTAGATTTAATGTTTTTGATACCATTTAAAAGCTCTTAAAAAGACAGACGATTATTTGGAATCATTGCGCCAAATTACTAGATTTGGAAATAAAGTCACAAAATTGATTTAAATTCGGACTGATTTTTGTGTTTCCAGGTTATGAAAGTGTCTCTTCAACTTATTCATTGTTGTTATATTTTTAACAATAATTAAATTTTCTGTATTATTATATAAATTTTAATATTTTCCAAACGCTTTGTCCACTGAGTCATTTACAAGAGAAATCGTCAGAAATATTTTTTTTTACCTAATCAGCACTATTCTAATTATAATTATAACATGACAAATTAAATATATTAAAAATAACACTCTTTAATTTTTCCCAGATGATAAAATTCATCCAGAACAAAACTAGTACTATCTTTTTCTTTCTTAGAAAAATTACACGAAATTTAAAATGTAATTGCAATTTTTTTAATTTAGTTTAATTTTTTTTTTGTTATTTGAAGAAGACGATAAAATAAAATTTCGCCAAAACGTTGAAATTAACAAATAATTTTCATTTTTTCAATTGGTCATCAAAGAGACCAATGTCGAACACTTGTAGAAACGCGAAATACGAATTATCGGAAGACAAAATAACGAGATTATACTGTACAAGAATTTTTCAGACGTTTGACAATAAATATATCACTTTAAGTCCAGATTATGTTGCAGCATATTTATCTATTATGATTCTACAGAAAAGACGAATCTTGCATATGCTATGTATTTTGTTTAAATTATTAAACGGATACTTGAAAATTACCCGATATTTTATGTAAGATTTATCTGAATACTCCAGCTGTCAACACTAGACATCACAAATTGTTTTTGTCTCTAAAAATAAACATAATTATTTACGTAATTCACCCTTAAACGGTTTATTTTTAGAGGCAAATAAAGTTATTAATATGTTATGTTTCACAGGTGTGTCTCTTAGTATATTCAAATCCATGAGTTATAAAATTTTGTAAGTTATGTCTTGTCCTTGTATCTGTAAATGCCTATGGCGTAAATAAATAAATAAATATCAGATTGAATATTTGGTAGTACAACTCAAAAAAATTGAATTTTGAATATTTGTTGCTGATTTTACAAAAAAAAACTTAATAAATAATGAATATTATACAACTTTAAAAATGTTTTTGTATTGTTAATCATCGACTTTCAAATCATTTTTCTTTTACCAGTTAGCTATACAACTTTAAAAATGTATTTTATTCATTTATTACTAAGTTACTTCATTATTGATCATTAATTGATTACACTAGTCTACAAAATTAAACATTATTTTTGTCCATCCAATAAAATATATTTTTTTGCATAAGCTACTAAGGGTAGTTAATACAGAATTTTTTGTTTTCCGCGAGCACGTCACACTTCTCAGAAAAAAGGTTTTTTTTCCTTTTTCATAAAGATGTCATTATTTGACTGACGATGACGACTATATTTCTAGACCAATTTTAAGTGTGAGATCGGTATTGATCGCAGAATTTCATAGTCTTTAAATTGCTGTAAGTGTTTTTACTTTAAAAAACGCGGTTTAAAAGTTATTCAAAAAAAAGTTGTTAACTTTCAACAGCTCTGTTGTTCGCAAAATGTCATTTTTTCTGGAGTTCTTCTAGAATTATTTGAAAAATAAAGTTATTCATTTTATGAGTGGCGTTACCATTTCTTCATAATTTTTTTCCGGAAAATTTTAAAAGTATGAATGACGAACATGGCGAGCGATTTCATCAAGATCAGAAAGTATTTGCAAAAAATATTAAAGTTTTTGGGATCAGAACATGTTAGGCTATTATTGTTATATAAAAAAAATCTAAAACTTTTTATTTTTATGTTTTTATTTAATGTTTCTTTTGTAATATTTTTCTTATTAAATATCTTAAAAGTTTGACGTGCTGATTTTTTTAAACAATTCATAAGTTGAGTGGGCTTTATATAACAAAAATATATAGGTTTCATTTCATAGACAAAAATGTTGTAAACTAGTGTTATTAACCAATTTCAGTTTTTTTTATATACAGCAAATCTAACATTAAAAAATTAACTTTTTTAAATACTTTACAATCAGACGTTTGTCAATATTTTTTTTCATATTTTTTTTTTTTTTGAATATTTGGTAGTACATCTCAAAAAAGTTGTATTTTAAATATTTGTTGCTAAACTTATGGAAAACCAAACTTAATAAATAATGAATATTACATAACTTTAAAAAATGATTTTTATATTATTAATCATCAAATTCCAAATCTTTTTTAATTCACTAGTTAGCTATACAATTTTAAAAAAATATTTTATTCATTTAATACCAAGTTATGAAAAAAATCTTAAAATAGTTGCGGAGCTTGCGTGCAAAACCGGATATATCCACTTTTACAAATTTTTCAGGAGATGAAAAAAACACTCTACATATTTGTTTAAAAAAAATAGTGTTATTTAGCCAAAACAGTTAAAATTTAATGGGGTCGTACAAATAATTGGCATATATTTTTTTGTAAAAAAAGTAAACAATTTGGCGTTATTAGCAAAAAAATATTGGATATACCCAGTTTTGCTCACAAATGAAATATACTAAGCAATTTGCACAGACTTTTTTATTTGGATATATCCGCTTTTGTTTGCAAATTTTGGATATAACCGATTTTGCTCTAAATGTGGAACTTTAATTAACGTTTTTTAAAAGATTTATACGGTTTGGGCTGCAAACGAATATATGGGCCTATAGATATCACAACTTAGACCCAGAAACCACAAAAAAATAATTTTGGCTGAAAAATGGATGTATCCGGTTTTGCACGCAAGCTCCTCAGTTGTACTTCATTATTAATCAATTTCAGGTCTTTTTTATCCAGCTAACCAAATAATTAACACGACCATGGCCATAGAAAATTTTAAAAAATTTCCTATAGGGCCATTTAGTGATTCTAGTAAATAAACTTTATACAAATAAGACTAGTAACAATAAAATTTAAAAAAAATGCAGTATCTATGGTTTCCCATTTTTTTGACTAATTAAGCGGTACTGATTTGTAATTCTTTCTCTTAAATCCTTGATTATGTTGCAAATATTTTTGATTTTAAGTATCCCTTTAATCAAAATTGTCAAAATTGGTCAAAACATCATCTAAATAATCTCTGACACAACGAGGGTAGTGTGGAGGTGCACCGTCTTGTTTAGACCATACATTAGCTGCTGGTATGTCTAGATCCTTTTTATTGGGAAAAGTTCCGCTAATGCTGGTACTAACGTGTCGCAAAAGACATCCAAATAAACTTGTCTAGTCAATGAGACGTCAAAAAAATACGGTCCTAAAATGTGATTAGCTCAAAAAAGACACAACTGCCATATAGGTCGATAGAAATCACACTGGGTGAGAGAAACCAACACTTGTTACAACATCTACAAAAATTGAATGTTTAGTGTGGTTTTGTCAAATCACATTTTAGGATATCAATGATGTAAGAGAAAAAATTAAAAAACAGTACCGCTTAATTAGTCAAAAAATAGGAAATAATCTGCTAACGGAGTTCGAAAATTAGTTCTGTTATTACTAAGAAACGGAAGAACGTCAATTTAAACATTTAGTTCAGTAATTCTGTTAAAAATTGCGCCTGTTTTGAAAAATTCAATAAAACATTTAAATTTGGTTAATTACTTAAAATTTTTATTTTAGACCCTTTAAATGTTATACGCAGAAAAAAAGTAGTTTCAATCTTCAACAGCAAAAATAAAGATTGCTATTAAAAAAAAAACAGCGAAAAACTAGTTGGCAAAAAAAACGTGGAAACAAGTGAAAAACGTGCACAATAAAAAAAAAATCGAGCTGTCTTAGCGTTTTTCACACTGTTTCCATCACTAAAAAATTTTTACGTCATTTACTGTAACAGAAAAATTAGAAAGCATGAAACATTAGGCCTGCCATCACTCCAGTATCTGCCAGGGCCATGTCGGCCATTTCCATACATTTGATAATATAAATAAGGGGTCACCCAGCGTGGAGAAAAGATTTTTGTGATCAGTCACTGGTGACCGCCGTGGCCGCTTAACTTTTTTTTAAATATTTGGTAGAACAACTCAAAAAAAGTGTATTTTAGATGTTTATTGCTACACTTATAGAAAAACAAAACTTAATGAATAATACATATTATATAAGTTTAAAAAATATTTTTGAATTGTTAATCACCAAATTTCAGATTTTTTTATTGAAGCAAGTAGCTATATAAATAAAAAAATGTATTTCATCCATTTATTACCAGTTATAAAAAGAATCTTAAAATTGTACTTCATTATTGAATATTAATTCATTTTCAACCAATGTGAGATTTTTTGTATAGTTCGTCTCACCGTCTTATCCCCATTAGTAATAAAATTATTAGAGTATGCCTCAATCTACGACGTATAACGTATCGTATAGCATCGTGTGAAATTGATATTTGACAAAACACAAATGAAACATTTAAATAACAAATGTATTGTAATTATAGAAACTACATTGCAGAAACCTTTCTGACTTCAACAGAACTGAATACAAGGAATTCTACTCCTATACCCAAAATTTTAATTTCTTAGGTGTTGAATTACGCTGAGGTCATTGACTGCGCTGTTATCTCGTTTACATTCGAGTTTCTAATACTACCCTAAAAGCTTTGTCTTTGTCGTCGCATTAAGCTTAAAGAATATAGAAATGTGCGACGTTCTTAATACTATCTATACGGTTTGTATTCGTTGCATTTTATGCGATGATGTAGAAAGAGATAGCAATAAGAACGTGAATCTTTACTTATTGCGTTTAAGGTTTTATTGGAAATGGGGATAACTTAAAAAGACTAACTATTTAAATCATTGAATGGTATAACTCCAAAAATTTTTAGTTTTAACAACTGTCACCGTATTGTTCTTTATTGGTTACAAAACTTAAAAGACAGTATTTAGGTAATTTTCAAAGCTGAACAACTTCTAAAAATCGTTTTTTAGACCTTTCTGCTCAAATTTAAAACTTTTTAAATAATCAGCTGTACATAAAAATGGCATTTATCACCAAATTTCAGCGAAAAACATGTTTGTAAATAGTTTTTTAGTTACGATTGTGTATTTAGTTAATCAAATAAAAAAGCAATTATGATAAGTTAAAGGAGGTAAAACAATTGTAAAATATGAACTGTAATGAACTTTTCACCACCGTTTATCTCTATTATCTTTGAGAAAATATGTTGTTATAATTAAGTCTGACTCCACTTGTTTTTGAAGTGTAATCAACATTTGATAATTTTTTGGGTCTTTTTGGGGTACCTGAAGGCATATTTGTTTCAGTTCCTGATTGCATTTAGCTAAAGTTTCTTCAATGGTTTTCTTTCTTTCTTGTAGTGTGGCAAGACGTGTAATATTTGGATTCCCTGTAGCCCCCATTTTAATCAATTTCTCAGTGTTAACACCATCCTCTAAAATTCGAAAATTAAATATCCACAATAACAATTCCACCTGCAACTTACCCATTTTATATAATCTCATCTGAATACAGAAAAATGCTTTGCCATTATAAATAATCACTTAAACAACAATCACAAGTCACATTTTTGTTAAAAACTGAGCTGATTTTTAGGAAAATAAATAAATAATAAGAAATCTTTATCTAAAAATCACTAAATGTGTCTACGATGCACAACCCATAACATTGAACCGAAAATTAGACATGAAAAAAAAATTAAACTGGTTATTTATGTTTGAGGTGTTGGCAGACCTGACATAATGACATAAATGTCAAAAACGTCATTTAAGTGTCAACGACTGGCAGGATAATGTTGTAAATTAAAAAAAAATGTTTTTAAACGATATAGACCCACAGTTTATCAAATCTGTGAATTATATGTACTCAAGTGAGAATTTAGTGAAGGGTGAATCAGTTCCATTACAATTTTATTTAGAAGACGCGATCAAAAGCAAGGTTGGAATCACCAAAGACCTGTCAGCTGTTGTTGCCACTTCCTTCAAACGAAGAGTTTCAGAATTTAAACCTTTTATTAACACACTTGAAGAAAGTAATGGCTCAAGCTCTGATAAAGAATTAGAGTTAGATTTATTAAAAGAGGATTTAATGTGTATCATTTGCAAGTACGTATTTCAGACCAAAAAAAAATAGTTTTTCATAACTAACTTTCAGTGGAATGGACGTGGGGGCACGCAACCGTCTGTTAGAATGTTCAGATTGTCACATGCTTTACCACCAGGAATGTCACAAACCTATTGTGACAAACCAGGACAGTTTTGACACTTGGGTTTGTCAGAATTGCAAGGTTTGTTTAAAAAATACACACGGGACACAAAAATCACATAAACATTACAGGACGCAAGTAAAAAATTAAAATTGGCGGCTACAAGTTCAGTTTCGACGAAAGTGTCTTCTTCATCGTCATCATCGTCGTCGTCTTCTTCAACATCTTCTAAATCAACGTCTTCTTCTTCTCATCGTCATTCTTCTTACAAGTCAGGAACTGACTCAAAAAGTGATAAATGTAAGTACAATTAATGCAAAAACATTTAATTCCCTTATTTTTCTAGATTCAAAAACAAATTCTAGTTCAAGTAAAAGTTCTTCAAGTACTTCAAAACCTGCAACTAGTTCAAGTACTCGCACAACTGTTACTCCTAATATTAATATAATTAGTGCCGATAAACGAATTCAAATAATGAAAAAGAAAGCTGCTAAACTACAAGAAAAACGATTAACGCGCATCACACGCTAAATTTATGATTTGTCATTATAAAACTTTAATTGTATGAGTTTCAATTTCTAATAAATTTTACCTTTATTCAAAACAATGTTTGAAATAGTCAAAATTGGCATTAAAGAGCTGCAATTGGTTGTCGTAACGACGCTTTTAATTTAATTTTTTGATTGGTGGTTGCCTGGCAACGCCTTAAATTTCAAATTAGGCCTTTCTGTGATTGGTCACAATTTAAAATGAAAAAATCAGGCTTTATATTTGGAGAATGGGGTGAAATGAGTAATTTGATTTCTAATTGACAGGAAATTTTTATTCATATAAACAATACTGTATGGAATGTAACAATGCGAAGCAAAGGTTTAAATTACAAATGGGTAATTATGCCACAACCTTAAATGTAATGAAATAAAAAGTACAATGGATGATGTGAATAAAGAGTAGCAAAAACTAGCTAGGTATCTCCTTTTAGCAAATACTAATTGCATATTTTGTTTCCATCAAGCTAAATTGCTAAATTTTTATTCACACCACTCAATGTTTTGTTTGAGGAAAAAATAGGCGCTGTGTCGATATGAATATAAAGTTAAGCCTGTCTAAAATATAAATTGATATCACATCATAAATACAAGACACCTTTCGTGATCCTATCCCCGAATTCAGTCAACAATATGAAGGAACTTGCAAAATACGGGTGTCACTAATAAATTCGTAAATTAAAAATTGGTAAAAATTACACAAATAAAGTTTTTTTTGACTGATCATGATTTGTTTTTATACTCACATTAACCTCGCAATTATTTTAAAGCTAACACACAAAAAATAGAATCTTTCCTTATAGTTAAAATTAATCTAAAATTTTGCTGTGATATGAAAAAATATTAGTCGTTACTAAAAACTTCTCTAACATTGTTATATATTTGAATTTTTTTTACAGCAACGCTTATAAGGTCTTGACTACGTAAAAATCTGTACATAGTTGTTCTACCTATACATATTTACATAAAAGCTAAAAATATAAATAATATTTAAAAAACGATTAGTAATGGCAAAAACACTATAAAAACAATAAATGAGATCGATAATTTAAAAGTACGCTTATACAGTGTCCCAAAAATGCCCCCTTAGAAGCTAGAAGGTGCTAAAGTTTTATTTTATTTAGCCAATCAAAAAAGGTTGGAATTACAGTGCTATCTTTATCATGCTTCTGATTCTAACACATACAGTTTATATGGTATAGTCCGTCTCGCCGTCTTATCCCCATTTGTAATAAAATTATTAGCGTATGCCTCTAATACTTTTAATTACCAGTTATATAAAGGATCTTAAAATTGTTGTACTTCATTATTGAATATTAATTCATTATCCAATTTGAGATTTTTTGTATAGTTCGTGTCACCGTCTTATCCCCATGAGTAATAAAATTATTAGAGTATGCCTCAATCTACGACGTATAGCTTCGTGTGAAATTGACATTTGACAAAACACAAACGAAACATTTAAATAAAAATAAGCAGAAACCTTTGTTGCTGCAACAGAACTGAATACAAGGAATTATACTCTTATACCCAAAATTTTAATTCCTTAGATATTGAATTACTCTGAGGTCATTGATTGCGCGGCCATCTATTTTGCATTCGAGTTTCAAATACTACCCTAGAAGCTTTGTCTTTGTCGTCGCGTTAAGATGAAAAGTGTGACATTATTAATACAATACGTTTTGTGTTCCTTGCATTTTAGGTCATGATGTAGAAAGTAACAGCAATAAGAACGTGAATATTTACTTGCATTGAAGGTTTTATTAGAAATGGGGATAAAACGGTGAGACGAACTTTACAGCGCTAACTTTATCGTGCGTCTCATTCTAACGCATACAGTTTATATGATATGGTATAATGGATTGCATATATAGTCCGTCTACCGATATTTTAAAACGACCTTTTGATCCCTTAAGTGGTTTGTTATCCGTTTAACAAGGATTATCGTAAAAGTGGTAAGCAACCAATTCAAATTTTAAAAACTTCAACCCTCAAGAGTTTATTGCAGAGTAGGTAGATAAACCCTTAACAATAAGACTATCGTAAACGACCCAAAATGTTAACTAGTGATTATAAAGTCGTTTTAGAATATCGGTAGATGGGCTATAACTAATCAGCGGAATTAAATGTTTTCTTCGGTGGGAGAGCATGACGATTCATTGGCGTAATTTGACAAGTGATTTACTACGCATTGAGAAGAAAAAATTCATGACGTTTCAGTTTATTTGTTTATAGTTTTCAATTATTTTGTGAATTTATAAAAATTAAATTAAGTTGAAAGATGTGGTCATCAAATCCGAAGATATGAAAGAGACAGAGGCGTGGATCGCAGTCCTTAAGACTGCCATTTCCATCAATTCCCTAAACCCGTATTATAGCGGCTTTTACTACAAAGATGACATAATAATAAGGGATACAGGCAGAGACCAATTATGCGTTCATTTAAGTAGACGCAAACAAGTACTTTTAAAGTTTTGTTCGTCATCCACCAAAGAAGACTTTCAAAGGATTGTTAAGTAAGAAAAATTTCTCCCCTATTTAATTTATAACAGTTATAAGCTGTTTAACAAACCACAAGGAAAAAATAATTTATTAAATAAAATAGATGTGAATTTAAAGTAGCATTATAAAAGGTGTTCATTTAAAAAAGTTGTCAAGAGTGTTATAAGATTTTGATTATTTTTGAGTGCGTGTTTACAAGATTTCGTATCATTTTCATTGCGAATAGTTTTGTTGTAATTTCCAGTTTCGTTTTGTTCCTTCTTTTTTCGTGTTCAGTTTCTGTTCGTTCTTTACAGAATGCGATAATTCTGACAACTATCACTGTCAGTACGACAACCGAATTTAACTAAGAAATACTTCAAATTTTTTTTGTTTTGTCATGGCACTCTTGACAACTTTTTTAAATGAACAGTTGATAGTAATAAAAATAACATCTTGCGTTTGTTATAACTAATGAGTGGAATCAAATATTTTCTTCAGTGTGGAGCATGACGATTCATTGTCGTAATTTAGCAAATGATCTATTACACATTGAAAAGAAGAATTTCATGGTGTTTCAGTTTTTTTTGTTTATAGTTTTCAATTATTTTGTGGATTTATAGTTATTTTTAATGATTACTTAAATTGGGAAAGCGATTAAATACATTTTATTAATAAAACTTGTGTGTTACGCAATTGATAACGTTCTAAGCGGGCTCACGTAGGACGTAAAAAACATCCGAGTGTTTGGTCAATCCCAGAAAGCAAGAATAATGTAGTGTTATCAATTATCATCGACTCAAGCGTTTACTGTTTAGGCAGCGTTTTACCAGGCTAACTCATTGCAGTCATGTGTCGCTCTGCTTAGAGAAAATATTTCTTTCCGCTCAGTACAACCGATTCCAACCTTTTTGAGGCCCCACCCATTTTATATGGGGGATGCGGTCACATTATAAAAATGAATTCATCTTGCTAAAGTTGCACCTTCTTTGAGACTCCCTCAGGAACCTTTTTTGGCATCTGTATAACATGAAATTGAATATACATAATAAATAAGTTACCAAAAGAGTGAGATTCTAAGACGTGGGTTCAGGCTGATTGGACAATCTTAAAAATGTAGAAAACACATTGACTCATTGCCCATTTTTTTAGAATTAACACGGATGACTAAAAATCATCCTAATTATCGCCAAGAAACTTTACAAATATTTACAATGGAACACTTTTACCCTGCATAACAGTTACTGTTATATATGCGGGTCACATTTGTTCATATCTTTTAAAATATCACCGAGAACATCGGCAGACTGTGACAATCTTGGACGTTTAATAATTTTTTGTGGTTTCTTCTCCGATGTATGTTTCACAATCGTGGGTGGAGTGACACTTGAATCAGGCAAAAACCGCTGGATTGGCGTAGTTGGTTCACTCGGCTTACTGCTCGAAACTGAAGTGAAACTACTCGAACTACTTGAAACTGGAGTTTTTAGTAAATTATTTTTGTCATTTGAAACTTTTTTCGAATCGGAATGGTCCCGATCTTTGTGATGATGACTACTTTTATGACGACTTTTATGGTCACTGCTACTTTTGTATTTTTTATGCGAGTGGCGGTGTGATTTATCATCCGAGCTTTTTTCTTTTTTATGTTCTTTGTGGTTATGGTAATGATGACGATCCTTGTCTTTATCATACTTTTTCTCTTTATGGTCGTGTCTCTCTTTATCACGCGATTTATGACTGTGTTTGTCTCTATCCTTGTCACGCTTTTCCTTGTTTTCATCGCGGATTTTGTCTTTGGAACGATTTTTGTCCTTATTAAAACTTTTATATTTGTGATCATTGGTAAGTTTGTCTTTTTCAATGATCAGTTGTTTCTCGAAATCTAATTTCTGTTTGATTTTAAGCACGTTTTTCACGTGATTATTTTTTGATGATTCGTGTTTATCACAATCTGTCCTCACTACTAGTTTATTATTTACTTCATTTTCATCTATATTTTTGGTTTCAAGGGAGGGGTAATACTGTTGCAAACGCACATGCCATGCTAAAACAAACAACAATCAGAAAATTTTTCTTTCACAAAATTTCAGTTATTACCTATACTTGTTACAGCAGTTACAGTCCGAAACTGATGTATAATATTTCTTGGCAAAAAATAAATATCGTTATCGTACAAATTCACTCTAGCATACTCTATACCTTCTCTTCTCAACTGATTCAATTTAGCATCTTCAATCCAAGTAACACACTAAAACAATCATAAAGTAGCACAATAGGTGATCCTAAACGAAATTTTCATGCACGCTCGTTATTTACCTGAGAAATAGGCGGTTCATGTAAATCAAGTTGCAGCTTTTCTGCTAAAATATCAAAATATTTTGCGGAAAAAGCCACAACATCTTTTGTAATCCGATTAATTTCTCCTTCATTTTGTCCTCCATGTATTGCTTTCAGGATTCCGACAGCGGCTGTTGTTTTGCGGTCCAATCCTGCACCCACGTGATCAGCGTGAGCTTTGGTCCTATCTTCAAAAAGGTGTTCTCTTGCTTCAGACATTCGTGGTAAGTACTGGAGATTTCTAAGTTCGTTTATGCCGGTTCTGTAATAAACTACTTGTTAGAATTGGACATTTAAATAGGTTTGGAAAAAGTATCGATACTTACAAAATGTATCGATACCTGCTCAAGTATCGTTCACCGATACAGACTACAATCGGGTATATACCTCCGATACCTCAATACTTTCGATACTTCCAATACCTCGATACTTCCGATACCTTCAATACCTCGATAATTACGTAACCTCCGATACTTTGATATCTCTGATAATTCTATACCGCTGAGACCTCGATCCCTTTTTCATAGATACTAAATAAGAAATAATAAAAAAAAATGTACGTGACAGCCTGTGAATGGTGTTCGTGGATATATTTAATTCATTATTAAATTTATTATTTCATGCGAAAACTAAGTTGCAAAAAATCCACAACGATACGGCTTCATTTTTTTTTTGATCGCTTTCTCAGTTTCCGAGATACGACGTTGTAAACGGAAAAGTTGAATGAACTAAACGTCAAAACGAGATAAACGCATTTATGTATATGTCGACGGACACCATAAGACTACGTGTAATTTTGAAATTTTAAAAACATTTATAAAAATATAAATAATGGCGATTCGTATATAATTCTTTTTTTTTTATCTCAATAACTGTAGTACTTGCGATACTTCGATCCCTCTGACACCACGATACTTCCGATACCTTGATACCTACGATACTTTGGTTAGTATTCATACTTCACAGGTACTGATACCCGATTTCTAAAAAATGGTTAATTGAGTTTATTTTTACCTTTTTCTTTTTAGAGGAGTTTTTGAGTCGGCGGTTGGTACTAGCTGCTCGCCTGGTCGACACCACACGATTGGTCCGTCGTTTGATTCCGTCCTCTTCATGTCTCGACAAATTGATAACCGTCCCCAAGGCATCGTCTACAAATTAAAATTTCAAGTTTTCGACAAAAACTTGGAAGCTGCGCATCCTTAATTTAGAAAATAAACTTACAAGCTTTAAAAAATGGTTGTTTTCTAGCATGTCTAGTAAATCGGGGAAGTATCCTCCTACTTCTTCGTGTGCGGTCCCAACAATGCTAATTTGGTGCAAAGGTCCATATCTTACAGTTCCACTTTCGTAGTGTTTTACAACGTTTTTATTGTACTCCGAAAAAGTTGTTGTTTCAATATCCGAGCTTTTGTTTAAGAGGCCGTTTTTGACAGTCAAACTTGGGTATTTTTCGGCCATGTATTCTAAAATATCAGGGAGGTATCGAGCCGAACCGTGAATGACTGCGATTACAAAGAAGGCTTGACCCTCCGAATTTTCTTTAAAAGCTAAAGTAAAAAATTCTTGGGCCAATTCCATTTGTTCTTCTTGACGTAAGTGTTTGATTTCGTCATCATACATTCGGAGGATTTTTGCACCACCGTTTGAATGGGTTTCTATATGATAGAAGCGCCGGTACTTCAAACTTGTCTAAAAGAAAAAATATATATACAAAACTACTTTTAGTTTTATGTAATGTATTGTATATAATGTATATCCTTTGACAATAAACGAGGACATTAAGCAAGTTTTTGCGGTAAATAATAAATTACTTTGTGATATCCCATTTCCCGCCAAATTAAATTCGGGGAATTAATTAGCCACAGGATGGCATTAAACAATGGCTGGATTGTCTCCAGTTCGGTCTTTGTGTAAATTTCACATACTAGACAGCAGTTGTACTCAAAAAAAAATTATTCATTTGTTACTCAAGACGTATTCATCTTGCCTAAAAATTAAAAAAAATATAGGTCAAAAAATTTAAATTCTTTTGAAAAATAAAACAACATTATTATAATCCACAACAGAACGCCTTTTTTAGTTCGATCAATTAACTTTTCATCAAATCGTTTTTTTAAATATTTAAATCGATTATTTCCTATACTGTTATGTAATAAATGACATATTTATTATTCTTTAAATATAAAGCAAACAAAAACGACTTTATTAAGTATCCTAATTTATTTTGAAATGTCACGAATGACAGTATGTCGTCACAGATAATACATACAGGGCATTTCATGTCAAACTGATCTACGAAATATTTTAACATCTGCGATATTTAAAAAAAATTCTATTCTTTTAGTGTACATTGAAAGAAGTTTTTATACAACAAAGGTTTTTTAATTGTTTTAAAATAAAGCACATTTAAAATTAATATATGTTAATATTTACGAATAAAAATGTCAATTCGATAATGGTAAACAATAATAGGTCTATAAATCTTAAAATCAAGATCTTTGTTAATGCGCAAAGATGTTTGAATGCGCCAATCATACGCTTTTTATTTGACAGAATGGCAAAGCTTTTATAGATAACTTTTAACTAAAAGTTCAATAAAACTCAAACAGATTGTCATTTTTATATGTTTTTACTGTTATCGTTGTATGGAGGCTCTTATACTGTTTTAGTTTAGTTTACATTAGTAGTAGTATTAATAATTTTGCCTACCATTAACTTATGTTCTTAATTTTTCTATGAACCAACTAATTTACTTTAAAATTTCAAACCAAAGAGGCGTGATTTCACTGCTGCCAAATCTCGCAGCGCATGACTTAAGAAAAACTTTTCAAAAGGAAAAAAATATCGACATAACTTCACAGAAATATTGAAACGGTTTTTTTTACTTTAAAACTAACTATGTAGAACTCACAAAAATTTTATTAAAAACGTAACTTAGCCAATTGAATAACGTTAACATATAATACGTTTATAATAACATATAACATATAAAAACGTTTTGCGGTAAAAAATGAAATGTTGGGACTATTTCTGTATTTTAAAAGCACAATAAAAAGAAAACTTTAAAAGAGAGACATGTAACTCTACTGGTAATAAAAATCTACGAGTATTACTTCATTAAAATCGCTCAACCGACTACAAGGTTAAAGAAAAAACAAAAACATTTTTTTAATTTTAGCTGCCTGTAGCTTCGAAACGGTGCAATATCTGGTTATCCTATTTTTGTTCTTCAAAAAAATAAAATATCTCAGAAAAAGTTTAAAAAATAAAAAAATACATAGTACATATTTACATGTTTTTCATAATAAACAAATTTACGGTGGCTCATATACTTCTACTTTTACTTTTTACAACAAAAACATGCAATACAGTATAACCCTCATTAACCGAAAGTCAGAACTGAGCTTTATTTGAATAATGGATAAAACGGACTATTTTTTTTTTGTAGTACATAATTGAGTATTGGTCAATTGCGAGCAAAAATCTGCAACTTGAGACTTGCGTGCCGATAAGGAATTGTACTAATTATACGTAAATACTGGCATAATTATTGTAAGATATTACTTAATACCATTTATGTATTCAAGTATGAGAGGCTGTCAAGTGTGCGCCAAAATAAATTATTAATAATATAATTGGTACATATACTTTAAGAGGAAAGATAAGAAAACAATGTATATTTCGTATATCGTACCAAAATAGTTGACAACTCAGGAAAACCTACATCAAAAAATGTTTCAGTGATATTTATGCATATTTTATTCTTTGCAGCCTTTGATTCAGCATCTCTATATTCAAAGTAGTCATAAATATTTCCTTAGGTGATATTTAACTATTAATAATCCAGTGTGCAACTGCCCTGTGGGATTAAGACCACCTGCAAATTTTTCTGATCGCGGCGCGCAAGTAATCCATAATTTATCATAATCAACATTTTTATTTGCTGTAACGCTGTAATATTTATATGTCTGTATATATAAATTAACATAGATACTTAGAATAAAAACAAATTTTACTGTAATTGAGTTTTGTTGATTTAGTTCCCTTAGTATTTTTTGCCAATTTTTATAATAATAAATTACATTATGGTATCCAATTTCGTACGAAATTAAATTCAGGGAATTAATTAGCCACAGGATGATATTAAACAATAGCCGGATTGTCTTCAATTCAGTCGTTTTAGCCAACAAAGCGAAACCGAAAACGAATTTTTTAAAATACAAACAAAATAAAGTCAAAATGAATTAATCTACGCTTTGATTTAAAAAATGTAATTATCTGTTTTAAAGATATGCGACCTTCTAAAGTATTTTATTGTGAAATATGAAGCACGGAATGATTGTTTTCACAATATTATTATATTCAATCTAGTGTAGTACTCTGTGTAAACCGAATAAAAACAACATTCCTGGCCTTAGGCCGGTAAAAGGACATTTACGGATTATTTTCAGTTCCCAAAGTAACTATTTTAGAAAGCGTGAATCAATAAATATTTTTAGTTAAAAATTTTGTATTGTGTTTTATGCGAATTCACCTTTAATGAAGACAATCTTTCTTTCTTTATGAAATATCAATTTTGGAGATTTATGATAAATTTGGTAGTTTTTTCTTGATGTTTTTAAAGCTCTTATGGACGTTTCGTAAAAAATCACTTTTCTTACAATATCTTTCAATTTTTAAACACATACTTCTAACTGTTCTTCATACGCAGGTATTTTTTTAATAGTCCTTGCGGTACTAAATTTCGAAATATTAACAAATGAAAATCGTACATTTAACACGTATTCCCTATCCCGACTATACTTAGAATAAGAATTTAATTTGGTAGGAACCGTACTTTTCATAGGATTTTTTTTAAAACAGAATAATTAATTGAAGATATAACAACAATTTTTTTTAAGAATAACATAAACAAGCGGTATTCATTTTTTATAAATATTTTTTAAGTTTGTTGAAAACCTGACAATATAATTTCAAAACATTATATTTTGATTGATTACATTGTGATCCAAATTTTGTTATAAAGGATTACTATTGAGAGCAAACTGAAGGCTACTGCTAAAAAAATCGGATTTCAAATAAAAAAGATTCCACTGTAATTTATATTTAATCATGTTTTACTTGAGCCTGGGACCCAAATAGGGTTGCCAACCGTCCTTTATTTCGAAGGACAGTCCTTTAATTTTATAAACTGTTCTTTAGTCTTTAATATGTACTTAAAGGACACAATTTGTCCTTTTATTTAGTTTTTTTTTACTAAAGAGAAACGAGCGAGCGTTAGAAAATTGACATATCTATTTTTAATAGGTAGATTTCAAAAATAAATTAATTGTCTAGACGTCCTTTTAAGTCAACAAAATAAATTTTAAGTACGTATAAACAAAGGTTCTATACAAACTTGAGTTATGAAACCTACGTAAATAGGGTATTTGATGGCAGAGAGAAAAGAACAAGCATAATTACAACTAGTGGAAAAAGAAGAACAAAAGTAGATTCTAAAAGAATTTGAAAAAGTAGATTCTATAAAAATTTGAAGAAAAGATGACCTAATGACAAAAAACTTGGAAGATTAATATATAGGTTGTACAAGAAAAAAAAACGTAGTTTCGACAATTCTAAAAGAACTGTAGATTGTAGGCCTATAGGAAAAAAAAAAGAATCAGAAATCCAACAATTGTGAGAGAAGAACAAGAAAATACAACTAAAACAAACGATAAAGGAAAATTTAAGAAGTTGAAAACGTCAATTGGGAGGTTCTGGAGGAACAAAGTTCTAGGCAAATTTGAAAAAAAAATAAGAATAAGAAAAACAACTACTAAAGAAAAAGAATAGTAAAAACCAAGAAATATTCTAGATTAATAAATGAATAATCCTTCGAGCCGGGTACTGAGAAAAGTCTTGGTAGATGTTTGTACTTTAATTGCACACAAGGTCAAGGTCAGGCGTCAGGAATTGACATATGAAATTTAACATTCTTAGTATTTTACAACAATTTATGTATTTGACGTTTAGTGTAGTTAGTGACATTGTGAATTTTGTTTATATAATAAGCAGGACGGCCTCCTTTTATCATTTTACCTCTTATAAAAATTTAACATAGCGTCTGAGGATGCCTGAATAGGCGAAACCGGTAGCGGCAGTGTATTAAAATAAAAGTGAAATTAAAGTACAAGAAACCCTATTACTCCAAAATTAAAAAAGAAAAAAATGTTGCACTAAAACAAGGACTAACATCATCACAATAATTTTCGCTTCAAACACCCAAAAATCTTTATTTTAGTTATCTATATTAAAGTTTTTAATAAAATTTAGAAGCTGGAGAAGACAGTTTGCACTCTTTTTTTATAAAAATTGCAGTAAATATTTATTTTTGTAATAATCGTCGCCTTTATTTCCCAAAGTGTATAAATTTTATGGTCCTTCGAGCCAAATGAAGAGAAACGTTTTCTTGTTAGTATGATGAAAAAGTCAATTTCCCGCGAGCGTCTAATTTTACTTTTTTTCTTTTACTAGTTGTTCTTCGGCTCACAAAGTGTGTTTAAAACTGTATGGTTCTTCGAGCGGGATGAAGAAAAACGGTTTGAGTATAGATGGGGCATTTTGCAATAGTCCTATTTATGACACTGTTTTTTTTAAACTTTTATTTTTGTTTTTTACTAATATTTTTACTAATCGTTCCCTCCTCCATAAAAAACAATCTTAAATACTCATTCAACAATGTCCTTTATTTCGATATCAAAAAATTGGCAACCCTAGACCCAAAACATGCCCTTACATAAAAATTGTCGATTTTTTAAATGTTTATACTCAAAATTTTTGTTCCAACACTCGGATAATCGTGATTATAATGTTATTTCATAATTTGGCTATGAAAATAGAAAAAATAAGGAAATCGCGTAACAATGTTCGTTTCATTTTTATGAAAACAATTCTTTCCTGAGTAACTTTCTTTTCCAGTGACTGGCGTCAATTTTCTCAATTCTTTTGTGATTTAAATCTATAAAACTCACATCTGATGGCAAATAGCTGTAATTTCCATTGGTCATCAATCTCGGCTCATTTGATAGATCACGATGTGACCTCGTTTGTGTCCCTACAGATTTCTTCCTGGACGAGCTGCTTCTTCTTTTGTCGTGTTTCTTTGTACTTTCGTGCCTCCGTGACTTACTTCTGTCTTCCTTGTGTTCATTTTTGGGCGTCGTGATTGTTTTAGCCTTGCCAAAGTCTAGTCTTCTCCATTTGACTCCTCTGTGGTCAGCATCTGCAGATAGGGCCCTTTTCTTGGCACTCCTTTTTGGCAGAATAGCTGTCTCGACTGATCTCGTTCTAGCAGTTCGCGGCGAACAATTGACTTCACTTTTGCGAACTGCTTGTTCCTCAATGGCTGTCAACAGGTCTATGCCTAATTTTGAACAAGGACTCTTTGGTTTGAATTTATTGCTGTTTGTTAAGTTTAAGTCATTTAGTATATCGTTATTATTAACATTTGAATTTAGTTGAAGGCCACTGGGTTTTGAAGTTTCCTGATTTAAAGAACCGTTATTAGTGTCTATGGTAAGATTCACAGCACCAATATTGCAACTTTGATCACAGCCATTATCAGAAACTGATTCACTTTCAAAGGAGTCTTGGTTAACTTCTCTGCACTTTAAAAAATCGGCCTCTTCTTTCACCGAAAAACTCACACTTTCATTACTCATTTGAACTTCACTATCACTAGAAGATAGATGATTGTTCTCTGCCAAATCGGGCTTGATCTGGCCGTTGGTGAGGGCGCCTAGGGCAGGCTCTGTAAACACACCAAAGTTACTAAACTTGATTCAGGCACTTGAGGGGTTTTGGCCCCCTTTTGGGACACTTACTTGTTTCCTGGTCATTGTTGTCAGGGCTGGGGGACATTTTGCAAGAGCACTTCTCGACGTTTCTATCAAAATTTTCGCAGCATTCCTCGCAATAATCAGGTCTTATTATAGACTCTTTACTTAAAAAACTATTATTTTCATCATCACTCGAAGATTCGTCATTCGACGCCATGATTGTAAAAGCCCGGGTTTACTGTTTATTTACAAACTTTTAAGTATTTTCGGCTCACAAACAGTCACATTATTACACGTTACATTAAAACCGTAACACAATACGAATAATTTTTAAAAATCAACACTAATTACTTTTAAAGTACGTACAAAAATGTGTAAAACTAGTAAATGTCCACGCTTGCCGCCATGCTCCTCGTTTCAGGGCATAAACTTAAACGCTCATGGTGTCTCTCTCACACACCAGTGGCGTACCAACCCCCACCCCCACTATTTTCACAATTTCTAACAAAATTAATTCGAATTTCTATCCCAAACCAAGATATTTAACAAAGCACAATCCCAAATAACTCCAAAAAATTCACAAGTCTCATTTCAAATTTATTGGGAACTCCAAAATGCAGCAACAGTACGCCTTTGGGTACGTTCCATTTAACACAATTTTTTTTATTTCCCTGATTTTAAATATTTTGAAATACAGTCTTATACAAGTTTTAAAACGATCCAGGCAGATTTTCATTGATAATAAAATGTTTTTTTTAATTTGAAAATAATTTATTTCAGGAAAAAATCGGAATCATGTCCAAAGTCACGTAGTCCACTTTTGGCGGGAAATTCAAATTTTACAAACTGTCAAAATACAACTTTATTGTGTATTACGTAAGAAATTGATTTAGCTTGAGGTAGGTGTTAAATAAAAGTCAACGTTCAATAAAACACAGTTTTATTAGCATTTCTATATATAAACCACTGATTGTATTTATTCTGTATGATACAGTCGCTATTTTAGTGCAAATTTTAATAATCGCTGTATTCAGTACTCTGTGATATCCCATGCATAGTCTGTAAACATTTTTGAACCAATTGAGACTCTACATATACAAATTTATATTGTAAAAAATAAAAAAAAAACATAATTGAACTTCTTTACATGATAATAGCAACGAACTTAACGTAGCAAAAAACTTACAATTATTCAGCGTCTGAAATAAAGCTTTGTGTTACTGCAGAATTAATCAAAAAAATGCAATTTAAATAATTTTAAAATAACCTAAAAAAATATCAACAAAATGAAGTTTTGGCAGATTGTATTATTGAAAGACATTTGAAGTAAAATAAATATACCTCATAAAAACAATGCGTAAAGCCACTGAAAGAAAGGGTATGTAGTAATAAGCCTTTAGCACCAAGAGATAAGATTTTGGCAAACACAACCTTATCCTGTGATAACATCACTAAATGTTTCAAGTAAAAAATAGTGTATTAAAATAAAACATTACTGAATGTACAATTGCATACCCTCGTTCAAGACCAAAATTTACAAACATTTATTGTATGGTCATGTCAATTATTTACAGCTAATATTAAGGAACACCAGTATCGAAAATTAATTAATTCTACAAATAAAAAAAAACCTACTCTTAAATAAAATGTTTTTGAAGTACTTTTAAAAACCCTGGTGTATACTATATCGCAAATTGTCAGTCGTTTAAAAATAAAAATTTACAATGAAATAATTCAAGTGTTCAATAAAAACACCTGAATTTTTTCAGGCTGGTAGCATACGTAAACTGCTTAGTCTTAAAATAGCTATTTGAAAAAGTAATATTAAGATTTCGTATGAAATACCAACTGACTGGTATAGTATATATCTACCAAAATTTTGCTCACCACAAACTTTGTTATTACAGCCAACTAGGGTTTAAATTTTAAGAATGTCTAGGTAAATGTATATGGTTAATAGGCATCATCTTTTGAGAAAATACTTCTTGACCAATAAAGTTTATGGTGAGCAAAAATTTCGTAGATATACTATACTATATGTTTGTCTTTAAGTTACTACAAATTATTTAGAGAACCATATAATGTGAGCAGCCAAATACAATCATATAAAAAAGTTAACAATGCAGTTTAACACTGACTAGTAACCATCACCCTCTTGGGTTCACAGTTTACACTGAATTATGAATTAAAAACCACCTAATGAATTCTAAAACCATTTTTCCGGATATTGAACAATTTGTAGCAAATAACAAAGTTTTAAATGTACAGTTTTTGCATGTTTGAAACGTTATTACTGACTGTAGTTTTAACCGAGTGAAGGAAAATCACGTTCGTCATCTACTTTCGGTGCCCGACGATTCTCCGTTCTTTCATCAGCCTGAAACAAAATAAAAAAAACAGCCTCATATGAAACGGTTAAATATTCTCTCCCACCTGTTCATCACGATAACGCCGTTCCGATCTTTCACCACCCCCTGGAGCCCCTCCTGTTCCTGCACCACGCTGATTTGTACGATTTCCTCTCAGACCAGACCTTTGACCTCTTCCACGTCCAGCACCACGTCGAGTATCGTTAAATTGAATGTCAATGTCTAGAACATGTTTCTGTCGGCCAACACGTTGGGGATATTCGGCAGCGTCGTATTCCTCGTCTTCGGATTCAGATTCGTTTTCTTTTTTTCGTAATTCGTACATCTTTTTCCATTGACTTGGGTCCTCGCCTTCTCCTGCTTTTCGAATGTTGTATTGAGGCTTCGCGCGACCAGCGCGTTGGGCCTTCCATTCGTCCAGTGTCAATTCTTTCGGTTCTTCTTCAGTGGGCACCTCGTTTTCAGTTTCTTCCCTACATAAAACAAAAAGTTATCACTCACCTTAAAAATACACTTTTCTACATAGTCATTCATAGGAGTGAGAACCAAGTCTCAAACTGACAAGTAAATTAATTTTGTTCAAGTAGACTTGCGCGGTATTGTGTTTTACTTAAATCAATGTTTAGAAAGACATAGTTATAAACATACTTAGTTTCTGGGGCGGCATTAGTTTCAGGTTTATCACTATCATTCCAACTTTGTTCAGCGTCGTTCGGCTTATCAGCTTCCCTATAATTTTGAAATCAATAAAAAAAATAATTCAATTTTTTCCCCTTACTCAATCACATCCTTATGAGATCCCCAATTATGAGCGCCAGCTCCATCACGTTTGTCGATTGGTTTAACTCCTCTGTAACCATGGCTGCTTTCAGTATTGTAGTCAAAAGTGAGACATCAAATAATTTTTTTTTAATTTTTAAAAACTCAAAAAAAAATTATATAATTGTATATTACTTACGTTTTATCGGATCCACTTTGCCTGTCGAATTCTCGTTTGCCACGTCTATCATCAAAAGTTCGTCGAGGACCACGAGGACCTGCCGGTTTGTTTCCTAAAGCTCTACCACCACGTTCGCCACGTTCACGATTACGATTTTCGAAATTATCCCCAATGTTTTCCCTTCGAGGCCTATCTTCGCGTTCCCTGTAACAATAAGCAATGTATTAATAATAAAAAGCCAACCCCAAATTACATATAATTTGTGTTCTTTTCCGTACAACAGCGCCTCCTGGAACAGTGTCCTCAACTGAATTATATCGAAGCCTTTAACCAGCGGAGGGAGTTATTAGTCTGTACGTTTTCCAACCTAGTATAAATCGTCATACTTTATGCCATTGCGTTTGTTTTATGACTCTAGTGGTTTTTCTTTGGCATAATGCTTATAACCAATACAGCCTTTCCATTTAAAATGTTTATATTAAATTGACTATTAAAATAATATGCGTATTTTAATACAAAGAAAAAAAATGTATGTTACCCGCAGAATGTATAATAATGAAGTTTTGTAAAATGCCACGACTTTTTGCTAGTGACTATATATAATATTTTTATAAAATTAAACATACTGCGAGAAACGATTTAAATTTTATGTACAGGGTTGGTCAAATATATAGAACTAAACGATTTTCACGATTTTCAGCTAAACTATAAAGATTTTTAAGAAAATAAAATTTGGAGGTTGAGTGGCTATAAAAATGCAATTTTATTAGCGTTTTTAACATTTTTTATTTACTTAAATTTTTAACGTAAAAACCTGAAACATACTCTATTTTTTCCTCAGAAACAAGCTTTTTTAATTAAATGTTCCTGTAACAATTTTTAAAATACTAAGATTAAAGGTTTTAAATAAATAAAGTCGTCTCCTTGACATTCTATCTTTCATCCCGTAGCTCAACTAGGATTGGGTGGAAGTTGGAGTGGAAGTACATACTCCACCTCCTCCAACCCATTGGAGATTTCATTGGTTCGGATCACTGGATCAAAACCAATAAAATCTCAAGTTGTTAGCGGGAGGTGGAATTACGTAGATTTAGATGACGTAATATGAAACAGCTGTTAACATTTTTCGAATTCCTGATGATGTTATAGACCCTAAAAGGTTTGGGTAAGGGACGCGGAAACGCCGCAGGCGTTATATATAAAATTTATTTTCGCTAGTTGCATTTTTGTAAATAAAACTTTGTAGTTTAAAAAAAATAGCATTTTTAATTGACTTAATTTAATTTAACGCTCCGTAGTATCCCTACTTGACCCGAGAGGTGGGAAATACAACGTCAAAGAAACGAATTTACCTAATTTTTTGTTTAAAAATCTTTAATACTAATAAAGAATACAGAAACATTTCATTTAAAAAGCTTGTTCTAGAGGAAAAAAATCAGGATAGGTTTCCATTTAAAAATAAATTGTTATAATTAACTCAAAAATTTTAATTAATAAAAAATGCTAAATATGCTATTAAAGTTGCCTTTTTATAGTCATTCAACCTCCATATTTTCTTTTCTTATAAATGCATATAATTTAGCCGAAAATCGCTTGGTTACATATATTTGACCAACCAAGAACAATGTGGTTACAAATACTCGGGTTTATTTGTTTTTTGAATAAAAAAGTCACCCGCAAATGTTCATTTTATGTCCAAACAAGATTAACACTTGCACGGATTTACAATGTTCAAAACGTTAAATATGTAAAAGACTTTTATAAAGTAGCGACAGATTAATAGGTGCTTTTGATTATTTAGTTGTCGCCCTAAATAAATTATGTAAGAAGGCTTTGAAACAAGAACTGAGATGACTCAAAGCCGAAATTAATCTGTTACTAAAAGATCGTCGAAAAATCAAATTCCAAAAAAAAAAATAGATGCGTATCATTTAGTGCAGAGAAGGCATTTTAAAAAAATGTTGAACGAGAATCATGAGTTTCCTTCGACGTCTCAGTAATTCTAATCGTAAGTAAATTGCGTTAATAGAAGTTTTTGCAACAGAAACAGAAATTGACAAGGACATATAAAGCTGCGCTTTGGGAAATAGAAGAAAAGGAGATTCATAAGAAACAATAATTGATGAAGAGACAGATTAAAGAAATCTTTATATTGCAAAGGCATCAGATTTTGACAAGAAACGAGAAGGAAAAAGAACACGATTTCGTCTGCTTCTACAACCCAAAGAAAAGTTGGGAAGTGGCCGAAGTTACAACAAGACTGGAAAGAACCATACGAAATAGAAAAGTGACTAAATAATGTAGTGTTTAGAATAAAGTGAGAACAGCAACATGCTAAGGTGGATCATGGCAATCGTTTAGCCTTCTATCATGGCGCAAAGACCCTATAGTATTGGTCAGGACGTCGAATTTTTAAGGAGGGGGTAGTATGGCAAATTTACATTTAGAAGTCTGGTTAGTTGTTCATGAATTTGCAAATTGAGATGGAAATATAGTAAATAAATTATTAAAAAAAGGGTTCAACTAAAGGAGAGAACTCAAAACGTTATTTTGCGAAACACGTTGGTTAATAAAGTGTTTGGACCGGTCAAAAGTGTGTTTGTAGAAGCTTCAAACGTAACAATAGAAATTTTTCTGTTGAAGCTTCAAAGTGACGACAAACTGGTGAGAAATCAAGCTAAAATTGGCACTAATACAACTTTATGTGAGCTTTTTTGGGTACCTGTAAACGAATGCAATGCCTAAAGTAGATTTACTATTTATTTTATGCAGTTAGAGAGTTAGATTAAGTTCGAAGATCCAAAATTCTTCAATAAATTAACTAAAAACATTAGGTAAAACTAGAAGCTAAAACTTTTTAACTTTATTTCAAAAACATTTAAAAGAAATGTTTTTATGATTAGTTATTTTGAAAAATATTGATTGTTTCACCACCAAATCGCCACTTACACGCTAACGTATACAACTCCAAAACTAAATGTGAGTATAGTCGCCTAAGAAATCTAAGGTCCCTGACTTCTAAAGTCCGCAATAAACCAAGAGTAGTTCCTTACCTGAGGCATCGACAGGGAGCGTAAAACTTGTGGATAAGTAAAATTTGCATAAATATCCTATCACTGAAGATTAGTTTACCATTAGAATCAACACTAGCCATTATTTGGTTTATTGTGGGCTTTAGAAGTCAGGAACCTTAGATTCCCGAGACAGCTATACCTATGTCCATTGAAGAAAGTCTTCTTTTCGAAAGTGTTTACACACCAACAGAGTTTTTCTACTTTCAAGATATTTTTCTAAAATTTACGTGTTTCTTGATGGAAAATTTATGAAGAGACATCCTTTGTTGTGCACTAATGTATACAACATGCACAACCCGTATTGGATCTATTTAAACTCGTTTTAACACCCAAATTCACAAATAACGTTGCCGATTTGAATTTAAAACCTTGGCAATATATATATGCCTTATATCTTGACCGTAAGGTGTCGCCACGGGTCGCCATTTTGTTGAATACAGACTGTGTATATAACGGTAAGAAATTCTATAACTCGACTCTCATTAGATTAAAAAAAACATTTCAACGGTTTTAAATTTGACATATTATTTTTGAGTTTTTTAGATTGTCCTCCCCATTTGACAAAAAACACCTCTAAACTTCTTTTTTTTAATGCAAAGGTATTTATTGTAATAGCTCGTTACAAAGAGCTTTAAACAAGAAATATCACCCACTATAAACTGTTAAATTTTTCTAATCTGATAAGCGCAAAATATTAGTAAACAAATCGAACAATAAGCTCCAGAAATGTTCCCAAATGTTAAAAATAAGATAAGATTTTGAATTAGTGTTACGCTAGAAAAGAATGATAAATATTTTCAACAATATTAACACTGAAAAAACCTACTCCAATATTTCATTTTTGGCGGGTTAATCTAAGTTTAGAAATATATAATGTTTACTAAACCTTCAATTAAATATTCGGACAAAAGGTTTAAATCGAACAAAACTAGAACAGCTGTTTTTGATTTCCTCAAGTGTGATAAGACTGCACGCGATTTATTGTTGTATAAAACACAGATAGTTAGTTTGTTTAGGTAAACTAATACCACGATCAACAATCAACACCAAGGAAAGAAGCACGTGCTTGTGCAAAAAATGACTAACGAGAACTAGCTTTAATATAAGAAATGCGATAATCCAGGAATATAAACCAAAATTTATAAATTTTTATAAAAAAGAATTTTATTTAACTTTAGCGCCCTCTAGCCCCTAGACAGCGCAACTTTTTCAAGCATCTCAGGTTGTCTACAAATATTTTAGGACACACCTGTATAAATTTAAGACATTTGAGTGTGCGAAGTAACAAAGATGTTTGCCATTCAAGAATGCAAATCTCGCTTAATAATTCAACATTATGATATTTCAATGTGAGGTCAGGTCACGTCAATAGAAATATTGTGATAAAGAGTATTCGGATACAATAAAAAAAAATCGGAAATATTAACACTGTCAAGATTGCTCCTCTAAACCAAAAAAAGATGAACAAAAAAACTGAAATTAGGATTGCACGTTGTTCCGTTTCACAGTGCGCATGCGTAACCGTTACACAATCATTTGTTTTCATTCGATTTCGGCAATAAAATTTATACACGTGCGTGTTAATTTTCATATTTAGCAACCTTTCTTAATTAAAAAAAATCTAAGACGCAGCTTTATTATAAAAATCTTGATTAAACCATCGCATGCAGCCAAGTGCGGCTCATTTGCATGGATATTTTTTTAGAAAATTTAATATAGCTTTGAAATAAAATTACGTAAGGTAGGTCGTCAGTAAGTAAACAGATGTTTCGCAAAAAACGCGGTGATAAGACAGTGATTTAGCCTTGTATGTCTAATTTTAACCTGATTTGAATAATTTGAAAAAATGTCAAGTAGAGATCAGTGCCAAAAAAGGCTGTTATCTGAAACCGTTGCATTATTTAAAAATTGCAATATTTGGCCTTGAGAACCAAAACAACATGTTCTTTACTGATATTGATACTTCCGATATTGTAATAGAGATATGTGTTTGAGGTGAAAAAAACGTGCTCGAGTTGTAGAAGCGTTACATAAGGGCTGTTAAAAGAACTTACCGGTTTTCCGTTGGTCCGTTGTAAGTCCTATCTTCGCGGTTTCTCCTGTTATTGCGTTCTTCTCGGTTTTCGTTATTGAATTTATTGAAGTTCCGTTCAGGTTTTCCTTCTAGATTAGACCTCTGGTGATTCGATTTGGCATCTAAAGAAGCAAAATAAACCGTGTATATATAAATTTTCTTTTGAAATTAGACATCACATGTGCACTGAAATGGCCGTCCCAAGAAAGCTGTTAAACTCACCTTCGCGTTTGTTTTCTTGGACTTTATGAATGGTGTTTTCCTTGTTGGTTTTTTTTTGGACATTCACCGGCTTTCCTTTGGCCGGTTCAGCCTTTCCCTTGTTTTCCTTTTCGGCGACTTTATTCTTCTTTTTCGATTCTTTCTCTTGTTCTTTGAGGTTGAGCGTTTCTAGTGGATCAGATTCATCATCCAAAAATAGTGCGTACCTGTTGGCGACGCCGATTCCGTAAGAATTTTCCATTATGGAATTTACGGATTATTTCTTCACAACGAGAGGATGTTGGAAGATTTGTTTATGGCTACTTAGCCCCCTGTTTTCACGTACTCATTCGACGCAATATGGCCGGTCGCACGAGGATTCGCCCGCGCAACTCTCGCGATACCTGAATTGCGCAGGACAGACAACCGCGAAGTCGCGAACATCCAATTGTTAGACAACCGCCAGGTTCAAACATCTCACCAAAGAATAACATCGAAGCAAATTCATCTTAATTTCGCGAAAATTACTTCTAATTATACTCCACATACAAAACACACGTGTGTTAACTAGCAGTAGATAGAAACTCAAGAAATAACAATCACTCTTACCAAATGAAAAAGGTACAATGTGGGGTGTTACCTCTAACAGCATGTTATCAAGTGTCTAAATTGCTAAGACAAACTTCATTTTTATTAATTACGGGTTAAATATCAGATTTTTTTTATTTTTGCAATTTTGCATGTATTTGTTAAGGGAGAGGGACGAGATTTTTGCTGATGGGGGTATATACGTATATACAACACATACCTTAGTCTGCCTAAACGTCTACGGACAGGACTTCTACTGTGCTACCGGTGCTTCCGCACGTGCAACGGCCACGTAATTTAGCAATTTTAATTTAAAATTTATGCTATTAAAATGTTACTTCTTAACTTAGGATGACCAGACGTCTGAATAAAGCCGACTTTTTACTTTTGTCTGTTTTTTTAACCATGATTTGTTTTTTTAACAGAAAGAAACCAGTAAGCATTGGAAATTTGAAATAATAATAATGATAATAATAATAATACATTTATTTCCTACAGAAACAACATAAAATGTAAAACAATGAGTAAACTAAATAGATACTTATTCAGATATTAAGTCCCTTAACCTAAAAAAGTGCGTATAATATCGGCTCAAAACGAATTGGGGATCACCTAAATAATTGCAACATTTGCAACTACCCAATAAACATGTTGCAAATTTAATTTTAAACTTAAATAGTTAAATACAATATACTTACAAAGTCTTATTATACCATACAGGGTGTCCCAACTAAAATTTGCACCCCCTAAAATCTCCGAGTTTGTCCAAGTTTCGAAATAAGGATAAAACAGGTCAATTTTAACTTAGAGGGAGGTCAAATTTTATCATAGTTTCAAAGTTATTACTATCCCTCTAGTTCCCAGAGCCACTCATTCAAAAAATTTAAATAGCCAGTGGGATCGAGTGACACATCATTTTAAAGCTGCTTTTATTGTCTATGCAACCACGTTTCTTTTATAAATTTTGATCGATTTTTTTTAGAGATTTTTGCCTTGATTACTGTGAGAGGAAACAAAGGTGATTATAAAAAAACAATTCAACTTAACGAATGTATTGCTCAAAATGCCCGCTCTCAACTTTCATACAATGCACAGTATATCCAAATGCAAAACTTTCGGCCAAAAATTCTGAAACTTACAGAAACGATTACCAACAGGAAAGTAACATTTTTAATTGGGGTTGCAAGAGTTTTTTTTTTAAATAAAGTAATATCAATAAAAATTAATGTAAAAGATAAAAAATATTTCTAAAATATTAACTGAAAAATATTGAACATTTTTTTGCATAAATATCTGGGGTAGTAGGGTTGAAAATTTGTCTAACTTTAGTAATATCAAAATAAATTAATGCGTAAGGTTAAAAATAAGTACAAAATAGTAATTTAAAATTAGATTTCTTTATTCATAATAGTTGTGATAGGGGTGGTTATGACAGTGAAATTAAAATGATCTAAAAACTTAATCTTCTTCGGACAAATCAGACTCTGATATCTCTTCTGAAGAAAATGAATTAAGAAAAAAAGTTCAAGTATTCCATAAACATCTGGTTTCAAAAGAAGTTCTAGAGCTTTGGGGTTTATGGGACCGCTTCGTTTTTGAGGTATTTTTCTTAAACTACTAATTTAAGGGCCAAAAAAAATCAAAAAGCAGTAAAAAATTCTTGGTGCGTATTTTCCCTAGACATTTTTCTAGTATGACTGCATCTATACATTTTCAGGTCTTTATTTCAACACTCTTGTGCTTTTTCTGAAATAATCCCGCAACCTTTATTATTATGTCAACTACATGTATTAAAATTTTATGTACACTTGCTGGCATTAATACCAGCCATACTTTATAGTTACTTTACATTGTATTTCTCATTGCATTCTTATATTGCAAGAAGAAAACAGGTGGAAACCTCTTACTGTGTAAATATTGAGAAGATGTGAGACCTATTTTTTTTATTAAATATTAATAATTATAGTAAAATTTTTTAATTTTGTACTAATATTGTTTTACAAAATTTCAAAAATTGAGCTTTGATTTACTAATTAGAACTTTAATAAATATTAATTAACTGATTTGGCCACACAAAAAAAAATAAAAATCAGAAAAAGATGCAAAAAGGTGCAAATTTTTTTATATTTATGGAAAGAACAAGCTTTAAGCCATCTTTTTCTGAAAAAAAAAGTATTCGGATGTTGCAGGATGTTTAACGCGGGATGTACCTCTAGTCAAACGTAAAATTTGTGCTTTTGCGCAGCGATTTTACCTGTGCTTTTTAACAGCTGATTTTTGCATAATAAAGTAATGTTTTTTGTTAAATTTATGTATTATAATAAAGTATTTATTGTAAATTATATATTTCGTCTATGACTTTTTAATTTATTGTAACACAGAATCTGAAAAACGCCATTTAAACAGTCAATATTTTCGCTGCAATCAACTACCAGAACTCAGTGTCCTAGAAATTGTTACTTTATGTACTTGGTCTTGGTACACACTAATTGGGAGGCATACCCTTACAAAAAAGGTGTATAAAATAAGTTGAGATATTTAGCTTTCTAATAAGAGTCATTTTAAATTTTAAAGACATTTGGAAAAGTCGCAATTTTGCTATTTTGGCCAGGAGTAAAAAAATCTGACACACTGTGGAATGGTACAAACGATTTTCAAAATCTTGCCTAACGTTTTGCAACATTTCGGGCGTGATCAAACGACATTGGGTGATGATTTTTTCTCGAAGCACTTGAAGCGATTCAGATGGTGTTGCATAAACATTAGACTTTAAGTGGTCCCACAAAAAGAAATCCAAAGCGGTTAAATCGGAAGACCTAGGTATCTATTGTCTGGGAAAATAAGCATCTAAAAAAATCCGTACTCGTAGATGATAATGGAGAGGCGCTCCATCTTGTTGAAAAAAAGTTTTCTTTTAGTGCTTGAATGATTAAAGAGTCAGTTCTTTTTTGAGATTTTTGCCTAGACCACTGTAAGAAAAAACAAAAGTGGTTATAAAAAACTAGTTCAATTTAACGAATATATTGCTCAAAATGTCCACCCCCAACTTCCATACAATGGTACAAACGATTTTTAAAAGCTTGTCTAACGTTTTGCAATATTTTGGGCGTGACCAAAATGTGATTTTTTTTTCGAAGGACTTGAAGAGATTCAGATGATGTTGCATAAAACTGAGAGTTTGTGTAGCCTCACAAAAAGAAATTCAAAGGGGTTAAATCGGAAGACCTAGGTGACCACTCAGTAGGACCTCTCCGCCCTATCCATTGTCCGGAGAAACGAGCATCTAAGAAATCGCGTACTCGTATATGATAATAGAGAGGCGCTCCATCTTGTTGAAAGAAAAGTTGGTTTTCGTAGAGATTTATGTCTTCTTCAAGTGCATGAATGATTAATAAGTCAATAAAGTTTTCTAACAACTGCAAATAGCTGCCACCAGTCAAACTGCCTTCTATAAAAAGTAACCGATAATGTGATCACCTCGAATGCCTGCCGAAAAGTTTAATTTTTAGGGCGTTTGGCTGTACTTTTCAAGGAAAATGTGTGGATTAGTATCACTTTAATAACGACAATGTGCCCATTTACTTTACCGTTCAACATAAACGTACTTTCATCAGAGAAATAAATATTGTAGAGTAAATGGGTCATTATTTAAACGCTGAGTAAAATTTTTGCACAACTGTAAACGTTGATTCGGATTATCGTTTAATTTTTGTACAAATTTTAGTTTGTATGGGTAAAACTTGTGGTTTTTGACAATTTGATGTACACTACTTTTTGACATACCAGAATCTTAAGTAATTTTTCTGATGCGTCTGTTATTCATTAAAAGATAACCAAGAACAGTCACTTTAACAGAATCGTTTTGCATAGAACGCTCCCGATAATGTTTATTTTTTACAACAGACCACGTTTCTTTAAATTTTTCAATTAAAGCAGTTACGTATTGACGACTAACTTGTTGTTCTACATAATTTGCGTTAAAAAGTTTAGAAGCGACACTAGCACAATTGTCATTTATTTTATTACCGTAGTAGAGTTTTACTAGTTTAATTCTTTGTTTTGTACTAAAAACTATTTTAATAACTACAGATTTTATTTTTAACTTAGTTATTGAACGACAATGATATATGGAATCAAGTAAGAAACTATGTAAAAATGATGATTTTACCACCTACAGTCAAAATTTCTTGTTACTTTAAAAAGGATACACATTAGTGCAGATAAGATAACGTTTATAAGAATTGTAAGTCCATCCATACCAAAAAACTTGTTTACAATTTAAACGAGCGTTTCGGATTGACAATTTTGAAAATTTTAATAAACCTAAAACAATTTTGCGATCCTCAAAAAAGAATCGTTTAAAATTTATAAAAAAATACGTGGTTGCATAGCAGCTTTAAAATGATGTGTTACTCGATCTCATTTGCTATTTAAATTTTTGAATGAGTGGCTCTGGGCGCTAGAAGGATATAGTAATAACTTTGAAACTATGATAAAATTTGATTCCTCTTTAAGCAAAATTTGACCTGTTGTAGCATTTTTTCGAAACTTGGACGAAATCGGAGATTTTTTTGAGGAGGGAGTTGCAAATTTTAGTTGAGACATCATGTATATTATTACCTCATGTCAATAATAAAATTTGATGTTTCAAATTTGTTTTAGCGCGTAATAATAGTTTTGACCTAAGTATTAATTTTACAGTACCTACTATAACAAAAAACGTTCTTAAAATAAAACTTAAATTTCTTTTTTACAATTGTTCTCAAAATAGTTAATGATCTCTGTATTGCCTGCAAAATTTGTTTTTTCGAGATCGTTCGGAAAATTACAATTTACAGCTGTTGACACTAGTAAAGACCTCCGGTACGTAAAAAAGTTTTTGCGGCTTTAGCATAGAAATTATTGTACAATCATCCGGGAAATTAGATTTAGCTGCTGTTGCATAAATTATAGTTGCCCAAAAAGCGAGGCTGTCTTGCTTTGCCGGCAATTTTTCTAGAGTAAGCGTTGTAAATTTGAAATACTCAGTTGTAATTGGCTTTTGAAAATTTGTTAGGGCAAACACTAAAACCACTGTATTCGTTTAAAATACTTTATTCACCATCTATACAGTTTTATCTCTAATATCATCTAATACACGGTACGATAAGAGAGCTATGCGCCGTTTTGAATATTATTTCACGTCGCGTCGGTGGGACGTTTGAAAATTTGCACTTAGGTGCAGTTTCTAAGATTGGTTCATTTCGAAAATTAACGAATCAGAAATGAGTAGGTATTTCAATTTTTCAACACTTACTGTTTTTTTTTTCTAGTAAGAAAACAAAGTCTAGCATAGAGAAAAAACTGTTACAATAATCAAAATCTTTTTTCAATACAATATTAATTAATTGATTTTTGATAAATTTGTTTACCTTACTTTACACCTATCTTTAATTAAATAAAACAAAAATCATAAAAACTGATTTTTATCTTTTAATCAGAAGTCCTAAACGCCATACTGGCACAAATAAAAAACGAAAATGACAAGCGCGGATTGGAATAAAATTTGAATTAAAACTTAATACAGGCTGTCTCAGAACTGGCGGATCAGCCGTAAACTACAAGTTTCTCTCTTCAACTTAATACCAAATTCCGCAAAAATATTTTTCTAAATTCTAAACTTGTCAAAGTAACAATTGTTAATTTAAAAAAAATAAATGTTCTGATCAGCTGAATATACAAAAAGCTATCAATTTTGTCTTCCCGATTATACAGTAGATCAAATAAATATTGAAAGTTTTAGAGTTAATTTTATTGCAACATGGAACACCTGTATACAGAGTGACATAAAAGTATGGAATAAAATTCATATTTTCTAAGTTAATGTTTTTTTAGAAAAACGCCAAGACAGGTCGATTTTGTTTTTCTATTGCGCATGTTTTTCACTTGTTTTCAAATTTTTTTTGGTCAACTGGTTTTTTGCTGTGACGTAATCGATAGTTTTTCTAAATAGCAACACCTATTTTTGTTGTTAAATATTGAAACTACTTTTTTTTCTGCGTATAACAGTATAACATTTATAGGGTCTAACATAAAAACTTTAAGTAATTTAACCAATTTAAATATTTTATTGCATTTTTCAAAATAGACACAATTTTTAACAGAATTACTGAACTACATGTTCAAATTGACGTCCTTCCGTTTCTTAGTAATAAAATAACTAATTTTCAAACTCCGTTAGCAAATTATTTATCATTTTTGGCTAACTATAATTAAGCGGTCTACTTTTATGTCACTCTGCATTATATTAATTTATAACTAGATACTATACTATAATTTTATTACAAGCGTAATAAAAAAAGACAATGTAGTATTTTGCAACATTATTTTTTTTGGTTTTAATTATCAGTGTTTTAATCGGCTTTAATAAGCGATAATATGTATAACAAATTGTAAACAAGGGTGGATGGGCGATATCAACAATGTATGTGGAGGTGTCAATTTGGAGCTGACAATTACCTACTTATCATGAAAATTGAACATTGTTTTCAATGTTGATATAAACGTTTGTTATTTACACATTTCAATCATTACTATCAAAAATTTTTCGTAGAATCTCAAAGAGAAATAAATTTTGTTTTTACTTGGGATTCTACGAAGGACTTTTTGAATCGTTATTCTCGTAGCGACGCCGACATAAAGTATTCTGCGAATTGTGCAATTAAATTAATTGTGTCAAAAGGTAATTTTTCAAGAATAATATAAATGTACAAAAAGCTGCCGAATACCGCATTTCCAAAGATTTTTGCAATTTCTGAAAACATCTTATTTGTATTGTTTCCCTCCACGGAAATCTTTAGTAAAAGACGATAGATTTTTTTGCTTTGAAAGAAAACCAGAGTGAAAACATGTAAGTTCGCCCTCTCTGATATTTTAATTGCCCCCTCTGAGATTTTGACCTGGCTACTGACTTAGGGAGTAGGACTCTCGCGCACGGCGAAATCTCAAAGATTTTACAAAATTGTACGTATTTCTGAAAAGTTAGGTACTTAGATGATATTTTAGGTAAATTTTCTAATAAAAGTAAACAAAAATCTTAAAAATTAGAGTTAGAAAGCAATATTCTAACTCTCAATAGTCTAAAATAAGTCAGTTTCATAGTCTACAGACAATAGTCTATTTTAATAGTTTAAAAATACATTTTTAGACAGAACGCTTCTTGAGGTAGAAATAAAGAAAGTGATATATTTTATTATTTTTCAATAAAATGGAGACGCCAGAAATTTACTTTGTCCTAAGTGTCAAAATATCTAAATCTGGTTCTCTACTTGACATATTTATTACTTTATGTCAATGATAAAAAATGATGTCCAAAATTTATCTTAGCGCGTATTAATAATAGTTTTGACCTAGGTATCAATTTTTCAGTATTAAAACAAAGAACGAACTTAATTTTTTTTACAATTGTTCTCAAAATAGTTGTTTTTGGTTTTTGTATTGTCTGAGAAATTTATTTTTTTAGACCGTCCGGAATTTGCACCTATGCTATATTTGCACCTGTTGACATTAGTAATGACTGGGAAGTGCACTTAAAAATTAAAATTTTTATAAAAAAAATAGCTGATATGCTTGCACTAAAAACGTTTTGTGCATTTCGGCCACAAAATCTTTTAACATCTTAGGCACAAAGCGCTCTGAGCAAAATTTTTTTTCTTGGTACGTTAAAAAATGTTTTGCGGCTTTAACATAGGAATTATGGTGCAATCGTTCGCGAAATTCAATTTTACTGCAATTTCACAAATTACAGTTACACAAAAAGCGCTTTGGCGGCAATTTTTCCAGAGTAAGCGTTGGAAATTTGAAATGCTCAGTTGTGATTGATTAATTTCAAAAAATAATGAATCAGAAATGAGTATTTCAAATTTTCAACGCATATACTGTTTTCATTCTGGTAAAAAAACAAATCCTAAGCTTACAGTTAAAACTGTTATAACAATCAAAATTTTTATTCAATACAATATTTTTGAATTAATTTTTGATGACAAGCGCGAGTCAAATTGAAATTTGAAATAATAATTAATACATACGAGCGTAATAAAAAAAACCAGTGTAGTGTTTTACAGCTTTTTTATGGTTTTAATTACCAGTGTTTTAATGGGCTTTAATAATTACAAACAGGGGTGGATGGGCGATGTCAACAATGTGTGTGGAAGTGTCAATTTGGCGCCGACGATTACCTATTTATTATAAAAACTAAATACTATTTTCAATGTTGATATAAACGTTTGTTATTTACACATTTTAATCATAACTATCAAGAAGTTTTTCCTAGAATTCCAAAGAGAAATAAATTTTGTTTATACTTGGGATTCTACGAAGGGCTTTTTGAATCGTTGACGTGCCGATGCCGACATGAGGTATTCTGCGAATTGTGCAGTCTGCACAGGGTAATTTCGCCCTCTGATCTTTTAATTGCTCTAAGATCTTGACGTGGCAACACTGGCAACTGACTTGGACGAGTAAAACAGAGGCTTAGAGCAAAAAATCGAAAATGCCCCAAAATTGTACGTATTCCTGAAAAGCTTGCTACTGAAATAATATTGTAGCTGAATTTTCTGGTAAAAGAAAGCAAAAATTTTGAAAATTAGAATTAGAAGCACTAGGGCTAAGACAAGCCCATTTTAGACAGAATTTTTTTTGAGGTATAAATAAAAGAAGTGATAGATCTTATTATTTCGCAATAAAATGCAGTTACATGAAATATCTTCTATCTTAAAAACAATTAACTATAAATTTGACTGAAAAATTATCTGGATAATTAAATTTTATGCAGAATAATTCTGCATATAATTCTGGATTCTGCAAATATCTGGATAATTTAAATGCTTTTTTCATAAAACTTAGAAGAGACACTTACAATTTTTTCAACATTTTTTGTAATAGTGGTCTTTGCTAAATAAAGTCTTAGCTAATTTATAATTAATAAAAAACTATTATCTAGTCGTTCGTTACTTGGACAAAAATAATATTAAATATGTCAATTTTTTCAATTGAACAAACAAAGAATAACATATAAAATCGATTTTAATAAAATTATTAATGATTTAGTATAATTAAAATCACGTAAAATTATTTATAAATTATAATAAATTGTTATATAATTAGGTAAATTAGTTTTGTACAAAACATCTAATAACAAGTACTTTGTTATTCTTTGTTTTTATTTTATTTTGTATTTGAAATAAATACGGTGCTTTGAAAATAGTTTCAACCGACATGACTATCTAAATCAAGATAAAAATCATAATAAAACATTTGTATATCACATTTTTTTTTGAATTTGAGCTACTGATAATAGACATAAAGACAAAGTAATCGTTTAGCAACATTTACGTACTTAATATCAATTATATGGTTTGATTTGCAATCAAACCTGATAACGTATAAGTAAGATCAGTTCTGAATGCACTGTAGAATGTTAAAAACTTGATAATTTAGGTAGAGGACGCCAGAAATTTATTTGCCTTAGGTAACAAAAGATTTAAAGTCCGGCTGTGTAGACTCTGTAATACTTAATATATTACTTTATGATGTCTTTCGACACAACATTGTCTTTCTTTGGTAACAATTTTTTAGTGTAAACACTGGAAATTTGAAATACTCATCTGTGATTAGATTATTTTATAAATTAACTAATTACAAATAAATATTACAAATTTCTAACGTTTACTGATTTTTTCAGGTAAAAAACAAATTCCAGAATACAGTACAATTGGTAAAACTTAATAAAATAAAAAATATGAAATTTATTTTTTAAAAGAATTACATATTAAGGTTTGTCATTGTATTTTGCTCTACTGTAGTTTAAGAGCATTCGATTTTACCATTTTAATTCAAGAACGTGTTATTATTGTTACTATACAATTAATTAAAAATGTAGCAGGTTTTTTAAGTGTTTTTCAAAAACTAAAAAACAATTTATAAAATTATGAGACTATTCTTTGAAATAAAGACGGTTGACAACCTTAAATAGCGCTAAAATTTTTAAATTAATTTTTTAAGTATCTATTATATTTAAGAGCATTTGATTTTACCATTTTAATTCAAGAACCTGTTAGTGTTGTTACTATACAATTAATTGAAAAAAAGCAAGTTTTTATATGTTTTTCATGGAGTAAAAAACAGTTTATAAAATTATGAAACTGTTCTTTAAAATAAAGACAGTTGAAAACCTTAAATAGCGCCAAAATTTTTAAATTAATTTTTTAAGTATCTACTATATTTAATAAGAGCATTTGATTTCACCATTTTAATTTAAGAACGTGCTATTATTGTTACTATAAAAAGAATTAAAAGAAAAAGCGGTTTTTTAAGCGTTTTTCAAGAACCAAAATACTGTTTATAAAATTATAAAACTGTTTTTTGAAATAAAGAAGGTTGACAATCCTAGATAACAGCAAAATTTTTTAAATTATTTTTTTTTATCTCTACTATACTTAAGAACATTGATTTTACTACTACTTTAATTCACGAACAGGTTATTATTGTTACTACACAATTAATTGAAGGAGATAGCGGGGTTTTTAAGTGTTTTTTAAGAACTAAAAAACATTTAATAAAAGTACGAAACTGTCTTTTGAAATAAAGACGGTTGACAACCCTAAAAACGCCAATATTTTTAAATTAAATTTTTAAGTATTTACTATACTTAAGAGCATTCGTATTTACCATTTTAATTCACAAACGTGTTATTATTGTTACTACAAAATTAATTTGAATAGAAAGCGGATTTTTAAAGTGTCTTTGAAAGACTAAAAACCGTTTAAAAAATTATAAGACTGTCCTTTAAAATAAGCACGGTTGACAAACCTAAATAGTCCCAAAATTTTTAAATGAATTTTTTAAGTATCTACTATACTTAAGAGCATTCCATTTTACCATTTTAATTCAAGAACGTGTTATTATTGTTACTATACAATTAATTGAAAAGGAAAAAAGATTTTTTAAGTGTTTTTCAAGGATTAAAAGACAGTTTATAGAATTATGGAACTGTCCTTTGAAATAAAAAGGGTTGACAACCCTAAATAGCGCCAAAATTTTTAGATTAATTTTTTAAGTATCTACTATACTTAAGGGCATTGGAATTAAAAATTTAATTGAAGAACGTGTTATTATTGTTACTACACAATTAATTTAAAGAGAAAGCGGATTTTTAAAGTGTTTTTCAAGGATTAAAAAAACAGTTTATAAAATTATGGAACTGTTCTTTGAAATAAAAACGGTAGATAATTCTAAATAGTGCCAGAGTTTTTGAATTAATTTCTTAAGTATCTGCTATACTTAAGAGCATTCGATTTTATCATTTTAATTTAAGAACGTATTATTATTGTTACTATACAATTAGATACTGAAAAAAAAACGAGATTTTAAGTGTTTTTGAAGAACTAAAAGACAGTTTATAAAATTATGGAACTGTTCTTTGAAATAAAGACAGTTGAAAACCTTAAATAGCGCCAAAATTTTTAAATAAATTTTTTAAGTATCTACTATACATACTTAAAAGCATTGGCATTAACGTGTTATTATTGTTACTACACAATTAATTTAAAGAGGAGGCGGAGTTTTAAAGTGTTTTTCAAAGAGTAAAAACAGTTTATAAAATTATGCGACTTTTCTTTAAAATAAAGACGGTTGACAACTCTAAATAGTTCTAAAATTTTTAAGTTAATTTTTTAAGTATCTACTATACTTAAGAGCATTCGATTATACCATTTTAATTCAAGAACGTGTTATTATTGTTACTATACAATTAATTAAAAAAGAAAAAACATTTTTTAAGTGTTTTTCAAAGATTAAAAGACATTTTAAAAAATTATGAAACTGTTCTTAGATAGCGCCAAGATTTTTAAATATTTTTTTAAAATTTTTACTATATTTAAGAACATTCGATTTTATCATTTTAATTTAAAAACGTGTTATTATTGTTACTACACAATTAATTTAAAGAGAAAGCAGGTTTTTAAAGTGTTTTTCAAGGATTAAAAAACAGTTTATAAAATTATGAAACTGTTCTTTAAAATAAAGACAGTTGAAAACCTTAAATAGCGCCAAAATTTTTAAATGAATTTTTTAAGTATCTATTTGCTCTACTTAAGAGCAATGGATTTTACAATTTTAATTCAAGATCGTGTTACTGTATTTAAAAAAAAGCGTGTTTTTTAAGTGTTTTTTAAAAACTAAAAGACAGTTTATAAAATAATGAAACTGTTTTTTGAAATAAAGATGGTTGACAATCTATAATAGCGCCAAAAATTTTAAATTAATTTAAAATTACTAATTAGGTGTCTACTGCGCATGCGGAAGTCTCAAAGCAAAGTGGAAATCCTGTCCGTAGACGCTTGTTATGATGGGGGTTTTGTCGGTGGCGCTACCGCTGGCGAACACCTGAGTTACTAAGTGTAGTGCGTTGTGAGTGTAGACTCGGTAGACTCCATAGGTATGCTGATAAAAAATCGGAGAAAAACATCTTCGTTTGTGTAAAATGTTATAGACTTGAAAGAAAGTAGTGTGTGAAGTGTCCTGTGTTAAGTGTTTTTGTGTATAATGCCTTTAATTAAGGTTGGAACAAGTCTAGTATAGGGTAATTGGGTACAGGCTCGGCCTGGTCTACGTATTCTCAATTCCAAGTATTGCTGTTTTCAAGAATGGTGCATCATAGAACCTAAGTATGTTATATTTTTGAGTTTTTAGTTGGAAGTGGGGTTTTTATTTAGCTTGATGTAAAGTGAGCTGTGTTTACTTTGGGGTGGCTGTCAGATATTGATAATTTATTATAGGGTTTGTTTATGATTTTAATTGACGTTTGAGATCGCCTACTTGATATGCAGTTTTCTCAAAATAGATGCAATACGACTTTGTACTTAGCTCAATTTTGTTTAATATTCCTTCAAGAGACTAATTCGTAATAATAAATCAATAACATTGATTTTTAGAACGTGTCATGCAGAATAATAGTTTTCGTAATGTGATTAGTTATTAAATTAGCAAGTGTAATGTAATCAATTCCAATTCAATAATTAATTGCAATTTAATTGAGTTGAGAATAAGTATTTATCATTTATCAGATGAAAGTATAAAGCTTGTTCGTTTCTATTTATGAATTCCTAGAAAAGCATTGTACCATCTCGAGTCTATTTAAATTCTGTCAATGTATTCTTGAAATAACCAATTTATTATTTGTTATCACATTTATTGTCCATTTCACAACTTTCATCACAATACTTCAACTTTTGACCCCTTTATCTCTCGTTTTTACAAATTTTTCAAATCAACTCGGAAATTGATGCAGAACTTATTTTTAGATAATGCAGGATAAGAAATTTTGGCAGCAGTACAAGGCTATTCAAGGATCACGATTTTACCAAGAACTAATTTTTTTCAAAAACTATTTAATAATAACATAAAATAAATTATACCGTAGTAGGCGGTAACTGGAGTTACTTCTAGATATAATTACTAAAAACTATCAAAAAAACATTTAAATTACCAAAAAAAATACAAAACATTTTTCATCAACATAAAAAAAGGAGTTCATAGCCACTTGCCTTATTTATTTTGAAGTGGGGTAAAAGAAAATTCTGTCGTAATTAATAGTAAAATGGGAAATTTACAGAAAAAACAAAAACAAAATCTAATTAAGTCATATTTTTGACAATAGTTGGTAGAAATTACATCTTTACATTTTCCTATTAATTTAATCAGATTTTATCATATGGGTTTCGCAAATTTTTGCGGAAAAGCCTTATGGATTCTCTCACTGAAATTAATTGGAATGGGGATATTTTTTCTTGAATATGTAATTAAATACCATAATGGAAATAAATGAAGTATCAAAATATTGCCAAATTTTTTATTGTCAACCCAATCAGTATTTTTTGTTAAGAATGTTATTATTAAAATTACACATTTTGATGCCAGAATTTTTTATTGCTATTCTAAACTATTGAAGTAATTGCAACCTTACAGATTTCGATTTTATTTATCATTATTTGGACCTGACATATTTTTTATTTTAACCCTTAACTGGTATGGTGGGTCACATATGACTTAGAGAATATTTTAATTTGTATTATTTTAGACAGTTTTGAAACTTGCGACATATAAATACTAAACATTTTTCACCAACATAAAAAGGAGTTTATAGCCACTTGCCTTACTTATTTTGAAATGGAGTAAAAGAAAATTCTGTGGTAATTAATGGTAAAATGGAAAATTGACAGAAAAAACAAAATTTAATTTAGTCTTATTTTTGACAATAGCTTGTAGAAATTAACTATTTATATTTTCCTATTAATTCAATTATATAATATCATATGGGTTTCGCAAATTTTTGCGGAAAAGCCTTATGGATTTTTTCACTCAAATTAATTAAAATCAGGCTATTTTTTCTTAAATATGTGATTACAAACCTTAATTGAAATAAATGAAGTACCAAAATATTGCTGAATTTTTTTATTGCTAACCCAGTCAGTATTTGTTAAAAATGTTACAATTGAGATTTCATATTTTGATGCCACAGTGATTTTTTATTGCTATTCCAACGTATTGGAGTAATTGCAACCTTACAACCCAAAAAACAATTTAGGCGTTTTTTATAATCTTAAAAACCTTGTTAAATCTATTTTTTAAAACTTGTCAGTAAAATATACCGCTTTAAAACTTATATAAATACTTGTTAAACATATAAAGGACTATATTATAAAGGTTCTACAAGCCAGTTTTTATAACCTTATTTTATTAAGGTTACTTTTAAAGAAGCCTTAACAGTTGCTATAAAACTTGTTTTAAAATTTACTTTGAAATCTCTTATAAAGCCAAAATAAACATGGCATTTAAAGTAATCTTAAAAAGGTAATGTTACAGCACATAAAGGTTTCATTAAGCTCTTACATATAAAATAGTTTAAATACAAAATATTCTTTGGTGGTTGTCCGCAGCTACTTGCTTGCTTTAATATGACATTCATCTACACTAAAAACTATAAGTTATTATAATGATGTATATTGTATATAGGTACATTTTTCATAACTTGACAAGCTCTAAAACCAATCATTTTCAAAGCTGATTTACAAACGCAGGCCACTCTGTAAAATTAATGCGCTTACAGAATTTTGAGATGGCTTTAAAAAATTTTTGCGTTCAAAATAGACAGTCCAACGCGCAAAAATAAATTTTGTTTAATTTTAAATTTAATTGTCTATTCGTGTAAGTGTTTTTGATAAATACAGTTTTCACATTTTTTTTTTGGTTATTTTGAGTATTCAACTCTACTAACTAGTTATTTTCAACTTGTTCTTTATATTTATTTCTTTCAGAATCACTGTCGACAACAATTGTTCTTTTTTTTTTCAATTGAAATTTTGATTACAGTGGTTTCATTAGAGCAGGTCATTGACAAAATATACTACTTATTTTTTGTAGTTTTTGAGACATTCCTACTATCACTCAGTGCTTTTAGGTAATTACGTTTCATTTGTCTCTTAAACTGTCCACTTTTTTAAACTTTACTCAACTTTTCCAACAATGCCATGTTTTCTTGTAACATTTATCAGAATTTTCTTGGGAATTTTTGATTTTATTTATCATTTTTGGACTTGACATATTTTTTATTTTAACCCTAAACTACTATGATGGGTCACATATGACTTAGAGAATTTAATTTAATTTGTATTATTTTAGACAGTTTTGAAAATTGCGACATAATTTATCATATGGGTTTCGCAAATTTTTGCGGAAAAGCCTTATGGATCTCTCACTGAAATTAATTGGAATGAGGATATTTTTTCTTAAATATGTGATTACGAACCATAATTGAAATAAATGAAGTGCCAAAAAATTGCTGGAATTTTTTTTATTGCCAACCCAATCAGTATTTGTTAAAAAATGTTATTACTTATATTACACATTTTGATGCCACAGTGACTTTTTATTGCTATTCCAAAGTATTGAAGTAATTGCAACTTTACAATTTTCGATTTTATTTATTATTATATGGACTTGAAATATTTGTATTTTAACACTTAACTGGTATGATGGGTCATATATGACTTAGAGAATATTTTAATTTGGATTATTTTAGACAGTTTTGAAACTTGCTACATAAAAATACTAATTTTTTTTCACCAACATAAAAGGGAGTTTATAGCCACTTTGTTACTTACTTTGAAATGGGGTAAAAGAAAATTTTGTGGTAATTAATAGTAAAATGGAAAATCAACCGAAAACACAAAAAAATGTAATTAAGTCATATTTTTAACAAAAGTTGGTAGAAATTATGGAATTTTATTTCACGTAAAAACTATACCAATTTTTGTTTAAATCTAATTAAATTGTAGACCCTATCTTATCTTTTGGTCATACCAGTTAAGGGTTAAGCTCACATTTTTTGTCTTTCGCTATTTTTGTATCTACAGTGGACAAGAATTGATAAGGATTACCTTCAAATTTTAACAAAGTTTAAAGTATTGCAACTCATAAGAAAATTGATTAATCGGGTTGATCTTTCTTTTTCTCGGTAGCTCCTTTCTTGTACTTGAAGATGTTCCAGTTGAGTGTTTCTCGAAGTTTTGTTGTTTAATTTATTCAGAGCGTCATAGACACACCCTGTCAAAAATAAAATTTTAGACTGCTTTCTTTAAACCAAATATTTTTTTGTTAGGTTCGGGAAAGACACTGGACAAAGCTCTTGAGACGGTTTTGCTGATTTTAATCTAAGTGTACAAATAAAAAAATTACCTTTGATCTATCTCTAAAAAATGTCTTCAAAAATCCAATCTAACAATCGATTAATACTGAGTAAACATATGCTACAAGAATCTTAAAATACAGAGAATGTTTCTAAATACATTTTAAATTTTTTGGTAATGTAACTTTTTCTTTTTGTAACTTTCTTATACTAACTAAAAATTCGGAGCCGTTTCAAAATTTGGTCATTTTTTGGGACCGTTTTTTTTTATCCGAAATGTTAAGATCTGTCTACATTTACCTTCCAGAATACAAGTTTGAACTTTTATCTTTAAAATAAACCAAAAAACACGAAATTTTGACATCAATTAAACAAGTTATTACTCATAACGGAAAAAAAAAACAAAATCTGCAAAACCGTTTCAAGAGCTTGGTTCATTGCTTTTCCAAAACCTACTAAGAAATTAAAAAAAAAGTTTTTTTAAAAGGAAGCAATTTAAAACTTGTCATTTTGACAGTGCTTTTCGAGAATTTTGGAAAACACTCAACTAAACCCCTTTAAGTATAAAAAATAAGCTACCGTGAAAAAAAAGAGGATCATCTCGATTAATTAATTTTCTTAGGAGTTACTTAAAGTTTTAGGGTGATTTTTATCAATTGTTTAGTACTGTATATTATATAGACATACGTATTCTTGGGTGCAACTAAACTTTCCTAGTTATTATATGAAACTTAACAAAAAAAAATACGATAATTTTATTTATATTTAGTTGCACCATTTTTTAGGTTGTTTCAAATCACATATTTGTTTTTGTCCATTTAAATATATTGAACATAGCTAGAGAAAACGGAAACTCTGGAAAAAAATATTGTTTGAAATATAACATATAATTTTTTTAAAATTTAGTGTAATGATATTAGTATAATAATAAATTTATAATGATTATTTAATTCTTTTTCCTAAAATTTTCGTAGATGAGCCACTTAATTTTATAATAAATATTATTTGAAAATCATATTATTTACTTCTATTAATTTCTATTTTTGTTTTCCTCTTACAATTAATACCATTACATTTTTTTCTGTTTGTAATTGTCTTTTATCAATCATAATTTTTAGTATAAACAATATACAATGTTGAGGAGAACCTGGGCTCTAATGTTACTAAGCCATTGAATTTTTGAATGGGATTTTAAAATGAGAGAGAACTCCAATTAGGGTCAATAACTCAATAAGCAATCAATATTATATTGTTTTTCTCATTTGTGGGAAAAAAATGCTAAGGGATATTTAATACTAATCTTTTTTGAATATTCGTGGAAAATACTTGAGATACTATCTTTGTTTTTCGGCGAATTAATCCTATTTTATCAAATTATTTGTTTTGGTGTAAGTTTCGTATTTATTGGAATAAATAATGTAAGAAAATTCATTCGCGTTTATTCGGTGGCCAGTTCATTTATCATATTTTGTTCATAATTTTTGGTGTAAATATTGGTTTGAAAGTAAGTTGAGATTTATTTTCCTGTTGTGTTTGCATTGTTTTGCATTAACTTAATATATTATTACTTTTATTTTATTTTAACGTTATTAAATAAAGGTTTTTTTGTTAAAATTAACTATTTAACGTGTGTTTAAAGAAATAATAAAATTTATTTAGTTTAATGATTTTTTTATTTTACACTAGTACCTTTTGGCTTTTGCTGCTATACTCGGCCGCGACAAAAATGGGCACTGCCACTAAATTTTATAAATCTTTGAACAGAAGATATTCAACTATTCAAAATTTAAGAAGAAACTATTTCTCAAACTGCTTATCTAAATTAAAAGCATTTGGGCGTTTTAGGATTGTTTGTAATCCTCTTAACTCAAATAATAAATGTGATTATGGTAATGGATAATTTTTTGTCGTGGCCGAATAAACGTTGCTTCACCCCTTCATGGTTCGCCTATGTCATTGTGATTTGTATCAAATTGATCGTGTATAATCACTGTTATTTAAAAAATAAAATTTATTTAATTTGACTGAATCATAACTATTTTCCGTAGCAAAGTTTACAATATCTTTTTTTATTTAAATTTTTTTGAATGAATATTTAACACAAAAACAGCCTCAAAATAGAACCTATTAACAGATTTTTCTAAAAACATGATTCCATTGAGATTGTTGAGGCCAAAATAAGACTATTGAAATTAGCACAACTTATCTTTATATTAAGTTGTACCGTTTTGGAGATACAGGGCGCCAAAATTATCTTTTTTCTTCATTTAAGTAAGTTTGTAATAAATAATTGCTTATCCCTTTAAGCGATGTTGATGAAATTTGATAAACATTACTCGTACTGTATTATTATTGTTTTCTTTTGTTATCTAATTAAATTGTTATAGTAACTCTATAATATGATTGCACTGAGTTAAATTTCATTTTATTTTTTAACAGTTTGTCTTTTGAAAAATTTTTGTTTTTTCTGGTTTTCGAGATTTTTTGTCAAGAAAATTATTTCACAACAAAACCAATTAGAAGATAGCAATAGAAAAAAAGATGTAGTAATGTAACTACAGTAAAACTCAATTATAACGTACTTTGGCTGTAACGTACGGTTTTGTAGGATCTGTTCTCATTTCTATTTAAAATTCTTTGATATTTTTTCGAGATATTCTTTGAAATGGAAGTGGGAACGGTTTTAGTAACACCGTAAGTTATAGCCGAAGTACGTTGCTCAAAAGTGACAAAATCAAGCCTGAAAAAATACAACACGTGAAATAAATACAATTTTGTGTTGATTTTTGTACAATTATGGTTCTTAGGAAACTTTTAACAACGTAATAAAGCGAAACGTCGCCAAAAATCTAAATTTTGCGTTTGAATGTTTTTATCACGTCAAAAAACACAACCGCTAAGTGATAATATTAATAATGTTTATTTACAGAAATAGTTCTACCATTACACAAACAAAATAGAAGTATATAGTGTTACAACTTGACTAGATAAAACAACTGTAATGTTGATTAACAAATTAAAACATACACATGTTTAATTGTTTAAAAACCATTCAACAAATCACGAGTCACATTATTTTTTTTACATGTCTGTGATTTTTCAACCTAGAGTGATGTTCTTGAATAATAATAATAATTTTGTCAGCGTAAAGTCAAGAAAAAAAAATGTAAGGTTGGTCATACTTTAATTTTTTAGAATAACAATAAAAAGGAAAAATAGATCATCAGGTGAACTTGTAGTAGTGTATTCGTGCCAACTTGATTAAAATTAATAAAGTTATGTTATAAATCAAATAGACATTTTATTTTTAAATTTTAATGTCTTATAGGTATTTCCTAAACAGTGTTACTTAGTGTAAGGGGTGTCTTATAATTAGACGTCAATATTAGGGCTGGGCGATACCTGTTTTTAGGTATCGGGTATCGATACCTGCAAAGTATCGGAAGTATCGAGGTATCGGAGGTATCAAGGTATCGGGGGTATCGAGGTATCGGGAAGTATCGAGATATCGGAGCTATTGCGGTATCGATGGTATCGGAAAGTATCGAGGTATGGGAGGTATCGGAAGTATCGTGGTATCGAGGTATCGCAAGTATCGGGTGGCGATAAATAAATATCGCATCAAATAGCTTGTGAATTTGTTTGTTTTCATCAAAATATCTTGTGTTTCCAACATCCAAAGCACTCTGATTAGCATATTCATTTATAGCCGCCACTCTTTATCAAGGTATCGCAGGTATCGGAGATATCGGAAGTAGCGGAGGTATTAGAGATATCGGAGGTATCGGAAGTATCGATACTTCGATACCTGATTGCAGTCGGTATCGGTGTACGATACCTTCTGTAAGTATTGATACTTTTCCCAGCCCTAGTCAATATTTTACTATCATACGCTTCAAAATAAGAACAGTCATAAATAAACATAGCTCCAAAAATGCTTGTCTGAATTAGTTATTAACATCAAAATAGCGGATATATTTTTAAAATATCTTTTAAACGGGTCTTAGTATTAATAAAATCATGAAATTTATGTCGTAAGAACTGTTTTTTTATCTTAATCAAACAGTAAATTTGTATCAAAGGTGTCTCAAGGAAGAGGATGCAAACATAAAAAGCTGTTATGGGTGTTTACTTTTTTTAAAATTTTGCTAAAAGCAATAAAAAGATCAGTTTCTTTCACACAAAAGAGGTGCTCTTTATAAATTTTCGGAAACATGTGTCGTTTTTGAGCAAACGCAGTTTGAACCTAATCTTCCATACACCTCATCTCATCTTTTGCAAATAACACTGAATTTTAGCAAGCTGAGAAAAATTGTCATATCTACGTCAGACTCTTGTCATTGTCAGTCTCTTTGACATTGCTGACAAATGGTGAGTTTTTGTTCACGTTTAGCAATATATCTTGTTTATATCGGCAAAGTTCAATCCGGTTAAGTCTGATTGAAATAAACGCATAAGTGGGTCTCATTTTCTACTCAAATTAGATTAAATCAAATCAAAAAGCTTAATCCACATAATATAAACAGTAAGATTAAATTTTTTTACAGTTTTGCCGTATATCGTAGCTACAATCAGACTGAACGTCTTCGATATAAACGTAGCAATAGAGAACTTACTGATTTACATTTTGGGAGACATTTTCTGACCTATGTTTATTATAAAAAAAGATATAACTCAAGATATAACTCCGGTATTTATTATGCGATTTTAAAAAACTAAAAAAACAGATTTAATTGATTTGAAGTCTACTGTAAAATTGGTTTACTTTTGATTTTTTTAACCTGGTCTATTATGATTAACAATATGCCTACCTAGAATAATAGTGTTCTAACTCCACTTTTTTCCGAAATTGAGATTTTTACACCATTATGGTCTAACTCCACTTTTACATGTTTTGAGTGCAATAACAAATGTATTTCTTGTTTTAACTTCTTAAAAACTGCCTAGTATCTATGATAACAAATGCATTTGTTGGTTTTTCAATTACCTGCAGCACATAAACGTCTCTTCTGTAAAATTTGTTACAAATAGATTTAGGACATTATTATTCTAGGCGGGGGAATAGTCAACTTTTGTTTTTCAAGTGGACATCTATATTAATTTTTTAATTAGAAATTTGTTTCTTTTCCTAGATAGATTGATATATAACAATTAAATTTTTTTGAGGAAAAAATAAACGAAATATGTAATTTCATTTAGGCACATTTTTTTAGTATGATATAATGTTTAAAATTGACACAAATAGACAAGTCGTAGTGTGCCTTAATACACCTTGTACTTGAAACAATATTTTATTATTACATATTCATAGTAACGTCAACTTTTTGATGTGCTGTCATCTATCAAAGCTGTCAAAAAGAGGTAATATTAGTCTGAGTTTTTTTCTAATGATTTAATCATTAAAGCGATAAAATTATATTATTTGCTTAACAAAAGTTAATTTTAAAGCAGCATCTTTGAAGAGTCTTTGAATTCTTCAGTTAAATTATTAGAAAATGTTTGATTGCTTTTTTGAAAATAATTTTGTTTCTAATAGCCATGTAATTGAAGGTACGATTCTTTGTATATTTAATTTGAGTAAATTATTACTATTTAAATTTTTATATCAGAATTTTATGAATTTCAGCTCATTATGTTATTCTCATAATTTCTGTAACAGCAAAATTTCCAAGGTTTTTCTTATTTTGGAATTCTACTCATAAGTGTAAACAAACCACATTTCAATTTACGTGTAAATAAATTATTTTAACAACCTTTTAGTTACAACATAAATACTGTTGTGTTTACTTTTTTTCTTTTTGAAAGTACATACACTTTAATAGTTTTGAAATTTTTACTGAAAGATAGTAGTATTATAATAATTATTTTTTTTAATCGGGAAAGAACTTAAAGAATCTGCATTTTTTGAAAACTGTTTATCTATGTTTAAGCGATAAGAAAATGAGTAAGATTTTTTATTGTTGATAATTATAGCAATTATACAATTTTCAGATTACTCAAAATCGATTAAAAATGGATTTGAAGAGATGGAGTCATTTTTATATGAAAGTTTTGTTTTTATTTAGCATCAGTGGAATGGTTTTATCTCAGACATGTTCGCCAGGTTTAGATTTCAAGGGGTGTAAGTTTTTTGATTTAAGAAGACTGATTAAAACTGACTGACAAAAATTAATAAAAAAAATTTCAGACACTGTACCTCAAGGAGATATTGCAATAGAATATGGAAATCCTTTAGATATAATGTGCGTTTTAGTAAATAATACTAAAAATAAACTCAGTCCAAATGCTAGTCTCTTTTTATCTTTTGTGAGAAATCACGAAACTGTTCCACCTGAAATGGTAAGTTTTTTTAAAATTGCTTTTATTTAGTTTTACTGGTTCCTTTTTAGATCGAAGTTATAAATTCCACTGCTATTAAATTACATATTGACACGCCACCAAAAGTGTCGCGAGACATTTATTCTTGCGTTATGAATAATAGTGCAGTTTGTATGAACTGTGTAACTGTTGGAAGTACGTAAAATATTAATTCATCGACAATTCTTAATTTAATATTTTTTTTTTAGCAAAACCACAACTTGTCACTGATTTTGATTGTGTGGGTTATAATTATGACAATTTAACTTGTAGTTGGACCCCACCTGAAAATTATATTAAAACAAATTACAATTTAACATATACACTAGGTGGCAGGTCTGCACGGTAAGTTTTACGGAAAGTTGGTTTAAAACTTATTGTTGGTATAAAAACAATTCTATAAGACTTAAGAAAACTACAATTTGTCCTATGCAAAGTTTGAAGTGATTTTGTCTGAATCTTAAAGCCGCCAATTCGGTGAATGCTACGTCCTAGTGATTACTAGTAAATGTGTCTAGCCATAGAAAACTCGGGCTGACGCTATTGAGCGTTTTTTTTTTTTTCTCTATAATCTGTTTATTTTACGAGCACTTTGTCAAAATAAAATAACACAAAAATCACACTTACTAGCAATTGTTAGCTTTCACTGAATTCTCAGCTAGAGATTTTTTCGTTCAACTAGAGAATTAGACATCTTTGTAAAATTTTCTTTTCATACTTGAATAATAATTTTGTATTTTTTAGATATCCACAGTTGTGCCCTCAAATTGAATACTCGGCAATCACAAATCGTATGTCTTGCATGTGGAATGTTTCTACTGTGCCTCCTTACCGGCAAGTCCACGAAGTATTCAATTTCACTCTTACGATGAAAAACCAATTTGGACGAAATCAAATTAACAAAATGTTTCATAATTTCGCACACGGTAGGTCTAAGTAACCTTCAAAAAATTATATGAGTGCTTTAAGAATATTGTTGTATTATAAGCTAAAATCTACAGGTTGTCTCACGGTATGATTTAACTAAAATATTTTCGAATTCGCCAAGCTTTAATGTTTAAAAAGACACTTTAAGAAATGTGGCAAAGTTAAATACATTTACCATCTTGACAAGTTTATTATGTTAATTGTTTTGTTTTACAAACCAAAATAAATTTTAAAAAAATGTAATAACTTATTTTTTAATCTGCACTTCCTAAATCAATTCTTCCTAATAAAGTTATTAGAAGATCTTAAAAAATATACATATTATTATAACTTTAAAATTTATAAATTATATATTTATATATATTATTAAATATATAATTATAAAAAAGTTATAGAAAAATGTTGTAGAGAATTAAATTTTGTATAAAAAAGTTCTCAATGCGATATTTTTATTTCTGATAGTTAAGGCTGTAAAGTCGCTTGAAGAAAAGAGTTGAAAGATCTTTTTTCTATTTCACTATCATAAAGAATTTACGTTATCTAGTGTACAAGTAATATAATAGTGTTTGTGATTTAAAATGTAATGAGTTTGTTACTTTCTTTATAAAGAGTATATCATATTACTGATACTATCGTTAAGTATGATAATACTGTGACATTAAAAAGAAAAGTAGATTTTAATGCGTAAGAACTATGAAAAGGATATGAAAAAAATGAAATAAACAGATACTTTCGCAGTTTTACTACATCTAGTATCTTATAAACTAGGCTTCGGAAAGAATCTTGTTTATAAGTGCGGTAAAGGTAATAGAACAACGCAACAAATTCTAATGCGATATCTTCTTTAAAGAACGAGTTGCGATTTTTGCAGTTTTACTTGAAAACGCATTTTCTTGAATGTTTTTTTTTTCTTTTACCTAAAAATTGTGTTCCGTTCTGTTACCAAGCACATGTTAAAAAGCCCCACCTTTTTTATGGTTTTATCATATAGTTATTTACACGAAAAATAGAAATATTACCTAAAATAATAAATTATTTCAACAAAGATTCGGTACTTAAGAGTCTTTTTATAATTTATAACCTGTTTCTAATGGGCTGTACTGATAATTTTTCTCTGTCTGCTGTTTCATGCTCCATTGTAGTACTTATAAAACGTTTCAGAATGATTATTATCTCAGTAGTTATGAATGTGTAAACGGCACACAACTTTCTAAATGCGGCATTAAAGAAAAGTAAACAGATTAATTTGTCACTGTCAAAAAAGACACTAATCTTATACAAAATTAATTTTGAACAACATAATATACCAAATTATAATAATAAAAACAGTTTATTGTTAATATCAAATGGATACTCAGGTAAATTACCATGATAGATGATTAAATATAACAACAGAATTTGATTACTGTAAAAAATGTCAAAATCAATTAGTGGATACTGTTTTATCAATTTAAATTTTGAATTTTTACAGCCGCCCGAGGTGTCAATAATTTTGAAACGCTCTATATAGGTTGTCATATTTCTAATAATTAAAAAAATCGTACTTTTCATCACCGTGAGACACTCTGTATATTATGTGTTGTTAATCAAAGCACAGCAAGTGACCAATTTAAGTATATGCATTAATAACGCCTTCAAACTTTTTGCAAGATCTTTTTGGCGTGTCTAGTAAATCGAAAAATGCACTCAATCATACCAAACACAGTTTTGTACATGACGCGCTTTTCGGTAACGATGTTACCATTTTCAAGTGAAAGTTAACACTGAATATTTTACACACCGATCTGCTTTATATACTATGCCTTATATAAAATATAATTGAATGATTTTGTTGTGTGAAAGCTGACATTTTTATCTTTATCATAACAATTTTGAAGGGTACATCAAAGTGTTTGGTGTCATTGGGTCCATTTTTCGATTTAATGGCACTTTGGTCTATGTTTTTACATACTAGGTTTTGTTGGTTTTGATTTCTATTCAGTTTTCATTCTCTGGAGATAACACCACTAGCTTAATCTGTTGAATATAATAACTCTGAAAAAAATTTAACACATTTTTGTTTTTAGTTCTGTCAGGACCTCCTGAAAATCTAACTGTAATAAGTACAACGCCATCATCGATTTATCTCTATTGGATAGTCCCACCTTCTATGCAAACTTTTCCACCAGGAGTTCATCACAGGATTTTGTATCAGTGTGAATATTATGAAAAAAAGTGGCATTTTGGTGGTTTAATCACGAAAAATCCTCAAAAGCACGAGATTTACTTTAACTTAACCGATTTGAAGTATGCGCATAATTTGTGTGATATTAGAGTGGCTATAAGATCGGCTAAGGCTTTGGCTAATGATGAATCTATGTGGTCTAATAATGCCTCAATTACAGTTCGGACTAGCAGCAAAAGTAATTATTACAGTTTAGGTTTTTTGTGTTAATATTTTTTTTTGTAGTTCCTGATGAGCCTCCGGAAACAAATGTCGGAAGTTTTGAAGTTGTAGCTTTCGGTAATAACTTAGAATCCCGAGAGGCTTACGTTTATTGGAAACAAATCAAAGAAGAACAAAAAAATGGTCCTGACTTTAGATATGGCATTAGTGTTGAAGGACATCCTTTATTAAGACCTGTCGACAACACTAACACTTATGCAAAATTTGTAAATTTATCGATTTCAACAAGCTATACGTTCAATATTTGGTCAGAAAACGCAAACGGTACTTCAACTCGGACATCAACGGTTTATATCCCGAAACAAACCGAGCGTAGGTTCCCTTATAAGAAAATGTTTTTTCTCTAATTATAATTTTCAGGTATTAAGGAACCTTGGAGTTTTACTAAGGTCGAATTTGGTAATGGTCTCTACGAATTGACCTGGGAGGCTCCAAAATTATTACCGAACCAATATATTACGAATTATACAATTTTTTCATGTACTAATGACCGAGACCGGCCTTATCAGTGTAATGTAAGTTGTATTAAAAAAATATTAGAAAGAGATAGAAGCATGCAAATAAATTCGTTTTTACCTATGCACATTTGTTCAAATTTTAAAATTAACCGTATATGTAACATGCATGTTGACTGACTGTGTTCAAACGAAATTTATTGAGGTTTAAATTAGAAAATCTAAAAAAAAATTACAAGAATTACAAATGCCATTTAAATCTATATCTAATATAATTTTTAAGTGTATAGTATATTTGTGACTCTTTAAGCTATCATACAATCTGCTATTTTACGTTTTTAAGATTAAATTGTTTATGAGTAATTGATTTGTTCTATCCTTGATTCTTTAAATTTCTAATTTTATTGATTTTTTTTTTAATTTCAAAAATTTAAGTAACCTAGAACGAATCAATTACCTACAATAAACTTAGTCTTAAACATTGTAGAATAAATAGTAGGTTTTGTCAAAAAAATTAATATTTATTAAAAATGTTGATATTTTATACTATTTTTCCATAAATTCAAAAATAACAAATTTTGAAAAATAAATTATTAAGATATTTCAATTTTTCATGAAGTTAATCAAACGAAAATGAAATATGGGTTTAAAATAGAAAAAATAAACATGTTAAAGTATTTAATTTTATAAAAAAAAATTCTTTAACTTTACCAATCGAATTTGGGATAATTCAAATCAGGGTGGGATAGGGATTATTTGAGTAGTGCTTTCATACCCACTTGAGATTTTACTGGCATTAGTGAACTGTAAGAAAGATAAATTTTCTAGAAATTGTTTACCTTTAGACAGCGTGTCCCAGAACTCGTGACCAGAGAAAACTGGGAAGTGCTGAGGACAATATAAATCTCAAATATTTAAACAAAAAAAATATATAACCAAGTTGCAAGCCTTGTAAGATTCACTAACTCAGAAAGGAAGGCTGTGGTGTTTGTGTGATTAAAATTTGTTGCTAGGCTTATGCTGTAACACTCAGTATGACATTCCTGCTAAAATGTGAACAGAGCCAGGACGCTGACACCTAATTTATAACAAAATTTGTTGGGTCTACAACGTTTTGATTGGTCGAATTATAATGTTCTTTTCTTGAATTCCGTTTAAGCTGCAAATTTGTTTTTTTTTGTAATTACTTATTTGTGCAACATGGCGAGCATTCGTTTTTTTCTTTAAGTCACGAGTTCTGGGACATTCTGTATAACACTTAATCTGTCATCATAATTATTTATTTTTTCGATCATATTTTACAAAGTTCTTAAAACTAATTTACAATGTTTTTGATGCTTTACATGTGCGCTGCTGTGGCTTAAGGTCTTTCAGCGTGCTTAATCTGTGTTGATTGTATAACATTTATATGGTGTGAATTTTAAAATGGCGCTTATTTGTCTAAGTTTTTGTCTCATTGTAGGGAATGTTAAATTGGACAGTCGTGCCAAACGAATCTACAAGCCATGAAATGAGGGTTGCCAATAACAAAATTACTCAATTTGCAATTTCTGCCAATACACATAACGGTAGTAGCGGCATGTTATGGGCTGCTTGTACCGTTATACATAATAAGAGTATGGGCAAGATCAAAAATGTTTGGATAAATCGGGTTGGTTCAAGTTATATTGAAGTGGGATGGAAATTAGATTGTTCTGATCGTATTGGAAGTGTTGAAGGTTACGTTGTTTACTATTGTCCAATTATTTCACCATCGCTTACGGAGTGTAAAGGTAATAATTTAATTGTTCTGTTATTTTTATTAACTTGGGTTTATTAGCTCCACAAGCAAATACAACTTTTGATGGTACTACCGTTTCCGGTGGAAATATCACAAATTTAAATCCTTATACCACTTATATGCTTACTGTATCTGTAAGGACAAAAGGAACAACGTTTAGCCAACAAAGTGATCCTTTGTACAACACTACACTTGAAACTGGTAAATTTTAATGAATTAGGTTTTTAATTGTATTTGAAAATGTTTTTTTTTAGCACCTAGTTCACCCCCTAGAAATATAACTATACTTAATGTTACAAATTCCACTGTAACAGTTAACTGGACAACACCAGAAGCTCTTAATGGCATACTTAGATACTATATGTTGTATTATTGTAACACAGACGACGTAAGGTTAGAAGATGTATGGTTAGAAGATGGAAGATTACATTCAAGTTGTCAATCAGAGAATGTTGAACGTAAAACTAACTATACGGTACGTTTTTTGCATTAAATAGGTTTTAATTCTGTTTGTGTTTTTTTTTTCTTTGTTTATTATGTTGATTGATTATGTTTCTTGGTTGTTATGGATCAAATAATTAAATTAAACATACATCAAGGTAGAGAAAACATTTTTTATAGTCGAGAGGGTTTATTAACCAAGATGCGTAGCATTAATTGCCAGGTTCTATTATATTTTCTCTGCCGTGGTGTATATACAGTTTTTTTTCACTACTAGCACATTTTTTTAATGTTAGGTGTAAATGTAGCTTCACTTAACGAAGGCACATCTAAAACAAGTGTTTTATAATTCTAGAAGTTTCAAACGCGATTTAGATACACTCAACCGCAAAATTAACCGGACACTTAATTTTTGTCCCGTAAATTTGCGAAAACGCTCTCTACATTGATTTTATATGGCTACACATAAAAAACAACTAAAAGAAAAGATATTCAAGTTTTTTGGGTTAACCCCTATCACGCAGATTACTTTTTGTACCTATTTTCTTAGGCGGCTTCCAATCAGAAATGTTTTGTTTGTTTTACACGTCTTTCAAATTTGTGTCGATAGCTGGTTCTGGTTTGTTTAATTTGGCTTTTTGGGAAAGAGATTTGTTGTAGAAGCGATTCATATTGTAATGAGCTCCGAAGAAGATGCCCAGGCTGTTGCTTTACATAATGATGGACGCAGCATACGATTTATTGCAAATGTGCTTGGCTTTCCTAAAAGCACGGTATCCGATGCGATACAAAGGTTCAGGGCAACTGGTTCCTATTCCAAAAGACCTGGACGAGGCAGAAAACAAGTAACAAATGAAGTGGAAGACCGATTTCTTCTGCGAGAACGGACTCTTCCTACTACAGCTTTGGCCAGGAGACTGGCGGATGTTTATGGGACCATGATTTTTCCTGATACTGTTTTAAGAAGGTTGAAGGAAAACAATTTGACATCATATCCACTTGCTACTGGCCCTAAGTTGAACGCAGAGCATCGCAGACAGCGATTGGAATTTGCGCGAAATCATGTTGATTGGAATATGGACGAATGGGGCTCCGTTCTCTTTACGGATCAGTCGCGTTTCACTATGTACTCACTTGATCGTCGCCAACGAGTATTTAGACGCCCGGGGGAACGGTATGCCCAGTGTTGCTTTGCGCCTAGAGTAGCATTTGGTGGTGGAGGTGTAATGGTATGGGAAGGGATTTCTTTGGAGGTTCATACAGCTCTTGTAACGGTGCGGAGAGGTAGCATTTACGCTGACTGGTACATTAGGGAGTCTTTACAAGAGCATGTGATTCCTTTTGCGCCATTTGTAGGAGAAGAGTTTCTCTTAATGCACGACAATGCGCGCCCTCACACAGCCCAAATTACGTGTCAGTACCTTCACGACGTTAATGTTCAGGTGCTAAGGTGGCTACTTATCAGCCATGACCTAAACTTCATTGGGCACATATGGGACAACCTGAGGAAAAGGATTAGGCAGAACTATGGCGAGTTTCATACAACAGTTGAGCTGGAACAGGCGTTGCTGAATGAGTGGGAGCTAATAGCACAAGATGAGATCGCAGACTTGATTGCAAGTATGCCTCAACGAATGAGAGCTGTAATTCAAGCGCGAGGAGGAAATACTCGCTACTGAAACCATTTTTTTGCAGTTTTCTTAATTTTGTTTTGCTTTGTTTTGTTACTTGAAATCAAATTTTTGTTTAATTTGTAAATAAATATTTATTTTTGAACATTATTAATCAAAATTATCTTGATTTCAATTTAAATGTTCATCATTGCAAATTTTCATTTAATATTATTTTGATTTAAATTTTCGTCACTGAAATTTTTCCAAAAAACATAGTGTCCGGTTAATTTTGCGGTCGAGTGTATAAACATTTTTGATTTTATACTACTAACAGTACATTTCAATCAGCTAATCATCGACTGGGATATTTGAAAACTTTATCCAAGGTCGATGTTGAAGATTGTTAAGTTTAATTAAATAAGAAAATCACGTATGTTAGTAACTAAGATAAATACAAAAAGTAAACAAGAATTTTATAAACAAGTGTTAATTTGATAAAAAGAAAAACGTAGGAAAAGTTAACGAATTATTATAATTTTATGTTGAGACATGGATGATTTTTTAGAGTCGGATCTAATATACGTTTTAAGGTACTATTCTCAACAGTAAACAACCTCTTATAATGTTAATTAGAAGAAAAACATTTTTTAGTTACTTTCGTAAGCCCCCACTTAGTTTAAGTCACTTCACATAGAATTAAAACATAAATCGTCACTGTTTTATTTGTAAGCTTTATTCACATATTTATAAAAAACTTACCATTGTTATGGTTCAATACAAATTATTGTTGAATGATATAAACATAAAAATGATGTTTAACTTGTAATGATACGATATTTGGTTGAGGGTTGATTCAGTGGGATTGAGAGCAGCACTATGAAGGTTTTATTATTCGTTCTAGAACATTTTTAAATGTCAGTTAACGAATTTGGTGAGAAATAATCGCTACCTTTTACCATTTTCTTGGATTAAAAATACTTCACTATTAAAACTCTTACGCATTTATCTTTTTTTTTCTTTTTGACGTTTGTTACAAATTTGACAGACATCAGGAATTTCGCACAAGCGCACAATTTTTTGTTTTGACATATTAAAATTATGGGGCGATGTTTAGGCTTAATCGTCTCGAAATCAAATTTATAAAATAAATTATTTATACGGTATTGCTAACACATCTGTAATCTGGGACGTTGTTGTTACCGTCAACACTGATATCTTCTTCTATAAAGATAGTGAATATATTCGTATCAAGCAACACCGTTACATGTCTGTATATACTCAACTCTAAGTTTGTATTTCCCTCGGTTAATATTCACTAGATTTGTTTGCGGTACCGATTCGGGATGTGTTTGAACCCTCCGACTTTGCGCACTAAGTATTTAGGTCTTCGTGGTGCTAGAATTACCAATTTGTAAAAAGTCCGGTGTTTGCTCTACCCGGATTCAAATTCTACATTAAATTATTTATTATAATTTATCTATTATTTATTATATTATTTAATAGACTTCAAACTGAATTTAGTATAAATTAGAAACCAAAAGTAATTGATATGGTGAGATAAAATTTTAAAGAAATACCGTGAATTCATTACCAGAAGAGAAAAAAATTTTCCACCCTCTCAACAAACTAAAAAAAAACGATGCCTTCTGACACTAGTAGTGAATTTTTTTTTTTTGGAAGTATTGATGTTTCGGCATCGTTTATCCTGAAGATTGCAACAGAAATAAAAAAAACCGCGTTGAATCGTCGGTACTTCTAAGACATTTTTTAATTTTATGGGTAGCATTGATTGTCTGTTTCAGTAATGTTTGTTTTTATCAGTTTCAACAGTTTTTGTTTCTTGTTCTTAAAGTTTTTGAATGATTCTATTAAATACACAATACTAACAAGCGAGCGAGAAATTTCAATTAGAGATGGACGTTGTTAATAACTGTCAGTTTTGTAGAAGTTATATTGTTTCTATTTTTCTTCGGTCTGACAGAAAATTTGATGCCTTTCTTAAAAACTACATCGATTAGCTTATCATTATTGAGCGGTTTTTTTTATGAGAGAGAGAGACTGACTTAAGGCCACGGGCGTTTTTCTAGTTTTAGTCTCTTAAGTGAATTTTGACTTAATTCAGCATTACTTTGGCAAACATAAAGAATCATGATATGTTATCTGACTACCTGTTTTTGCCTTTAAGTTCTCATAAACGCTCAATAATGATAAACTAATATCTTTGATATTAAGAAATTCATAAAGATTTATGACAGATGAAAGAAAAATTGAAACAGCAGACATCTAAAAACTAGTACCCACCTACTGAATTGAGATTTGTTCGCTCTCATTTTCTAACATAAGTTATATTAAGTAATTTTTAAAATTTTAGGTGGATAATTTAGAAAGTTATAGAAATTACTCGATATGGCTTCGGGCATGTACAGTGTCTTGTTCGGATGATTCCCCGCTTTTAAATGTCACAACAAGCATGGGCTGTAAGTTAATTTTTAAGATTGAGTTACTCAATTGTCAATAAAACAATTTTAGATCCTAGTAAAATACGCAAACCTACAGTTGACATACGTAATGATACGTCAATTGCAATTGTTTGGAGTGAACCAGAAGCGCCAGGTGGTAAAAACGATTACTACGTTGTGCATTTTAAACAAAAACATAAGAACGGAAATATAACTTTGGAATATAACAGAGAGAGTAAGTTAAAATTTAGTGTTATAAGTTCCATACTTATTATTTTTTCTTTACTTGAAGCTCGAAAATTTGTTATTGAAAATTGTGGCGATGGTGGGAAATTCAATGCATTTTATATATCTGTTAAGGCTGTTAATAAAATAGGAAATACAACTTATGATGGTCCTTGGAGTGACGAATTAGAAAATTACTGCGAAACACCAATTAACTACACCATGTATTTGTTGCTTTTTGCTGGAGTTCTCGGTGTTGCTTCTTTAGGATTTTTATCAACAAGGTAAGTGGTTTTATTTTCTAAATTATTTTTTGTGGACACACCACATTTTTAATTTATTGTTGCCAGATACAATAATGTCAGTATAAAAGATTCTGTAACTTTTATCTTGGAATCCCAAGGAAATCCTCTTGGAATTCAAATTTTAAAACAATTTATTGTCCAAGATTACAAAAAGTAGCAAACACTTAATGTATAGACAGGTCTCTGCGCATCCAAATGTGACGTCATCTTGTAAGAGGCATAACTGACTTTTTAAAACGTGTATATAACATCCAGGAGGGCCATTGTTGTAAAAATTAAATACATTCTAAATCTTACTATTGTAGTTTCAATTTTATCTGCGATTTAACCGCCCAAAACCATTAGCTTTAATACTGCACAAGTAAATTTGAATGTCAAATGGTGTGTTCACAACAAAACTGAAATCACATAAATATGATGAACCTAACCCTTTGATTTCAGATTATATAATCGATGTAAATTTATGTGTGACGTGGAGGTGAAACTTCCCCCAGGCCTGGCTCCTGTCGTAGCCGACCACACGCTCGTCCCCTGGAGCTCAGAAAAGCGTCAACAAGAAACAGGCGATCCGCCTCCACCCGATGAGGAGCTCCTCCTGGTGAAAATGACGGAAGCTCGTCATTTCAGTGGTGATTCGAGTGGGTGCAGTTCCGGTCATGAGAGTGTGACTTCATCTCTTGAATCCGGAACTCATATCTCAAGCAGTTCCGACTCCGGGACGGAACAACCTACAGCTTATAGTGTTATGGAGGCGAAATCAGAGTCGCCCTACATTGCCGTAACGTCTGATACGGCAAAGTACGAAGAGTCGTCGCCCTATGTGATGACCGGAGAGCCGGTCAAGTCCGTCAATCCGGGCTATATTCCCTTCAACCCGGAGTTTGTGGAGACGAAAGGAGACTCCCCGTATATTTCGATAACGGGGACTGATAAAATTCCGTTTAAGCCTGCCAGTGACGTGTCAGAGGAGTCGTCGCCTTATGTGATGACGGGGGATGCCCCCAAAACGATCAGTCCGGGGTACATACCGTTCAATCCGACTGAAACGATCGGGAAAAGTCCATTTTATGTACATATTAATTTTTAAGTGTAATTGTAAATATTTTTTTAAGGTTTTAATCACACGGCTAATGACTGATTGGTCTAAATATTCGTGCCTTAATTTTCATGGACTGAAACTCTGAATGTGTGTGGTTATTCTAGACTTGCCAGATTTCAATTTACAACAGGTGCTTTAGCATTGCAATGCCAATTTTAGTGATAATTTGCAGCACTGATTGGTTTTATAATACATATATTGGCTTTATACTTAAATTTGGTGTTATGCATGTTTTATTATGTTTTCTTCTTCACAAGGAGTTGACTTTAAAAAAAAATGTGAAGAAGACTTTAATTTTCTCGTTTTTTGTTATTTTAACTCATTTTTTTTATAAGAATGTATGCCATGTAAATTATTACCAAATCGTTGTCAGATCGAAATTACTTTATTTTACTTTGACATAACTACACAGATTCCATTTTATTGTTTTTATTTATTTAGGTGTGGCAGCATTTTTGTTCCTATGTGGCCTTAACTTGCCGTTTTGTTTTTTTTTTTTGGAATTGGCTTATGTCGTATCTTGTACCTGAACAAATTTTTCCATTTTATTTTAATAAAATTGTATTCGTTAAATTTTAACAAAATTAAATGCGATTTTTTTGCACTTTTACATGTCAGGCCCTCTTTGTACATACATACACTTACGTCAATTTTTTTTATTATGTAATTTATTGTAATTTTTGTCTGATGAAGATTTGTTGCGTTTTTTTTAAGTAAATGTTACATTGTGTCATGAATGTGAATGTCGTAAATTGTACCTTTATTATATTCATATCATTGTTCCTTTTTTCATTAATAATTATTACATTTAATCAAATATATAAATATATATTTATCAAAAAATTTGCTTTTGATTAAAAAAAATTGCATCCCAATCCATAAATAATGGTTGTAGTTTTGCGTTGGTACCATTATTGTATTGCAACGAATGTGCAGATTCGGAGTTCTTTTGATTCAAAGAGTTGGATTAATAACGAGTAATTTATTTCTACTATATACGCGAATACGCAATAATTTGATAAATAAATTACTGGTATTCACACAGCAATTACTACGGTCGCCGTCGTTTTGAACCGCTTATTTTTCGATCGCTCCGGATTCCACACTCCTTCGTCGTTGTCTTCGCCCCGCTTATATAACGATACGTGTTTCTGGATCTGGAAGCTTACGCGACCTTTCTTTTTAAGATGAACGATGACTCAGCGTTCCCGTATCCAGCCAATGGCCCTGACGAACATCTTCCAGAATTTCGCGTTGATGTCATTCATAATTCGGAAGTGTTCGGCATTTCTCTGGAATAGTTCGTAACATTGCTTCTTCTGTAAAAGATCGTTCGTCTTGAACAATCTACCTTACGCCCGCTTGTTTTGTTTTTTTCTGAATAATGCGTCTTCTCGGGTCTCTGAAGTCGTTTTTAGTTAAGGGTAGTTTTTTTTTAAATATCTTTTTCTACCACAGTTAAAACACTAAGTCTTCCTCCAATGTGAGTTGGTATGTGTCGCAACTTCACAACATAGTTTCTCTAACAGCTCAACATTCTCAGATAGATGCTATCTAAAAGTTTCTGTTGCTTTTCTTTATTTTTAGTTGTAACTTTCATATTTTTTGATCTTCTTATACTCTTCCTTTTCTCTTAGCTTCTTCTTTCGTTTTTCTTTTTTTTCTAATCGTTGTTTTTTAAGCTTCTCTAGAATCTTTTGTTTTTCTAGAAGCTTTTTTAGCTTTTCTCTTTCTTCTAATCGTCGTTTCCCGAACTCTTCTTTTTTTAAATTGTCGTTTCTATTCTTTTTTTTTCCAAACGCCGTTTTTCAAGCTTGTCCAAAACCTTTTTTTCTCTTCCGAATTATTTTTTGCAGTCCAGAATCTTTTTCTGTTGTTCTTTATCTTCTAGCCGACATCTTTCAATTTCCAGAATTTTTTTTAGCTCATCTAATTGAATTTTTTTATATTCTTTTTCTTCCAAACGCCATCTATCAAGTTTTTTCAAATTTTTTTGTTCTTGCAAAATTGTTTCTTGCATTCTTAGAATCTTCCTTTTCTTCTAAAAGCAGTTTTTGAAATATTTTAAAATTTGCTTTTGTTTTTCAACGTCTTCATCAATTTCTTCTAGAATTTCGTCAATTTTTTTTGTTCGTTTTTTCTAACAATAAACCTCGCAATAAACGCATTTGTTCTTCCATTACCTGCAACCGACTCCTTGTCGCATCTTGGTCTATAAATTATTCCGATTCCTCTTCAACTTCTTTCAATCGTACTCTTGACATCAGTGCAACGAATGTGCAAATTCGGGGTTCTTTTGTTTCAAAGAGTTTGATTAATAACGAATAATTTATTTTTACTATGTACAGGAATACACACAACAATAATTTGATAAATAAATAACTAGATATTCACGTAGTATTAACTACCATCACCATCGCTTTGATAAACCGCTTACTCTTCGATTGCTTTCGATTCCAATCCCTTCGCGCCGCTTATATAATAATACGTTTTTCTAGTAACTATCTGGAAGCTTACGCGATCCTTCTTTTCAAGCGGAACCATGACTCAGCCTTCTCGTATCCAGTCAATGGCCGTGACGAACATCTCAGATTTAAGCGCTATAGTGTGATTTATAATTTTGGAAATGTTCGGCATTACTCTAAATAGTTTGTAACAGTATGGTGAAATTTTATCATTTTTTCAACAAAATATGTTATTTCTACCACAAAATAGATGCAAATTAGCAATGGGTATTTATTTATTGACCAAAGGAAGTACAGTACGGTAAATCGCAAAATGGTAATGGTGGAGATACAGACGATACGAAAGTAGGGACCACACGTTTTAATTTGTTTTAGCCAAAATCGCGTGTTTCTGACTTGTCTTATCGTCATTCTTTTACGATTTACTTTGATGTATCTTCAAACTGGTTCACCAGTAAGTTAAGACTGGGGAGGGTTTTTTTGCGATCAAAGTTGGCGCATGCGGTCTTCAAGAAAATTAGGAGTAATGAGTGGATTTTTAGAACGGCAAAAAAGACCATATATCACAGCCAATTTAGTTTTAGATATGATATATTTTGTTATTACTTAATCTTTTGTGGAATTATATAATTTTTCTGACCAGCTTCTTTTTTTCTGTTTATTTTGTATTTCTGACTTTCGACAATTACTAAAAATTTTAATGAAAAAAATTAATAGAAGTGGAAAAATGACCAAATGATTTAGGAGTTGACAGTCCAAGTGAGTGCCGACGCGACGGTTCTTTGTGTTCCTGCATCTTTGCTCAATTTTGATGAGTTTGTTCCAGCTTTAATTGTTGCAGCGGTGTCTGAACAGTATATTTTCAAGTGTAAATTGGTTATATCTGATCGTAGGCTCTTAGTTATAATATTTTCCATGAAGCATCAGCGACCTGATGCATGTGCTTATCGGTTTCTTGCTTTCAGCACCGACAGGGTTTTTCTTCAGAAGCGTTGAGGCGAACGACCGCGGCGTTCAGCCGCTATAATGTTGCCCCACTTTTGGGGTAATGGGTGGTTATATCATAAATATGGTTGAATCCAAATAGTTTTTCTTTCTAAAAATCAGGTGGTACTTCTTACTTACATAATTACGGTCTTTCATGCAATTAGAGATCTTAACTCTCCCATTAAACATATTTTTCCTTTAAATTCCAACAACCGGACTAGGGGACACTCTTTTAAACTATTAAAAGACAAAATCCGCAAAACCTTCAGACAGTGTTTTATTACCAATAAGGTGTTTGAACCTTGGAATTCTTTGCCTTCAGATGTTGTCTTCTGCGAAAAAGTTATCCAGTTCAAATCGAAAAATGACTTATTCACGGGAAACAATTAATGGTTAATTTTGATTATTTTAATATACAGGCTGTGCCAATGGTCATTCATCCTATTCAATTTTGTGCTTAAGCGGCCCAACAAAAAACGGCAAAAAGGCGTATTTTAAGTGTTTTTAAAAGGTGAATTTTTTTGGCCGAAATCGTATCTATATGTCTGCTGAAGTGGCCCAACAGAAAAACAGGGTAAAATCTTTAAAATTGAAGAGTTTTTAAAGGTTATTTTTAACTTTTAATAAAGGTACCTTAGATGTTGCAAAAAGTGTTATGTGCTGAAAAGTGAATTTACTTAGCCGAAATCGTATTCATTTGTGTGCTAAAATGGCACAACAGAAAAACGGTAAGTTTCTTAAAATTTTAACTTTGAAAAACATGGTATATTTGCTAAAAAAAAAATGATGTGTACTAGGGGGCCTAACAGGAAAAAAGTCTTTAACACAGGGCAAAATTCCTATTTTTATAGTGTTTTTGAAAGGGAAATTTGTTTGGACGAAACGGTATTCACATTTGGAAAAAATGGGGTATTTTCCTTAAAATGTTGACTTTTTTAAAAGGGTACCTTTGGAAAAACAGGGTAAATTTCTTAAAAATTGAACTTTATTAAAAGGTCATCTTGAAAAACAGGGCAAAATGATTAAAAATTTAAAGTGTTTTAAGAGGGCCTTATTAGTAGTAAACTTAAAAACTTAAACTTTCAAGTTCAATGTCACGCCGGATCGATATTCAAGAATTCAAGTTCAAGTACAAGAACCGTTGCTGCTGTTCTTTTGCACTTGCGCGGTTTTGTGCTGGTGATTTTTTTTTATTCTGGAGGCTTATTTAAATATTTAAAGGGGACGTACCGCGATATTATATACTAATCACAAGTGAAATGCAAACACCTTGAAATTGCAGTTATTTAAGGATAATATTTTGGGAAAATGATAGAATGTGCCCACCCAAGCAATCATTCAAGTTCTATTAAATTGCCTCCAATTTATCAGTAATGGTTGTGTGTCCCGTGTTGTTCTATACACTCTTATACACGTCAAGGCATGCTTATGATTTGATTACTTATGAACTCCTGGGGTACAGCGTCCTATGCTTTTTGTACTGCAACCCGGAGTTCATCTACAGTTGTTGGAAGACGAGGTAAATCACGGATATGGCGACCCATCCAATCCCAACTTTTTCTATTGGGGACAGAACAAGAGATCATGGTGGCTAAAGCAATACCGTAATATTCTCCGACTCCAAAAAGCGTCGAGAAACACAAGTGATATGAGGGCGTGCGTTGTCTTGTTAGAAAATTCCGCTTTCGATGCTTCTTACATAAGTAACAACAATTGGCTCTAGCACATCGTTTACATAGCGCTCTGGTGTTATGTTGCCCCGAATGATTAATAAACGGGACCTACTACCAAATGCAATGACACCCCAAACCATCTCACCAAGAGTGCGGTGTACGTGGCGTTCAATAGCCAGATCCAGACGACGACGTTCACCAAGCATCCGTCTAATCCGTTGCCGACCATCGTGGTCTCCCAAACAAAATCAGGATTTATCCGAAAACGCAATGTGATACCATTCATCATTCTATTGTTGCCGTTCGACGCACCAGTCATAACGTTGACGACGATGATTCTTCGTCAGTGGGAGCACCAAGTTTGGACGGTAAGATCTCAGGCCCATAGTGCGCAATCTGCCTTCCTACTGCTGCAAACCATGCATCAACCACAGCACGTGTAGTGCGGCGTCGGTTCCTTAGAGCCATTAGTCGCAGAAGATGATCTTCGCGTTGGGTAGTTCTTCTAATAGCTCCTGTTTCTCTAGCACGCTGTGTTCGTCCTTCCTCCACCCATGCCCGCCATGTATCCACCACACTTGATACACTGCGCCCTACAGCAGCAGCAATTTCGCGGAATGAAACACTACGTTCGCGCTGCCCTACAATGCGACCCCTTTCAAACGCGGAAAGCTAGGAAAAATTTGCGTTTTGTCTTCTACGGGGCATTTCTGCATCAGGAAGCTTCTAATACTATCTTTTTCGGAGCGATAAAGCCCTATCACAATCCAAAAAACTATTATTTTTGTGTTTAAAGTTTTGCGGTAGAGTTTTTACAATAACCCTTAGACGCTGTTCAATTGTTACAAAAATTTAATCGTTTGCTTCTCAAGGCCTCCTATACAAATCCCTAGAATTTCATCGTTTAACAATCATTCTTTCTAGATGTTCGGATTTCAATTGCACTTAGTATACAGTGTGTCAATTTTAAAAGTTGCAATCGGCAATATTTCTAGAATTGAAAGAGTTATTGAGAATCACTTAAAACCGTTTCGGTGGTTGCTAGGGGGAATCAAAATGACATCAAGTGACGCACCCTCACCCACCTTTTAAACCACAGCCACCCCAACTTGAAAATTTTAAATGGCACTACCCTACTTGTAATACATAAGTGACAAAGTCACTTTTTCAAATACTCGAAAAGAAAGACTTTAAATTTTTATTTTTGTTATTCGCTGTAGTAAATGAACTCTATAATTAATACTAAAATAAAACATTGCCTAAGTGATTAATTTTTATTAAATGCTATAATAGATGTTGAAAATGATTTCCGTTGTTTGCTAAACAAAAATAGAGCCTGTTTTGAAATTCTTCACGAACTTTTTGAAAAGTTTCTCTGCGAATAGCTCGACATTCTTGAATGATTCTTTGTTTCAATTGTTCAAGTGAGTCTATTTTTGTTTTATAAACCACAGACTTTAAATGGCCCCATAAAAAAAATCCAGTGGTGTAAGATCTGGTGACCTAGGAGGCCATTCAATAGGTCCTCTCCTCCCAATCCATTGATCTGGGTAGTGGTTATCCAACCATTGCCTAACTGGAAGTACATAGTGTGGAGGTGCTTCATCTTGTTGAAAATGCAGTAGATGTTCATTTAATCCGGGAATTTCGTATTCGTCTAACTGATTTTCAAGCTCCTGAACTATAAGAGGCTCAATAGCTGTCTCCAGCATATTAGCATATGGTTCGCCGTTCAAATTGCCATCAATAAACAGAGATCCAATAATGACATCTCCTAGTATCCCAGACCAAACATTTAGTTATTGTGGATACTGCGTATGTCCCTCTATAAATATGTGAGGGTTTACATCACTCCAATACCTGCAGTTTTGTTTATTTACATTTCCATTTAAATAAAACGAACATTCATCCGAAAAACAAATCATTTTTACGAGTAATGGTTCGGTAATGCATTTTTCAGTAACCATTTCACAAAATTCAATGCGCCGATCCGGGTCGTCATCGCCAAGTTCTTGGAGAATTTGCATCTTATAAGGATGAAATTTATGAAGTTTCAATACCTTTCGTACTGATTCGTGTGATAATCCACTAATCCAGTTTCCCTAGCTGCGTAACGAATTGACATTGTTGGATTTATAGCCTATTATCCAAGTACTTCAATTTGGGTTTCCTCACTGAGTACTCTTGGTTGACTTCTTTTTTTATTCTTAACAGATCCTGTTTCCTCAAATTTGGCGACTAACTTCTGAACGTACGCATGACTGACATGTTTTTCTGGATATTTATTATTGAACACTGCCGCTGTTGCTGAAAAGCACAACAATTTTCAGAACCGTAAATAAATATCAATTCAACACGCTCTGCCGTACTATAAACCATTGTCAATTTTTGACAATTTACATTATCGTTACCAGGTAACATTTAATAAATGAAATGTATGAATCTACAAAAACAGATACATTATAATCTAATTCCAATAAACATAGGGGTGCAAAAACCATAATGTATTGCCTTTTTGATAAAATTCAAAACACAAAAACATAAAATGTAGTCTTTAGAGTTTAAATCATCTTTTTAGTTGTGTATTTTGTAAATAACGTCAATTTTTCCTTTAGAACATCGCATAACAAAAATGAAAATTCAAAGTCTTTCTTTTTGAGTATTTGGAAAAATGACTTTGTCAAATAGGCTTTTGCATAACATTTTTGAAAAGCGTTTGTTATGAGCTTTCCAACGATGTATCACAAGTAGGGTAGTGCCATTTAAAATTTTCTAGTTGGAGTGGCTGTGGCTTAAAGGGTGGGTGGGGGTGTGTCACTTACCATGTCATTTTGATTTCCCCTAGCAACCACTGAAACGGTTTTAAGTGATTCTCAATAACTTTTTCAATTTTAGAGATATTGCCGATTGCAACTTTTAAAATTGACACACTGTATATAAAATCTAATTTTTCAATAAAATGCGATAGTTTTAATCATTGATCTATTAATTATTCTATCTAATAATTTATTATTAAAATAATGCTTTTCAATGTTTCTAATTAATAATTAATTAATCGTTAAATTAATTTTAGGTCATAATAAGAAGTAATAATTTTTGAATTTCTATAGTTAGCATGGTGACCATTATAATGGTACATTCTATTGTTTGGCTCATTGGCGTTTTCAATGGTCAAATCAATGGAATTTTTTGCCAAGACTTTAACTGGTTTTATCTTGATAACGGTTGAGATTCGAGAATAAATGTATCTAGAAAAATCTTTTCTTAAACGAGATCTACAAGTGGTTAAAATTTTTGTATTTATTTCTAAAACACCATGTATAAGGATACAGAATGTGTATCTATAGAAAAATTGTTACAAGAGTCTTGATTTTTTAATATATTACAGTTACGTCTCTTAATTATAAATCGAAAGAGATGAATTAAAATGAAAGTGCCAAAATCCTCTCAAAACTTATTTGTTGTAAATTGAAAATAGTTTTTTGCAAATGTTTTGCTTTAATTAACTAAGGTACGATTAACACAACAGTTTTGTGATCAACTTGTTTCTTAATTCGCAATTAAGAATCTGTACTTTATGAAGCGCACTCGCTTCGCTCATGCGTTAAAACCTCTCGAGTATTAATCATCCTCAATAACCAACTTGTTGGTTAAATTACAATTTTCTTATTTTACTATTAACGGCTACAATTAAAAATAAAATTGATTACGCGAAAATTTCGATTATAGACTTTTTACGAAAATCAAAAAGATATTTATTAAGAAATTAATCTGAAGTCTTATTTTATTTTTTAAATCATTTTAGCATAAAATTAAATTCTAGATTACTCATTAGATATTTCTAATGAGCTATTTACATTTGTCAAATTATAAATAGCTCATAATTGAGGGTGTTCCCTAACATAAAAGTTTCCTGCTGGACGGAGGTTGTCATAAATTCTTTATACAAAAAAGCTTTGAATATTCAAATTACAATTAAAAGAAAACTAAAGTTATTTAAAAAAATGTAAAAACACAGGTGTAGATACTAAAACATATCAAGGGACAAAAATTTATTAATAAACTACTAAATAAAATACAATTAACATTTTGACAGGATGTACTTCTACAACAAATAATCATAATTATGTGAATCTTTTTAGAACTTTTGTTTATTTTGGGGGTGGAGATAAGACTTAAGACACCCGATGTATTGTCATTAAAAATGTAGGGAATACATATATTTTCTAAAAATTAAAGGAAACAACATTTTACTCAGAATCGTCTATATTTCGAGGTATTTGCAAACATAACGTCATTGATGTTAACCTACGACCACGCAAAAAATTTTTATATTTCTTGAATAAATTACTGCAGGGTACAATTTTATTTTCTACAACACAAGGTTCTAATAACAGCGTTTCCGGTTAAAGCCGATTATTAAATTATAAAAATCCCGGGAAAAATGTTTATGGGGATTTTCAGACACTGTTGTCAATTTTATTTAAATTTTTTCGATTTATAAAAGATTAATTACGATTAACACACTTTGTCGCACATTAATTATTTAATTGCAAATAAAATAATGTCACCTTCTGTAAATTGGTGTATAATGTTTAAAAAAATAAATTATGTGTGTTTGGCGGTTATACCTAATTTTTCGAATTAATATTTTTTGATTAGATATAAAAAAATTGGCGCAAAGAAATATTTTGAGTGTGCAAAATTGGTAAATGTTGAGTATTGATTTAAATGTTTTTAAAGTAAATTTATGTGTTTGAACTTAATTTGTTAAGTTCAAGTTCGCTTTAATGACACGATGAACTAATACAATAATTTTTTAAAAACCTTGCCTGTAAGGTCGTCAATTAGCATAAATTTCGAGATTAGATGAACTCACAATTAATATAATTAAGTGGCAGAATTTAACATTGAATTTCCGAATTGCTGCACTAATGTCAAATTAGCCAACATTTTCATTCTCAGACAATGTTCGTATTTTTTATATCCGATGCAAAACCTTCATGTTTTGCAGATTTTCAAGTACAACCACAAGCTAATTTTGTAGAGGGGAAGTTCTTATAAAAATCAATATCAAAGTAGTTCCATCAAAAACTTGTGTTAGTTTTAATCCAAAAAGTGTTTCAAAATGTTCTCAAAACTCTTTCTGTGTTCTATACTCCTCGCATTGGCTTACACCCTGCCTTTGGAACCCGAATCTCACGGTAATAAACCCCAAATTACACCAAAACAAAAATAACACAATTATTTAGTGCGTGAAGTTCGATCCCCACATTTGTTCAAAAAGAAGCCAATTTTGGGAAATCTATTCGGAGGCGGCGGCAGCTATGGAGGTGGCGGCAGCTATGGGGGCGGATATTACCCTCAACCTGTACACCACCCTCAGCCTGTACACACCGGATCTGGAAGTGCCAGTTTTGCCACTAGCTCAGCCGGAAGTTCCGGTCATGGTCACGGCAGCCAAAGTCAAAGTCAGAGTCAATCAGCCGCTTTTGCTTTTGGACCCTTCACAGGATCTTTGTCTCAAAGCCAAAGCCAATCTCAGGCGGCAGGAGGCGGCGGGTAATTTAATAATTTATAGTTTTTTTAATTAAAAATTTATTTTATTTTATTTTTTCAGATTTTTTGATTACTAAGGACTGAATTTTGTATTATTTATTTATTAATAATAATTGTAGCGTTTAATGTATTTTTGTTTCTAATAAAAATGTTTTACTTATTATTTTTTTACATTTGTTTATTTTGTAATTCAAAATATTGCTAAATTAAGGGTTGAATTCTCAAAACAAATAATATGCTGTAAGGGGTCTAGATTTCAGACTGAAATATTATATTTGACAATGATTTCGCTCATTAGAATTAACATTATTTTAGAAAAGTGATAAATGAAACTACGCACGTCTAAAAGAGTCATTTTTTTGTTTTTATTCTAGAATTGTTTTTATGAAAAAATTTTATGTCGGTTTTTTTTCCAAAAACAATTATAGTACAGCACAATCTCGATAATCTGACCTTACTTGGACCGAACTCACTTCGGATTATTGAATTGTTGGGATTATTAAATATGATTAATTTAATTTAGGTATTAAAAAAAATAGAGACGTTTTAATTTTTCATGATACATAATTTGTTATAATAATATTTTTTACATTTATCTCAATAGATTTCTGATTATTCGTGTTACCTGAAATACATTTAAATCAAGACATTTTTGAAAATTTCAAAAGTGTATAAAAAAATTTATTGTTTCTACTTACCACCTGACATAGTAAAAAAAATATTTCTTAATTTTTTTTTTATAAAAAACTAGATTTTTTTTCTAATTTTAGTGTGCGAAGTGTTCCACTCAGTGAAAAAAGAGCACTTTTTTCGTTCAGCGAAAAAAGGGAAAATTCAGTGAAAAGAAGTGGACATTTTTCACTGTTTTCTAATTTATTTTTTACTGAATCGAGTTTTTTTATTTTGTGTTTTTTTGATGTAATTTTGAGTTTATTTTTGAATTTTAACCTACATAATCTAAAAAAACTCGAAAATAATAATATTAAATTCTTGAACGTTGGAAAATTTGAAAAAATTAGATAATATGCCTTTAATGTTTATTTAATATACTCAGTGACATTAGAAGGGTTACATTCAAAAGATTAATTTTTGGTCGTGATTTTTTGACAATGTGGTAGACTTACATCAAGAATAAATCTATGAGATTTGCAAGAAATTTTAGTAACACTAATTTGAAAAAAAAATAATAATGTATTTGGCGACTTTGTAACTGTGTACACTTCTGTACACGTCTAGGCATCGACAAAATTAAACAAACCTCATAGGTTAAGTGTGCCAGAGTCTGTGGAGGATGGTGCAAGGCGGACAGTCTTCTACCCATCATATCCCACACATGCTTTATGGGATCTAAATCTGGTGAACGGGGTGGCAACAGCAAAACATTAATCTCAGCTTCTTGTGGAGGAAGTTCATAGTTTAACGAGCAATATGTGGACGTGCGTTGTCTTGCTGAAAAAGGACAACTTGACGGCAATTTAAATAAGGCAGTAAAGTGGTTTGTAGGACGTCATCAACACAACGCACAGCTGTCATACTGCCTCGAATAAACACAAGAGGTGATCGGCTTCTATAGGCAATAACTGTCTAAACTATTACTCCAACAGTCTTTTTCACATGTTTCTCAAAAGCAAATCCAATATTACGTCGCTCTCTACAACGGCGTCTTACCCTCCGATAGCAATCATGCATGCCTAGGTAGTATCGCGATTTGTCGCTGAATATCATATTATGCTATTCTGTCTCATAAACCTGCTGTTCTCTGCACCAGTCTAAACTTTGACGGCAGTGTTTCGCAGTTAAAGGAAGCACTTACCGTGGACGGTAAGAAGAAAGTCCAGAAGCTCGAATACGGCGACATAACGTTCGCATACTAACAAGTCGATCTTCTTTTCCCAACCATTGGTCACCAAGTTGTCGCATAATAGCAAATCGGTCTCGAAAAGCTAGTTATCTGAAGCGTCTGTTTTGACGCTTTGTGGTACGGCTCGGTTGACCTGTTAGTCTGTTTCGTGTTTTTCTACCTTCTTCTGTACACACCCGAAACACGGTCATTATCGTCATTGCAGTAGAATAAACACGGCGGGCAATTTTGCGATAGGACAAACAAACATTTCGAAAGGTCACAATTCTACCTCTGTCGAAATCGTTAAGATGGTAATATCGTTAATATCTTGAAACTAGAGGCATTTTGTTACCCTTAAAACAAGTAGTCGGAGACATAACAACTGCAAATACTTTTACCTATCAGCTCTGATAAGTCTTTTTCTTAACAAAAACTAAGAGGTAAAATTTTTTTGCAAGAACTTTTAAAGATAAACCGTTTTTATGGTTACTATAACTAGCTTTAAATTTATTCATTCTTTTGTCACAAAATCACTTTCAAATTTCATTTTTCTTTGTTTTTATATACATTTTTTTATTGTAATGTATATGTTATGTATTGTTTAGTTTTCTTATTAGTGTCTTTGATTATGATTATGATAATGATTTTTCTTAGCATTATTATTAATCGATGTCGTCAAGTGACTGGAGCTAACATCTTCAACCTCTAACACTTGAAGAATAGTCTAGTCAGAGAAGTCTGGAGCTTACAAAGCTTTTTACGGATCACCTATTTCAGTCAATGTTTTTTTTACCTCTTTTGCAGCGATGTTTGTCTTACCTAGGACAAAGAACTCAACTCTTTTAAAATCGAGGATAATATCAGGATTAGCTTGAATGAGTTTTGTAAGGGAGAACAAAAAGTTACAATAAATCCGGCACTTCTCCTTCTCTTCTACCGTCTTAGTATCTCCTGGAACATAGTGTAGCATAGGTCTTTCGTCTACTCTATACGAGTCTCAAAGATGATACTATAGGATCTATAAGGCTACTTGTGTCAGTGGATATAAGATGACACTGCAAACTGTAAACAAACCAACAATAAATGCATCAGTGTCTCTGGTGCAGTGCGACACGTCTTACATATGATGTCAAAAATCTTTCTCTCCCTGCCCATTACGCGAGTACAGGAGACAACGGTGTTAAAAACATTATTTTGGCAGAAGATTGTAAAGCGTCCCACTCATTACACGAGCCCAGACTCGACTCGACTTGCGACAAATCTACGTTTGTCCACACATTACACGAACCCTACTGGCTTACAAAAAAAACCTCATTCGCATACTAAACGTAATGAGCCCTGTACGGTGAGACTGTCAAAATATCATTATGGTTCACGTTTTGTCTAAAAAGACAAAAGTTGCATTGGGGGTGGGTTCAATACTTCTAATAGATGAAGAAAAAAAAAAAGAAAGAAAAGGTGTTTGGGTCAAAAAATGGTTGCAGAAACAAGAGCAGTTTCCACATCTATGGTACATTTAGTAAAATGTTTAGAATCATGCGAGCCACTTGACGTTGTGAATTATCCTAGAATGAGATACGACGTTTTTCACGAATTTTTAACTTTAATAAATCCTCTCAAAAAAATCATTCTGTTTAGAGAAGCAGTAAGTGTTAAAGAACGACTATTGGCAACTTTGCCAATAAACAAGGATCATTCCGGAAATGTGTCGTGGTATATATAAGTCTCTCAGGAAAGAGTATTTACATGTAATTACACTTAGGTACTATAATGTATATAATAAAAACACAGATTCGTAAACAATATTTTATTTTTTTATTTTTTACTTTTTAACGTATATGAATGTTATTGTTTCGTAGTCCCGTTTTTGATCGAACCCTTTGTTTATATATATTGCTTATTATTCCATAGACATGGTTTGTCTTTGTACATGGTGTCTCATCCTATATGCATAGTGGAATTTTGAGCCTTTAGAATACACAGAAAAGAATTAAAACTTCTCATTAACTATCCACTTATTGGGCGCTACAATAATCTTAAAAAATATTAGCGATTTGTTAGTCCGTTTAAGAGAAAAATAGCAATTTGTGCTATAAAATTTTATTTTTATTTTTTTTAATTTTTTTCTTTTGCCTACAAATAATGCTCATATATCAGGAAGTCATCTTGCGCAATTAAAATTAATTAAATTCTATTAGTATTTGAGATATCTTTGAATAAAGGAAGACGTCACTTTAAGAAGGATATTTACGACAAATAATTGTAATACCGCAAAATGAGGGGTAGTTATTTATGGTTCAGGCAGTAGGTAGTTTTAACAATGGGCTCTATTTACCTAAGAATCGAAGCCGTCTATTCCAAAGCTTATAAACTTTTGTCATCATAAGTAAAGGTCTTGCCTTGCGGTTAGCTTCAAATAGTATTAGGATACCAATAAATAACGCTTCAATTTAGTTGCTTTTAAATGTTGGTTAATTTCGCGGCTATTGTTAAAGATTTTTAATTTTTGATTTTGCAAAATCACTTCCTGGCATATTACTTTTTACCAGATCAAAAAGAAAAAAATAAAAAAATAAAATAAAATTTTATTGCATAAATTAATAAATTGCTATTTTTCTCTTAAACGAACTAACACATTGCTAATATTTTTTAAGATTATTGTAGCGCCTGATAAGTGAATGGTTAGTTAACAAATTTTATTTATTTTTCGTTTATTCTAAGGGTTCAAAATTCCACTATGCATATACGATGGGACACCCTGTACAACAAAATAAATTCTTCCCAAAATTTTTTGTTATCTTCAAAAGACATTTTGGACACAAGTGAAGAAAATTAAACTGTCATTTTTGCATTGTCTAGATACGTAAAAAAAGCTTCTGAGATTGCATACAAGACGGATTAGTCGGGGTCGGGTCGGGGTTCGTTTATCAAATTTTGGGGAACTCCCAACCCGACTCTGACCCATCCGCGACGTGTCCATTCGTTAGCGGATCGGTCGGCGGATAACTCAAGACGAACCGATCCGCCGGACCCATCCGGCAATGAATGGGAGGCTTTAATCTCACTTTAACTCTGGTCTTCCATAGAAGTTTATAGAAAACACTGTGCAATAAACTGCGTTTCTTTGCTTTTTTTTTTTCATAGACATAGAGACAAGCATCCTTTACTTCCAGAAGTGCAGATGCTCGTTTCTTGTCGATCTCAAGATTGAATTTATCTGGCTACCTTAAACAAACATGATTCTTGTTTTTTCTTTTTGTGTACTATGCGAAAAAACAATCAGAGCTCTTGATGAGCTTGCAAGCTAAATTCTAGCTAGTCTCTAGTGCAAACATAGTAGCCTCGGGACTCTCCTCTTTCTTAGTGATATACTCGTCGAACGAACAATTTATTTTCAGTTTTTGAAGCTCCTTTTTTTATACCGTTTATTTTACTACTCTAAAGGAGTAGAACAAGATTAAAAACAAAGCATAATTTGCATAATAAGCATATTTGGTGCAGCAACTTTGTTCTTTCTTATAGTTCAGAAGATCATGTTTCTTGGAGCAATTGCTGATACCTAGTTGCTGCGGAGAGACTCTTTGATTGTAAATACTTACTTCCTGAACGTTGAACGTGACGTTGTTCAACGCCAAAATAGGTATGCGTTTTTTCGGCATTGATTTTAAGGATGCCTTCTTCGACAAGCTGCTTAACCCTTCCGATTTCACGTATCGTCGTTTTTTGATGTAGGCTAATGCGCATTTGTCCGTTTCGAACTCTAAATAAATCGCATAAGAATACTTCTGCATTTTTCTTCTGCTCTGCATTACTCTGACAGTTTACTATAACTGTGATTTTTTCTAGAAACATAAAGTACACATTGATTTAAAAGTTTTGCTTTATTTTATTTTTTCCGAAGTTATTTCAGCTAGAAAGAATATTCTAAAACAAAACCGACATTTGAAATTCAAAATTCAAAACGCTTCCGCATGTTGTTAATTGAGGAAGATTTTGTTATTTCTTTCTTGCCGAAATGACGATCTCTGGGATTGTTTGAGGAGGATTTCTTCTAGAGTTAACTGCTCTGGAAAGCATACACCAAGCTTGTTCTATCGGATTTATGTCAGTAGACATTGCAGGCCAGACTAAAGGGGTAATTCTATCACTCTCAAGGTACTCATCTTCTGCTGTAGTCTTGTGAGATCGGGCATTGTCATCTATGAAGACAAAATTTTCACCAAAGTTACACATGAGGGTGGAGAACAGTTATAATGTATCTAGCTCCAGTCATTGTGCCCTCCACGTGCACTAGATCTGTTCGCCCGTCTGCCATAACGTCTGTTTAAAACATAGCATTCTTCTTTGGAAGACAGGCATGAGCAAGTTGAGCAGCTCTTGTTGACTCTCTCCACAAACGAATTCAGCGACTATTATTTACTAGGCAAATACTAGTCTTATCTGAAAATAAAAAAGAATGCCAGAATGTGTTCTTCAGCTGACTGTTGTCGACGAAATCGGTGCTTATGTTGTAGCCTACGGATTCTTATTGGTCGTCGACATTTTAACCCTGACTGAATAATTCGTCTTCGAAGTATGAAGCATCTCTCTTTGCAGTTGTGGCAATGACATGGTGGGATTTATTCGGATGGTCAACGTTATAAAATGATTCTGTTGACGATAAGTGACTGTTCTTCTACCACTTCGTGGACGATCTCGCACAGAATTGATCGCCAAATCCAAATAGCAATTCCAAATGCGAGAAACATCACTTTGTGAAACGTTAATCCTGTGAGCTACCCAGCGTTGTGAGTGGCCTTTTTCAACTAAGGCCACTATTCTTATCTGATTTAATTCAGAAATAACGTTTTGGGGCATGATGGCACTTTAAAACTCAAAATTACAACGAACAAGCGCCAGCAAGATGATACTAAAAAGATTTAAAAAAAAATATATTTAAGTATGGCGCCAAAAACAATATCATTCTAAGAGATAAGCATCAGTCAAACCCCTGGCCAAAATGTACTCTCTTGCAACTTATGTAACATACCAAAATTGGGTGATGCAAATCTTTTGAATCTATGTGTATAATGTCGTCTATGTAGAAAAGATGGATAACCTTGTGCTTCCGGTTTCCTGTGGGTTACAACTGTATCTTCTAGTTTTCCACATGGCAATTAACAGCAAAAGTAGTAAGATACAAAACAAAACAAGATCTACTTCGTTTTTACTTAAGTAGCACCGGATGTTATTATGGTGAATCTAGTTCACCAAAGTGGAATTATTTGTTTTACACATTTTACTATAGAATTTGATAGTATACTGCAAGGACTCTGAGCAAATGTCTAACGAGTTGATACGACTTGCAATAACCGATTCAGATCATTAAAGGCCTTGGCTTATTCTGCTTGAAATCTTGCGTGATAACAGTAACTGCGAGTTGTTTCTGCAACCAGCTACCACCCTTTCTTTGACCCTCGCTGTACGTTTATTTTACGAAAAACAGGATTTATTAAAGTATCCGAATGTATGAAACCCTAAATTTTATATTCTGGGTTAGACCTGTGATTGACCTGTAGATTTTTGGGCCCGATAGATGCTGTTCTTATTAGGGAGCAACACTGTTTGGTCTTCAATGAACCACTTGAGAATTTTTTGTCCTTTATCTACTCAAACTTTAAAAATGCGGATTAAATGTGGATAAGTTAATAAAACCTAATGTGGATGAATTCATTGAAACTTTTTCCACCAAGATGCGTTAATCCTACCCCGTCCAGGTTTTCTGCAAAGAGCTTGTTTTGATTCTGCTTCTTTACTCGCCTTATTGTGGTGACCTGTATTGTTTACAGGATGCATGTTGTTTCATCTTCTGGATTTTGTTTGCTGCTCAACTTTTTTGTCCAAAACCGATGTGAACCGATGCTTTGTGCAAAGGATAGCAATTATCGAATGATCCTAGTGTTAGAAGTGCAGCTTTCTTAATATATTTTTTTCTTCAAGTATTTGGAACTAACATGTCCATTCTCCGATATCTGAAGACAAGTTGCAATTGCAACCTGCTCTATATGACCTGATCTCTTACATTGACCAAAGGAAATAATAATAATAATACTTGCCAAACAGGACACATAATTTGTCTACCTAGTAATTTGTACACCACGCGGTCATATGGAGCAGATTCTAGGGTATGGATTTACCCGATGGGAAATATTCGTCTGGTGTCGGAGGTTGAAGCTGTTACAGCCAACTGACGGAAAACAATATTTATTAGCACTTTACTCTTTTATGTAGTTTTCCTTCTACACGGTTTTGCTACCACGTAGCTTTTTATTATACAGGGTGATTTTTTATTTGCTCTCGCCCGAGATTTCAAAAGTAGGCAACACGTTATACAAACGAAAAACAACTTTGGGAAAACTACAAATGATCCAAATAAACTGACTCTGAAAGCACTGTCAAAGGTATTGTCAACAATGTTGACATTAATTCACAATTCTTTGTGCCGTAATTAAATGTCAAAAAAACTAGCAAAGTATAATGTGTTGCCTATTTTTGGAGTTTTGGGCGGCAGTAAATAAAAATTACTTCTACATATTGCAAAGTCAAAAAATTTGACAGTCGACAAAATCCAGACAGTTTGGAAAATCTGTATGATTTGAAAAATTTACAAAAGTGTTATATAAAAATCTAGATACGAACTACGGTGAGGTTTACATTCAAAATAAGTAAGATATATAAAAGATTTACACGATGTGAAATGTCTAAATAATCAGGAAAACCCAGCCCAACTTAAATAAGTAAACAGCTATTTAGACACTTTTCAAATTATACAAATTTTAAATAAAAATGTCAAAAAAATTGTGTCAAATTGGAACGTATAAGTAAATAATATAAAAAGCATGAACAGAAAAATTACTTTCTAATTTTAATGAGAAGCGTTTTTGCATTTTTTCTTTGAGTTATCAAATGTTGTATACTAAAGTAAATAGGTTTGAGATTTAATTAAAATTAATGAGATTCTATTGTACTAAACAATTATTTTTAATCTAAAATTGAAAAATGCTAAAATAGATGATTTTTCAAAAAAAATAATTCAGAAGTAATTTTAAATTATAAGTTATATGGTAAGTTTTTTATACATTCTATATAAAGTTCACGTCTTATAAATAATTTCTATTAGCACCAAATATAGCTTAAATATTGAGATTATTATTGTCTTAATATTTAAATGCGTTTATTATTAAATATTACTTATGTATAATAAATTGATATTACATAATAAACAAATATATTCATTTTGATTTAACATTAAATAATAATTTGGTAAAAATGTCAACATTCGAAAAAAAAGTATATATTTTTGTTATATTAATAAAAAAATATTTGTTACTTTATTAGTAGTGTATATTAGTAAAATATTAAATAATTTGTTGGAATAGATATTGCAAAAATATTTTGGTGCTATTAGGGTTGTACTCTTGAAAAAGGATTAATCTAATCCAAAAAATCGTCATATGTAACAAAAAAGAAAAATTCATGTAAATATAATATAATTTGTTTTCTTCTAACTTGTCCACTCATCGTCAATTAAATTACGGAAATGACACATAGTTAGAAACAAAGTGTTTCGCATGACTTAAAATGCCAAGTTCTGACTTCTATTTTTATCTTAAAAAATTATTTTCGTTTTTTTATTTCCGGAAACAGCTTCCGCCTACACACTTAATTTATCCTTAAATTAAATTTGTCGGAAAGTTACGGTATTGCAATGAAATTTGACCTTCCTTGAGTGATGCTATAATGGACTGAAGGAAGTGGGATAAATTCTTCTGTAAATCGTTATTACTACAAGACCATGAAGTGTTTTACTACATTGGAAAATCCAGATGATGAACTGAATTGTTTATTAATGGTTTTTCACATTCGCAGGATTTTAGTCATAGTTTATGTTTTGAATAACAGATTTTACGATTTAAGAGATATTTTTTGTCTGATTGAATAAATTAATAGATGCAAAATCTTCCATCAAAAATTATATAATTCAAGGACTCATCGATCACGGTCAAGACCAAAATTGTGTATGAGCAAATTGAGATAACCTTGGTACGGGTGGCATCAATTAAAAATCTGATGCTCCTAACGTCAACTTTTAGTTAAGTAAACTAAAAACAAATTCTTCGTATGCTTTGAGTAATATTTGTTCAAATAGAAAATGTTCAGGTTAAAGAGTTTGGTTTTGTTATAAAATCAGTGCAGGTTGGACCAGTAACCGGTTCACCCAAGAATTGGCAAATTGGGGCTTATTATTTTTTTTACGAAATTAAAGTCGATTGAACCGAGAAGAAAACGTCGAGGTCGTAGAAGTGGCAAGTGGTAATACAAGTTCAGTTTCTCTTCATTTAGTCACAAATACTTTAACTTCCTTTTAAAATGAAACACTTATTTACTCTTATTTTTGTTATTATTATTTTTGTTTGTGCTTGTTTTACGGCACCTGTTGATGACAAGGATACCAACAACAAAGACTCAAAATGTAAGTCACCTTCATTTTTTAACATCTTCAAAGAGAAAGTTTCACGTTCCATATGGTTAACTCTTCCGCATTTATCATTTTAGCTGCTTTCGGACAAGCTTTTGACGAAATTGTGGTAGAGTCTCATCTGACAGTACGAAGAAAGAGCAATTCCAGACAAGCCAAGGCACAAAACAGCACAACAGAAACGCCGGTAATCAAAACCAAACGAGAAATTAGGTATATATTGGCATATTTACAAAACTTGCACACTTATATATAATTTTAGTTTTATTCTAGACCCTTAAGGCCATTCAGCGCATCTGCAGCTAACTCCCAATCCCAAGCTTTCAATTCTTTTGGCCCTTTGGGTTCTTTTGGGGCTTCGGCTTCAAGTTCTCAAAGTCAAAATTTTGGACCTAATGGAATTGCTGCTGGATTTTCCGGAACGCAACAGTATCATTTTAATGGACAAACTATAAATATCGCCTTTGGTAGTGGTTTTGCAAATCGAGGAGCTGTAGTTACCATTACTGGACCTGATGGGAAAAAGCGGACTAACTCCTAATGTACAGTTTAATTAATAAAAATTAAAATTTCTAATTGCGTTTTTAAGTAGTTATACAAAAACTTGTTTAATCGGTTAATGATCCCGGTTCTGACTCAAAAATACATAAAGGTAATTAATTCATATCACGTGTACGGTTTATACTGAATTTTGTAATGTAATATAAGTGTTTAAAAGGAATGAAGTAAGGAATAAATTAATGCTTAATTAATATAGTTATAAAACCGGCTCATCTCTGTTTAATTATAATTACTGAAAAATTTTACCTTTAAAAAGGCCTAGTTGGCCTTGAAATAATCACCGTTTAGGCTCTTGACGTCATAACTGTTTTAGGAGAAAAAATGATGATTTATCTGAGTAGATTTTTTTGATTAGTTGAGGAAAAATTTATTTAAAAACAAAACACACATTACGATAACAATCAGTACGAGAATAAATTTAAATTTTAAACTTGCAGGTGTTTTACAGTAAAACCATAAAACATAATAGTGATTCATTCCTTTTTAAAATTGCAAGCGGAGATGCTCGAGACTATTTCAAGTTTTTGCAGTAAATTGTAAAATAAGCAAATTAATAAACCCAAATTAATTGGCGGATGCGCCGGGTGAACCCATTTAAATAGATTTGTGTATAGTATGAATCAAAATAAATGTCACTTGTTTAGTATTCGGTTCCACTTGGCTTAATAAACGTTAAATCAGTCAGACAGACGACTTGTCTTATCTGAATGCTAATAAGATAAAAGTGAAAAATAATCAATCAATCTGTTGTCATTTATATGACTTTTAAAACACTATAATCTAATTTAATTTCTATTCTCGTGTAAAATCGACCGTTAACAAGTCACAAAGCAAAATGCTAAGACCTTGATTATTTTTCTTAGTACCATTCATGAATTCTTACGTTTCCTGTTTTATAAATTCTTATGTAATAACTTAAAGCGGGTTTTATTTATTTTTGGTTTTTCTTAAGAGGACATTCAACTCGAAAGAACAAAAGACGGTTTCAACTGTTTTTATATTCGGTTTCGATATTTTTCAAGTATTGACATTCCTAAAGGTGTAGATTAAGATCAACACGAAACTTGTATGTATTGTGTTGCGGAAATCGTAATACGTCAGCAGTGACGCATTCAGCCCCTAATTCACAGAAATGATATATTGAGAGTAATGGTTTTTCTAAAAATAGTTTCAGATTATTTTTATAAGTATGTTTCTTATAAAAACAGATTGTTAAATATTTTTTTTAAGAATTACATAAGATTACAAAAATATAGATCTTGGCATCTTTGGATCTGCTGACAAGACTGTTCTATATTTAAAATTTGTTTTTTTATTTAAAAAAAATATGTACTTGTCTTGTTTTTTTTTTGAATTTATTGATTAATCTTACTAAAGTCTTAAGATGTATTTGCGAGTTAGATTTGTTTTTTACTTCAAAAATATTCATTCTTGTTGTTTTTGATTATTTTTAGGTAATTTTTCTAACAGAGAGTTTTAAGAAAAAATTCAGACGTTGAAAATTTTTATATCAAGGATGTCCAAAATTGCACATACAAATATCTTTAAAGGCACTAATAGTAGAGCTTTTATAGGCATCAATAAAAACATTTTACAATTTTTTTTTATTATCTTGTAAGAGCTTTTGGAAATTTTCCAAAATCTTGCATTTATTTTATTATTATATGTCAATATTTAAAAAAAACATTTTGAAAACAATTTATGCCTTATTTAATTTTTGATATTGACAAGTGCGCTAAAAAAATGTTTAAAAACGATTTCTTTAGTACTGTTAAATCTGATTGTTGTTAGTGAAAACAACGTTTAGCAACATCGAATTTAATTCTATAAAAACGATTTTTTTATTGTTAAAAACATTAAAATTTCTGTTATTCTGTTATTTCAAAATTTTGGTAAATCAATCAAAAATCAAAAAAACTGTTAAAGATTTGACACAAAAAGTATGTCTTTTTCTGTGTTATAAAAAAGATAGGTACTATTTTTGGCCGTTATTAATCCTACTGGCTGTAAAGATCATTTTAGCTTTAGTTTTTAGTTCGATATAGAACAAGCATTTTTGTTTGTTTGCTTATTTTTTACCGTTCTGGGAGGTTTTTCTTGGTTTCTTACAAAGTATTATATTATTATTTGCATAAAAATTAGTAAGAAGTGTAATAATAGCATACGCCAATATAAAAAAAATCGAAAAGTTGAACCGGCGCATTAAAATGGTGTCTCGGTGGTCCCAACCCAACTAATCCTGCTGGGTAGTACATCACTGAATATGACTGACTAGTAGGCCCTTTGCAACAAAGGAAACAAATTTTGAGTCAAAATTAAAATTTCGATATTTTAGTTCCCCTTCTGAATGCTGATACATTTTAGAGTTAATTTCGGTGTTTAAATTTTATAAACCTGTCAGTTCCATTAGTAACTTTAGTTGAAAGTTTTTTTTTATGCTAATTACATTCTATTGAGGTCAGATGACCGTGAAAGCGATAAGGGGTCGAAACTCACTGAAGGGTTAATAAATCACTTTAGTGGTTTTAAACTGGTTATACTACATACACAAAAGTCATTAAGATGTAATTTTTCATTTTCAAGCAAAGTTGTTTAGAATAGAAATGATGGATATTTTCATAACCAAAAGACAATATGATGGAGATAATCTAAATCGATTTAGTTTTGTATTCTGTGGTAGGAAATTATCTTAATTATATCGAGTGTGTCAAAAATCGCGCATATCTTTAAAGGTACTAATAGTAAAGCATTTAGTAAGGATCAATAAAAAAAACATTTTACAATTTTTTTTATTATTTTTTAAGAGCTTTTGGAAATTTTACAAAAGTCTTGCATTTATTTTATTATTTTATGGTAATATTGTAAAAAACATCTTTGAAAACAATTCATGCCTTATTTAATTTTCGATATTAACAAGTTCGCTAAAAAAAATTTTTTAAAAACGATTTCTTCAGTACTGTTAAATTTGATTGTGGGTAGTGAAAACAACGTTTGGCAACATCGAATTTAATTCTATGGAAACAAATTTTTTCATTGTTAAAAACATAAAACTTTCTGTTATATCAAAATTTTGAGAAATTAATCAAAAATTTTGAAACTGATGTGTTAGTGTTACGCAAAGAAGTAATAAGCGTTAAGTAGAAAAAAAAGGTAGCAAAAAATGTATTCTTTAAATGAGTATTGTGATAAGTGCCTTGCTCTTGGAGCCGATTAAAACAACCAATCATTGGCGGTCCGGCTATACATCGAATGTTACCCAAATCGCAGGCCACTCACTGAAAATGTATTCACACGTTTAGACCAAAGACTGAGAGAAAATAGAGCTCCCGTTTTTGAACTTGCAGGAATTATCTCAAGAAAACCCCAGACAAGGCCAATGAAAAAGTTATTGTAGACTGTGTTATGGACAATTCCAGAATAAGTGTACGTCAAGTAGGAACAAATTTAAATATCCTTTTTAAAACAGTATACGGAGTAATACGTGATGAAGAATTACACTCATATTTTTACAAAAATTCAAAAGTTGTAGGTATCTAAGAGATATTGAACCTAGAATAAATTTTTCAAACTGGTTACTTGTAGTTGAGTGCCAAATGCCCTAAAATGTGTCACCCTGTGGAGGTTTTGAGACTAAAGGTTGATTTTTTTAGAAATGATGGCTTATGCCTTGGGTATATATACGAAGTTGTTTAAAAATTGTCCTGTGCAAAAAGGCACTATTCAAAATTTTCTAGATATTTATACAATGTAGTTCTTCAAACATAGGCTTTCTTCTGCTAAAAGTTCAATTTAATCTGTGCAGCCGTTTTGCCACAAAAAAATAAAATATATTTGAAAATCCATTGGCTCTTATGGGCGTTCGCAACTTCAAAGCTGAATATCTCCGTTCAAGATCCCGAAAAATGTAATTGATTTTACGACTTCTCGCCACTTCTCAACGATTATCTCAAAAACTAAGTCTTAATTTAAAAAATTTGTATTTTAAGTTTTTGTCCCATCATTTGTGATTAGAATGGTACCACATTTTTCTCATTTGTATATTTATCAATTATTTTTTGATTTTATAGCAAATTCACTTGAGTATTTATAAATTTTTAGTGAAACAATTTAACAATTTATGAAACGAAGTAATAATCTAGTTTAAATTACTAGCTACGTAAACCCTGATTTTGCAGCTAGGAGAGCGGGAGAGTGAGAGTGGGGGATCGACAACTTGAGAGAATAGATGCGGTATCATATTTAAATAATTTGTGCAGAGTTTATTTATTATATAATTTTTGAGAAAACGACATAAGAAAATAATTTAAATGTGGTACCATTCTAATCATAAATGCGAGGACAAAAACTTCTTAAGAGACATATTTTTTAAATTAAAGCTTAGTTTTTGAGATAATCGTTGAGAAGTGGCGAAAAGCCGTAAAATCAATTAAATTTTTCGGGATCTTGTACGGAGATATTCAGCTTTGAAGTTGCGAACGCCCATAAGAGCCAACAGCCAACGCATTTTCAAATATATTTTATTTTTTTGTAGCAAAACGGCTGCACAGATTAAATTGAACTTTTAGCAGAAGGAAGCCAATGTTTTGAAGAACTACATTGTATAAATATCTAAAAAATTTTGAATAGTGCCCTTTTGCACAGGACAATTTTTGGACAACTTCGTATATTTAGGGCATAAGCCATCATTTCTGAAAAAATCATCCTTTAGTCTTGAAACCCTCACAGAGTCACTTTTTAAAGGGTTTTATGCGCTCCGTGCACAGTACTATTGGACAAGATGATGATTTTTTTTAAAATTTACTGTTACTGTAGCTAACTCTATAAAAAATGAAAGGTGTAATAATTAAGGTGTATCAAGTAAATCTTACAATGTTGCCGCTTTTTCTAAATTATATTTGATTAGGTATATCTTTTAGACCAATTTTTCGATACCAAAAATTTTTACTTTTTATAATCTACGTATTCAAAACAATTTTTTTATTACGTTTTATTTTATTTTTTTTATATATCCGATTTTTGACACATCCGATAGAAATAGTTTTATATTTATATCAGACTTTTAAACAATCTCTCTTAACTATTTTTATTATACAACAAAAATCAAATAATTGACAAAGGATCTTTATTTTCGATTTGCTTGAATTTTTTCCTGACTGGCTTTATTATCCTTTGGACAAGCGCAGCGTGGATTTTTCTAATTTTTCTGGATAGACAGCGACATAATTATTGTTTCTCGTTTTGTGCTTCCCATTTATTATTATTGACTTTCCGACTTATTATTGCCTATAACTCTTTAATTCGGCAAGCCTGAGGTACCTAAATTTGGGGGATTGTCTACTTTTGGTACAAAGTTAATGTTGTTGGCCTCATACCAATCCCTTGTGATTCTTGAACAATGGCATGTAGCAAGATCTGGCCAAAAACATTATTTCATTATCTGCATGATGTGTGTTGACAAACTGAAACAGTAGAGAGAGATATGTCTTCACCTCGAGCAGCATCAATGTTGGACTGAGAGGTGAAGCCAGTCTCAGAAATGGCACTCCATACCAAAATTTTGTCATCAAACTTTTTTCTATTTTAATTTTGTAACTGTCCGTGTAAAAACTATTATTTCCTTTCATCTCACTGTTGGATAATGTAAAATATTTTTCGTCAACTTGTTGACGAAATGTACTTGTCTCAACGCGCGGCAACATCTCCGAATTCTCTCTATTGAGTTTTTGTGTATTTTGAAGTTTTTCTTCTTTTCCGAAAGATAATATTGTTACTTGATAGGGCCCTAAACACCGTGCTTTTATCAACATTAAATCATCTTGTTAGTTTTTCCGCTGTGACCTTTTCACTTTATGTTTAGCTGTGTGAATAGTCTAGCCTCTCTTAATTGGTTCAAAGCTTACGGCCGACTGCTTTTAGGCAAGTTTATACATGGTATTTCTTTTTCACATTCTTTGATTGTGCGATAAATTGTCGATTTGGTTATGTTTTGATCTCGATAAATATTGACAATGTCTCGTTTCGACATTCGCCCAACCAGATAATACAGGTTGCGGCAACTTATACGCGCACTCCCAAAATAGCGACTTCTGCTTAAACAAAATTGACGATATTTTATACACCTAACTAGTTATTGATTAGGTATACTTGAGAATTTTTTAAAAAAAATTCAGTAATAAATAATGCCGTTGCAGTTTTTTGAGTTTTCTAGCAGTAATTGTTAATTTACTGATAAAGTTTTTGCACTAGGTGAATTTCTACCTGCTAGCGCATCAAACTCTGGTATTTAAATTAGAAATTTTGATTTGGTTATTTAAATAATCGCTATTTTTAAGTAAATGCAAACCAAACGCGTGATTTATGGCTGGATGGCATAATTTACCAACAAAGGGATCATTTAGTAGTAGACAACCGCTTTGAAGAGTCTTATTTACAACTCTGTCATAAAATTGACAAAGACTAACATGCCTGCATTCAAATATCCATTTTACAATCTTACTCCAATTACAATCCCCATTGTCACCTAAAATTTACGACGGCACAGTAGCAGGTCGTAAATAAAAATAATTTTTAAAGTAAAAATCTAAAATTGCGATTAATTCAAATTTTGATTGATATTTTTGAGTGCTGATTTTGTAAACAATTATTAGAAGTGAATCTGGGTCTATTAGTACAAAAATCAAAATTTAATTTTTTGTTCGAAAATTACTTTTTTTTGATTTTTGACTTTGTTTCTAAGTGAAAAATTACCAAAAAATTCTTAAATGTACCTTAATAATGTCCAGTTAGGTGTAATAAATTTCAATGATTTTATTTAATCAGAAGGCTCTATTTTGGGAGTGCGCGTTAAGTTGTTAAGTTGCCGCACCCTGTATAAATACCTCGACGAAAATCAATTATATGACATTTTGCAAAGCAGAAACAAAAAATTTTTGCTTTGTTCATTTAGATTACGTGACAGGTGACATCTCATTTCCCTGATTATTTTTTCATATAATTTTAATTGCGGATGTAAAATAAAAAAACAGTAATTACGCAAAAATTTCGATGATTCAATTTTTATAAGAATCAATCAAATATTAATTAGAAAATCAATCTGCAATTATATTTTATTCCTTTAATCATTGATTTTTAAATAAAACCGGATTTTACATTATACATTGAAATTGTCGAGTGCCTGTCGTAAATTTCAAACATAAAATAAGCTCGAGCTCAAAAAGGTACCCGAGTCCCACAATAGATAAACCGCAATCGATCCAACTTTTTTTTCTTCACAAATTTACAACCTTTTTATAAATAACCATCAAAAAAAGGTTTAATATCAAAATTAGACAAATCTACTATCTAGGATACCAAAATTGATACCAAAATACATTTGTGTTCAAAAAATTATTCAAATTAATTGATAACTTATTGAATAATAGCCAAAAAACTTTTTGTTTAACAAAATGATTTTAAATTTAGACAGGATGAACTTCTACAATTGATAATTATGTGTGATTTTTTTGCAGAATTTTTATTTAAATAAAAAGTGTCTTCGAAGATAAACACCCGGAATAGTTTTGGACTTGGGGTCTACGGTTAAATTTTGTCAGCTTTCTTTCAGTTTCCTCTGATTTTACTGAATTAATTTTGGACAAAAACTCTTTATAGATCTGTTTTTATCTTTTTTTTCTCTTTCCGCTTTTACTTTCGATAATATAGCTCTTTTTGGATGCTCTTTGTCCTATTTGTTATGTCCCAACTACTTCTGTATTCTGATCTTTCTAATTATAATCGAATACTCAAACATTTCCATTATTTGTTAGGCTTCTCCAAATTGCTTCGTTATTTTCCCTTTCTTATCTTTCAGCTTAATCTGCGTAACATCCATGTTTCAAATGGGTGCAGAGCAACCGGTTGTATAGCACTTTTGTACAGTCTTATATTTTCGTCTTCTTTGCTTTTAAATATATTACTCTTACATTATAATGTCTCTTGCAAGGTTCTATTCTATTTCTGTATTTTTATCATTTGCACTTCCTAACCTTAGAAACTCAAAAATATTTAGTAAATATTTACCAAATGAGAAACGACCAATTTTAATTATTTAGAAAATTATAGACTTTTACCATGTGAAAATGGTGTTATTTTGGTCACATTGCGTACATAAATTCTAGCTGTTACGAGGTAAGCGCCAGAAATTCCCGGCCTAACATAGTTGCAGACATTTTATGAGGATGAAATTTTGACATTTTATAACTACATGTCTTAGTAGGCTGTGGAAACAAAATTAGCGACTTACGTCAAATAGTGTGTAGTTGTCAGCATTTTGAACCAAGGCATCTCTGAAAATGTCTCAGGTGACGAAAATTGAGTACAGTGCAGTTATTAAATTTTTAACAAGAGAAGGGCTTACACCAAAAATTATTAAAGAAAGGTTGAATGGCGTATACGGCCAAAATTCCCCCTCTTATTCAGTGATAAAGGAATGGGCAAAACGTTTCCGCATGGGCCAAGAATCCCTTGAGAATGACGCCAGACCTGGACGGCCAGTGGAAGTGATAACGGAGGACAAAGTGGCTCTTGTAGAAGATCTGGTACTAAGTGACCGACGTTTGAAGGTCAAGGAAATAGCAGAAATGACCAAGCTTTCTGATACCACCCTTCTCCGAATTCTTCATGATCATTTGGGTATGCATAAGGTCAGTGCAAGATGGGTTTCTAAAAACCTTTCGGCTGTTCAAAAACAACGTCGTGTTGAGTGTGCTCAATCTTTTTTGGAACTGTGTGGACCTGATCCGAACGCCGTGTTGGAAACCATTGTTACCGGAGATGAAACTATGGTTCTTTACTATGATCCTCTGTCAAAAAGAAAATCAATGGAATGGCGCCGTAAGGGTGAGGCCCCCCCACGAAAATTTAGAGTCTGCCAGTCAACAAAAAAAGTAATGGCTACGATCTTTTGGGATTGTGAAGGAATCCTTCTGATTGATTTTAAAGAAACAAATACCACTGTTAATGGCACATATTATGCAGGACTACTTCATAGGTTGCGGGAAAATATCCGAGAAAAACGGCGAGGAAAATTAACCAGAGGCGTGCGGTTGTTGCACGATAATGCGCCCGTTCATACTGCTGGCGTTGCACAAGCTGCTATTATGGATTGCGGTTTCGAACAAATAGATCACCCTTCCTATAGTCCAGATATGGCTCCCAGCGATTATTATTTGTTTGGTTATTTAAAAAAACATCTCACCTCGTAGATGTTTGCGTATTTTAAGTCATTTATGACGAAATTTGAAAAACTGAAATCTGGCCATTTAAGAAAATACAATATTACTTCAACAGAAGACAATAAGAAATTAAGATTTTCCTTCCTAGAAGTAATTGAACATGAGCTTGTAGTTACTGTTTTTACGTCAAAAGAAAAGAATATTATGCCTGCGGCACGGAAACACCAAATCAGTGATTCCAAATGTGAAATGGAGCAGTAGAAAGCATTCTTATTTAGTTTTTTTCTTTCTAAAAAGAAGACTCACATTGATACTAGCTTTTGACTAATGGCAAAAAGAAAACAAAATTAAATTTGTTTTAGAAGTTTGGTACAATATACGATCCTTACGAAATTATTCTACAGAAATGAACTGAAAGATAAAGTTTTCAGTTGCGTAAAAAATATTAAACCAGTAAGGAAAGAAATTTTTGTTTAAGAGAACACTTATGAAGAAGTTACAAACTTAAAATGCAACTGAATTTGTGCCACTAATCAAAAATATCTTTAAAAGTTAGGCCAAGTTGGGTCTTCTCTGTACTGGGTGTCTTTAAGTCTTTCGTCTACAGGATAACGCTACTGCTTTCCCTTAATCTTTTTAACATGAGGCCGTACACTGAGACTCTAGATCTATTGTACCCTCGAGAGGAAGATAAAAGGTACTGTTCTAGTATTCACCTATCGACCAGAGAAAACCTATCAAAAGCTCCCATCAGAACAGTCGGAAGCGGAATTGGAACCCGCTACTTCCCGAACGCCACGCGCTCGACTACTTGCTTGATTCAATTAATTTAAAAAAAATTCAGTTTTTTTACTTTTTAGGATGTTATCTAGGGATAAATTCAACATTTGTTCTTCTTAATGAAAAAGTATTCTTTTTATAATGTGTTTTTTTTAGTGTCAGACAAAAATTGTTTTTTTTAAGTAAAAAATTAGCATCACTTTAACTTCTAATATTTTACTTGAAGTGTTGTGAACTTAAATTGATATTAGTTAATTTTTTTTTAGTACATTTTGTCTCTTTTTGAGTCGTTCCTTTACTGGAGCCTTAAAATGCGTAAGTGTATTGTACATTGTAACAAAGTTACATGAATGTGTGTACGACAAGCTCATAATAATTAGTTTTGTCTTATCCAAGCAAATCACATCGTCTGAGTTAGTGTTAAAAAACACTGACACTCTTATTTTACACAAAACACGTATTGAATTTTTGATTTTCAATGAGTACACATCCTTATTGGGAGTGTACATAAGATAGGGTTGTAAAATAGTGGGGATAATATTTCGCAATATAAAATCGTAATGTACTTTTGGTAATTTCAGTAAACAGCAGGCAATCATGAAGACATTATTCTTGTTAAGTTGTATTCTATTCAAAGCTGCCTTAGCCAGTTATCCTTATGGTAAGTCAAAGGAATTACGTTATTTTTTGAAAAATCAGTTTTTTAAGGATATAATCGTCCCCATCAAAGAACTGTAATGTTTGGAGGCTACTATGGCCCACCAATGGATACCAGAAGTCGTATTCCAGGTTCAATGACTTTTGCCTCCGGTGATACAATCGCGACTAATTCTTTTGTTGGGGATCAAATTCCATTCGATTCAGATGAAGAAACGACAGAAAAAAGAAGAGTTGACTTTGATGATGAATTAGAAGTTGAAGCTTCAACACCTAAGGCAAAACGTTTTCCCAAACGGAAACAAGAGGAAGAAAGTGAAGAAGATGATTCGCCAGCTTGGCTTTTTGGAAAAAATAATGCTTTCTTCCCGATTATGTTCGGGGGAATGGGCGGATCCGGGAGAAAATCAAACGAGGGTTACTACCCCGGATCAGCAACAGCAATTGCTAATAGTTTTAGTACAGGAAAAGGAGGTGTTGCTACGAGTCATGCAACTTCTTTCGGAGATCCCTACATGAGTACTCTTTTCAGAAATGGGAATTTCAACCGGAAAGGAGCCAGACCTGCATTAGAATAAATTTTTGTATTTTATGTACCGTCATTTTATCATCATAATAAAGTAGTTTAATGTCATCAAAAAATCCATGTTTACTTCCTAAATAATACAAGGAATTCCCCGCGTACTGTGAGTAACCAAAAACCAATGAAGGTCAATGGTTTCATACTAACAACTAAAATTATTTTTGATTACATTTTGTTCAGTGGGTATATATTAGTTCTAGTCTATTGCAATAATACAGTAAACAAAAACCAGTTTGGCCGCTTAGATGAAGACTATTTAAGAAGACACATCATCTCAGTGACTTAAACAACCATGAAAGCCACTCTTGTCTTCACGATTCTTCTCCCATTTGTCCTCAGCGACACCTATGGCAAGTCAAACACCCATAAATCTCCATAATTCTAATTATTTTTTGCAGTTCCTGTTCACCTAATCCGGGTAGCTCGCTCCCCCACCCACATCGGCCTCCATAAAGGCCTTGGTGGCGGAGGAGGCTTCGGCGGCGGCGGTGGAGGAGGTTTCGGTGGCGGCTTCGGCGGCGGTTTCGGGGGTGGATTCGGCGGAGGAGGTGGCTTTGGCGGAGGCGGCGGTCTCGGCGGCTACAAAAAAGTTGGAATTGGAGGACTAGGTGGAGGATACCTAGGAAAAGGAGGATACTACGGTGGAGGCCCAGGAATCGGAGGGGGCGGTTTCGGCGGGTCAAGTGCTAGTGCAAACGCACAATCCTCCAGTTTTGGAAGTGGCGGTTTTGGAGGCTCGCAAGCGTCAGCACAAGCTTCGGCTCAATCGTTTGGAGGCGGCTATGGCAGGCGGTGAATAAATTAGGTTTTGTATGTGATGTTATTTAAATAAATTCAGATAAAAGTTATTCTGGTTTTATTTGCGGACGGAAGCAGGTGTGCAGTTTTTTCAGCTCGGGCTATTAGAACTCATTATAGAACTTGTACCTAAATATATTAATGAGGTAAGATCCAGACGATTAAAAAATTGAATTTATTCAACCGGAATTTGACGTTCATGTCTTTGGTTGTGGTCAAGGATTTTAAAAATTAGCTTCTTTTGTTAAATAGTATATACCTACTTAATAGAACAAAAAATAAACAATTGGTGATGTTCAATTGTTTTTGTGACAGATCATTGATATTAGGGTAAAAAAGATTTAAAAAAGTCCTTTTCTTAAAAACAAGTAAGATTATTCAAAATAAAAAAAAACCTTAAGAGAAAAGAATCTTTTTAAATCTTTTTTACCTTAATTGTAGACAATTGTTTCAATACAAAAGTTTTTGAATTTTTCTTTGTTCTTTTCAACCTGAAGCCTTAAGGGCGATAATAAGTAATTATAGTCTTTTAGTATGTTAGGAATGAAACCATCAATTATTTAGTGGTGTATTGTGTGTTGTAGCTTCCAGATGTTTGTAAATAAATTACAGATGTAATTTTAGGATTTTATGAAGAATAATAAGAGTCAGCTGCGGTTAGGACCATCCTCCATTTCTTTGTTTTCTTGAGTCAAATAAGTTGCATCTGTTTTTGGCTTATTTAATGAATATATTTTGCATAGGTACAATTATGTAAAATCGTTACATTATAAAATGATCTTATCACGCAATGTGATACTTCTTTAATTAATGTTTAACATAATGTACACATATACTACAATTTAAAAAAAAATTAGGTGAACATGATAGTGACATTTTTCGTATAAAATTGCACAATTTAACAGTTGTGGTGCATGAATGTGAGCTAATCACAGATTAAAATGCTTGAGCCTTATAAAGAAATATTTCACAACAGAATTGTTATAACAATAGTTAAAAACAGTTAAGTATCAACAAAAAAGTAACCCTGAAGAAAACAATATAAGTATAATATGGCAGTATTGTAATAGAAACTATTGTAAGAGGTTCTGCCAATTGTTGAAGTTTTGTGTTTGTAGTACCTTAACTTAATATTATATAATAATTATAATGCACATGTGATGCTGTCAGCGTTTGAATGAATAAATAAGTAAGCTTCTAGTTACGCTATACCCGTAATTTGATTTGTTTCTTAATAATAAATGAGAAAAAAAGGAAACAAAATATTATGTAAAAGAGTTAGAAAAATTTAATAACAACAATGAGTAAAGCTAAACAGGAAGAGTATTTTAACAAGAACCCAAATTGTTCTTTTTTGTTAAATTATGCAGCCATTTTTGTATACTATAATAAAAACAATATAAATTACAATTAGTTCGCAATGTACAGATATAGATCAACAAACACAAAAACTTCAATTATTACATAATAACATGTATAAATAGAAAAGTACAACAGAAAGAAATTCCAAATAATTGAATGTATGGCACACATTAATCAAATTGATAGATGTAGGGCGATGTAAAACTATACAAAATTAAAAATATGGTAACTACAAACTAATATAAAAAAATATACAATCATAATAGTATTTTCAATTGTCCTAAACTGATAAAAGCACAAACTTCACAAGGTCAAGGAGTATTGAGAACATGTTTTTAAATAAAAGATATTTACAAAACCAAGATTGGAAAAGATAGGTAGCAGATATTTTAAGTATCACAGTTTATGAATGCATGGTATATTCAGATCTCAAAAAACAAAACAAAAATATACAAATTTTTTAAAAAGCATGCAGAAGTCAGTTGAAGTTTATTGTAAATTTTTTATAAAATTCCCTAAATTCCAAACGTATAAAATTGCTAAAATAAAATCTTCGATATTTACAAATAGTAAATATAAGTTCTTTCCTTTATGTACAAAACGTTTATAAAAATTGTGAAAGCTGCCATTAGAAAATTTCAGTCGTTTTATTAAAGTCGAGAAAATTCCCGATTAAAACTTGGGCGGTGGATCCTCCACCTTCAATATGTGCTATTGAGGTAGAGATACAGGCTCAGTTAATGCTTTTTTCGTCATTGACGTCAACTCTTCCTCCAACGGAACTTGCTCATCTACGAAATTTATACTGCCTGCCTTATACCATACTATCACATCCACAAAAAATGCACACAACAAAATGGCCCCCGTCGTCCCTAAAACAATAAGTTTCAAATAAAAACACAAAAAATATAGGTCCTCAAACACACTATATACTTATTTACTTTTTTTTATAAACAATTGTCAAAGTGCACAACCTGAACTCTGATACGGGTAATTCAAAAATCAAAATTAATTAAAAGAAAAAGTTTGTTATCAAAGAAAGAAATAATGAATTAAAATACAAGTCAAACCTACAAGTTTAATCTCAAACAAAATTTTTATATAACAGTGGCAGAGCGATTTCGAGAACTATGTCTCATCATCAGTGCGAAACTTTTGTCAATAACAAACCACAAAAATAAAAATGTATACTAAAAACAAAACAAATCGCTATTTTCAATAAAAAAAAGTTATTGACTGACTGGATTTTGAAATTTGATTTAAAGAAAAAAATAAATTTAAAAAAATAAATTAAAAATTAAATTTTGTACTTACAATAGTTTGTATACTCAAAATCAAGCCATAAATAATCTGAAGTTTGGAATTAAAAATGAAAAAACGTTGATAATTTTTTTTTGTAAAATTATTTAATAGGGTAGGTCAAAAAAATCGAATAATTTTTTAAACTTCCGACACTAAAAAATTGGTTTCTAGACACCTTTAAAAATGCTTTTTAAAGATAAGCTCTTAATTTTACTAGGAAGGACCCTCTCATCTCAGTTTTTTATTTTTTCTTTAGTTCTAGTTGGCAAAATCCATATCTCGTCACTACTTGATCGTAAAAAAATTTTATTTACATTTTTTGTAGAAAATTAAATGCTCTAAAAAAGGTATCTTACAATTTTTTTATAGCTATTAGCGTTCAGAAGATATCAGAGGTCAAAGTTTAAAAAATTTAACAAAAACTTCTTTTTTACTTCTAAACTTTATAACTCGTAGATAAATAAATATTAGAAAATGCAAGATATACAGTTTTATAGAAAATTGAACGCTCTACAAAAAAGGTCTCTTGTGGTTAATTGATTACGCTAACCATTTAGAAGATATTCGCATTTTAAAAAACAAAATTTGAGACTAAATCCTCATTTTCTTTTAAATGGTTGGAGTAATCGATTAACCACAAAAAACTTTTTTGTAGAGCGTTTAATTTCCTACAAAACTATATGTTGCGCATTCTATAATATATTTATTTTATAATAATATTTACTTATCTGCGAGTTATAAAATTTAAAAGTAAAAAAGAAATTTTTGTTAAATTCTTCAAACTCTGATATCTTTTAAACGCTAATAGCTACAAAAAAAACTGTAAAATATATTTTTTAGAGCATTCAATTTTCTACAAAAAATGTGAATAAAATTTTTTCCTACGATCAAATGCTGACGAGATGTGAATTTTGCCAAATAGAACTAAAAAAAAAAATAGAAAACTGAGATAAAGGATTCGTTCGTATTAAAATTAAAAGCTCATCTTTAAAAAGCATTTTTAAAAAATGCCTAGGTACCAATTTTTCAGTGTCGGAGATTAAAAAAAATATTCGATTTTTTGGGCCCACCCTATTATTTAATTTTACAGGTAAATCTCTTGATTTTTTTATGTAGAAACAGCTCTGCTTATACAAAGAACAAAAAATTGATCATTGATGAAAATTTGGTTTTTATTTTTTTATGACCCCAGTTTAAATGATATTTCAATAAAGAAAAGACTATAGTACCGTATTTATATTTTGTAAAAATTTTGTAATATTTCCTCAATTACTAAGTCTTAAAAAATTGGTAACGGTAATTTAACACTAAAATAATCTATCTTAAATTTTTTGCATAAAAGAGATAGAATAGACTCTGTTCTATGAAATAGTCGTCAAATAAATCATGTAATAACCTGGTAATTTCAAATTTACAAAATGATCAAATGTGAACACGTCTTTTTGGTCATATAGTGGCAACGTCCTAGAATTTATCAATTGAAACTAGTAGTAGATAAGCCAGATTTCTTTGGAAATGAGAGAATGACCTAATCGGGGCTAGTTATTATTTTTGTAAATTTGAGCCGTTGATATTTTGGGCTAACATGCACATATCACATCTGAAATTACATATAAATATTTTGTGAATAATAATTAAAATTTTATTGGAATTAACCGACACAAAAATTCGTTGAAAGCAGGAAAACCGTTAAAATTCGCGTTTGCAAATTGTAGTTTTTGTCGCTCCTCTACTGTTCTTTGGACTGACGGTATTTGCCGCCGTTTTTTGTCCATAATGTGTATTTTATAAACATTTGGAGACAAAAGGCTGTCACCACATAAAATTTTATACCGTAAAGTAGTCAATAGCATCAGCTTTTGCTTATAAAATAAAGAAACTATGAAGGTAAAAAGACTGTAAATAGCATCAGCTCGAGTTTGGTTTTAAAGTTAAATCTGTGTTCGTAAAGCAAAGAGTGCCAAGCGTCCTTAGAAAATTGTTCTGGATCGGCAACTCCATATTTAAAATACTGGTAAAAGTCTTGGAGTCTTGGTGGTTAACATTCACTAGATTTTCGGTTTTGAAATGCCTTACAAAAATTTTTATTGATGTTCTAATTTGTTATGAAGCTGCAAATTTAATAAATTTTTTCTGTAATATTACAAAGTTGATTTTACATTTTTGCAACCTCTAATTTAACACGGTGCCTATGAAATCAATTCCAAGTTTGAAGTAAAAGACGATTTTAAATTTCAAATTAAAAAAATGTGAGAACACCGATAATTACAATGAAATTGACAATTTATATAACCGAAAAATAAATATAATATAAATTTTATTTTATAGTTAATTAAAATTTATACTCGGCCAAAAAGTTAAATACATGTTTCATGTGTAATTGCCATTTTGCAATCAGAAAACCTTTAAAATATTGACAAAAATAAAATTTAAAAAAAAATAAAAAATACGGGGTCATGTATTTGTCTCTTAATCGTAAAAAAAAATTGGCACTGTTCTACTACAACACCGCCTCGGATATACCATAATGTTCCGCACTGAAAATAAAATTTTGATCAAGTTTTCAAAGCTTAGAAGCCTTCTATTTGATCTCAATAGTGACCACTTGCAACAGAATTTCGGTCTCAAACTTAATTTTGAAAATACAGGAATTTCAGAATTCACCAACCGCTACAGATCGCGATACCCAGTTGCATGCTATTGGTAACTTTCAAGAAGGTTTGTCTCAAGAGGTGCTACTGCTGCTTTTAAGATTAGTAAAATTGTTATTAATCAGTTGTGATGTAAGTGAACGACAAACAGGGCGTACAGAAGCGAGTTCTATGTTTGCAACTTTCTGGAATTGCAGTATAACCGCACGTCAGTGACTGACCACACAGTTCGAAACCGCCTTCAAAGAGCTAGTCCAGAACGCTAAAAAAAATTGTGTAATCGCAAGTGAGCGCAAGATTACGTGAACTGGCAGCGGCATGATTAAGCCACAGTTTTGTTCACAGATGAATTTCGTTTTGGTTGCGGCCAAATACTAGTACGCCTAAAAACGGCTCAGAAAATCTCCATTTATCAAAGATCGGCAATAATGGCCTGGGCTGTTATCCATTTCGGTAGAAGAACACAGCTCGTTTCAGCAGAGGGCAACTGTTGTTCTTCCATTTGCTGAAGAAATGGCTAGGGAAGATCGCAAACTTTGGTGGTTGTGGACTAACACTGTTTGAGGGCCCCTAATTAACCCAAATTAGGGTTTGTTGTAGCAAGTTATTTGCTAGCAGATATTATTAAGAATGCTATTATAATATCGTAATAATATGGAAAGATGGACACAAAAATTGGCCATTTCTTAGTTGCTGACATCGACAATTTTTTATATTTATTTTTGCATATTTCCAATAACTTTCATAATAGGAAAAAACAGAATCACAAAAGATTTTAAACAAAATCAAAAAACGGGACTGAAAGAGAAGGAATAAGATAAAGAGCAATGACAGATTATACCTAAACAAAAGAATATTCCAGAAAAATCATAAAATTGATGATTGAAAAAAAAAACAAAGAAATCTACAATTAAAAAAGAAAAGACAACAAGAAACCTATTTCCACTACTAACTATAACTAAAAAAAAAAAAACTTCAGAAAAACTCAAGAAAACGACGACTAGACGAAAAAGAAGAATTTTGAAAAACAAAAACGATGACTAAAAAAGAAAGAACAATAAAACAGTGTAGAAAGAAAAAGGCTTTTGAAAAAAAAAGTTCCAAATAAACTTGAAAACTGATGAGTAGTGAAAGAAAAAAAAACATGGAAAACAAGAAAAAAGAGCTTTTTTATCCATAAGGAAATGTCTCTTTGTTGGATCTTCTTGGTATATAGACTAAAACGTAAACAACTTTGTTGTCAAAACGCGCGTCGTGCTAAGTGTTGTGTTTGGTGTTAGTGACTGGTATACGTTTCATAAGAAAAAGAGTAAAGTATCTAAATTCTAGAACCATAAAAGAATTTTTATAAACAACTTGAAAAACATCATTATTAAAAAAATAAGAACAAGAAAAATGTGAAATAAACTGCTAGAAGAAAATGGAGAACCTAGAAAAACTTGAAAAACAACAACTAAAAAAAACAACAAGAAGCACGTCGCCATAAAGAATAAAGTCCTTTTCGATGAGTTTGACCGGCCTAGTAATAAAAGCGGTGGAGATTTTCAACATGTGTTTATCAAAAGTACGAGGCACACTCTTTCATAAGCCTGTACCGCATTAAATTATTAGTTAATACATGATCTTTAATGCATTTATAAATCAGATTCTTTCTTAACTCCGATGTTGTGGGTTGGGTCTTGAATTCTTCTAAGCAAACGATCGTAAAACTGTTGACCCATCCACTTATGTACTGTCTTTCTTGAAGACTACCAAGCGATTTAAGATACAGTCCTATTTTTAATTTTGTTAAGGTGTATTCTAGTTTCCGCTTACCGAAAAAGATGTTCTATACTTTCATCAAACTCGTGTTGAAAAGCTTTATCTCTATTATTACTAAACAGGTCAAAGTTATTGAAAAGAACTTTAGAATTTTTTTTTGAGAGACTTCAAGTAAATGTTTTAAAAGATTTGAGAAGAAAGGGTAATAAAATACAAAATTCAAAGAAAAAAAGGGAGAAAACATAAAAATAAATTCCCTTAATAACAGAAAATGTTCGAACTACTTTTTTTTTACACGGAACACTACATGGAATGATAATAATCCGTTTAGTTTTGTATATAAAAGACGGATACTTGTATAGGTGTAGATGGTGCAGTTTGATCAATGTAAATTAGCAACGCATGCGTACTTGAGATTGATGGTATTGACGTCATCCGCAACCCGCGCCATTTTTAAATTAAAAATAGTTTTATTTTATTAGTTTTTACTTACCGTGGTAAAACATTCTGAAGATGTTAGAGTCGTAGAGTCCACAGGCTCCTTTTTCCCCGCATGCCATTTTCCAAACGAGACAAGCGGAATCAACAACAGCCCCATAGACAATGGGGCAGGGCACGTTGCCAAAAAGCCCTATAGCAAATTGAATCAACCCCAAAGCCATTGCTTTATCTCTGGGATCAACACATCGTAAAATCAACAACATTGAGCCAACTTCCGAAGTTGAATGAATAAAAACAAAAATTGAGAACAATATGATATACCAAGTAAAGTTTGGACACTGAACATCGCAGTATCCGATTGTAGCATTTCCGTATAAAACACTATCAGGTAAAGTTATTGTAACGTTATCACTATCGTTTGCCACACAGAGACAATCCGAATATTCAACAATTTTTCCTTCTTTTTCTGTGTAATTTCTACAACCTGCATGACAAGGAGATAAATAAGTTTTTCCATCTTGGCCACAGATTGGTGAGAATTTGTCTTCGTTGCATTCACACGTTGACTTGTTACAATTTAAATCGAAAGTTGCAAATCTGAAAAAAATATTTAGAAAAAATTTCGTTTTTATTCAATTTCTTTACTCGTGACGTGTTTGAATTCCTGCTAAATCATCCATTGGACAACCAATAAACATCAGAATGCCCATTCCTGGAACAATTTTATAATATAATTAAGCCATGGACGAGTGTGACTTGCACATCATTCGAGGTCAGCGCCAAACGAATTTAAAACCAACCAAATGGAAAATGGGCTTAGGTCAGGTCATGTTCCTGGCGCTGACGCTCAAACCAACAAAGTTTCCTCAGGCTCGTTTTATTATTTCTCCTTTGTAGACTAATAAAATACGCCTGAAGATGACTGTCTTTTCAAACAGCCGAAACCTGTAACTAGGTCTTTTTGGACATATTTACCAAATGCGTAAATTATTGCTGTGAAGGCTATCCATGCTGCAACGAACCGCGCGTTGGGCTTCACGCGGAGGATGAATACCCCGCTTATTATTATTCCCACCCCCATTACTAAAATGCCTCCGACGCCTGGAATTTTTTTAATTAAAATTTTTTCTCCAAAAATTTTTATTTCACCTGATATCATGTTGGCAGAAGGCGTTGGTAGCCTAAACTGAGATTCTAAATACTTTGGTAGAAATGTGTATAGTCCCGCAATTGGGAGAATGTGTAAAACGCTACTTGCAGTACGGAACATTAAAATATCATTTTTCAAAAGACGTTTCACAGTTTTCGGAAAGTCTGGAAAAAATTTAACGTATTGATAGTTTTATTTAGATAATAAATTAACCGTCGACGTTTGTTTAAAAATTTTCACACATTCATACAAAGATCAACGACCGTGTTTAAATCACCTTTTATGCTTGGATGTTTTCGTCCAGGTTGGTGTATCCTGGGTGTAGGTTTAGCCGTTTTCAGTCTTTTTGGGAAGGCAAACATAGCAAAAGACGCTAACATTATTAAACCGGATATCAACACCAAACCTAAAATTTTTTTCCCCTAGTATTTTTTCCTGATTAGGTTTTTTTACTTACCCAACCACCACGCCCCAACCCATCTGGGGTCTGTTGTGTCGATTTTTGGATCGACAGATAAATCGGCATAAACACTAGTACAAAGAGATCCAACGATGAAACCGAGAGCTGGACCCAAAATTCTCACACCGATTGTTATCGCTAAAAAATTTTATGTCTGTTAGCAATAATTGCAAGAGAGGAAAACGTCAATGAACTTTATTTTATGATGAGATTTTTTCCAGTGAATCTTGTTTTCACTTATTTTATAACTGGGAAGATTCACTGTTATTCTCTTTGAAAATTTCAGTGTTGATTGTTGATAGATTACAAATCACTTTTTTATTTATGACTCTTAAAAATCATTATAATTAGAAGCGATAGATAAAATTTTTGATTTATGAGTTTTGTGACCTAAAACCACTGAGATTGGGTCACATTATGACATTACTTTTATTATTATATAGTTTTTTGCAAAAGAATTGGTATCAGTTGTAGTTGATCAAACACTTCTTAGCATTGATTTTTCTGCAAATCAATATTTTACCAGTTATCACAATCACTATAAAAATAGAAATAATGGCAATAAAAATCAATGTTGGACCCACAGGTTTAATCAAAATTTTAATATAAAATTGACAAAGCGATTTCGGAAACTAAAGCTCCATCATTAGTGCCTTAATAACAATGTAAAAAAGAAAGTTATACAAAAAGTTAAAAATGGTAAAAAAACTTACCAATCTTTTGTCAAGAACGAATTCAAATATTAAACAATAAAAATATATAATATAAACAATAGAATAAAACGTTATTTTTGATTGTGCAAAGGTAAAAATATAAGTAAACAAATTATATTTTTTCCTTTAAGTCAATCAAAGAGTATTGAACTAAAAATAACGTTTTATTGTGTTCTTAATATACATTTTTATTGTTTAATGTTTTAGTTCGTTTTTGACAAAAGCTTGGCACTGATGATGGAACTTTAGTTTCCGAAAACGCTTTACCATTGTTGTATTAGATTTTTGATTAAAATTGTGGGTAATACATTGATTTTTATTGTCATTATTTACACAGCGTGATCACACCACTTCAAGAAAGAAAGGATGCTTCCATCAAAAATTAATTATAATTTTACCCAACCAATTTTCAATTAATTTTTCTGTACTATATTTTCAATTACAAAATATTTAATAAATATTAACAACTAATTCAAATATGTTCTCTTTTAACAAATATTTAGCGTCCAAAAACGTAAAATAATTTCTAGTTAAAAATTTTGAATTTTCTTTTTTACGCGAATCTGTCATTAATCAAGACAAATTTTATTTATTATTTATATTTTATTTTTAAGTCCAAAGGTTATGCCCATTTGAAAGTATAGATTGGAAAACCATTCGTTTATACCTTGTCTAGATTTGGAAGAATTTTATTGAGCAATAGAGGAATTAATTTTTCGGTCCCTTACTGATAAAGAAACCCCAGTCCCTGAATTTTAAGTGGATTGTAAAGATTTGGCGCCTAGCACCCGTTGTTCCTCCTTCGAGAAACCAGCTGGGCAGTTCGGTAACAATAGGGTTCACTTACCTTTACAACCACCCTAATTAAATCCCTCATAAACTAGTTTGTACGTCAAAATCATAAAATTCTTCCAAATGTAGACAAATAATAACTATGTAAGAGTACCTCCAAAATTTTAATTTTCTAAAAAAACTCAACAAAATTTTTTAATTTGGCCAAATTTAGCAAAATTCTTAGACTTTTCTGATGAGTATATAATCATGGAACAAGGAATTCGCTTGGTTCCATGATTTTGGCTAACATTTCCCTCCATTAAAATATGCTTTAAATTAGCTTTCTTAGCACCTCTTTTAAAAGATTCTTTCTTTGATGTCTATTTTTGACCTATTTATAAACTGATTTATCTATTTAACAGTTTATTATTTCTGAATTCATTATAATTAACAGAAGCTGGAGAAATAAGAGACATGTTGATAAAAAATCATAATCTAACTATTCATTTTAACAAAAAAAATCCGAGCCTGACAGCTCACAACCAGTATTTGTAAAGATTTAAACCTTCCCTACTTCAAAACGATCCAGCCAAATCCTGAATTTTAAATATTTTAAATTTTATTATTTTTAATAATTTGTGATAGAAAAGTGATCACGTTTCGTTGTAACAGATAATAAAACCAAATTGATCTTAAAACAAAGAGGAAAAATTTCGGAAACCACTGATTTTGTGGTCACCAAAATCTAATCATTTGTTACTTTAAGTAAGACCACTATAGACTTCAACAGACTTTTGCTTTTTATTGGTCAAAAACTGAGCAGTGTATTTGTTTATTACAAAATATTTTATTGAAAAAAAATCAAATATTTTAATATATATAATAATAAAAAAAATCGTATTTAATAGTTGCACTTTTCGGTAAGATGAAATAAGACCACAGTTAAAATTTGAGCCCCTAATATTTAAAAGTCGCTCATTACGATTTTTTATTTCTCATTTAGTTAACATAAAAAAAACTTTGAAATTTTATGTCTCAGAAACGAATCATGTTACTAAAATGACCGTATACATCTTTATACAGAGTGTAGCATTGAAAACTTCTACCTCTAATAACTTTTAAACAGGTAAAGATAACAAGATAAGAAAAAAACCATTTCGACAATATGAAGGGGAAGTAGTATGGATATGTTATTTGGTCTGTAAGTGTTAAAGTATTGGCACCCCAATCCCAACCTCTAAAAACTTTAATAGCACTATACTATTTGTGATACATTAAATGAAAGGTAAGGACCGGTAGACTGTGACAAAAAAAACGCATGAAAAAATCTTTATTATTAGCCCCGATATAAAGAAAACAAGTGATAGCCGGAATTTTTTTTCCGTACAATAATTTACCCCCTAACGAAGTAAAGATACTTAGAGTTACTAGATCGTAGATGTAAGTGAAACAAAACCCACGTTAAACCCCGATGAAGTATTCATTCAGCAGGATGGCGCACCACCTTGTTATTTTAGACCCTTGAGAGAGTATTTAAATAACAGATACTTAAACAAATGGATAGATCGGAGAAGTAGCATCAAATGGCTGGCCAGATCGTCAAATTTTACAGTTAATTTAAGTCAATAAATATTATAGCAAAACATCCGTTTATCAATTACTTTACTTCGTACCTCTGTTAATAATAAAGATATTTTGATGAGGTTTTTTTGTCACACTCTACCGGTCCTTACTTTTCATTTGGTGTATTACAAATGGTATAGTCCTATTTAAGTTTTTAGAGGTTGAGGTGCTAATAGTTTAATACTTACAGACCAAATAACATACCCATCTTACTTACCCCTTCATACTGTCAAAACGGTTTTTTTCCTTATTTTTTATCTTTACCTGTTTAAAAGTTATTAGAGATAGAAGTTTTGAATGTTACACCCTGTATAAAACTAATCGCTCTACTAAAAAGCTATGTTATCATTTTATGCCAAATTTACCCTTTCAAAAGTTATTTGTGGTCAAAATTGAAATCACCGTAAATTTCATGATTTTTTTTACTTTTGTAGATTCTTTCTTTCATTACAGTATCATGTTATTACATTATTGAAAATTACATTATTTTAATTAATGGCGTCCACCTAAATATGTTTTTTTAGAAAAAAATGCTATTTTCCTAAAATTATTAAACTACCCAAAAATATAAACAAAGAAAAGCTGCCTATAATAAAATAGTGGTATATAATTTTGAATTATTTAGCAGCGTGCTATTATAGGAAATGAAATTCTACAAAAAAGTTCCTTTGTCATTTTGTGATAAATCTGACAGTTTTATTGGAAAATTAAAAAATCTTGGAGTTTACTATAATGTCAAGTTTTATGACCTACAACTTTTGAAAGGGTTAATTTATTATAAAATGATAAGAAACTTTTTAAATAGAGCGTTTAATTTTCTACAAAACTGTACGATCATTTCAGTAAACTGATTAGTAAATGAGTTACCAAGATCCAAAATTAAAAAAATATTCAGGATATTTGAATGAGAAATAGAAAATAGCGATAGGCGGTCTTAAAAAATTAAAACTAATAGACGAAAAGGCTTATTTCGTCTTACTGTACCTATTAGGGGTTTTAAAAAACAAAAAAATCGATTTTTTTATTCAATCTCTATCTAAATGTGATAGATAATTATGTATTTAGAAAATTTGTGTAAAATGCAAGGCAACAAAGAAATTGATATGAGGATTTTAAAATAGAGAATAATGATATGATTTCTACATAAAATCTCCAGACTACAATTAATCAAAATTGTGTTATCACTTCTCTCGTTGATTGTTTACTTGCATAAGCAAAGAAAGTGTGATAAAAAAATTTAAAAATATAAATTATGCGTCTGAAATGCAGTGGAATAAAACTTTGAATTTTTTGTGTTTAGAAATGTTGACGAAGCAAGCCGACAATAAGTTTTACCATTTAGATAAATTAAGTACATTGTATATTTAATGAGAGAATAAAATATTTGTGATAAACCTTGACATTCATATATTTTATTCTTTGATATTAAAATTTATTGTTATTAATTGTTGCTTTGGTTCTATTAATCGCCATTGTAAATATTTTTAGTTCAGATGTCCTTTAGATAAATTTGACATTGACATTGAGTAATTTAGGTAGTTTAACAATTACACAATAAAATAGGACCTACTCCAAACTTTTACACAATGGATTTTGGCGGTCATCATAAATAACCGTAATAAGTTATAAGTTGAGCACTTTAGAGGCTACTCACCGAAATAGAGAGGAGATTCCTTGCTGGCAACGTTATCATCGATGTAAGGAATACCTAAAGTATACACAGCCGTTTGCCCCATTCCCACCCCCAATAAGCTAATAAAAAAAATCGCTAGAACGATTTTCGTGACGGAGGGTTGAATTCGATGTTCCGTATCGAGTTCCTCTTGGCAGGTTTGTAAGATGTTGGGAACACCAGTCGTAGTAACAGGACGATCAAGTACGGAGGAATTCCCCCCATGAGTATTAGGATCCAGCTCCAAGCTAGGAATTTTACAAACATTTGGGTCCTTAGTAATCCCTGTGAGATCATTGGCGCTAATAAGCTGCCTTCCGTAAATAAAATGCGGCAAGGAACAAGTAAACGAAGACACCGCGAACAAAACCATCCCCCACGCAATCCACTTGGGTCTATGTCCCTGCCCCCCATAGTACGTCAGGAGCAACGACGAGCCGATTTGTCCGATTTCCGTAGCACTCATTATAATCCCTGTGATTTTTGACTGGATTTGGAAAAGTTTTTCTATCGTCGTTATCGCACTGACGAAATATGTATGATACATCCCCAACAGCACCCAAGCTATGCAGAAAACGATGAGGAATGCCTGCTTCGAAGCAAACATCTGCAACCAGTGGGGGGCGAATGGCCCCAAGCCGCATTCCGTGTCGCTATCGCTGGGAAAATCACCCTCACTAACGAAACACTGTGATCGATTAACTTCATTTTGATTTGTTAAAGCCGTTTGTTCTTCGGGAATATCATCGATGCCTAACCGGGTATTCCCGTTTGAAGGACCGTTGTTGTTGCTCTGCTTGCCTTCCGTCCACATCGTGCCGTTACCCAGGTGGCTGTTACCATTGGACATCTTGAGCAGGGACCTTTTCCAAGTCTATCGCTGTCTCTGCAACATCCAAAAATCACTTCAAACAAACTATCTAAACAAGTCCAAGAAAACAACTCATATTTATGCCATATTCATTATTCTACGCTTCAAATTATTCCATTAGTTTACTCTCCGGATATATTAGATGCGGCTAAATTTTGCAGTATGTTCCTAATTATTTTAAAATGCTAAATGCAAGGCCTTTAAATCAAATGTTATGCTCATTTGAGATTCGTCTGGTTTTTTTAGTTTAATATTTATACAGCCACAGCATTGTAGAATTTTTTGCTATACAGCTGCATAGTTACAATTAATTTTGTTATTTATTCAAAAATCTCTAAGCTTTTTATTGCATCTCCTTGACGTGTCAATAAATCAAAAAATGCACCCAATTAGACACACTTCTTCTTCAATACAATGCGAGTTTTGACAACAATGTTGTCATTCTCTCGTGTTGTGAAACAAAAAAGTTACATTTACAAAAGAGAAGATTTTTTGGTTGAAAGATATCACCAGCAAGGAGCTGGTGGAAATTTTAGTATATAATTTTAGTATATATACTCGAAATGTGATGACTTTTTTCTAAATAAATTTTGAAATGGAAAAAAACTGTCTTAAATTATATTACCACAACCTCTGAAACTAAGTGCTTTTGGAGAAAAACAAGTAACACACTTGTAACATTGTTTTTCGAAAGAATTATTTTGGTGAAAACGGCATTTCGCTACTGTCTTTTGTCTCTGATTTGACTAAAGTTTCAAAAATTCAAAACTTGAGTATTATCGGAGAATATAAATTTAAAAACCGAGTAAAAAAAGTTTTATGCGCATCCCCAAAACACCACTTTCACAACAAAAATTGTAGATGATTTTTGTCACTTAGAAAATTTTGGCCAATTTTGAAATCGTTTATTTCAACAGTTACTTGTTTCCCTTTTTTTTTTCGAAAATCATCTACATTTTTAAATATATTTTACAAAAAAAATAGTAGAGAAAGATTAAAAGGGTTAATATTCTTTAATTTTTAAATTTTAATCTCATTTTTGAAACTAATAGCGTTTTCGATTGGCTGCACTAGTGCGCACAAGTGCAGCCAATCAAAGATGCTATAAGTTTATAGATAATTTTCTCTATATTTTCTTGAGAAAAACTGTTATTTATTCTACGTATTATAAGGCTAAATTGTTTTTGGGTGATTGAGTTGTTCTGTCTTGTGTTTTGAAATTTTTCATTTCATATATTTTCTTAAAATTTACTTTGAAAGAGGAACATCGAAAAGATCCTGCACTCATGCTATATTTTTGTTAGATCTGAAGACAAGCAATATTACAGTTATTGGCAACTTAAATAGACATGAATACTGATACAATCTTGGAGTATACCTATATACGTATACATCCGCAAATATCTAAGATATAGATTATAAAATAAGTATCTTAAATAGTTGAGACTGAAGTAAGTCAAAGAAGACAACGAAGAAATGTTTTCTTTGTCCATTCCAAGCGAATTATGAAAAAAATCACTGTGAAGCATCCTTTTTTCTTCAGTATAGTTACCAACATGACACTAAAAAATAAAGAATTTCTTAAACGATTAAAGGTGACCGTTGGTGCTTATAGACAAAACAAAAAAAAAAAAGGAAAAAAAAGAAAAAGAAAAAAAACGCGAAACAAACCTCCACAATTTAGAGACCTGTTTGTATATTTAGCACGACTGCTAAACTTCTAGAAGCAAAAATTCAGAATGCTTTTCTTCCATGATAGAATTTTTATACTAAAATTGACTCCTGGAGAAGAGCAACATAACCGGTGGTCATCGTAGCAACAGTAATCCTTTAGATCATGGTAGAAGAAAGAGCGCAACTGTACAAATAAGAGAAAAAAAAAAGCCGAAATAAGGCAGCAAATATTGAATACCTGGCACGAGCGTGGAATATAAGGAACGAACAAAAATGATCATCAAAAATGTCCAAAACTGGTCTGAGAGAAACTTTGGAGAACTGAACTAAATAACTCAGGTACTGATGGCTCATGAAATTTTTGGCGAGTATCTCTATAAAACTGGAAGAAAAAGATGTGGCTTGTTGGTACTGTGGGAGGGAAGGCATAGTGGAACCCACTTTATTTGAACGCCAAGTGTAAGAGCAACATAGAAACAACGTAGAAGAACCATGAGGTACAACATGGCGATCTACCTCCGCAATAGCGGTTTCGTTGCGATTCCTCAAAGCTTGTAAACGTAGAAATCGATCCTGAATTTCAGTGGTTGATCTTGTATGTTCCTGTATCTTTTTCAGTTTATTTATATATATTTTTGTCATAAATTATATCACAAACATGCCGATGTCTCAGCCACAACAACAGTAACTGCTCTTTGAGACAAACTCCCGTGTATGATATAGAACGTAGCTGAGTATGCGATTCAAATGATGTCTTTCCATCTATTTAATCTTAAACTGAAAATAATTTCAAAGAAATTTCGTCGGCAACTAAAACCAAAGAAAAAGAAAAACTAGAAAAAGAAGAGTTGAGTTTTGGTTCCACTACCACTCACCAAAACTTATTTTTACCCTTCAAAATTTTTGTAAAACAAAAGTTAACATCAGAAGTTAATAAGCAAATGCAAATTAAATTCGTATCCAAAAAGTAATACAAGTGTGTTCCCTAGATTATTTTGATATGTACTTTTATTTATTACTATCCTTTCTACGCTGGTGTACTAAAAAACTTCTGCGTTCGAAAAACCAACACTAAAATTGTTTGTCTTTTTTGTTTTGATACTTCTTATAATTAATCAAACCATTAGGCATAAAAGGCATTACAATTATATCATTTCATTATTATTTTTTTAAACAAAATTATACTAATGCAGTTTTTTAATGCAACATTATCACAGTGTTGGAAGAATTTTAATAATGTATTTTTTATGTAACAAAATAATTGGAAAAATAACAATTTATTATTTTTAAACGCAGCAGGAAAAATATGTGCCACTTGCATTTGTCTCTTTTGGATAATCTATTAAAACAGACAGATTTTATTTTTTTAAATCTTTTACAAGTTCTCGTTTGGTACATCAACAATAAATTTAAATTACAGAGAGACACTTCTTATTAGATTGTTTACTTTATTCAGTTCTTTACTTTTATCATCTGCCAAACGATCAAATCATTAAAAAATTGCTGGCACTAGCTCCCCAAGTCAAAAGAATCTAATTATTGTCTTTGGTGTTTGACTGCTTTCAAAATTTGGCCCAAAACCAGTTTCCATTTACAATTCGTCAAAAACCCGTTCTGCTTCAAAGTGAATTTGTTTTCTTCTGATTTTGGTGGTGTCAATAACTAGTTTTAAAAAGCAACCTATTTCTATTTGCTAAACTAGGTTAAGCAAGTTTTTCATTAGAAAATCACCGAATTTTATTGACGTGCGAAAGTTTTCAAGTTGAGCGTGATGCACGAAACAATTTGAAAATTTTGCTTAACTATATTGATTATAAAGTATAGTCACACAATGACAAGCATATTTTTATAGATTTTTTTGGGAAATTAAACAAACACATGCAAGTGCTACATTAACATAAAAATAAATAATTAAAAGATAAAAATAAGAGAGGTTTGGAAAAAGTAGGTCTAGCGTTGAATATAAAACTTTATATTTGACATTAACTGTAATACAATAAACATAGTTGTGCAACAAATAAGGTGTCTCAATATATTTGTTATGATAAAAAGATAAATTTGGAAGCGGTAGAAAGTGTTAGATCGAAGTTTCGGAAACAGACCAAATTGATTAATTTGGAATAAAAGTAATGCAATTTGTAGCACGTCCTTTCCAAATATTTTTAGCAAAAACAACCTAATTTAGGCTGCCTAATTGTACAGATATCTACAAAAATAACATTAAATTACGCGGAATGATTCAGCAAAAACTGACCGAAAAAAAATGATAGTTTGCATTTGGTGTATCACATTTAATAAAGTTGGCTTTTCCTTTGAAGAAGTGGGTCGTTATGAAATTGAGAATCGATTAAATAGGAGTCCCTCTGACTTAAGACGATACTCTTCCAATTAATAATAGTTAAAATCAGTAAAAATTTAATGATGTAAGTAGATTAAAGGTCAACAGCATGAGTGAAATAAAATTTATGTATATGGGTTAAACGAGGGTATGTGATTGGTACATTAGAAAAAAAAAGGCTATTTGACATGTGCAACGTCGATAGTTAGAATACTAAATATATCAGAGGTGATGTAGTTGTAGAGAATACCAAAATACATGCGCCGCATTCCTTTACAGCGGGAGTAAATAAAATGATAAAACCTGACAAGACGGGATGAGTTCGTGTCCACATAGGCGGAGGTTAAATTTGGGCACAAGAGAATAGAACTTTTACTAGGTCAGAACTAGAAGCCAAAAGTTTTGTCTTTTCCTCCGACTTAACAACTTGTTCACCTTGACATCTCTATACCTACATCTAATTACTTTTTTGATTTCACGGCTAATTCAAATTCGACTATTTTATAATTTTAACTATGTCAAAATAATTAAGTTCACTATGAAAACAATTTGACACGTGTTTACTTATAATCAATATCATTATCTCTTATGTTAGTGTGGGGTTAATTACTTTAACATAGTTAAAAATATATATATTCTAATTCAATAATCAAACTTTGTGACATTGTTGTTATGGTGTATTCAATATTTATAAATTTTCAAGATCAGTTGTGTCATATCACAAATTATGTAATTTCAAATCCTACTCCAAACTCTGTTTTTGAACCAAGGTTTTGATGATAGATGTTAAACATCATTACTCAAATGTTAACAACTTGTTTCGTTATCACATACTTACTGGATTACTACTATACAAAAAAAAAACTTCTATTTTTTTAAGAAAAATTTAAACAACCAATACATAAATCTGTCACTATTTCAACATTTTTAGAAAAATTACATTCAAATTGATATTGCTACATTTTTTGCATTGAACTAGTTCTAGAAAAAAATAATTTAGAAAAAAAATTGCTTCTAATAGATAAGCACTCTTCGTTTTTCCACATATCTCTAATAACGAAATTGGTGCTAGAAGTTGGAGCCTTACAATATTTTCCACCTTCTAATAAATTTTGAATTTAATAAAGTCGTGGTAAACAAAATTCTTGTTATTAGATTGTTTAATACCTTTTAACAGTTCTATCTCGCCAGTTCGTTTAGTCTTTGGTTGTGTTTTATCCCGCGAAAGTGGAAAACCGAAAAATGAACGAATCAAGTTTTCTTATTTGGAGAAAGGGGAATGTGGTTTCATTTTCGAGCGGAGAGAGAAAGGTGGTAAGACAATCGTCTCACCTGTTCGTACGTGAAAATCATGACGAGGGGATAAGTTGCGCACGTCCGATGCCAACCTCCACAAGTGACGACGAAAGCGAAACGTCACTAGACTAGAACAGAGGAGTAGTGAAGCAGCACACTTTCTCCACACTTTATACAGCACTCTCCACAAGCAGGGCTTGCCGAACACTGCGCGGACCGGGATAGAGGCGGCGCGGGACTGATTAGCATAACCGAATATTTGCACAGGGACGGACCAGCTTCGCGAACACACCAAATGTTCTTGGTTTCGAACAATAACACTTTCTTCCGAAACCAAGAAGGTGGAAGGTGGAGGTAGTCTAGATCCTCCTCTAAGAGATTTGGAATAGATCAGTAGACTCCGAAACTACGTCTCCACTTGTACTTTGACCAATATTGATTATGCAAAATTTTAAACACTATATCCGATATAAAAGTTGTGTCAAAAGTTGCGCATGTTCTGCTAAAAAAAATCGTTTTGAATATGTAGATCATAAAAATACATAAATTTTTAGTATCGAAAAATTGGTATAAAACATATACCTACTAAAACATTTGTTAAAACCGGCAACATAGCAAGATTTACTTCATACACCTTGATTACACTTTTCATTTTTTATAGTTAGTTGCAGTAACATACAGGCTGTACCAACGGTCCGAAAAAGCTCTATAACTTGTTTATTTTAAGAGATATTGATTTTTTCTTTTTTTAGATTATAGTTGTGTTTTTGATGCACAGTTTAAAAATATTGTGGTTTATATACAGGTGTCCGGATATTAAAAAAACACTAAAGTTATGTTTTTTATATGGAATCTACTCAGTTTGATTTTATTTTTGAACTTTATGCTAAATTACAAATAACTTTTATAAAGGTTGTATTCATTTATCTGTTATCAATTTCGATTTGTAACGCTTTTTTTATCAGAATTTTTGAAATGCAGAAGTTTGTCTAAAAATTGGAACCTTCTAAATGCTTGCACACAAATTAAAGTAAGTAACGCCGTTTGATTCCTGAAGGTTTGCTGCATCTTTTAGGTGTTTACTCAACAAACTGCTCAGTGGCATGTGCCTACTGCGATTTTTTAAACAAGACAAATTAAAAATGTAAAAAACTAATTTTTTTCAAAAATCCTCTATTTATTATTGTACCAATCAAAAGATCTTTTGACAAGCTTGCCATCAATATAAGGTTTGTATAGTCTAGTGTAAAATTCTAAGTTACTATTCTACATTAACTAAATTTCGAAAAACTTTTCTGTTTTGAACTACAAGAATCGAGTGGGCCTTATGCACAAAAAAATTTAGCACAGAAAATAAACAACAGTATGGAATTAGAAATTCTTTGTTACAAGAAAATGTATAATATTGTGTACAATTGAGTTACAGAGAAAATTAGGCAAAATCTAACATATCGCAAAGCCGCATTAATATAAAATCCAGTTTAATATAAAAATGTAAAAACATTAACAAATAAAAAAAACATTAAAGCCATTTTACAATTTTCTTTAAAACAGATGCTCAAAAATATTACTATTTTCATTAATACAAATATGCAGTGTTCGTCTAAAAGATAGTCTACCACAACTTAGCATATCAGCATTTTATTAAATGGAAAGCATCGCTTATTCTTTGTTTCATATCCTCCGCAGTTGTCGATCTCAGTTTATACACCTTTTCTTTCACAAATCCCTAAAGGAAGAAATCAATCGGAGTAAGATCGGGAGAACGAGCAGGCCAACTAATTGCTTCTCCTCTGCCTATCCAACAATTTGAAAAAGTTTCGTTTAAAAATTGTCAAACTACCCGAAAATAATGTACAGGAGCTCCATCCTGCTGTAGACACATGATCCTTTGCGTATGCAAATCCATCAGAAGTGACAGATCATTTTGAAGAAATTCTGGATATCTTACCCCATTTAAAACATCATCAAAAAAGAACGGATCGATCACGTGGTCCCCAAGAATTCCGCCCCAGACATTCAATGATCCTCTATTTTGATGATCAATTGTCTGCATCCAATGAGGGTTTTCAGTCGCATAGTAATGCATGCTGTGTCGATTAACAGACCCGTTACTCTTAAGTGTTGCTTTATCACTAAATAAAATTGTGTGCATAAAGTTCCAGTCGTTATTAATCAACCTATCCATGGTTTCACAAAAATTTACTCGATTTTGAAAATCACCTCCAAAAAGTTCCTAATGTACCTCAAGGTGGTAGAGATAAAACTTGTGTTTTAAAGTAATTCGGTTAATACTGGTTCGCGATATGTCAGTTTGTGCTTCAATTTCTCCACAACTCAATTCTTGATTTTCTTGTAACATTAAAAGAACTTCCAATTCCAGGTTTTCGTCTATTTTCCGTGCTAATACTTCCCTTTTTCTGGTACGTAGCATCTGTAGCATTTGAATGTAGCATCAAATCTATCCTTAAATTTTTTAAAACCAGCATTTTGCGGCAGTCTTGCATTTGGGTATTTTTGTTTGTAGAGTCTTTGAGCCAATAAAATATTACGATCCGTTTCACCAAGACTGTATACCATGTTAATGAGTTCTTGACGAGTCCAATTCATTTTGGAACTTATAATCTTCACAATAAAATTAACAAATTGTAACAATGACAGAAGCCTACTCGACTTTATTGTCCTTTATTGTACTTTATTGCACAGAAAAGTTTATCGATATTTACTTAATTTAGGATAGCAACTTAGAATTTTAGACTAGACTATACAAACCTTATATTGATGGAAAGCTTGTCAAAAGATCTCTTGATTTATACAATAATAAATAGAGGATGCCATTTGAAAAAAATGAGTTTTTGACATTTTTAATTTGTCATGTTTAAAAAATCACAGTAGACACATGCCATTGTGCAGATTGTTGAGTAAACACTTAAAAGATGCGACACACACTCAGAAATCAAACGGCGTTACTTACTTTAACTTGTGTGCAAAAATTTAGAAGGTACGAATTTTTAGACAGACCCCTGCATTTCAAAAATTTTTGTAAAAAAGCGCCGCAAATCAAAATTGATAACAGATAAATGAAAACAACCTCTATAAAAGTTATTTGTAATTTAGCATAGAATTCAAAAATAAAATCAAACTGAGTATTTAAAAAAAAATAACTTTAGTGTTTTTTAATGTTGGACACTCTGTATATAAACCGCAATACCTTTAAAAAGTGCACTAAAAACGCAGCTATAATTAAAAAAAAAAGAAAAAATCAATATCTCTTAAAATAAACAAGTTATAGAGCTTTTTCGGACCGTTGGGATAGCCTGTACGTCTATTATTCGTCAGTGTCACAAAATGAAGAACATGTCAAACACAATAAAACCAAATATTTACATATTAACTGCTCTATTTGAAGAACAAAACTATTTTTTAGTTTCGTATTTGATAAGAAAGATATCTCCGAAACTAATGGTTGCAAATTATAGTTAATAAAATCAAATTTAAAGATAGGTACAACGATTAATGTTTGAACAAAATGTTAAAACATAACTGAAGTATGTCAGTACTTTAAAATACATGATGGTCTGCAAATTGCAAGTGATACTCCTCAATATTTGTAATAAAAATCAGTATTCCGAATAACCTCAGTGAAAGAACTCATCATTTTAAGGCTAAAACGTATCAAGTTTTTGACTTATTTTTTTATTTTAATCACAATGTACTCTAGACACTATTAACGTATAGTCTACAAGTTTTGGAAAAAAATTCATTGGTTTCACTGTGACAAAAAACCCTGTAATAAAGCAGATCAGCGAAATAAAATATTATCAGTCACGTAGTCTAAATAAACAATGCAAAAATTTTTGATTTCTGCTTTGCAAAATGCATTGTCAATATTTATCAAGATCAAAACATAAGCAAATCCACAATTTATCGCACAACCAAATAATGTGAAGAAGAAATACTATGTATAAACTTGCCTAAAAACGGTCGGCCGCAAGCTTTGAACCAATTAAGAAAGACTAGACTAATTCACACAGCTAAACATAAAGTGGAATGGTCATAGCGAAAAAACTGACCAGAAGTTTTAATGTTGAAAAAAACACGATGTTTAAGACCCTATCAAGTAAGAATATTGTCTTCCGGAAAAAAAGAAAGCCTTTAAAATACACAAAGACTCAATAGAGAAAATTCCGAGATATTGCCGCGCGTTGAGACAAGTACATTTCGTCAACAAGTTGACGAAAAATATTATTATTCAACAGTGAGATAAAGGAAATGATGGTTTTTGCACGGACAATTAGAAAATTAAAGTAAGAAAAAGCTTGAGAACAAAATTTGGGAATGGTGTGCCATTTCTGAGACTGGCTTCACCTCTCAGTTCTACATTGGTGCTGCTCGGGGCGAAGGCTTAAACGCAAAAGAGATATCTTTCTAAACTGCTTCAGTTTGTCAACACACATCATGCAGATAATGAAATAATGTTTTTGGCCAGATCTTGCTACATGCCATTGTTCAAAAATCACAACAGATTGGTATGAGGCCAACAACAACATTAGAAAATTCTAATCCTATTTATTATTAATAATTTATTAAATATAAAAATAAATAACTTTGTACCGAAAGTAGACAATCCCCCTAATTTACCTCAGGCTCGCCGAATTAAAAAGTTCTAGGCAATAATAGGTCAGAAAGTCAATAATAATAGATGGGAAGCAAAAAACCAGAAACAATTGCGCCGCTGTTTAAAAATCCTCGCTGCGGTTGTCCAAAAGATGATACAGCGCGTCAAGGGGAAAATTCAGGCAAATCAAAAATAACGATCCTTTGTCGGTTATTTGAATTTTGTTGTGTAATAAAGATAGTTTTTTTTTACAAGAGGGTCCCAAAGCGCGAGGCCTACGCCCATTGTGTGCAACCTCTCGAAATAGCACTACTGCTACTGCAGTAGCCCTGTGCCTCTGATGAAGCTCAGTACCTTGTCTGCAGGAGCCTTCTCGATAGCACTATTAAATTTAATTTTTAATAACGTCGTTGCTTCTGAAAATTAAAAGTCTCAGCACAAAATCCTAATTTTTACTGTCATTTTGACAATTTCTGTAAAAAAAAGTGTAAACAGTATTGCGTGTCAGATTTGAGTGTAAAAAATTAGTTTTTGTAAATTTAGGTAGCCAACATAAATGGGTTATTTTCTCAAAAAAATTGTTATCTAAGGTACCAATTTTTTTACACCATCATTTTGGTAGTTAGACCGCCTACAAAAAACACCAAAAAATAAGACGTCATAAGCCAAATTTTTATGTCATAAAGTGGCAAATTAAAAAATAAAAATGACCTGTCCGAGTGTTTTGCTCAAAAACATTCAATAAGAGAATTATGAATTTTGTTCCTTACTTTATCACCACACGGTAATGGTCTAAAAGATATATCTAATAAAATATAATTTAGGAAAACCGGCAACATTGTAAGATTTACTTGATAAACCTTCATTACATCTTTCATTTTTTAGGCTACAGTAACTGCACATTTGAAGAACAAAACTAAACAAAAGCGATTCGTCTGTCTAAAAATTTTTTTTCAAATAATCATCATCTTGTCCAAATACTCAGTTTGAAAAATTTATTCTAGATTGAAAATCTCTTATATATACTTTTGAATTTTTGTAAAATAATATGAGTGATGTGGCGACAATGGCGACCAAATATAATTAAGATAATTTGTTACCACAAAACACTGATCTAAATCGATTTAGATTATCTGCATCATATTGTCTTTTGGTTATGAAAATATCCATCATTTCTACTCCAAACAACTTTGCTTGAAAATGAAAAATTACATCTTAATGACTTTTGTGTATGTAGTATAACCAGTTTAAAACCACTGAAGTGATTTATTAACCCTTCAGTGAGTTTCGACCCCTTATCGTTTTCACGGTCATCTGACCTCAATAGAATGTAATTTGCATAAAAAGAACTTTCAACTAAAGTTAATAATGGAACTGACAGGTTTAGAAAATTTAAACACCGAAATTAACTCTAAAATATTTCAACATACAGAAGGGGAAATAAAATATCGAAATTTTAGTTTTGACTCAAAATTTGTTTCTTTTGTTGCAAAGGGCCTACTAGTCAAAAATAATCAGTGATGTACTACCCAGCAGGGTTACAGCAAAGACACCATTTTGGTGGGCCGATCCAACTTTTCAATTTTTTTATATCGGCTGATGCTGTTGTTACACTTCTTGCTAATTTTTGTGCAAATAATAATGTAGGACTTTGTGAGAAACAAAAGAAAAAAAATCGCAACTGATTCTCTAAAACTATTTATAGTGAAATAGAAAAAAAAATTTTTTTTGGGCTAGGACCGCCAAAATCTTATTTATAGACTGCTACTTCCAGAACGGTAAAAAATTAGCAAACAAACAAAAATGCTTGTTCTATAACGAACTAAAAGCTAAAGCTAAAATGATCTTTACGACTGCAGGAGAATTAATAACGGCCAAAAATAGTACCTATCATTTTTTATAAGGCAGAAAAAGTCATAGTTCTTGTGTCAAATCTTCAACAGTTTTAGTCTGACAAACGAACAAAATAATATTTGAAAAGAAGTTTCTGGCCGCTGTAATTAGTGATTTTTTCTCCTGTTTGACACCGGCAAGCAATTTCCCTTCTATAATTTGTCTCGAAATGCTTGAATTTTATGCTTCTGACTTACAAACTAGTCTATGTTAAACTAGTTTTAATAAGAGTTGTTGTAATGAGAAGTGTGCGCCATTGTCACTGAAGGGACCGGCTTTACCGTTGAAGCAATAATTTAATTGCTTCTATTGCAAACATCACAGCTCAAAATGTAATTTATAATTGCACTTCGTAGTCCGTCTGCGAAAACGAATTTCGCGGACAATACAGATTCCAGAAAAAAATATTTAGAAAACGGTTACGCAAAAATCGTTTTGCAGCCGTTGCGACTACTGATAATAGTAGTAAATTTTATTTATTTAATTTTTTTAGCTAATTGTGCATTTTTTATTAATTATATGGTTACACAAAAATATTGGTTGTAGAGTCCGTACACTTTCAGAACAGCACACCAATAAAAGTGTGCAGATGACAAAATAGTGTCGGGCCAGTCCCATTTGCAAGTTGAAGGGGAGGAATCCAAGCGGCACGTGGTCAGCGAAAGGTCAGCGGCGTTCGTCATTCTTGGTCATTCTGTTTAGTGTCGTTTGCTGACAGATTTTGATGACCTAACATGCTGTTCTGAAAGTGTACGGACTCTACCTTAGACTGGTCGTTAAAAATTAAATTTTTTGGGTCGCCCTCTAAAAAGCTTCTTTATGTTGAGAAAACACTAGGCAATTTTTATTTTTTGGATCAAAACAACACGTGCCTAAGGCGATCAAAGTTAATTTTTTGGTAAAATCATTTTTTGTTTTTGAGATGGGTACTACACCGGATTCAGAGTAGTAAGTTTACTAAGTTTGACATATCTATATCTAAATTGACCGGACATTCTAAATTTGCCAAAATCATTTCTTCAAATCTACTCCAAAGGTCCCAAAATAGGACCCAAAGTGACAAAATTTACAAATTACAACTTTAAAAATTTATTTGACCCCCCCTGTATATTAAATCGAAGAAAGGAGACCTTCAAAGTAACTTTTCCACGTGTCTTTAATTTAAGAATTTGAAAAAATCATCTCCTCGAATAATGCCGTTTAGGTTCCCCATCACTGGCAATAAACCTTTATGAACCCATGTAACCGAATATCGTAGGAAGATTCGAATAGTATAAGACACCTTAGAAAAATCCGGAATTTATATCACCAAAGTTTCAGATATTTTGGACAGTAAATAAAAAAGTTAGCAGTCCCCCCAAATTTTGAAACTGTATTTTGTGTTTGAGATTTTATTTATTTTGCTTTTCAAATTGTTTATATTTCGAATAAAAATGTATTTTTCAGTAAAATTCTCAAAAACATGATTTCATCAAAAAATTAGCTTTGATCGTCTTGAGGCACGTGTTGTTTTGGTTCCAAAAAAATAAAAATATAAAATTGCCTAGTGTTTTCTCATCATAAAGAAGCTTTTTAGAGAGCGGCCCAAAAAATTTAATTTTTAACGACCAGTCTAATGTACACTGTTGATCATGGGAAATGCCTGTATTTACTGCGATGTTAGAATGTGAGCTGCTGGCTCTCGGAAGCTATCCGAGCCGAGCCGAGAGTCGCATTTCCCATGATCAACAGTGTACCTAGTCTTCGAAGTGTGTTTGATAGATTAGACATTCTAGAGATATTTGTAGCCTTGGGTATGCCTTGGATAATAATCTTTCCGTCGTCCACCAAACAGTCTTTCGCAGCCTCAAAAAATAATAAAAATTTGTGTATTAGTCTCAGAAATTTAATGAAGACTCCAAAAATATAAAAATACAATCTTCTACTTAAAAATTAAAAAATAAACCACAGATACGCTTACTTCATTGACTTCAAAATATTCTATAAAGAGCTCCCAGAGTTTGTTGGTAATTAATATTTAATCACAATAATTGCTTTGTAGACAAGTAAAGAACTTATAAAATTAACTATTGCTGCGTTCGTCTTTACCACTCCAAGTGCACCGCTTCTTTCCTTATCTACTTCATAGTGTTCATATATCACTATCTCTATCCGGTGACCAAAACTTGTTTCTTTTTGACACTGTATCCAAAACAACACACACTCTTTGTGTACCCAGTTATTAGATGAAGCCGAAAAAGCGTACGTTGTCATGAAAACAGTCTTTATATTAGTAAATCCTGAATCAAAATAATGCGACGGATTTATCTGTTCTGAATGAAGCAAACAAAGACAGAGTAGGTGCACTCGGAGTAGCAAAGCCGAACGCACCTTACAAGTAACCGTAAACTCACAAATTTTTAGGACAAGTAACAAAAAAGCACTGTTTAGAAGCAAAAATTGTTTCATTCATATATTTCAAGTAATTGTTACAAAAAACGTACCTATTTAAAGCATGAGCAAAGTGTTATTCTTCAACTTGTTTTACTTTATTATTTACACAATACAGTAGCACAGCTGATCAAGACACACGGAATTTAGTTATTTAACATTATTCTTACATTGTTTTAATCATTGCTAAACGTAAAAGCATAAAGGAGAGTAAATAATTGCGTAAAACAGTCGTAAGTTTGAGAATGAACGACTATCTTCTAAAACAGCTATTTAATGCGACAGTGACGGTCTCATCGACTATCTCAATCGCAAATACCCATAAGTCAATTAAACTTAGCAGTGCTGTAAGAAATTCGCTTATTTTTCTTATAAAAATTGAAAAGAAATTAAATCTATGTTATGGAAGACGATCAAAAGTGCGCTGTCTTTTCTTTAATATCTAAAAAGAAAAGGGAGTAAAATGACTATATTTTTATATTTCATGCTGCATATAGCAATACAAATAATAAAAATTTTAAATAAAAAGATTGTTTCATTTCAAGCGATATCAAAATTAAAGACTTTCAAAGTTGGGTATCAAAAAAAGACATTTTTTTGTAGATCTTGAAAACCGATTTACCCGAAGATTTACCTATTATTATGAAATTTGTACGCAAAGTTAGATATGCTCTTTCAGTTGATAATAGCAAAATTCTGCAACATCACCTCAATTTTTGGTTGCGGTACTTCCGCCGTACATTTTTAGTTATTAACCAATTTTTGCCTTATTGGTCCACAATTTCCGATGCAAAAATTCATATGCCAAAAGATTCTGAATAACAAAGTAAAACCATTGAGTTTATTATAAGAGATAGAGGCGCAACGTAAATGCCTGGAACTAACAGAGTTATTTAGTTTTGGACGACTATACCAGATGTCGCAACAATAGTATAATTTGGTTTACAGTAAAAATTCCATTCGACCAGAAAAGTTGGTAATATTAGTAAGTAGCTTAAATTTTCTGGACAGCTGTACTGTTTTATTCGTGTTATGGGACCGCGCGTCGCTCAGTATCGCTTCCTAAGCTAACCAAATTTATTAAAGATAGTCAAATAACTCATCCCATTCTTGCAAAAACGACAAAATAAGCTTCTTAATCAAAAACATAGAGATAAACATTATTTTCATGTCGTATAATTATAATCTCAACAAAGTTAACGCTTGAAGCAAGAGAAGAAATGAAAAAGACAACATACAACTGCAAAAAATATCACATTTATTTCCATTTTAACAATAATAATTATTAATTGTAATATGTAACTTATATGTATATTTTACTGTCTTCTTACAAGTTCCGTACTTGGAACGGACAAATTATTTAAATGTTTACATTTTCTTCCAACAAAAAATGTTTTTCTTTCAGGCTCTTAACTTTACATTCTTTATAGTAGTGACCTTCTTTTTTTGCCTTCTTTTAGTTTGATGCAAGGTTTTAATTTTGCCGCAATACTTAGATTTCTTTTCGTAAATTCATGTTGAATTTTAGCACATTTTGGTGATACAAATCTGTAAACACAATTCACCAAATAGTAAATTGAACAACCTCAAATTTACTTGATGATTACCTGTGTTTCCTATCAGGTGAAAATGAAGTTGATTTGGTGAGCAATTGTCATATTGACAAAAAAATTAATGGTGTTTTTTCTTCGCTGATTTGCTGACCAGTAACACCTGCAGGTGAAGTTGATAGGGCGTGACCGATTGACTGTTCAATAACACCTGAGGTTGATGGGCCTTCACCACTTTGCTGTTCTATGGAATCTAAAGTTGATGGGCCTGCCTCATCAGAAAAAAATTCAGGTGGACGATCTTCAAATTTTCTTTTAAAAGTTCGTCTTTCTTTGGGTAAAAGCTATTAAACAAAGTTTTAGAACGTCGTTAAAACTACCGAATACTTAACCATCCTTTTGTAAATAACTAGGAAAAGCTGAAAAAATTGATGAAACGGCATCATTTTTAAGTTTTGTAACACTGACATAACTCCGGTCGAAACAAATGAATGTAAAATGAATAGAGCAAAGTAGAGTCCTGTCTTTGGGTTCCTACTTGTCACATCTTACAGCCTTTATCCATTTTTCTCGCAATACCTTGTTCTTGGGAAACCTAAATTTTATTTATTCAGTATTTTGTAACGTCCACAGGTAGCATCTGCCTGAAAATTTTTAAAAACTTACCAATAAAAGGTTATTTTTGGATTTTCTCTCGTGTCACAAGATCTGTCAGTTTGATTTGAACACCCATGAGCAGCGCAACAAACCATGTTTCCTCACTATTGTTTATCACTTATTTCTTGTCTGAACATACACTTTAATATACAATATTATAAACGCCACAAAACACTATTTAAACACGAAAAACCACAGAAACAATCTTGTTTTCTATCACCTTTCTATATTTCAAGTCGAGTGCACCAACATGGCGATGGGCCGCGCATGCGCAATACAGCGGTAGTGTGGGTACAAGAAAAGACTTACGTTTAAAACATTGTTCGAAGCGTAACGTTTGCCACAGCGTTCGTAAAAATATTTTACTATAGCTCCCCCTGGTATTGTCGTCCAGAAGCTCGCCATAAATAAGAACATAGCATTGCGCCTCTATCTATATAATAAACTCAATGGTAAAACTAAAAGTTTTGCTAAAAGTTATCTTTTTTTCCACTAGGTAGCGCTAGTGTTGTTTACTTGATAGTCACTCTAGATTCTGCATTCTTGTGATTTTTTTAAGGGACGCTCTCAATAGAGGCGCTACAGTAGCAAAATTCGTGACTTTGCTGCAGAAGATGGCGGATTTTCTCACTACAAAAAATATTATTTTTAAAGAGTTTTGTGCTTATTGTTAGTAAAGTCGAAAATCACTACAGTTGGCGACGAGGATAAAAATCTCAAGATTTACTACCGCTAGTGTGGTGTACCTACCAGGTATGTTAGATTTATTTATTGGATTTGCTGGCGTTGAGGGCTTGAATGAAAACTATTTTTGTGTAGCCCACAAGTCTCGTATTTTTTCCTTTGATCATTTTATCTAGACGTTACACAATTCAAAAATTTATATATAAAACTAAAAACGATGACCAACATTTTTCAGAGACGCGTCAAAACGTCAAAAATGCTTGTAACTAAGCGATGGGCCGGTTAAAAATATTTTTTGTCCTCCCGGATTATAAATGGGCTATCAAAGTTGTTCATTCACCAATAGTAAGCCGGACTTTTAGAAACTATGCGGTAAAAATGAGAAAAACTCCGGATTTCACATTTTACGGTTAGAATTAGGTATCACAGCAGATGCTTGAGAAAAAAACTACCCTTGCAGTAATAAAGTTTAGGTACCAAAGTGTACGTAAACCTATCCAAATTCAATGTGGTTTTCATGACACTGCAATTGTCGTTAGGACCTTCATAATGATGCTATTCAAAGAGTTGTCGAAGTCTGTTGTAAATCAAATTTAATCAATATAATCAATAAGTAAATCACTAACACCAAACTTCTTTACTTGATACGACACAGGTTTTGACAACAAAGTTGTCATCCTCAGGAAGGAATTAAAACTAAAACTGAAGTTCAGTTTAGTTCAGTTTGAATTCCTACCTGAGGATGACAACTCTGTTGTGGAAACGTGGGTCGAATTAAGTAAAAAAGTTGGTGTTAGTGGGTGTTTTATTTTCATTTTTCAAATAAAGCTATATTTAATAAAAAAATAGAAAATTAAAAAAGCGTTGGTCTTACGTCAAACGATCAAAGCACACTACGTTTAAGTTAATTATTTTTTTAAAATTATCAATTATTTACACAAAAAAACACAGAATGTAAAGCTTTCGAACACACAATCCTAGACAAATGTTATGCGTTAGTTAATTTTACAGGCTCCAACACTATACAGCATGTCCCCGGATTGACTTTAAGACAGTAACAAATTTCTTATTTTGGATTTTTCAAAAAATTTCACTCTTGTTGATTTGCCCTGCTTGTTTTCAAACCCCCAAAACACAAATTACTTTTTATTTAACTCGAACGGTTTCGAGATAATATCATTTTTCTCCAAAATTTGGACTTAGTTTTTTTCGTAATTTAGAAGTAATTCCAGTCAATCTAGTCTAAATTGGCTAGTAAGTTAGTAGAACTGCAAATTAAATCTTCGCTAATTTAAACAACATTTATACTATAATGTTGATTTTACATTAAAGAATTTATCTAATTCAATGTTACGAAACTGGGGAAGAGTGCTACCGAGTTGTTATTAGAAAATTCAACCAAAATACCCTTAAGTTACCATTTCAATTCCGGTGCAAAAAACTTGGTGACCGAATTTTTTAAAACGGGCTCGGTTTTAAACATTAAAAAGTAAAAAAAAGTTGTTCAATAAAGACGATGCTGCTTTAGTTCTTGTCTTTCATTCCGCAAAAGAAACTCTAAAATTGTCTTTAAGAAGAAAGACAGTACAAACTGAGATAAGTAAATCTTATTTATAAAGAATCTTCAAGGCGAACAAAATTTTACCATTTAAACCGCAATTTAGGCAAACTTTAGAAAATGGTGATGAAGCCAAACGTCTAGATTTTTGTTTGGAAATGGCCTACAAAGTTTTGGAAGATTCAAATTTTTATAAACGAATTATGTTTTAATATTTTTACGCCTAATTGGCTTTACAGTATTTGATAGTTTATATACCATTTTTATACAATCTTTTTAATTTAACAAAAAAATTAATTCTTCTCCAATCTTTTTCTAGCACCCGTAACTTCTTTCATCCATTCTTTCTCTTCTCTATTTTCGTTTAGAACTTTTATCCTTCCATACTCGCATATTCTTAACTCTACACACTCTGACAAACAATGCTCTATCGTCTCCCTTTCTTCTCTACATAATCTACACATTCTTTCCCAATCTTCTCTCCAAAATTCATTTTCGCTTTCTTCATTCCCACATCTGTACCTTGCAACCATTTTTTTATATTTACTTTTCATTTTATCTAAATATTTTGGCAGTTTGGTGGTAACAATCAGGGCATATTTTGAATTGTACCTTGATTCTATTATACCCGCAATTCTTTCCTGTTTATCTATGTTAGCATCTCTTTGTTTTAGTTCTTCTTCCATTGTTCTTCCTCCTGCTCTCATTCTTTCAATTTCTGCACACGCATACCCCTTTTTCTCATAGTAGTCATCTCGTTCTATCCATCTAACATTTCCATTTGCTCTTTTAATTTCAGCCCAGCATTGTCGCAGTATTTTACATTCTTGTCGCATTCTTAAATTTTTCTCGAATCTCACCGTTCTTTTTCCTGTTTCCACTCTCAACTTTTTTCTCTTACTTTCTTCTCTTACTATGTACCCTGGCGTTTGTTTATTTAACCCTAACACCCATTTTATATACAACAACAACAAACATAAACGAATTATGTTCTACGATGAATCAACCTTTTCAACTAGGGGAGTCGTTTTATCTCAACATTGCCGGTACTGGAGTAAAACGAATCCAAACTTCAGGATTTCTTGTCGCAGACCAGGTTTCGTACTATGGCATTATTGGCCCATATTTTTTTGATCATAATTTAAACCGTAGTACATATTTAGAAATGTTGCAAAAATTTTTAGCTGATACACTGGATGAATTGTCGTTAAACTACCGAATGGAAATGTTTTTCCAGCAAGATAGATGCCCTGCTCGTTATGGCAGCATTGTTCGGCAGTGGCTCAATACAGAGTTTCATGATAACTAGGATAGGGAGAGATGGTGACATTTTATGGCTACCAAGAAGTCCTGATCTCACAAAAATGAACTTTTATCTGTAGGGTCCTTTAAAACAAATTGTGTACAGTGAGCCACTAGACAATGATGTAGAGCAATTAAAAAATAGGATACAAAATGCAGTTCATTCTTTATCAATGTCAGAAATAAAACGCAGTTTCAATGAATTTAGGGCTCGCAGAAAAAGGAGGAGCATTATTTGAATATTTTCTAGCAATAAAATGATCTCATTTCAAAAACCGTTTGAGTCAAATAAAAAGTAATTTGTCTTTTAGAGGTTTAAAAACAAGCAGGACAAATCAACAAAAGTGGAATTTTCTGAGAAATCAAAAATAAGATTTTTTTTCTCTTTTAAAGTCGATCTGGGGGACATACCTACTGCATAATCAAGACCCTTGATTTCAGCTCGGGCCTGAAACAAAGTCGCTTTAACTAGCTATCCTAAGACCAGTCCACTAGACCCCATCTAACCCTGACACCTAGTAAACCGTAAATTTGTAAAAGGTCTAAAATACAAATAAAATTTCTTTTACTACTGATTTGTTTTATTAAATTTTGGTTACACAATATATGGGCAATTTTATATTTTGATATAAAATCGTTCCATGTGTTTCGATGTTTATTTCGAGCTGGGCAACCTCATTACTGTGCTAATAAAAATATTTAACAGTAGAAATTTTGGTTGTCAGTTTAAAACGTGATAATCTGTTGAATCAATAGTGAGCACTCAAGTGCCAAAATCCGTATTGGGAAAATTCTGTCGTAAAATGAAATCTCAGTGCACTAAAATGCGATGATCTCGGTTTATTTGTCGGAGGTAATAGAGAGCGTCAGCAGGAGCTTGTGTAGGCTGAAGCCGGTTCTGCGTCCGGGCATCTCACCGAAGAGGATGTAGGTTATCTCCGTATTGTTCTTATTTCTCAGACGGGCTCAGATTAAGCCGAATTAAAACCGTCATGTTTGCGCCTTCACTGCTAAAATAAATAGTTGCGGCTAGACTTGCGCGAGTCTTATCAATCTGCGAGAGTTGAAAAAATCTAAAGCAAAATGTTCAAGTAATTGCTGGCGATAAATTCACTTCTTCGTTCTTGGGAACAACGTCCTTGCCAGTGGCGTAGTCAAGGGCCTCTCTAAGGTGTTCGATCTCATCAATACTTAAAATGAAACAATACGACTCACGAATGCTAATTCCCAAATTTTATATTTAAATGAGATGCAAGTTCCGGGCTGCATCTACGCCAAATTTATTTATCATTTTAATGGAAGCTATCAAAGACGATTTTTAAATTGAACACAGAGTCTATTTAAAATTTATTTGTTACCTCAGCGGAACGTCTTGACCTCAAGATTTGTTGAATTATGGATCTTTGCTCATCACATATTCAGTCGTACGAAGATTGACTATCTTAACGTAACAAAACGCCATAAATGTCAAAATAACCAGCCAATAATCATCATGACCTAATGCAGGTGTTTGCAAAAATTTGAAATATTGTTTCCGGTTACACGAAAACAAATAACCTTCACAAATTCATGATATAGACCCACGTGGGGAGAAAAATTTCAAATTTCTATAAATAAGTTTCAAAATACAGTAAAACTTCGATAACTCGAACCAAAAGAATTAAATTAAGTTAGAGTTGGCTTTGCGTCTCTTGACAAAACAAAAAAAGCAACAAAAAAAAATCACAAATATGACCGACTAGAGCTTGCTCTGATTCAGCTGATTGTCGTTCCAACAATATAAAGTAGATAAGGAAATATGTCTGTTATTCCGGTACCTAAATAAGTAGTTAAACTCAAATTTCACTTCTTTGCAGAGCATGACTTTGGAAGTTTGTATAGTTGTGTAAAATAAGTTTTTTTTTAATTGTTCGTTAAAATTTTGTCAAAAATAAATAAATATTGATAACTTACATTATAACTTTGTCGCTTATATGGTATAAAAAGAACATATTCCTAATAAGATGTATTTTCGTTTTTGCTAAAATTCGACTTAACCATTTATTCACTAAAATGATGGATGTTATTTAATTTGAAATACACAAAATAAAAACTAAGTATAAAAATTTTGTTTTTATTTTAGAAATAACAAAACTACAGGTATTTACAAGATGCAATAAGCGACAAAAGTAAAAAAAATTATATGCAAACTATGAAAAGCTCTACATCTTTTTATTACTCAAAGGGGCAGATTCCGGAATTTATGAGGTGCCCAAAATAGAAACTGAAATGTGTTTTTAATTAATTATTAGTTTATATAACTATTACTATTAAATTTGCACATTTTGATTACAATATGTTCTTCTTATTGTTATTCTAAAGCAAAATACTGAAGTAATGAAGTAGTACTAATCTTACATATTTTGAATTATCTTTTTTACACGTCATTTTAAAGACTTGGTAATTCTTGCCTTAAAACTATATTATCTTTAAAGATTTTTTGTCTTTTGAATAATTTTGAATTTACTCTAGTTTTCGGATAAAAAAATAATTTAGGTAGTCATGTTGGAGTTAAAACCTACAATTTATATCAGTTACTATAATAATTTTTTACGTTATCTAGTTGTGTTCTTTTTTTTTTTTTTTAAATAAACTTAATTCCTAAACCAAATTTACTTGAAAACGTAAGAAAATCTGTTTTACTCGTTATTTAAAAATGCAATATTTTATTTAGTAATAATCACCAAATATTACATTATTACTTTATGTAACGTGTGTGGCTTTAAAATAAAAAATTATTCGTACCAATCAGATAGCACATTAAAAAAAATTGTATAAAAATGTTAAAGTTTGATACTACCTTAGTAATTTAAAATAACAAATAAAAAAATAAGTATCATCAGAGTATGAACTCTTAATAAGTACATTTAATTAAAATTGATAAAACCCAAAAAATGTAATAAAAAACAAATATTATATTTCTAACTTTGGCATCTTTTAGTTTCAAACGTTTGCAACTCGGTCTATATCTCTATTCTATACGAGAGTCGCAATAAATAGGATATTTGACTGATCTCCACTTTTGAATGAAATTTAGTGGAAAACGCAGCTTGAGGATTAATAAAGATGAATTTGCGTAAAGACAACTTCAAATATTTTAATTTTATTAATTAAAGGGCTATTTTAAAAAGTGTTAGTCACGTGAACTGAGCCAATCTGAGTATAGTGCATAGTGACGTCACGGCATTATGTAGTTCACTGCTGTTATGTATAAACCAATTCAGCTCACATTTGCGTATTAAAAAGTAACTATGCTAAATTTAACTTTTAAAATTTTTAAAAAGCAACTAAATTTAAAAACAATTAAAAAAATACTTGACACTTTCATTGCATTTATTACCAACTATATCGTATTAACACAAAAGTTCCTAAAGATTGAAAAATTAACTTTTGTACTTGAAGAGCACGTAAAATGCGCAAAATAACAAAACAGGATAAAGAAATCGTTTCTAGAGACATTGTGAGCACTTGTTCTTTATTAAAACTCGCGCTTCGCGCTCGTTTTAAAAACTTAAATTCGTGTCACAAAAGTGGCTTTTCGAAACGCGTTCTTTAAGATACTACGAAAGTACAAAAATCTAAAAATGTGCTGCACCATATTGTGGAATGTGTAATGACATAAAACACAATATTTTTTAGTATTTCGCATGCGTTAATTGTGCATTTTCTATACAGCTACTATCGTAACAATATCAGTGGTCAATAACCATTTGAAGGTATAGTTTTTTTTATTTATCCTAACTGATTCATAAATAAACAAACCCCTGTATGTAATGGCAATAAAACGATCAGTTTGTTTTGTATATAACTATATCATACTGTCATCACGTGACTAAGTATTTTAGCTGGCTTTAATTTAGAATTCAACAAGTTGTCAAGTACCCTATTGATTTTTTCTGATCTCCAGAATCCTAGTTTATTCTATGAGAACGTCTCTTTTCGTAAAGAATGTTTTTTAATATACTTTAAAACACGTAAAGATAAAAAAAATAAGAAAAAAACCGTTCTGACAGTATTAAGGGGGAACTAGGATGGGTATGTTGTTTAGTCTGTAAGTGTTAAAATATTAGCACCCCAACCCTAACGCCTACAAACTTTAATAGGACTATACTGTTTGTGATATGTCAAATAAAAGGTAAGAACCGGTAGAATGTGACAAAAAAATTGCATCAAAATATCTTTATTATTAACCTCGATTTAAAGAAAACAAGTGATAGACGGATATTTTTTACCGCACAATAATTAACCCCCTAACGAGCAAAAAATACTTGGAGTTGCTAGATGATATCATCGTAGATGCAAGTGAAACAAATCCCACGTTAAACCCCGATGAAGTATTCTTTCAGCAGGAAAGCGCACCACCTCATTATTTTAGACCTTTGAGAGAGTTTATAAACAACAGGTACCCAAACAAATGAATAAGTCGGAGAAGTAGCATCGAATTGCTGGTCAGATCGCCAGATTTTAAATAGTTAATTTAAGTTAATAAATATTACAGCAAACATCCGTTTTTGAATTATTTTACTTTGTATCTCTGTTAGTAATGAAAATATTTTGCTGAATTTTTTGTGTGGCATTCTCTCGGTTATTACCTTTCATTCAATGTACACACAATGTATGGTTCTATTAAAGTTTGAAGGGGTTGGGGTACTAATACTCTAACATTTACAGACCAAATAACATACCCATCCTACTTCTCCTTTGATACTACGAAAACGGTTTTTTCCTTATTTTTTTATTTTCGCCCGTTTATAAGTTATTAGAAGTAGAAGTTTTCAATGTTACACCCTGTATGAATGTTTGGCGTTAAAGAGTGCTATGAGATTCTAAAAATATACCACACCCGCATCTGTCAAAATTATTTAAACTTTTAATTTAATATACATTTTTTTTTTTGAAGAACATATAGTGAAGCTTATTTTGACAAATTCCGCCATAACCTAGAATGTCAATTACAACTGTGATATGTTCTCAATATCTCAATCAAATCTGTCATGGCACTCTTGATCGTCAAAAATTAAAAAACACCGAAGTTCCACTGTATTACGAAACAAGTAAAAATAACTCAAAATGCAAATTTTTAAAGATTCACATCTGTGTTCAAAATATTAGGTCATATATAAATAATTTTTTCTTGTTTTATTGCTTGCTGATTCTGGGAATTCATACAAAGCAACATTTGCGTCACGTCTAAAAATTAGAGGAACGGAAATACTGAAGGATCTTATTAAAATACAAAAGACATACTTGGACCATCATGTACGAATTTTATTTTCCAGAGAGGAACCATTTTTAAATAAATTCTATGTGAGAAAATTTCGCGTACATTAATTTGCATGGATTAGACAAAACATAATTTTAAGCAAAAATTTTTTTAATAGGTTTAGTGGAGCGCAAAGATGTTGGTGCTTTATATTCAATGAATGCTGTTTCAAAATTTCAATTCGCTGTAGTCGCCTGGCATGAATTTTTAATGTCACATTAAAAAATTGCAAATTGTAGGTCGCATTCATTTAGTTGGTTTCATTCGGTAAATTAGTAGAGACAAGCTTTAAAAAGCCGACTATTGAAGTAAAAATGTTTGTTGTAACTCCTATGTTTGTATGTTTAAAGAGTTTTGATTGAGCTCTTGAAAACATTAAACAAAAAACAAATTATCTTGTAACTGTATCCCAAGTGTAACCTGATCCTTTCGTTTTGATCGTACATGAAACGCGTCGTCTCTTAAAACATCGTATAAAATTAACACCTTTTTGATACTAACGAGAGTTAACCGTTCCACTTTTCTACGGTATTCAAATAAAAAGTGTCAAAAAGTGTCAACTTGAACTTGATCGTCGCCAATTTTTTGCGCAAAACTTTCAAATAAAAATAAAAAACTTTGTTACTGTAATTTAATTTTGGCCAGTTTTCAATTCATATAAGTGTTTTCTGAGTTCCAATCGCGTTGCTGGCTCTTGATTTGGGCCTTGACACTAAACTTCATCCTCTTAATACTGTTAATATTCTAAATGATATTATTGTTCAATAGTTTATTACGTCTAGACTTCGCATTTATTTTTATACATAGTTAATATACGTTTTCAAGAAAATTAATCAAACGTATGTCTGGACGAAATTATTTGCGGTTGCAAATACTCTAGAAAAAATTTGATCAAACTCTTGGATCATTAAACAACACAAAAGTTGAGATTTTTATGTAATAGAATTTTTTTATACAACTTGAAGATTATTCGCGTAGTTGAAATCAGCCACGGTTGTGTATCTATGCATTGTTGTTTTTACTATTGTCTACTTTCAAGGACAGCCAAATTTACTAATAATTATTGAATCAGAGACAGAAAAAAATCAAAAATTGCTAGGTTTCAACCAATACAACACTGACATAATTTTTTAAATAATCTAAAGACTGTAAAACCTTGAGTTAATGATTGTTTACAATTTTTACAACCGTAAACAATTTGTCGAAAATTAGTTTACCGGAAGTGCGTTTCGAAAAATTCTAAACCAGCTGTCCTGATGATTAATTATGGAATATATTACTTTTTACAATTAATCATTTTATCTCCCTTCTTATTTAGATTTACCTACTTCCGGCCTTATTAGGAAGTGATAACGTGAGGAAATATGTTTAATTTATGTTGTTCCAAATATTTATTTTGTGTTATCAAAATTTATAGTAGTGGGTGAAGTTTTTGTCTAGCTTCTAGCAGGATTGTTAAAATGTCCAACAAATTATCATTTTTACAATCTCCTGCACTTCAATCTAGGTACCTACTCAACTTATTTACACTGGAAAATAGTGAGAACCTTGACACCATAATGTAAAACGTAAAGATTTAGAATGTTACAACTTACAACAAAATATCACTTCATTTTTTCTCAATGAAATAAATCTTTTATTTAACACAGATATTTTTTTAAATACATATGTCATAATGCAATAATAAGGTTCTAAGAGTAGCATCAATAATTATATTTTTGACTACCCAGTAAAAACCCAAAACGTTTTTTTATATATTATTATAAGAAATGAAGAAACAAAATACACCACAATTACATACACAAAAACAATGTCCGAGAAGATGAATCAAATATTTGAAAAACACTAATACTCTACAACAAAAATTTACAAACGCCAAAGATAAAAAAGATACTACAAAAAAACGGAGTCTATAAAATTAAATGTGGGCCCACATACATTAGGAAAACAGTTAGGAAACTAAAAACAAGAATCAAAAAACACATTAGAAACAAAACAATATAAACATTTGACTGACACTTATTTCTGAAAGGCAAGAAAACTTCTACACAAAGAAGCACCAGAAAAACTAAGAAGTAATTACCAGAGATACCCAAAAAAATCCACTATTTTTTTACCTTCTGACACTGAAAAATGCTCTCCAAAGATGAGCTATTAATTATAATAGGAAGGTCCTCCTCATCTCAGTATTTCATTTTTTCTTCAGTTCCATATGGCAATGTCCATATCTCGCCATTACTTTTGGTCGTATAGAAAATTTCTATTTACAAATACATTTTTTTAGGAAATTGAACGCTTTAAAAAAGGTATTTTACAATTTTTTTATAACTTTTACTGTTTAGAACATATCGATAGTTAAAGTTTGAAGAATTTAACAAATATAAAAAAAATCTTTTTTAGTTCTGAATTTTATAACTCGTACAGAAATAAATATTATAAAATGCGCAACATACAGTTTTGTAAGAAATTAAACGCTCTACAAAAAGGGTATTTACAATTTTTCATAACTCTTACCGTTTAGAAAATATCGGAGGTTAAAGTTTGAAGAATTTAACAAAGATAAAGAAAATTCTTTTTTGCTTCTAAATTTTATAAGTCGTAGATAAATAAATATTATAAAATGCACAACATTTAATTTTGTAAGAAATTAAATGCTCTACAAAAAAAGTCTCTTGTGATTAATCGATTGCTCTAACCATTTAGAAGATATTCGCATTCGAATCCCAATGCGTACTGATTTTAATAGTTTTTTAATAAACATTTTAAATTTATCAATTTAAGTCATGAATTTTGAAAATATTTATAAAAATTTGAGTTTATTTTGATAGAAATAACAGTTTTTAAGTCATGTCTTATCTTTTGTTTCGGAATATATTTCTTTCTAATCAATTTTTTAAAACTATTTTCTTTTCATAATTTTGCTCTTATCACAATGTAGTGTAGTGATTTATTATTTTTCAGCGAGCTTATTTAAAATATAACTCAAATTTTTATAAATATTTCCAAAATTTATGATTTAAATAAATAAATTTAAAATATTTATTACAAAACTATTAAAATCAGTACGCATTAGTATTCGAATGCGAATATCTTCTAAATGGTTAAAGTAATCGATTAACCACAAGAAACCTTTTTTGTAAAGCGTTTAATTTCTTACAAAACTATATGTTGTGCATTTTATAATTATTATTTATCTACGAGTTATAATATTTGGAAGTAAAAAAGAAATTTTTGTTAAATTCTTTCAACTTTGACCTCCGATATCTTCTAAACGGTAAGAGTTATAAAAAAATTGTAAGAAACCTTTTTTGTAGAGGGTTCAATTTCCTACAAAAAATGTAAATAGCAAATTTCCGTACAATCAAGTAATGACAAGATATGGATTTTGCCATATGAAACTGAGGAAAAAATAAAAACAGAGATGAAGAGGACTTTCCTATTAAAATTAAAAGCTTATCTTTAGAGAGCATTTTTTAAAAATGACTAAAAACCAATTTTTTAATGTTGGAAGTTAAAAAAAATAGTCGTTTTAGACTATAGAAACTCTGTCAACCCACATTCAAAAATATAACTTTTGAACATGACCCAGTATACAAAACAAGCCTACAAATAGACTTTTTTGACACACTGGATCTTACGTAAATTCGCAGAATATGCGGATGTGAAACTCGCAAAACCCACATTTTTTTACCGAAACTCCCAAATAATTGAAGTATGTGCCGCAATCAGTCAGCGTAGGATTATTAATCTATATTTTTTCCAAGTTAAAAAAATTATATTCAGTATTTGTTTTTATTAGGGTGGGTCAAAAAAAAAAGATTATATTTTTTTTAAATTGCGACACTAAAATATTGGTTCCTTGGCACTTTTAAAAAATGCTTATTCAAGATGAGCTCTTAATTTTAATAGGAAAGACTCCCTCATCCACATTTTCCATTTTTTTTTCAGTTCCATATGGTAAAATCAATATCTCGTCACTACTTGATCGTACAGAAAAAGTTTATTTACATTTTTTGTAGGAAATTAAACGCTCTAAAAAAAGACATTTTACAATTTTTTTATAACTTTTACCGTTTAGAAGATATCAGAGGTCAGAGTTTAAAAAATTTAGCAAAAATTTCTTTTACACTCACTTCTAAATTTTATATCTCGTAGATACCTAAATCAATATTATAAAGTGCTCAACATACGGTTTTGTAGGAAATTAAAGTTCTTCAAAAAAAGTCGTTTCTGGTTATTCGATTACTTCAATCATTTTAAAAAAATTGGGGATTTAGTATCAAATTTTGGTTTTTAAAATGCGAATATCTTCTAAATGGTTAGAATAATCAATTAACCACAAGAGACCTTTTTTATAGAGCGTTTAATTTTCTACAATTTTCTACATTTTCTGTTGCGCATTTTATAATATTTATTTGTCTCTGAGTTATAAAATTTAGTATTAGAAAAGCAATTTTTGTTAAATTCTTCAAACTTTGACCTCCGATATCTTCTAAATAGTAAGAGATATAAAAAAATTGTAAAATAACTTTTTTGTAGAACGTTTAATTTCCTACAAAAAATGTAAATACAAATTTTCTGTACAATTAAGCAATAACGAGATATGGATTTTACCATATGGAACTAAAAAAAAAATAAAAAACTGCGATGAGGGAGTCTTTACTATTAAAATTAAGAGCTCATTTTAAAAAAGCATTTTTTAAAGGTGCCTAGGAATCAATTTTTCAGTGTCGAAAATTAAAAAAAAATAATCGATTTTTTTGGCCCACTCTAGTGTTTATTGATTCAAACACTTGCAGGAAACATATATGCAGCAAGATATCGAGAAGAAATATTAACACCTTTTCTTAATTAACTTCATGATGATGAACTCATTTATGGATATTTTCAACAAGATGGAGCGACAGCTCATATCACTAGGGCTACAACTAAATTTTTAACAAATTTCTGCACCAATAGGCTTATTAGCCGTAACACACCAAACAACTGGCCTCCTAGATCTTGTGATCTCACATCCTGTGAATACACCTTAGAAGAACTTCAAAACATAATACGGATGAAAACTGATGACATTAATAAAAATCCAGTAATTCTTAAAAATGTAATTAGAAGTGAATCATTTTCAATATTTACTGTAATCCTCTTTATTAAAATCAAATAATGCAGCTATCGGTTTGTTTATTTTAAACAAGAAACACCAATGATGACCACCAATATCCGATAATGTGTGTTTGTAAAGAAGTGAGCCACTTTTTCATAATTATTGTGTTTCAAGTTTATATAACTATCATCACGAGACAACAAAATGTAACCAGAGACAATCAAAATAGATGAAATCAGAAACTATATATAAGAAACTATAGTCTTTTCTCACACAAGTGATAAATAATTATGATCAGAAATGACCATCCGACACATAAGTAGGTAACCAAAACATTTTCGTTTTATACATACAACATAAGCTGTTACATTCTTAAATATTTACTATCGCGTCGGATATCGTTAGTTATTCTACTTTCAATGCAAAACATAAAAAATTATAGAAAACCGATTAAATTAATCGGTTAAGTGTCAAATTCTCCAAAAGCTGTCACTACATGTGTCAAAGTACACTTTTGGAAAGATAAATATATGAAGGTTTCAACGCCTCCCTACCCCAGATTTTCACTTTAACGCACGATATAATACGACGCACTACAAGTGCGCACAAACACCGTCAAAAAAATGACATACCGTGCCAAAGCCGTTAATACTAATCCTCAAACATCGGGCAAATAAGGTGTTTAGCAGTAATTATTTATCAATTGATAAGTATCTAAAAGAATGTTCTGTGTCGTTTTAATGTTTTTTTGTAAAAATCTCCAAAATCAAATTTTTTGTAACGGTAAGTTAGATTATTTACAGTGTAATTAATTATTTATTGTTAATGTAATGCAAAAACACCGTTTGCGAGAAGTAATTAATAAAAAAAGTGAAATAATAAGTACAAAAACTTTCTTTAAATTCAAAATATTAATTATTTTCTTTTAATTTTAACTTCGAAATTTTAGACATTTTAGGCTTCTCTATAAATATAAGTCATTTTAAGAATTTGTCGTTTTCATAACATTGTAAATTGTCACATTGTAACAGTAAATAATATTACAGAAAGTTAAAATTTAGAAAATAAGGTCTATTATACTCGCGGAAACGCCCCAAGAACGTCTTCTATCTCCTTTCAACTAGTGTTAACTGACGGAGAAAGAAAAATCCCCAGGTTTAGTAACATTCTTGCTAATGTTATACTGAATTAATGTAAACCACGTTTTAAAATCATATTCTCGGTTATAAGAAGAGTTATAATAAAATAATTTTTTACTACCAATTTCGATTATCAAATATTCACTTCCAATGAAAAAATTGTTGTACAACTGAGTTGGCCAGAACAGTCAAAATCTTTAAAGCCGCTTGCTTCTACCAGAAAAATGCTCGAAAAATGTTTGTTTAATAGTTTCTCCATCGGTTACAAAATTGTTTTTTTTTTTGTCATTGATGCCAGAATTATATTTAAAGCCGCTACCATTTATACCGGTCAAAAAAATCGTTCATTAGTGCTTTTTTCATCTACTTGACTTATTTTATATTAATTTATAATTTTTATTAATTATCTCTCATAGTGTGTCAAATGTGTGTAGTGTTCTCGACATTTGTTTTGCCTCAACAATCTTTCTTCGTCCATTTTTTTTTGGGCAAAACTGAAAATACTAAAAATTTGGTCTATTTTTTTCACATAGTTATTGTCCCAACTTTTGTTTTTCATTTACAAAAATTGTTCACGCCCGGTATATAAATTAAACAAATAAATTAATTAAAATAAGGCACAGTAAATTATTATTTACTTGGGCAATTCTTATTAATTTATAGACATTATGTTATAAAATCTGATGTCAACCAAACGGGCGGATCCAGCACACGGACATACACTGTGACGTCACAGTCGAGATTAAAACGCCAAAACATAAACGGTAAAATTTTCAGTTAGGATAGATTCAAAGCAAATTAAAAAATACTGTCACATAGAGAATTAAATTGTTGTAATTTGTATTAAAAAAATTAACAAAAAAGTTACTGAAACATGTTTAGAAAAAATATTAAACGTTTAAAATTTGGCAGCTACTTTAAAATGGTCCACAAATCATCAAAGCTACAAAAAATGTTAAAGAAAAATATTCTAGAGAATTATATTTTGTATATAAAGTCCATAATGCGATATTTTTATCTCTAATATTTCAAGGTCTAGAGATACTAAAACTCAAGAAAGAATTCAACAATCTTCTCATATTCCAATATAAAGTGTCTAAACTGTCTACTTGATTAGCAATTTATTTTTTCAAACACAAAAATATTTTTAAAATATTGTAGTAAAACTAAATTTTTGTATTTAGTTTGTTATACTTTTTAATAACAAAATAAACAGTTATTTTTGTGTACTAAAAAAATAAATTGCTTATCAAGTAAATCCTTAATAGGTATTATTAAAAATGAAAAAAGTTGTTTAACTCTTTCTCATCTGTGTTTCTCGGCCGTAAAGTAGGTATTAGAAATAAAAAAATAAGCTATTTAAAATTTAATACACTTTTGTTTAACATTTTTTTGTAGTTATGCTGTGACGGTTTGAGCGGCGTTTTAAAATAAAGTCAGCACTGCACAAATCATAAACTTTCAATATTGTTTAAATATCTTCCAGTAACTTTTTTTGTTATTTTTTAAAGCAACTTTTGAGAAATTAATCTTCTAAATCACAGTGTTAGTTTGTGACGTCAGAATTCCTACAGCCAAGTTTGAACTATCGTGGGCCTTGGAACTAATCTTTCTGATCAATTTTTCTATTTTTGCTAAGGCAGTTTAACTTTTGTAATCAAATTTTGTGTAAAAATTTTACCTGAAAGTCAAAAAAATGCTAAATATCCAAAATGCCTTATACAAATATAGTTTTCGAGTTATACGATGTAGAACTTTTTTCAATTGTTTTGTAAGAGGCTCCATTTTGTTGATATACAGAGTGTTAATTAAAAAAGGTAAATAATTTTACGTAGTAATAGTCCTCGTTAAAACCATACTAAATATCTATTTTTTTAATTAGATATTTAATAATAGATTTTTATAAACTATCAACATTTTCTATAATGCAAATTCAGAAAATTAGCTTATTTTCAACTATTGCCAGGTAAAAGTTCTATATGCTAGTTGGCATAGGCTTTACATTTTATAAAATTCTAAAAATGCTCTAAAGGTTATTTTTTTGACTTTGGCCGGTGGGATCGTAAAAGAGGTAGTACCGATTAGCACGTGTTCTGTAAAAATACGTACCGCATTGGTATGGGTCGTCTGTTGGTTCTGTTGTTTCAAGACCTCTAACGCACTTGTAAATAAGGGTCGTTCTTAAATCAGTTAGTGTGGGTGGTGTCTCGAAGTAAACGTTTAGACTCAGATAGGTCAGTGGTTCTAAAACATTTCAACGTGTGTCATGCATTTTATTATGCATAAACAAAACAGTTTAGGGTCTCTGGTTTTTCCCGGTCTGAACGTAATCCTAAACCTGAAAACCCCACCCACTCAACCGAATTGAGAATGAACCTTATATATAAGTGCATTAAGGGTCATGGAAACAACACAACCAATTGACGACGGTACAGCAGCTTTGAAGAGCGGCTTACAATTTTCGCTGAATGTTACTTGAAAGCGAATTTCTTTGAACAATATTTTTCCGCTTACGTGAAATTATGTTTCGCACTATTATCCACCACGTGTTAAACGCTCCAACCCTTTTTATGATCACACCGGACAAAGTCAAAAAAATAAGGTATAGAGGACAAAATCGCATGGCGTCAAAACCATCGATTTTTATAATTTCCAACAAGTTGTTCTTAATTGGCTCCAAGAAGTTTCCACGGTAGCTATTTGGCCGAAATCATATTTCATAATTAATCTCTCTACTTTTATTCCAAAACAATTGCTCAAGTAGATAATAAAGTTACTGTTTTTTTCATTTAAAATGTTTTATAATGTCGCGATATCATATATTTACTATTCAATGAACCAAACAATGGGCCGGTTGAGAATATTTTTCCAGGGCCGGTTCACTAGGCCCCATCCAACTCTGTTTACATACTTTGTCTGGGTCCAATTTTTCGCCACAATGCTCTTATTGTCACTGTTCAAACACACTTTCTCTTATCATCAGTGTAAGGTTAGTATTTGTTCATTGATAGTTTAGTCTGAACAACATTCCAAGATAATATTATTGAGTTGTTCTTCCCTTCTTATTTGTCAAATGTTTGTCTAGATTATTTTTTATTTACAGAGGGCAATAAAGACAAACATTAATCTAGAGAATTGAGAATCTGGGGCAAAGCAAAGAGCTGTTATGAAACTTTTTGATAATAAGTGTCAAGCGATAACGACCAAATTCAGTTTTTTCGTATTTGTCGCGACAGTTTTTGTTTTGTAGAAATGTCCTAAAATATATCATTTCTACAATGACAATCTAATTAAGACACTGTAGATACATTTGCATGATCTATCCTTACGAGTTTAAAACTGGTCTTATTATCCAGACGGCCATAAAGCAGTTTATTCGTCTGTTGGGAAATTCTCCGACACTTTAAAATAATTGTCATGCTTCAACTCATCAAAAGTATTTCAATAGTTTTTAATTAATTCAGCTGTGAACAGTGGCGGAACTACAGGTGGGACAGGGTGGGCACAGACCTACCAAAAAAAGTGCAGGCCCATTGTCGTGCCCACCCGGCGACTTAATGTATAAATATCAAAACATCTTATAAATATTTTTCTTCATTTTGCATGTTTATTTGTAGAAAACAATTATCAGCAGCGAAAAAATAAACTGTTTGTAAATACATTGAGTTTGTTGTTCGCAACGACAAAATGGTCGTACAAATTGTTATCATGTTGTTAATTTTAAAATGAGTAAATATTGTATTACAGAATATCTTTGTAAACCTGTTAAAAAAAGAGAGACTAACGATAAAAAAACCTAAAAATGTATATTCATTATTCAATTATTAATAAACGATAAATTGATAGGTTTGAGCAAACCACGACCAGTTTAAAGCCAAGGCACAGCTGCGGCATTAAAGTCAAGCAAGGACTTAAATCTGTTTTATTGCTGTATTAAAATTTTTTTTCGCTGAATCTACGCTTTACCGCCTGGTAAATAAAAATGCTAACTTATTGACTAATCAATAATTATGACACTTTAATGCGCTCCAATTTTCACTAAAATGTAGTGTTTACTGCCGTACAGTGAGAAATTTCCATCAAAAACCTGGCCAAAATTATTTTAAAATATAAAACAGATAAAAAGAAGTTGTTAAAAAGTCTTAAAAATGAGATCTTGCTCATTTACAACCTATTCTGTTAACCAAGAAGCGGAAAAGAGAATAAGTTTTAAACTACAGTGCTCAACAATTGAGATGAAACACCCTAAAATTTTAACAAAGTCTTGTAACTCCTGCAAAAATTTATTAGTCGGAATCATCTTTTTTTTCTGGGTAGATCATTTCTTTATACTTTAAGATATTTAATAAAGCGTTTCTTGTAAATTTGTTGTTTAAGTTATACAGGGTGTCAAAGACAGGCCCTACAAAAAACGAAAAGTTTAGACAACTTCTATTTAACAAAACAAATTTTTGGATCTTTTAATGGCTCCCGGAAGAACGCTGAATTAAGCCCTCAATACAGTTTTACAGATTTTGAGCTACACTTATAAATTAAAGCAATAATCCAAAAAAACTGTTTTTTGCGCGTTAAGCGATAATTTTGTTAGTTGATGTAAAATTTTACGTCTTTTTGGCTTATTCTAAAGATAAAGGTTCAAACTTAAATTTCGGAAGGTAACGGTAGACATTCTGTTATAATTTTGTGTAGAAAAAAACTTCCGAAGTTGACCAAATTTTTAAACAGCTTCGAATTTTACTTTTGTAAAAGAAGTATAAAAATTTAAACGTGTATTTAGACACATAACTTGTTTTTTGTATCTCAAAATTTTCGGTGAAACATAGATCCGATTCATAAGAACATATTTTTAGAGAAAAATTGAACCATTTTCTAACTTAAACAGTTCGTTACCACAATAAAAGTTCTAAAAATTGTATCATTGAAAACAAGCCGTTTCAAGAAGCAAAAGTTTTAATTTTTTTCTGAAAACATGGCTTCAAAAATCGTATTTAAACACCAACTTACACCGAGTAAACTAATGCTACAAGGGTCTTGAGATTTAAATCACAAGTCATGTTTGTAAATACACGTTTAAATTTTTATCATTGTTTTTCGAAATTAAAATTAAAGCTGTTTAAAAAATTGATCATTTTTGGGAGCCTTTTATTACACGAAATGTTAACGGTATGTCAACGGTTTCAGAATTTAAGTTTGAACTTTTACATTTAGAATAAGCTAAAAAAGAAAAAAATGAACACCAATTAACAAAATTATTGCTTATAGTGCAAAAAACAGTCTTTTTTGAATTTTAGCCTTAATTTATAAACTTACATCAAAATCTGCAAAACCGTTTCGAGGGTTTGGTCCAGCGCTTTTCAGAAACCAGAAAAATTCAAAAAAATTTTTGTTAAATTAAAAGCAGTCTAAACTTTTCGTTTTTTGCAAGGCCATTGACACTTTGTATAACTTAAACTACAAATTTACAAAAAACGCTCTATTAAACATTTTAAAGTATAACAAATGAGCTATCCAAAAAAAAAGGAGTTACAAAACCTTAAACTTTGTTATTTTAAGGTGTTCCATTTCAATTGTTGACCACTGTATGTAATGTACACTTTTGATCACTGGAAATGAGACAGAGATAATATTCACAATAGAATGTAGATTACTCAGTGTTTTAAATACAGTAAAAATGCACTCTTTTTGTTAAATTCTTAAAATTAGAAAAAAATGCAGATAGAACATTGTTATTCCAAGGTAATGGCAAGTGTGTTCGGTTCGATTGACTCATTTCTAGTAATCTACAGGATTCATGCGCAATTTTTTTTATTTGATCTTAATAGTTGAAGTTTGGGCTAAATAAATTGGTGAAGATTAAGCTTTGAATGTACTGGAAATTATATTAAACACATTTCAAAAGTTATCACTTTATTATTTAAAAAATTTAGCACTTAAAATCAATAATACATATTATAATTAAAAGATTATATGCTAATATATTTTTAGTTTAGTAAAATAGCCGAAAAACGTAATGTCTTAAGATTTTTATATGCATTTATTATGTTTGTGATTGTTTTGTTAATTTGTAAAAAAGAATAGCGAGAAAAAATGTATTTTTGAGTAATCATTGGGTGTCTGTTAAAGATTTTAGACCCAGATTTTCAATTTAATGGAAAATTTTAAATGCTAAAAATGTGGGATGCGCCTGGAATGTAATCAACTTGAAATCATGCGGTTTTGTTTCAAAATTTAGATCTTAATTCTCAAGTCTTACCAACCAACAATACTTAATTTTTGCATATAGATACAATGCTACAAAGAAAAACAAGTTACAATTTGGATTAGAAAATAATATCGAAAAATAGGTTTTTAGCAATAGGTGTTTGGCCAAATTTTCATCAAAAATTCCTTACTGTGTTGATCGGTGAAAAAAATATGTGTCTAATTGGAAAGTTGTTGGTTTACTCTAAAATTTTGTAGTAGTTCCGCCACTGGGTGTGAGTGAAAAACATGGAAAACAAAAGTCGCTGGGTGAATAATCATAGTATTACGCCAATAGTGCGAGCAATAAAAATAAATGTTGTATTTTATTGACCATTTATTCATATTTATTGTTGATATTTTGTATTTCTGTTACAAAATCTCAGTGTTCACTTTCTATAACAGGATTAGATTTTTACTAGTCATGTTTGAATAAAAATTAATTTATTCTATACGTAAATTTTGCAGGGAAAACCGAACCATTCACTTTGTCAAGATGGTTTTTGAATCTCGAATTACAATAGATTTATGCTATTTTGACACACTTTTTATCACAGATTCATTTACAAATAAGTATTGACATTTTAAATAGTCAGTTAATTGATACAAATCATTTTATAATAGTTAATATCATAATAAGAAATTGGTTCAGATTTATTAAAGTGAAATGGCAAGTGTATAAATAAATCTCGTAAGCAAACATATACAGACCAATTATGAATTCAATTAGTAACTTGTATTGCCTACATTTAAAGGGTACATTTTTTCTAATACTAGTTAGAACCGGAACTTTTTGTACCTACAAACCCACATAAATTGCAATACGAAAAAAAAATTGAAAAATCGAAAAAATGTTCCACATTTCATGGAGATCATTTTTGACATAAATTTCGCTTCTCTTCGGTAATAGCAATAATAATTTCTATCCTCTGAAGAAAAATAAAGTCACGCTTGGATGAAATCCATCCATATAACTAGTTAAGCATCCGACAAGAATGCCGGATCAAAAATTGCATATAATTAGATAGAGTCTGAGTTTGATATCCTGTATTCAACCCGGAATTTGCAATCCTAAATTGCTATGCAGAAGGCGAAAAATTTTCGCAATAATAAAAATTAATGACAACCGTTTATTCGAAAAGAATGATTCATAATTATTCTTCTAAATAACGGTTTATTATTGTTAACACCTTACGATAACGTAGGACAGAATCAAAATGCAAACATGCGTTTTTCCTGATGCAAAACCGCACAACTCACAGAATAGACGATACCCTATTCGCATATTTATCCATTTATTTATATACTCGTTATATAATAATAAATACCGTAATTGAATCGACAATTGCCTGGAAAAGTATCAAAATTTCTTTGCCACTTTCAAGCTCCACAATTGAGAAGTAAAAGTACGATTTTTTTAAACATTATTTATTTGTACCTGGGACTACTTTGAAGTCGGAGATCCCAAAATAACATAACCAAACTGTTGACCTACTATGGGGCCAATCAACTTTCGCTACTATAAATGGAAAGCGTTTATCACAAAAATAAACTACACTTTGTTCGTTTTTTTTTTTTCAGTAATAAAAAATCTTATCTTTTGCACAAATAAAAATTTTCTTGCGCGCGAGCGACATACGGAACTTTTTCGAGAACTTGAGCTGTTATCGATTTGTTCCACCTGACCGTGGCATTGATAGAGGGTTTGAGGTTTCAGAACGTGTAATTAATTTATTCAATTTGAAATTTTTATGACACGGTCATAATTCTAATGATATTTTAAGACAGAAGCTAGATTTTATCGCAACATTGGGAATAAATTAATATTCAAAGTGTAATTTCGTAGTTGTACGCTATAAATCAATATAAAACAATTAGCGTTGAGTTGTTCAAAAATTCGGGCTGTGCTTATTTCGATTAAGTGATAAGTACGTCATAATCATAATGTTGATAATGTCAAGTTTAAATTGGGCGGGTACTATACTAATCAGTGGCGGAACTACTAAAGAACTAAAAAAGTGTTGGCTCACCCCGGCGGCGAGTTTATATCAAAACTATATTACAATTTTTTTCCGAAATTCATAAGTTTATCCCTAAAAAAAAGCTTATCGAAATAATAAACTTTGAAGGTGACATAAATTTACTACCCTTGGAATATAACATTTTAACCCAACACTATTAAAAAATTTGTGGAAGGAAAAAACCTTAAAATCAAATCAATAATAGCTTTGACTCTGACCTGAAATACTAATCTGAAAGATATTGTAGAACCCAAAATTTTCATTTTTTATTTTTATTATTTTAAACAAAAAAACGAAGAGCGCAAATTATAAATAATAGTTAAAAGAATTTGTTTTTTTTTTTGTACTATTCATTTTTTATAACACTCGGGCTTAGCCCTCGTTTTATATGCTTGAAATAATAAAACTGACTGCTCGAAACGCTTTCTTTAGTATATACTATTTCAAACATGTTGATGGTGAAGTAAAATGCATTTTAAGAAACATTTAAATTAGTTAGCAATGATTTCAGTGTTGTGTTGTTTGTAGTGCCGCTTAAGAACATATTTTCTCGAAGTTTAAACAAAATCGTTTAATACTTACTTATAGGCATTGAAAAGCTGATATCGTTCCGGCTTCAAGTGATATTCGTGGTCAAATATAACAAAGAAGGTTTTTTTTTAAAAAGAAAATTGTGTTTTCTATAGTTTTTTGCTCGATTAAAAGTTATAAATATTATAAAATTATATTACCAACATTCTACGAAGTGTTTATAAATGTTTCTTGGTCGAAAACAAATTTTATTTTGCTACTTTTTTGAGAATTGACAGTTTTCTGTCATCTGTCTTTCAATTATGAAGATTCTTATGGATCCTTACTTATTCCACCCTAACTTTTCATTTAAATTTTTTAATATCAAAGCACCATATATTGCTTAATATTTAAAGGATGTTGATGCTGTTGTAAATAAAATCACATCAATCTTTTAGGGTCAATGATAACTGAAGATAGCAGAATAAAATCAAAATTTACAGAAGTAGAACAAGAACTCTAATAACGCCTTGCAAAAAATATCCATTTTTTGTAAAAGGCAAAAGAATATTCAGTATAACAAATAATAACATCCGGTATATCATATTTAGATTAGGTTTGCTGAGAAAGAATATTCTCATTTCGTGCTTTCTTACCTGTTTTATTCCTACTTCGTGCATCAAAAATTTAATAGTGTACAATTGAATAAGTTCAGTAACAAAATGAGGGTTCACAATGCTTTAAAACTTTTTTTTTATAATACACAACTTGATCTTCTTTCTTATTTATTTCGATATTTCAATTTTTTTTGAGATAAACAATAAATAACCGGAAGCAAGCACAATGAGACTGAAAATAAAACTGAATTTTTTTTTTACTAAGAAATACATCCTCAAATTTTGATCAAAACTCTAGATTTAACAGCGGAAAATATTCGTTTAGTTAATGCGACTGAATTGTTTATTAAAATTAATAAATTTCGGAAAAATCTGTTTCAAAAATAAGAAAGTATAATCTTCTGGCTTAAGTCAATAAGACTCCCCTTCACACTAAAAGGGTTGGAAAACCTATTAGATAATCTTTTATGACATATTTATCCTAATAAGTGCGGTTTATAAAAACGTAATTAATTAAAAGTTTTCTGGAATGTTTGTTTTTTTTCCAACGCAATTCTGTTGACTTTCTTCAACGTTTTGTAACCGTAGATAAAAAAATAAAATAATCACTTTTTGGAAAAAAATATAAATAAATTTTACTGCGCATAAAAATTAATGATGCTAATTTCTAAATTGTGAAGTTCTTAACAAAATCACGTCTCTTGGTATCTCTACATAATAAAAAGATCGATGCACGTAGTAGAACTGGGAGCAGGTAGTAGCTTAAGACAACGCACGAACTGAGAATATTTTCATCGATGTACGAAATGGGTAAGCATAAAGTGGCACTAAACCGCTAATGAAACCATGTAAAAAACACGCCCTTTCTACTTCGCGGGTGATGCAAAAAACCATGCTTTTTAATTTTTTTTTATTTTAATAAATAACAGAAACAAATTTGAAAATAATAAATTTCAGTGAGGTTCCCCAAACTCAAAATTAAAAACTACACTAAGCTGGCGATTTCAATTTAAATTGTGTATATGTAGTTAAGAGTACTTAAAAATTCACTGGTAAAATTTTTATCCTTCTATCTTTATAAATAGCAGAAATAAATTTGGAAATAAATGTTCACTGAGACTCCAAATTGTGAATATTAGAAATCAAACAGAGCTCTAAAATGAAAATTAAATTATGTATACGTAGTTCTGAAGACCTATGTAATACACCGGTGAAATTTTTATCCTTCTATCTTTACCAGTAGCCGAAATAAATTTCAAAATATTTGTGCACAGAGACTCCAAATTCAGAATATTAAATTTTGAATCAAGCTACAAAATGAAAATTAAATTATGTATACGTCGCCGTCGTTCTGAATACCTGCGTAATTCACTGGTAAAATTTTTATCCTTCTATCTTAAATTACAAAAGCAGTTATACAAAGTCTTTCTTCTACAAATTTGAGGTTTTTACTTTTTATTCAATCAGGAATCTATCTATCTATCGGAAACAAAATATTTGAGAAACCCATTCTTTGTCATCTTTGACCACAAATTTATATCTTGCGAAGCCGACACGATATCGATGGAAATTTTTAGTATGTTTATGAGAACATCAGAATAAAGCTATATGCAGAAATTCAGCTTTCCAATACAGATTGGCCAAATTTAATCTAAAATTAGGTACTGCACATGAATTTTACTTTACAACGTAAGTTTTATTAAGAAGAAAATGCCTGTTATTTAAAAAACCTAAGTGTATTAGAGGTATATAAAAAATATTTGCATGTGTGCCCAATAGGAAATTTGTTAAATCTAAAATTTTGTAAAAAATGAAATGTAAAACAGCCACAAACACCAAATTTTTTACTTGATACGACGCACGTTTCGAAATCAAAGTTGTCATCCTCAGGTAGGAATTTCGTTGTCGGAACGTGCGTTGTATCAAGTAAAAAAGTTTGATGTTAGTGGGGGTTTTACGTTTCATTTTTAATTTAAACACACCAGGAAGATTTAAAATTTTGTAGTAATTCCGCCACTGAATTCGTGACAGTAGATGTTTGCACCTTAGAAAGTCTGCGATCACAAATTTAGAAAATAAATAACGTGACAAACATTTGGAGGACATTACAAAAATAAAAAAAATGTATAATCTTCTTCTTGATGCCAAGTTTTATTAAAATTTTTGAAAACAGTACAAAGAGTCTAGTAATGAATGTAAAAGTAATACATTTTAGTAGATACTCAAATTTCAAGGCTTTTCTAGTCCGATGTCGTCTCATTAATAAACAAGAAATGTAAAAATCTTTTTTTATTCGAGTTCTATGACATTTTTATTTGAAATTACTAAATCCACCCGAAAATCGACCTTGATTTTATAAATTATCCATATGTGTATATATTTTTATTTTGAATAGTTTGAAGGTTAAGAAAGCATCTTATTTTAACAAGGCGCCAGATGGCAACTTCAATAAATTAAAAAATATCACTAAGCGAAGGTGATGTTAATATAATAAATTGCTTCTCATTTTAAAAATATATTTTCTGAACATAAAAATTTCAAATACCATTAGTTTTATTTTTGAAATAGGACAGGATGAAAGTGCATTTCAGTTTGCACAACAAGTTTGTCTTCCTTTATTTTTAAATTTAGTAGATTTTTTTCAAATATAAATGCCAAGGATATGTCGAAGTCAAATAGAAATAGAAAAACTGCTGCAAATCAAAATGAGGCCGAAATTTCATAAATCTGGAGTTTAAAACTATTAGAAATTAAAATGTTTCATTATTGAATTTCAAATGTGTCGGCATTTGATCACATTAATAATCCAGCTAGTGGAAAACTCAGTCATCAATATTTAAAATCTCATATATTAAAGTGAAATTAACATTAAGTATGCAGCAAAGACAATGATAGATAGTAAACAGTCAAAATAGAAAAATCCCTGTTTAATAAAATAGTCAATTCTTGACAGATCTATACAGGATGGCTGAAAGAAAGTTGTGACTGACTCAAATATGGGTTTTTCCAATTACACCAATCTTCGGCCATTAACCCAAAACAAAAATTACGTCAATCATGGTAAAATTACTTTAAGAAAAATGTTTTACGTTAGTTATTTCAAGTAAAAAGATGTCATAAGTTGAGATATGTTCACAATGGCGTATCTGTGATACATATCTCGAACAGATAAGCGTACTACCTATTACAATAATAGGTAACAGACACTGATTACTATGCGAATAACATGGCATTTGTATTTTATTATTTGTATAATTTAATGGAATGCGACAAGTAAAAAACTGGCAGTAATCATAAAAGCAGAAGTTACTAAACCGGTTTCCATTTTGGTTTTAGTACGAATATAGAAAATCCAGAAATTGATAATAAATTATAGCAAATCTTTATTTGCACAAACTATTTTTCCTAATCTTAAAAATATATAAATAAAATAAATTATTGCTGTAATTAATAAAAGTTTAAACTGCAGATATTTAAGGGTTTAAGAGTCGAATAGATATTCGATTCTTGCACAACTTCATTTTCACTGATTTGATAACCGATACATCATTAGTGAATAAATATTGACTAATCTGACGTGATCTTTTGTTACAAAAACAGAGTTTAGATAATTTTTAACAAATATATGTGTATTTTTTTGTAGCGGACCACAGGACCGTAGTTACGGAGCTAGAGGGGAGGGAGACAAAGTAGGGCCAGACCCTATCTTAGATTTTGACTTAAAGTAGCCGAGATATGTAGGAAAATTTTTATAATTTTGCTGTTTTCAAATTTTTGGCATTAAAGACTTGCATCACAGTTTTTTGAGCAATGGCGTAGTGAGCTCAGGACTCGTGTTCCGAAAGTGATAAAATCAATAATTACTTTTGTATATAGATTTATTCAAAATATGTTTATACAAAATATTTTTTAAGATAATAAAATTTTATATTAAATAAAAATAAAAAAAATTAATACAAATATGTATTTAACATAGAGAAACAAAAAAACAACCTCTACAGAGTGTTATAGAACTGCAAAACCTTGTTTGAATGTGTTTAATAAAGTCTTCTATCTATTTCTCACGAAACGTCAATTTCGTAAAACTCTGTTTTTTTCATTAAAGCACCTAGTTCAAAATTTCAGTTTAAATTAAAAATAATTTTCTTCATGATAATTTATAAGCAACTTTCTAATGAATTTTGATCTTTTGAACAGGTGAAACAAGTAACAACAATATTTTTTTTATAATTTACGTCTTTAAAGAGTTTTTAAAAATACTCATTTTACGAGTGTTTATAGAAATTTATTATAGATCTATTAGAATACGTAAAATTCTATTTTTCTAAATAAAAAGATTGGTAAAATACACAAACTATATAAAAAAACTTGTTTCCTAAGTCATTGTGAGCACTATTCTTTATAAAATTCGCGCTCGTTTTATAAAATTGAATTCTTATCACAAAATTGACTTTTTGGAACTTATTTTTTAATATATCTACTATTTTGATTCTAAAGTCTAAAACATTGTGTACCATGCACCAATTAATTTTATAAAAAAAGCATATTACCTTAGAAACACCGTCTTCTAAAAAAAGTTTTTTGATAGAGGCTCTGTCAGAAGTTAAATTAATATTTGACCAAAAACGCTGAGTGTTGAATTTATCATTGATTCTTAATACTGATTAAGAAGAATTTTGACAACGTTTATTTGGGATAATTCTGTATTTTTTTCACAAAGTTTTAAATGTATACTCTTGATCACTTGACAATGACACGGTTAGGCTGACTACGTTTGTGTCATTCTCGATAATGATATTAAAATATAGATTACTCAGTGTTTTAAATAAAGTCAATATGCCATATTTTGCTAAATTCTTCAAATTACAATAAAAAATACAGATCGAAAATTGTTATTTCAAGGTAACTACAAATGTGTTCGGTTTGATTGTCTCATTTTCAGTTATCTAAGGGATACGTTAAAATGTTACACCTGTTCAAAAAAACTAAATTTAACAGAAAATTGCTGAAATTAGTACAAATTTTATCAAAAAAAAAGATTTTCAATAATTCTCGATATATTTTCTTCTTCACGTAAAAAAATCACATTTTTGACAAATCACATTCATAGTTACGATTTGAAACAGACAATTACAGCGATTATTTGAAAACAACTATTTCAATAGCTACCTAAAAATCAACCATGTACTCATCAATGTCAAATAAAAAAATCAAAGCAAATGTTGCAAATATTGGCTTATATAAAGTAAATTTTGTTTTCTCAACATTCAATTTTGAATCAGGAAGTAATCTTAATAAATATAACTTGACTCAGATAAATTAGTGACATGGTGTCAGTATTTTACCGTGTGTCTCACAATATGACTCAACCAAAAACCAAATTTTAGACTAAAGATCTCGTGCAAAGCTTTCCTGCTTCCAGTTCAATTAATAATACCAGTTTGTTTTTGTCAAATTGACAGAGGTGCACTCTCCAAACATGTATCAATATGTATGAAAATGTTTTTATTTGTAATAATTTGCTTTAATGTCAGAAAGTGACGCTTATGAAACTGATTGATTTGTCATTTAGACAAGTAGATAGACGAATTTACTTATGACATTTAAAACAATTGTTTGAGAATTTCGTAGCAGTCTAGAGGTCGATTTTTAATAAACAGTCTTAAAAACAAAATTTTTTTAAGAAAAAACCTTTTAATTTTGATGTTATGAGTACAAATACATACATCTAAACTTTTTGCAATTTCAATTTGGAGAGAGATCTTTCGGCAGAACTACTGTCACAAGTACCTACAGTTGGGAACAATTCTGTGCAAACCGTAAATATTTCTGAAAAGTTACAGCTTCAGACAAAATTTTTAGTTCAAAAAAATTAAAACTCAAAACTTGAAGAAAAATCAATGACTTTGAATGCTGAAATTTGTAATTAATTATTGGGACTTTTAATATCTTAAAAGTTTATTTGACAAATGTTAGTGCTGCTTGCTCAGTCAAACTACCATGACACTCTACAATACCAAATATTAAAATACGCTCTTTATTAGTGGTGGAGTAATAACAATCTTAATAATGTAGGTACACTAAACAATTAAGATATATAATAATATATATGTAGAACGTGTGTACAGGACGACATCGTGATGCAATAGAGATAATAATAGGTATTTTCGAAACTAAGAGAATATCTAGAAGTTTGTTTTTTCAAAAAAATTACATTCAGTGAAACCAATATGCGGATTTTGTCTGTGATTCGCAATAAAATTATATCTTAGTTATAATTTGTAATAAGATACAGATTTGAAACAAAATCATTATACTTTTTACGAATAATTCAATAGCTTGTCTAATAATTTTTTTCAATAAGTAATTTTGAAACATTAACACAAAGGAGATGGTTTCCATCTTATGGAAATGTAATGACCACTCAAATCGAGATTTTTTTGTATCAATCGATAGCTCTTGAAGTAAGAAGCAATTGTTATCATTGCGCCAACTTTGTAGCTCTTCAAAAAAGGGTTTATTAAAAATAAACGGCAAATGCAAAATGCATTGGTATGAGTGAGAGCCAGTGAGGCCAGACAAATCGAGAGGTAGGAAGGTTTGAAAGTCTATAAATCATCAAATCTAGGTTCTGACCGTAATAATAGTAATAAGTTTTAACAATAAGCTTAACACCACGGGAGGTGCATTACGGTTTGTAACCTTTAAGATAATATTAATTGCAAACCCAAGGATCCACCGACTTAATCCCCATAAATAACAAGTAAGAGATTTATAAATTCGGTGACAGAAGTCATTTGAACATTAAATTAATCTAGTTACTTTATTTAAAAAACTAAAAAGTTGGCGCAATGATACCAATTGCTCCTTATTTCAAGAACTATCGATTGATACAAAAGAATCTCGATTTGAGTGGTCATTAGATTTTCATGAGAAAGGAACGATTTCCTTTGCATTTTTTTAAAATTAGAAACCGTACATTTTTTAAAAACTTATTTTTTATAAATTATATGAATAGATTTGGGTGATACTTACATCACAAGTACTTTGCATCTTTCTGAATTTATTTAGAGTGTATTTACCCCAAATGGAATGCGAGGTTTTTGAGATTCACGAGAATTTCTCAGAAATGAAGTACATACGTGTCATTTCATTATGAAAATCGCTTTGGCATAATTTTTTTAATAATGAATATGTGTGATACAATTTTGTGTTCAATTATATCTTTTGAATAATAAACTCTTTTGACACTACAAAAAATGTTCAATTATCTGTTTAAACTTAGTTTTTTCTTAAGTTTTAGATACTTCCGCTTGTTAGTTTCACCTCAGTTAAATTACTAGAAAATATTTCCAGAAAAATATTATATTTCTATAAAAACAAGTTTCAGTATTTATCTCTGATTGATTTTAATATAATTTCATACGATTTTCGTGTGTTTTACTCAAAGAAAAATTACCAAATAAATTAATGAAGAAACCGAAATTCTATCCAAATTAGTAATTGTTTGAATATCAGGTGAATATCAGATTATACATACACACATTATGTATAAACCGATATACCCTATTAAATATACCTAAAAACTGTTTCTAGCTACGCGCCTGGCGGGCCGCCATTTTACCAGCAATTTAAATGATGAAAAAAGTACCTGTTTTTAATGTAAAAATTTTCCTACATATTTTTTATACTGATTATAATGATTTGATCAATTTGCTAAAGGCAAAAACATAAAAGTTGATCAGCTCAATCATATAGATATGTATCTGCCCACTTCCTTGATGTTTTTGCCATCGAAAACTGTTTTTTCGAATATGTTGATTATAAGTGACAGTAAGTTATGTTTTCTTAAATATTTCGTTTTGTAAAAAGATAATAAAATATTTTATTAGACTGTAATTCTGACTGCATTTTTTTGAGAACTACTAATCTAGTTTTTTCAAATTCTAATTTAACTAAAATTATATGTTTTTTTTTATAAAACCTATCAAGAAAATATTGCCAAGTTGGCCATGAACATTTAAATAATTTAAAATGAGGTTTTTATGTTTCGCCAAAATTTCAAAAAAATAAAACAGGAAACGCGCATTTATAAAATATCTAAAACAGTGCTACATTAATTAAGAAAATGCTATGATTGCATGTTTCCTGTTGATGTATCTTAATTAATTCTATTTAACGCCATCTTGGAAAAGAAATTTTTAATTTATTTACTTCCTACTCTAAGAAAAATCAAGTTACTTGTTTTTCCCCAAAGCATTGTTATTAATTTTTGGCAAAGTAAGAGAAATAATTTCTTTTAGAAAATGGTTCAAGGTTTCATTCAAAAACAATGAATGAATTTTGGAAAACCAACAAAAGACAAAATTGGGTTATAAAAAATTTTCTTATTTGATCTAATTTTGATGATATCCTTAAATAGGCCAGACATGTGTATAGTGTTGCACACGTGCTAAGATAATACTACCATCATTAGAATAATAGGTCATCACGTGACCGCAGTGACGCAACAAATTAACCTATGAAAGTGATATTGTCTAGTTTAAAAAAAAAATGACGCGCTCTATGTTAAAATTTGAATAATTAAAAAAAATGACCTGTATTATATTTAGGATTATTATATTATTTATCGGAAGTTGCGCTTTGTGAATATTAATGAATAAATGAATATTGTCTTAGTTGAAAATTGGTATAATTAAGAAAAATATGTTTTTTTTAAGCGGGGTTATCTTTGGTATCGGTGTAAGACTACATCAGTAAGATTATAACAAAATGTTTACCATCTTGAAGTAAACAACGTTAAAATGTATGTAAGTAGAGAGAGACTGATAGCTGAGATAGGAACATGTATAGAAGTTGAACTTAAAATGATGCATGAAGCAATGGCGGAAAATTGATCAATCACTTGTGTCCGAAGTAAATAAAGGATGTTTTGTTTACAATGAGTTAGTAGGGGTGAGTGGGGAACACCCCACCCAAATACCATGGTATTATGACAGGTAGCGAGATACATACGTTCGTAGGCAAAGACATCTATATCCGTATGGCTCAGGTATAGTTAGAAAAAAAAGTTCCTGAATCACTTTTATATATCGAAGAGCTAGAGGCGTGTATGGATAAAACACATGTCAAACGTGTAGAATATGATATATTGTAAACACGTCACATCACCAGTGCCGAAACAGTCGAAACTCTAACCAGACAGACGACAGACTACTAGATTCCCGTTCATTCAATTCAGACATGAGCCCAGTCCCAGTCAGAAGCGGTCGGATTCCATCGAAACGAAAGCGAAGGGAGAGAGAGTAGAGCCAGAGAGCGAACGCGACGCGGAATCAAACAATATATGAGAAACTCTTCGTCTCGATGGACTAGATCGCGATACGGACTAAACCAGACTACACCGACGAGACTATTAGCGATTTTTTACTCCCATGCGAACTCTAGATCGATCTTTAAGGCCTGTTGGTTATATAATGTTACGACTTTACATCGCCGGAGTATTGTACACTAAAGCACGCGCACTCATTTTCTTTTTTTAATTCACGCATGTACCCACAACGCTTTTCCACGCACGCCCGGAACGATGATAATCCGACCACCATGCACCCCATCCTACAAAACAGCACTAGCACTAGCTTCGCACTTAAGGAGAGACCGCTCGATATCTAATCGCCGAATAGCATCACCAGAGAGAGCCACAAAACCTACCCCTTTAAATACCGTACAGTCTTGTGGTTCTTTAATTAAAACCGCGGTTACATGCATTGATTTATTTTTGGAAAACACACAACATTTCTACTTAATGCTCAACCTTGAACGGAGTTTAACTGTACTCGACGATTGTTTGTATTTAGGACTAAACAAAACAAAAGAAAACAGACATGACGAATGCACATTTACATATTTGCCAAACTTACTGATAGCGGCACCTATCAACAATTTTCAGTTCTAGTGATAAGCTGCGATTAGAACTTTGCGCCCTCAAAACTATACATTTCTATAAGTTCTTTTTTCAAACATGTTGAAATGATTATTGTTCAAAAATTCTGATCATTTCTTTTTATAAATCGCCTGCCTGGTGTCCTAACTTCATTTGTAACAAATTTTACAGGACAAACGTTTATCTGCTGCACCTAATTGAAAAACCAGCAAATGCATTTGTCACCATAGATACTAGGTAGTTTTTAAGAAGTTAAAACAAGAAATAAATGTCTTACAGCACTCAAAACATGTAAATGTAGAGTTAGTTCGCAATGGTATTAAATCTCAATTTCCGCAAAAAATGGAGTTAAAACACTATTATTCTGGGCAGGCGAAATGTAATAATGTGCCAGATTCTTAATGAGTCTGATTTTTCTTTGAATTTTCTTATAAGAAACTTAATTATAATAAGCACCCTAATTTAAAGTAGGTACAATCGGTGCAAAATGCCCCTACAGACCGGCCATCCCAAAAGTTGTATCCAATCACTTTATTTTATTATTATTATTATTTGAAGAATAATATTTTTTTGTATTACAATAAAAACCTAAATACAATTTGACAGTAACTAAAAACTAAAAAAACTTCTTGTTCCGAAAAGTTGTGATTTGTGTATTAAAGGAATACTCATGAAACAGTATCTTTCGCATAGTGGCGGACTAGTTTAAATGAAGTCGGTTCCACAGTGGTCCAAAATTCGAAAAAAGTGATTTTTGTTTTAACGTTTTTAAAAGGACTAGTAAAAATCAAATAAATTAGGGATGTTTTGTAAGGGTCAAAAATGCCAAAAAATTTTTTTTATAGTTGGTATAAAATAATTTAAAAAAATAAATATTTTTATAAAACAAAAGATCTCCGTATGTTCCCGGACCTACTGAAAAAAATTAAAATTTGCTTTTTCAGAAAATTTCACTTTTATTGATTTGCCCTGCTTGTTTTCAAATTACATTTTATCTAACTGGAAAGGTTCTCGAAAAAAGATCATTTTATTGCTAGAAAATATTGGGCTCAAGTTTTAATTAATAAATTTAACAAATAGTAAAATGATATAAATTTCCAAAGAGCTAAACTATTAATTTTTTATTTAAATAATACTCCTTTTTGTTCTGCACAGATTTCAATGCGAGTTCTAAATTCATTGAAACTGCATCTTATTTCTAAGATTGATAAGGACTGGAGTGCATTTTTTATCCTATTTTTTAATTGCTCTATCTTATTGTCTAGTGGCTCACTATACACAATTTGTTTTAAACGACCCCACAGATAAAAAACCATTATTGTGAGATCAGGACTTCTTGGTGGTCATAAAATGCTACCATCTCTCCCTATTTAATTATCATGGAACTCTGTATTGAGCTACTGGCAGACAATGCTGCCATAATGAGCAGGGCACCTATCGTGCTAGAAAAACATTTTCATTCGGGAGTTTAACGGCAATTTATCCAGTTTATCAGCTAAAAAAATTTTTCCAAATATTAATTCCAAATATGGGCCACTAATGCCATAGTACACCAACCGCACAGCACACATTAACTTTTTTAAAATATTTGCGACAAGAAATACTGAAGTATGGATTCGTCTCACTCCAGTAACGACAATGCTGAGATGAAACGACTCCGTTAGTTAAAAAGATTGATTAATTGGAGAACATAATTCGTTTATGAAAATTTGAATTTTTCAAAACTTTGTAGACCATTTTCAAACAAAAATCGAGACGTTTGGCTTTATCACCATTTTGTAAAATTTGCTTAAATTGCAGTTCCAATGGTATTGTTCTCCATAAAGATTTTTTGTAAATGTGATTTACTTATCTCAGTTTGTATTACCTTCTTTCTTAAAAACAATTTTGAAGTTTTTTTTGCGGAATGAACAGCCAGAACTCAAGCAGCTACGTCTTCATTAAACAACTTTTTTGACTTCTTAATGTTTAAAACAGAGCCCGTTTAAAGAAATTTGGTCACCACGTTTTCTGCACCATTTGAAATGGTAACTTTCGGGTATTTTTGGTTGACTTTTTTGTTAACAACTCGGTAGTACTCTTCCCCAGTTCCGTAACATTGAATTAAATAAATTGTTTGTTGTAAAATCAACATTATAGCATAAATACCTACTGCTCAAATTAGCGAAGATTGAATTTGCAGTTCTACTAACTTACTAGATTTGTGATCTGCTGTCGGTGGTATTTTGCAATAAAATGCGCCTACTAGAGTTACTTCTAAAAATTACGAAAAAAACTAAGTTGAAAATTTTAAAGAAAAATGATATTATCTCGAGAACCGTTCGAGTTAAATATAAAGTAATTTGTGTTGAAAACAAACAGGACAAATGAACAAAAATGAAATTTTCTGAGAAATCCAAAAATTTTTTTTTTAAGTCGATCCGGAGACATACTGTATATTCGTTTAACTCTTAAAAATTCTGATTTACAATAACTCTGAACAGCTATAAAGAAAAAATAATTATCTTTCCAATGGTTGTTAGTTGTCATCACTTGCCAGTCACAATTCTGAAAGTAGTAGCCACTCCCGCTAAGGGGGTGAAGTATTATTGTTAATATTATCTTTGGTATTTTTTCCTATCTACACAAAATCGACCCGTTCAAGTAATTTTCTAAAAAAAATACGCTAAATACACAGAAACTTGCTGTTTCGTTTTATTGTTTTACCTTGTATAAATATCTAAATACAAATATATAAATAGATTTATGTATTTAGATAGTCAAATAGAGTAGATGTAATGGTTCCTAAAAGAATTATATTACCTAGGCGTAACTTGGTACAAAGTCTATTATTATTTTCTTAATTAGGAACATTTTACCCCGTTTCTAAAAAAAAATTCTATGATGATTTACTAATTAACTATTTATTAATGAACTTACACATACCAAAATAAAATACATACTTACCTTACAGATTTTGTATTTAAATTTTCAGAACAAAAGTACCACCAACAGTCGAGTACTAACTTTTTCTAATTTGCATTTCAAATGAAAAGAAACCGTACTTAAATAATCCCTTACCTTTAGAATATCAGTACAGGTCAATTCTTAGAACTAAATGGTTGAAGATTCTCAAGATATTAGTTTCATGTCTGTACATAGGTACAATATAAGATATATTGTATTTATAGACATGCAAAAGTAAAGTTATTTGACAAAGTTGGTTTTTTACATTTATGGTCAATTTTGATGAGTTTTAAACCACATTTTTACTTATACTTTGTTATTCTATTAACGCACACAAGTTTTTTTTAAAGCTTAAATTTAGGACACAAATTTTGGCACAAGCGTCGGCTCACTCACAAATATTGAATACATTATTTGTTGGTAGGAACCACTCTCGAAGATGTTGTAGTAAGAGGCAGTTATTTTGGAAAAGTGTGCAGTCAATTAAAAATTAAATATAAATATAGCAAACAGTTTAATAAATAGTTTAATAAAGTTTAATTACGGCACTTACAGCACAAACTGATTACCGATAGTCAGGTCACCACGGCAACTGTTGTACCAATTCTTATTGTAGAAGGAAAAAATATAAGAAACTGACCTTTGCAGAAATTTATTAGTAGCCAGCTTCTTTACAACAGACTTCAATAAAACTAATCTTGTTACGGTCTACCATCTACCTAAGAATTTGGAGATAATGCCTGGTGTCTTGTCGTTTATTTTTGGCACCAATAATCTTTTGATCATAAACTATTGCACACTTATCAATTGACTTTTATAATGAGTTTAATAGATTTTTTCCTTCTACTATACTTCTATACTACAATGGCTTCTTTAACAACTCCCTAATGCTAAAATCGGCACTTCTCACGAGAACTGTCAAGTGGGCGGCTATACATCGTCTTCGATGAAACTTATTTGTTATCATTGCTACCACCGGATGGAGACTTACCTTTTGAACCTGTTAATTGTTTTTCTGTCTGCAACTAACCGGAAAGTTTGGATGATTTTAACTTAATAAAAACTCTCTCTAACTTTTGACTTATGTTTTGTGTACAAAATTTGAAATCTTAATTTTTAAGAATCAATAAGTAGGTTTGATTCTTTCTAATAAAAATTTGTAAGCTAAAAAATACCTATGGCCCATAATAGCTTGTGTTATTGTAAACCGGGTTTGAACAGGGATAGAACTAAATATTTTAGCATTAAATGTTTTAATTTGTACATACGTGTCACTTGATGTTATTTTGGTGTTGTTTATTTATTTGAGTACAATTTAATATTTAGTCTTTAGACCAACTTTCTAGTTAGTCGCTGTCTTCTATCTCAGTTTTTTTGCCTTTTTCCCTCTCACTGTCTTATATATGTATAATTGCATCTTGCCGCTTTAGTTTTCAAAACAATATTTTTTTAAAAGCTGTTTATACGACGTTGGCATGAGCGGCTCAAAAGAAAAGTTTTTTGTTACAGGTACATGGTAAAATAGTCGACACATAAACTTGTATCTCTCTATTTAAAATATTTCCGGACATTGCTGGCTCCCCTTGTTGCTATTGGTCACCAGCAGCTTGGCCGCAGAATCGCCGATCGCCTGTAACCTCTTCCTTGGTCTCATATCTCCAAAAGTCGTAATGTTGCAAAAAAACTTCTCTAACACTAACACTAGAAGTTGAGACCGAAAAGGGCTTTTTTTTCTCAGTATTGTTAACATCGAGCACCATATCAACCTGTTATAGATTTAAACTCTACTTTCCAGTCTTTCCTAAAGGTAAGTAATTGGTCTACAAATTTATAATATTTTTAATAGAAACTTTTTTATTGCTTATCTGGTTAGGTTCCGTGCGGAGTATTATATTTCTGCGCTTTAAATTTCCTCTGAAATTGCTGCGTCTTCCTCTTCGAGAAGCACCATCTTGGTTACCTCTACCGCCGTCACTCACAAGTTTCCGACAAGTTGCGCCGCCGCTTTTACACTTCTGCCCTTTTTCTCTTCTGGCTACTTGCTGGGGTTGTTAAGTGAGACCAAGATCATACCGGTTGGACCAGTGCTGCATGTTAAATCTGTTTTAACAAGGCACTATGTAGCGGCAGATCAAGTGGTACAGCTTAACTTTGTTCCTGCGCCAGTACCTGCCTTGCTTCAGGTCTAGGACGTTGTTGCTGTTAATCACCAGCAGCTTGGCCGCAAAATTGCTTGTAACCTCTTAATCGGCTTCGTGTTTCTAGAGGTTTTAATGCTACCAAAAAAACTTCTCCAACACTAAGACCAGGAGTTGAAACCGAAAACAGCCTTCCTTTTCTCAGTGTTATTAACATCGAGTGCTATATCAACTCGTTATAGGTTTAAACTCCACGTCTTTACCAAAGGTAAGTAATGGGAGTACAAATTTATGAGATTTTTAATAAAACCTTTTTATTGTCTTTCTGGTTAGGTGCCGTGCAAAGTATTATAGCAGAGCATCATCGTGGTTACCGCCGTCACTCACAAATCTTCAACTACTTGCGCCGCTGCCTTTAAACTTCTGCCGATCTTCTCTTTCGGCTACTCTGTGGCGAGGAACCAGGTGGTGCAGCTTCAAGATTTTTAGGTTACTCAGCGTCTACATCATGCCGTTGACAGTTTTACATAAAGTCTGGTCAAAGCCTTGGGTAGCACTTTTTAAGCGACCAGGACACACCATAGCCAAACCTTATATAGCCATAACCACAAGCAACATAGGCTTCGTTCTTAGCTTTCTAGTCCAGTCAGCTTGCTGTCCAGCTGAATATCTATTGTCGCTGCCACCAACCATCATTTTCTGGGGCAATAGGCGACCATCAAACTCTCTGCAATTTTCAAGTCTCACCTGCAAAGTTCTTCAATGTTTTCTTGTCTTTCAAACCCAGTCGAAAATTTTATCAACTGTTTAACTCTGTTTTCAACCCCAATTCTAGTTTGGTTTGTAAGCAGTTTTATCAATTAAAAATTTTCACGCTGTTTATCTGTCAATCTAGTCATCCGACATAACTCGGGAACCAAATAAACAGTTTCAGGCATTCCAGCCCTAATTTCTTTTGGTTTACTTCTTGATTTCAACAGACGTTGATCTCGCACGCAAATAATTACTTTAAATCTCTTCTTACAATAATCTTTTTACATGATTTCCGAGGCATCACTTAACTTTAATGGATTGGCATGAGTTGTATTAAAATCAACATTATCTATTCTGTATGTTCTGTTGTTGTAGTGTGTTAAAATCACACTAGCTATAACCTTCGATTGAAATTTCTTTCGGGCATTGGCGCTTTAACATTCAAGCAACATATCATAAACAGTATCAGTTCTCATAAATTTGAACTGAAGATCAACATTCAATAGTATGTCCTGCTTATGCTGTCTCATGGAAGTAAGGTCTGCTGCAGATATTTCCCAACGATAATATTAAACAGTTTTCCAATAGAACTTTTCTTACTGCTCATCTGGTCAGGTTTTGTACGAATTATTGTATAAGATGTTGCGCTTAGAGCAACATCTGGTAAGGTTTCGCTAGTAAAGTTGCATCTTTCCTCTACAACAACCTCTATAGTTTATTTTGTTAAAACTTTTTATAGTTTAGCCGAAAATCGCTTGGTTCCATATATTTGGCCAAACCTATATAACTTATTTGCTTAACATCACCTATTCATCTTACTTTTAAAAAAACTCTCAAAAATATTAATTTTTCAGTATAAAGATTTTCCAGTATTCGTCATTATTCTTATTAGAAAATCAACTTTTTAATTTTGTAACTAATGTTTCTATTTTGGTATGTAACTCTAAAATTGTTTTAATCTTTCTATATTTTTTATTTACGCACTTATGATCGCTTTACCTATAGGAGTCCTGAGCCGCCGGGATGCAAATGTCTGAATGTCTCTCTTTTTTTTTAAAGTAAAAAAATTATGGGTAAGTTTTTTTATAATTTTATACTGCAATATTAATTACACCCAAATTCTAAATTTATATGAAAATTGCATGCAATTAGAATTTTTATCTGTTAAATTAACAACGATACGTACTGTGATAATGGAATTTTGAACTAGTGGACACGTTTGTTGTTGAAGGAAGAAAATCATATTTTTGACAAAAATGTTAAAACCAATATCAATTTAATTTAATAGACAATTTAATTAATTCAATTTAAATCAATTTAAATTAATTTTAATAAATTAGACTCTTGCTATTTCTCTTTCAAAAAGACACTTGGCCACTAGTTGCTAAATAGCGGTTTCACAGAAAAAGTTGATATTCATTAAGTACTGCTTAGAAACTTTTTTTGTAGATTTTTTTAAACCACATATTCTATTTTCTTTCAGCAAATAATAAAAATATTATTAAAATTAAAATTATAAAAGTACATTTAATAGGAAAGGTAAGATATTACAGCCTCAACAATTTCGCTACCTCTGCTCTAATGTCCTAAAGCGCTTTGCGACATAAAAATTGTAATTTTTTTTATAAACTGTTAATTTAGACTTTGCTAGATGACCACGGCTTCAGTTGGAAGCCTCATAACAACCCCAGCAAGGAGCGAAAGAGAAGCGGCGAAATAGTGCTCTTCGAAAAAGAGAAGCCAGCAATGTCCACGAAAATTTTAAGCGGAGAGATGAAGTACTTCGTTTGAAACTTGACCAGATGAGCAGTAAAAATTTTGTGCTGGAAAACTGAAAATATTATCGTTAGAAAATATCATCAGAAGATGTAAATGCAAATAGTGGGCCGAAATTGTTTTATGCCTTCCAATAGGATTGTGATATTGAAACGCAACGTATAGCTGTGGCCGGGATACTTTACTTCCATGAAACAGGAGGAGAAAGACATACTATTGAATGTGGATCTTCAATTCAAATTTATGAGAACTAAGACTGTTTATGATATGTGGTTTGAATGCCAAAGAGCCAATACCCGAAAGAAATTCCAATCAAAAGTTATAGGTAGTATAGTTTTAACATACTACAACAACAAAACATATAAAATTGATGCTGTTGATTTTAATACAAACTCATGTCGACACATTTAAGTTGAGTGATGGTTCTGAAATCATGTATAAAGATTATTATAAGAAGAAAAATAAAGTCGTTATTTTCGTGCGAACACAACCTCTGTTGATCTCAAGAAGTAAACCAAAGAAACTTAGAGCTGGAGTGTCTGAAACTGTTTATTTGGTTTTTGAGTTATGCCGGATGACTGGATTGACAGATAAGCACCGTAAAAATTTTTAAGTGATGAAACTGCTTACAAACCAAACTAGAAATGGTGTTAAAAACAGAGTTAAACAGTTGATAACATTTTTGACTGGGTTTGAAAGACAAGAAAACATTGAAGAACTTCGCAGGTGAGACTTGAAAATTGCAGATAGTTCTATGGTTCTGTATTGCCCCAGAAAATGATGGTTGGTGGCAGCGACAATAGATATTCAGCTAGAAAGCAAGGTGACTGGACAAGAGAGTTATAGACAAAGCCTATGCTGCTTATGCTTGTGAAACGTTTGTTTGGCTGTGGTGTGTCCTGGTGGCTTAAAAAGTGCCACGCAAAATTTTGTACAGACCTTATGTAAAACGGTCAATGGTATGAGGTTAACGCTGGGTAACCCAAAAATCTTAAAGTTGCGCTACGTGGTCCGCCGCTAAAAGGATCTGGATGAGACCGGTTTAATCTACAACATCGACCCAACCGGTATGAATTTGGTTCCAGTTGGAAGCTCCACATCAACTACAGCAAGTGGCCGGAAGAGAAAAACAGCAGGAGTTTGAAGATGGCGCCGCAAGTTTTCGGTAACCAAAATTGTGTTCCACGAGGAAGGAAAGCCAGAAATGTCCGGAAAAATTGTAAACGGAGAGATACTATACTCCGTACGAAACCGAACCAGATGGGCACTTAGAATGTTCCTATTGGGAAACTGTTTAACATTATCGTGAGGAAATGTTTGCAGCAGATAGAAATGCAAATAGTGAGCCGAAATTATTTTATGGCTTTTGACAATATTGTGATAACTGAGCACAACGTAGAACTGCTGTAGCCAGTTTACTTAACTTGCGTGAAACAGCATGAAAAGGACAAACTGTTGAACGTGGATCTTTAATTCAAAAAGAAATCTGATGCAGATAGAAATAACCAAGATGATTGATGCTCCTTGTTAAAGGGAAGCTAGCAATCTATAGAAAAATCTTAAGCAGAGAGATACAGTACTTTGTACAAAACATGATTATATAAACAGTAAAAAGTTTCTATTGGGAAACTGTTTAATATGTATTACCGTGAGAAAATGTTGGTAGCAGATGGAAATGCAAATAGTAGACCAAAATTATTTTTTGGTTTCTGACAATATTGTGATAGCTGAACACAACGTAGCCAGTTTACTTAACTGGCATGAAACAGCATGAGAAAAACAAACTATTGAACGTGGATCTTCAATTCAAATTTATCAGAACCAATATTGTTTATGATATGTTGTTTGAATGCCAATGAGCCAATACCCGCAAGGATTCCAATCGAAAGTTATAGGAAGTGTAGTTTTAACATACTACAAAAACAAAACATATTGAATGTCTGTTGATTTTAACACAAACTCATGTCGAGGCATTCAAGTTGAATAATGGTTCTAAAATCACTTACAAAAATAATTATAACAAGAGATATAAGGTCGTTATTTGCTTGCAAAATCAACTTTTTTAGATCTCAAGAAGCAAACCAAAAGAACTTATAGCTGGGATGTCTGAAACTGTATATTTGGTTTTGGAGTCATGCCGGATGACTGAATTGACAGATTAGCGGCGCAAAAATTTTGAACTGATAAAACTGCTGCAAATTACACTAGAATTGGCGTTGAAAACAGAATTAAAAAGTTGATGAAATTTTCGCCTAGGTTTAAGAGACAAGAAAACATTGAAGAATTTTGCAGGTGAGACTTGGAAATTACAGACAGTTTCATGGTCACATATTGCCCCAGAAAATCATGGTTGGTGGCAGCGACTATAGATATTTAGCTGGAGAGCAAGCTGATTAGACTAGAAAGTTAAAGACAAAGCATATGAAACGTTTGGCTGTGGTGTTTCCCGGTCGCTTAAAAAGTGCCACCCAAGACTTTGTACAGACTTTATGTAAAACTACCAACGGTATGAGGTGGATACTGACTAACCTAAAAATTCTGAAACTGCACCACCTAGTTCGCCGTCACAGAGTGCCTGGTTGAGACCGGTTTAACCTGCAGGACCGACCCGACCGGTATGGTCTCTGTCTCACTCAGGAGCTCCATGACAACTGCAGCAACTGGCCGGAAGAGGAGAACGGCAGAAGTTTGAAGGCGGTGGCGCAACTTCTTGAGAAGTTGCAGTTGACGAGGATAGAGGTAACCAATATGATGTTCGAGAAGATAGAGCCAGCAATGTCCTGATAAATTTTAAGCGAAGAGCTACAATACTTCGTACGGAACCTGACCAGAATCTTGTAAATAAATATATGCGACAATTACTTACGAATATATCATTGGTAAAGATCAGAAAATAGAATTTAAATCGATAACGGGTCGATGTGGCACTCGATGTTGACAACACTGAGATGAGGAAAGCCTTTTTCGGTTCAACTCTTGGTGTTAGGGTTGGAGAAGCTTTTTTACAGCATTAAGACCTATAGAAACATAAGGCCAAAGCCAGATTCATTGGATTATTTCTTTTAATATTTATCATTTATTAGAAAAAAATGAAATATGTGGTTCAAAAAAATTTTACAAAAAAGATTATAGGCAGTTAGTACCTAATAAAAATTTATTTTCGGCTAAACTATAAATATTTTTAAAAAGTAAAGTATCTAAAGAGGTTGAATGGTTATAAAAATGCAACTTTGTTAGCGTATTTAGCATTTTTTATTTATTTAAATTTTTGAATAACTTATTTTTAATGGAAACCTACCCTGATTTTTATTTGTAACAAATGTTTTAAATGAAATTTTGTATATATACCTACATATTTTAATATTAACAATAAATGATTTCAATAAAAAATTAATTCTTTTTTTTAATATACCTTTCACCCTATAATTCAAATAGGATAAAGGAGGAGTTGAATTGGGAGCGCACTTTCTCTCCTCCTCTAAACTACTTGAAATTTTGTTGGTACTGATCAGTGGTCAGTGCCAGATTAAGTACTAGTGAACAACTTATTTACCCCTACTTATCGTAAGGGGTGGAAAATAGAACGTCAATGTTGGAAAATTAAAAAAAAACTCACCAAACTTTTGATAATAATAAATTAATAGTTATTTATATTAATAGTGGCATAGGAGCATTATTACACAACAAGTGTGTAGATTACAGATAACGAGGGTGTTAGCCCGAGTATCTGTAACACACGAGTTACTGTAATGTGCTCTAGCCCACGTATGATATACAAAACTTTATCTATAACTATTTTGGTGTCTTACGTTCATTCTTTTTTATATTCGAAAATTGTTACGGGGAAGTGGACAAGGCAGATAAACTATTTTATAAGGCCAACGTTTCGAATCCTTTATTGATTCTTTTTCAAGGCTTATAATAAATGTCAAAATTTGTTTTGTTTCAAAATTTTGACATTTATTATAAGCCTTGAAAAAGAATCAATAAAGGATTCGAAACGTTGGCCTTATAAAATAGTTTATCTGCCTTGTCTACTTCCCCGTAACAACAATTTTCGAATTTATCTATAACTGCAAACAATTAAGAAAATCGAAAATTTATTGCTGCCGATAACTTCTATTTTAGTACATACAGTATTTGTATCTTTAAGTGAGCCGACTTTTTAAGACCCTTACATAAACCGAACAATAGCCCCATTGTACACTATAGACAAGGGATAATCACCGTAAGGATGGATCTTGATTTACGACAGTTTCCTCAGATGTTTCTGGCAGAGGGAACTGTCATAAATCAAGATCCATTTTTACGGTGATTATCCCTTGTCAATAGTGGTTGCTTTAATTATAATTATATAATAATTATTATTATTATAAATTCAAGGTTGCTTTAATTATTATTGGAGTTGGTAGAGCTTGTAGGATCCAAGAACTTACCAACATGCTTTTGGAAGATCTCAAAGATCAGGGACAATGCTTCCATGTTCTAATACCAAACACTAAAACAAAAATATCTAGAGAATTTTTCATTACGTCAGGCGGAATTTATGGAGTCAACATGTTAGAATTAATTCGAAAATATGGTACACTTAGCCCTAATAACGCTAGTATTAGACGATTTTTTTTAGAATACAGAAACCAGAGGTTTCTGTATTCTAAACCTCTGTATTCTAAACAGGTAATACAGAAACAGGTTTCTGTATTACCTGTTGGTATAAACACATTTGCTGCTTTCCCCAAGAATATTGCTACTTTTCATTAGTTACCTAATCCAGCAGAATTTAGAGGACATTGTTAGAGACGCTGATCTACTTCGTTGCTTGCTAATTCGGGAGCTGATCTTCTAACAGTAAAGCGTCATGAGGGCTGGCGCTCGAAAACAGTGGCGAAGAGGTATATAGACACGAAAGAGGAAAATAAAAAACAATAAATAAAAAAAAATTGCTTCAAAAATTTTGGGTGACAAAAATACTATAACAGTTAAAACTGCTCCATCGATAGCTGTTATAAAAGAAAATGTATCAGAAATGGTTTGTCCTACTATAAGTAGGTGTGAAAATTGTGTTATTAATATTTATAATAACAATAATAGCATGTAATTAAGATTAAGCTTGTAATTAAAACGAATTATTTTAAAGAGTGGATTTTTATTTAGTTACTTTACTAGTGAAATTATATGTCACTTTACTCAAATATTCAATATAATATGCAGTTATCAAAGCAATCATAGGTAAAAATATAAAAAAATATAAATGTATACTGAAAATAAAATAAATCTTTATTTTCAGTAAAAATCAATCTGAAAAAAATAAATAACGAAAGAAATGGTTGTTATTTAGAAAATTGACAAAAGAAAAATATATTTTAGCCGCTTAAAAATGTGTGTTTTTTGAAAGAATTTTTATCAATTTGACATTTAGTTTATAAAATAATTTATTTTAAAAAGAATACATTCTGATAAAAAGAGTAAGGAGACAAATATTCAATTAACTAATAAAGATTAAACTAGTGAAGATAAAATATTTCAGTCAAATGTCACTTTTGGTTATTTAAAGTATCTCAAAAAGTTCGTGGGTAGATTTAAAAATTTCTAAAGCTTCTAAAAAATTTAAGAAATAACCTTTACTGCAAATGTGAAGAATTTTAAAATTATTAGAAAAACAAATGACCGGAAGAAAAAACATGAGAAGTAAAAGCAGATAGTTATATCTGCATTTTCGTACTTTCATATTGCTCTTATACGTTCAAAAACTTTGGTTTCAGTCTTTCGTCCTGTCTGACCATATCGGTTTATATCAAACTGCATTGCAGTAATTATAAATGAATATATAAATAAAGAACATATAAATTATGAATGTTGTAAAGAGAAAATTTGATTCTTGTTGTGTACGAGACAGGTTGAAAGACAACCTTTAGAATTAAAAGCAACTTTTGTATTATAGTTTTTTAAAATGTGAGAGATAGAAAAAGAAATTTTGCCAGTGAAAAAAATAGAAGTATAGAGATGTTTAAAAAAAAAAGATGTGGAAGGAAAATTATGTAATATATTGAAGATTAGAGAGGATTTGTTTCTAAATTTACAGAAAAATGTATAGTTTTCGAAAGCGGTCTGCCACTATTATATAAGAATTATATATTTATATAATTTCATTGTTTATGTAAAAATCACTCCGCTTTGAGAAAGAAAGAAAATTTCTATCAAATTTCAATCAAATCAATTTCAATGAATCAAATACCAAAATAATAATAATAATACTGAGCACTTGGACTTTGAGATATATTTTTGAGTTTCTAATTGACTTTTAAAAAAAAATGCTTTGAATTAGTTGAATTAGAGTTGACTATATGCCAATATGTTTGATTTAAAAGAATATTCCGGTCGTACGGTTTACCTACAAAATTTTTGCTACCATGTTGAAGCAGTAATCTTCATCTAATTACAAAGACATTTAAAATTATTACTAAAACCTTTTTTAACTTAATAAGATAAGCAAATTCGATAAGATGAAAACCTCTTGTTGGAATTAGTTCATCACGTTTACCTGGCGTATTTACGACGTTATCTTACGAAAACAATTTGATGGTCATGAAAGCACCTTTCTGTTTATTTAATTTGGAATTTCCTCGGTTATCTTTTTATCTAAAGTCAATAAAAAATATATAAGCTACGTTTTATTTATAAGATTTTTCATTGACTGGGTCGTCGTGTTGTTAAAATCTGGGCGGGCAGCACGCACCCCCGCACCAGTTTATATTTGTTGCAAAGTTTTAATTAATTTAATTGCATGTCCGAATGACGACAAAACTTGTTTTTTGTTGTTGCCGGTCATTAATTTTGTACGTGGTGATTTTCATGCATTTTAAACAATGAAATAGGTTTTGTTATCCAAAGTCTTGGGTTTCATCCAATCAGTGATGAAATAAAAATGAGGAGGAGTCGTGTTGATTATGTAATGCACGTCTGTGTGTGTATACATATGTATTTCTTATTTTTAATTGATGAATTTGGCCGAATGGAACGCGTGTTTTTGAAGTAAATTGATTTCACTAGTGCGCCCCATTTTTGTCACCTTGAACTGGTTCCGAGTTACAGTCTAGACACTATGTTTTTTCATCAATGAGTTAGCAATGGGAAACCACAATAAATCGTCGAATTTTGCAATAATTTGGTATCTGCTGTTGTCAGATAATTTGTTAAAAACTAGTTCTTCGTTAAAGTCGCGAAACGGACAATTCTTTAAGATTTGTTGTGTGTTATTAATTAGCATTTAAAATCGCGACTTTCACTTTTTGACCCATTTTAAATAAATAAAAAAATTTAGGGTAAATTAATAAATTGCCCTGAGTTATACCAAACCATAATACAGATACTTATGGTTATAATTGCTAATTTATATGTATGAATGACTGAGATTTAGAACATGAACTAGCACTTTTTCAGCTAAATTACTCAATAATAATAAATAGTAATGTCATTAAAACTTTCACAATCTCATGTAGGCTGGTACTTCGCACAAATATAATTTGACTTTTAATTTAAATCAATTTTTAATTTACTCCAAAATTATAATTAATTACGTAAAATGGCGCATATCATCGCTTCCATACGTTTTTCCTTCACATAAACTCATAAAATTATAAACCTGTTTCACGTGTTTGCTTGTTGTTTTGACACAAAAATTCTTCATTTATGGTGAATAATAGCCAAATTATGCTACCTGGTACCAGGTTTCAACAATTTGAATGTTAAATTAGACAAAATAATAGAAGCATTTTTATTAGAAATCACTTTTTCATTGTCTCAATTTTGTATTACGTAATGCAAATATCTATTTTTCTACTTATCAAATATTACATATATAAACATACTTCAAACAATTTTAAATAACAAAATCTATATAATTAGTATATAATTAATTATACAAAAAATGTATTTCAATTTAAAATTGGTACGTATACAACCAACATTACAGCCAAGATAAAAAAATCAAGAATAAGGTATGCGCATGTAAGTAAAGTGTAACAAAAAAGTTAAAAAAATCAATAGTTTTTATTTGAATTAAAGTACAAAACAATGCATTTCCTATACAATTAATAAATTACATACATTATATTATATCTATCTGTAACAGGAATAACAAGCTGCTTCATTCTGATCATACCTGAAAAACAATAATTATTTCAAAATTTTACCTCAAATTATAGCTTACGTGAAAAACGAGCAATTACTACAAAATCCATTATTGCATTTATAACACAAATTTGTACATTCTGAGCAAATACTACGTTCACAGTAATTACAATTCACTGATGAAGAAACTGTTTTTACACATACAGTACATAACTCATTTGTGTCCTAAAAAGTAAATAATTTAAAATTAATGCTTTTTATGCTTGTTATAATACCTCTTTCTTTTCACATTTACTTGCTCCTTCGTATAATAATTGCAAAGCCCGTTCTGAAATAAATATTAAACATATAACATAACCTCAATATTTATTTACCTGACGAAGATGACCGAATTTTCCGTGGTTTTGCTGAATTATTTAGTTGTTTTTTTATTGGTTGTATAATTTCATCATCGGGACGAGATCTTTTTGGCATTTTTCAGTAAATTTGACTTCATACCATTTAAAATTTTTGGTTTTTAGAAACTGACTGACCAAGATTGGTCAAGAGAGGTTGGCTCGACACTTTTAACCAATCAAACGCACGCGCATAAACGTCATCGGGGAGCAAATAATAAATTAACCCGCCGTTAGGTGCTAATAAACTGCTAGGGGTATATGTCGTCTCATGTCTGCTTTTGTTGAATCTTTAGGATTTCAAAAATTTGGTATATATTATTTCTCTTTGCATAATATTTGTGGGGACTAGTTGGATAAACAGACTATTCGGCCACTTTTCTAGTCAGCAAAAATCACTAAGAAGTCGGTAATAAATTTTTATTTTAAAAATCTAATTAAAAAAATTGTTAAAAGTTACACAAATTTTATAAACTTGAATTAGTGCTATAAAACAATTTTTTTAAATTTTTTTAACAAAATTTAAAGTCTTGTAACTCCTACAAAATTTATTAATCGGAACATCTTTTTTTTCTGAGCATTTCTTATACTTTAAGATATTTAATAAAGTGTTTCTTGTAGATTTTTTTAAGTTATACAGGGTGTCAAAGGCAGGCCCTGCAAAAAACGAAAAGTTTAGACATCTATTTTAACAAAAAAGTTTTTGAATTTTATAATGGGTCCTGGAAGAGCACTGGATTAAGCCCTCGATACAGTTTTACAGATTTTGAGCTACACTTATAAATGAAAGCAATAATCCAAAAAAAAAACTGTTTTTTGCGCATTAAGCAATAATTTTGTTAATTGATATAAAATTTTACCTTTTTTTGAATTATTCTAAAGATAAAAGTTTAAACTTGAATTTAGGAAGGCAACGGTAGACATATCTACTGTTAATATTTTGTGTGGAAAATTTTTAAATAGCTCCGAATTTTGGTTTGATAAAAGACGGATAAAAATTTAAACGTGTATTTAGACACAGAACTTGTTTTTTTGTATCTCAACATCCTTGTAGCATTAGTTTACTTAGTATGTAGTAGTAAGCATATTTTTAGGAAAAAATTGAAGCTTTTTTATCTTAAACAGCTCGTTACCACGATACGGACGCTACTGTTAGCTATCCAAAATTGTATCATTGGAAACAAGCTGTTTAGGTGAGCAAAAGTTTTAATTTTTTTCTAAAAACATGGCTTCAAAAATCGTATTTAAACACCAACTTATACTGAGTAAACTAATGCTACAAAGGTCTTGAGATATAAAAACATAAGTCATGTTTTTAAATACACGTTTAAATTTTTATTATTGTTTTACCAAACTAACGGCCGGTTTCATAATCATATTTAAACGAGCCGTTAAACTTAAAGTCGCCTTTAACTAAAAATATCGTTTCATAATAATAAAAGACTATTCAAATCCAGTAAAGGCTCCTTTAAATTTAAATGCTCGATTTTGGTTATTTAAGACGATAAATGCGCCTTTAAATAAAATAAAATATTATTTTTTTGTCAAGCAGTGCAGTTGACTCTGATACGTTAATTAGCAATTTGAGTGTTCTTTTTAATATAAAGCGAAATGAATCGTCATCATGTGTTGGATTTATTTACGAGTTCTGATTTTTCATCTGAAGAAAAACCAGATATAATTTTAAAACGCCCAAACCATACAGAAAAAGAAAAAATTATTTTGAGTGCTAGAATGCCATAGATTTGTTTGAACGATTTCGTTTAACGAAACCCACAGCTTTCTGGCTTTTGCAGCTAATTGAACCTGCAATAACATTATCAACAAGAAACTAAGCACAACAAAAGCTTAAACAAATTTAAGCAAATTGAACAACTTTAAACAAATTCACAGGTAGTGGAATACCTGCAAGAACAAAAAATTTTTTTAACTTTAAGATATTATGCTTATAACAATGGCAGATTTTATGGGTGTATCTAAGGCTTCTGCATCTAGAATTATTATAAGTGTCTTGAAAGCCAAAGCAGCTTTATGCCTTAGATTTGTAAAAATGTATCAAAATCAACAGGAAATGGGTAGATCTGCAGAAGAATTTTACAAACTTGCTCAAATTCCTAGAGTTATTGAGGCAATTGAGAAAGAAATACAAAAAAGAGTAGGCCAGAGTAGAAGAATCATAGGAGCACTTAATGGAATTTTTTGGTCAAAAAATATAGACAGACAAAGGAAGCTAAACATCTACAACACCGTGGTAAAAAGTGTATTAACATATGGCGCCGAAATATGGACTATGACAGAAAATGACAAACGGAAAATACTGGCAACAGAAATGGATGCATTACGAAGATCTGCCAGACACTCAAAATTAGACCATAAAAGAAACGACGAGATAAGAGATATAATAAATACAAAGACAACAGTCATTGACGAGATTGCACAAAAACAATTAAAATAGTATAGACACATACGTCGCATGGGGGAAGATAGGTAACCAAAACAAGTGCTAGAATGGATACCAGAAGGAAGAAATCGAAGAGGACGTCCGAGGAAAAACTGGATACAGGGTAACACCAAGGCCATGAGTGAGAGAAATCTAGCCGAAGCAGATTGGTTAGACAGAAAAGAATGGAGATTGGGAATCGGAAGGCGACACAAGACGTTATAAACCGAATATATATATATTGAGGCAATTGATTGCTCTCTCATAAAGATACAGTCTACAGAAGGCGAAGAAGCAGAGATTTTTAAATGTAGAAAAGGTTTTTCTCGTATTTAGATCTAATTCGATCTATAGATCTAAACACATAATTTTTTTAATTGAAATTTAATGTCACTTTTTTCTATGCTTTGGTCTAAAAGCAATATAATGCAAAATATAATGTCTTAGGTCATCTCTACCTTATCTGCATTTGTAGTTCGGTTTGTAACCTTACATTCAATAACGTGCTTGTGTTTTTTTACTCCTTCCAGCATCAAAAGCTCTTTATCTTTAGAAAAATTCGAAGATCTTTTTCGTAAAGTCACAATAATGAAATCGAACCACTGTATAAAATTTCCCAAATTATTTTAAATGTGTATATAATATACTAACGATCCATTTGCACTAATTTATAAGCACCTTTTAAATCTAATTAATAGAAAAAACACAAAAACATTCCAAAATGACAATTTGCAAATCTATCAAATTTTGACATTCGGGCTAATGCAATTTTAACTAAAATAACGGTCGTCTATGATTATGAAACGCATCCTTCTTTAAATCAGATTTAATGTTTCCTTTAGCTTAAAAGCTCCTTTAGTTAAAGGAGCTATTTGCTGTTTATTATGAAACCGGCCCTAAAATTATTCAGAGCTATTTAAAAAATTGATCATTTTTGGGAGCCTTTTATTACACGAAGTGTTAACGGTATGTTCACCACTCTTTCCAGAATTCCAGAATTTCCAGAAGTTTGAACTTTTACCTTTAGAATAAGCTAAAAAAGGAAAAATTGTTACTCCAATTAACAAAATTATTGCTTATAGTGCAAAAAACAGGTTTTTTTTGGATTTGATCTTCAATTTATAAACTTAGCTAAAAATCTGAAAAACCCTTTTGAGAGTTTGGTCCAGCGCTCTTCAGAAACGCATTAACAAAATTCAATTTTTTTTCTGTTAAAATGGGAGCAGTTTAAACTTTTCGTTTTTTGGCAAGACCTGTTTTTGACAACCTGTATAACTTAAACTACAAATTTACAAAAAACGCTGTATTAAACATCTTAAAGTATATGAAATAAGCTAGCCAGAAAAAAAATGATTCCGATTAATAAATTTTTGCAGGAGTTAGAAGACTTTCAACTTTGTTAAAATTTTAGGGTGTTGCATTTTAATTGTTGAGCACTGTATAACATTTAGTTGTGGTTTAAAATATTACAAAACTCTTGGAAACCCAAAATTTTACATTTTACATTAAAAAATTGGCAAATTACAAAACGAAATTGACAATTTGTTTTGTTTCTTATGTCATTTAAACTCCCGCTTCGAAACTCATTCTTTAATATACTATTCCAGTACAGAAATAATTCTTTCGATTTCTTACAAAAAGGGAAAATTTATTAACTGCAGGATTGCAAAAAAAAAGAAAAAAAATTGATTAAATTATAGGTATAATTGAACCGATTATTCGTCAACTAGTCGGCTGTTTTTAAGGCTAGTAGTAGTCGGCTCTAGTCGGCCAAAGCTCAAGTCGATATATCTCTTGTTATTTTAAATAGAATGATATGATATACAAGTGTCCTAATTAAAATTTGCACCCCCTAAAATCTCCGATTTTGTCAAAGTTTCGAACAAATGCTAAAACAGGTCAATTTTAGCTTAAAGCGGGACCAAATTTTATCACAGTTTCAAAGTTATTACCACATCCTTCTAGCGCCCAAAGCCAATACTGGAATTTTTAAAATTGTCAATATGAAATACTCGTTCAAATTCTGAACGAGTGTTTTAGTATGAATTACCTACTATAAATGAACACACAAACGTTCTTTTAACTGCATTAATGTTTTTCTTTTTTAAAGTAACAAGAAATTTTGGCTTTAGGTGGTGAAATTATCGTCTTTTACACAGTTTCTGTCAATAACTGTCGTTCAATAACTAGGTAATTGTAAGTTAATAATAAAAATCCGTAATTTTTAAAATGGTTTTTAGTACAGAACAAAGAATTGAACTAGTAAAACTCTACTGTGGTAATAACTAATAACAATTGTGCCAGTGTCGCTTCTAGTCTTTTTAACGCAAATTGTGTAGAACAACAAGTTAGTCGTCAATATGTAACTAGTTTAATTGAGAAGTTTTAGGAAACGGACTTTATTGCCAACAAAAAACATCACCATGAGCGTCCTATCCAAAACGACGCTGTTAAAGTGGCTGTTCTTGGTCATCTTTTAATCTTTAATAAATAATAGACAATCTATCCGAAAAATTGCTCAAAATTCTGGCGTGTCAAAAAGTAGTGTACATCATATTGTCAAAAACCACAAGTTTCATTCATACAAAATAAAACTTGTCCAAAAATTAATCAAAAATGATTCGGATCGACGTTTACAGTTTTGCAAAAATTTTACTGAGCGTTTGAATAAAGAATGACCCAGGTTTACTCTACAACATTTGTTTCTCTGATGAAAGCGCGTTTATGTTGAACGGTAAAGTAAATAGGCATAATTGCCGTTATTGGAGTAATACTAATCCACACATTCGCCTTGAAAGACAGTGCCAAACGCCCCAAAAATTGAACGTTTGGGCAGGCATTCTGAATGATCACATTATCAGACCACATTTTGTAGGAGACAATTTGTCTGGCGACAGCTATTTGCAGTTGTTAGAAAACTTTATTAACTTATTAATCATTCAAGCACTTGAAGAAGACATAAATCTCCACGAAAACCAACTTTTCTTTCAACAAGATGGAGCGCCTCTCTATTATAATATACGAGTACGCGATTTCTTAGATGCTCGTTTCTCCGGACAATGGATAGGGCAGAGAGGTCCTACTGAGTGGTCACCTAGGTCTTCCGATTTAACCCCTTTGAATTTCTTTTTGTGAGGCCACCCAAACTCACAGGTTTATGCAACACCATCTGAATCTCTTCAAGTCCTTCGAGAAAAAATCACATTTTAGTCACGCCCAAAATATTGCAAAACGTTAGACAAGCTTTTAAAAATCGTTTGTACCATTGTATGGAAGTTGGGGGTGGACATTTTGAGCAATAGATTCGTTAAATTGAATTGTTTTTTTATAACCACTTTTGTTTCCTCTTACAGTGGTCTAAGCAAAAATCTCAAAAAAGAATCGTTCATATTTTATAAAAAGATACCTAGTTGCATAGACAATGAAAGCAGTTTTAAAATGATGTGTCACTCAATTCCACTTGCTATTTAAATTTTTTGAAGGCATTTTTTTCGAAACCTGGACGAAATCAGAGATTTTACAGTGTGCGTTGTAGTTAGGACACCTGTATATACAATATAACACGGTCTGCCTTAAAAATCGATATTTAAATAAGAAATTGAAATAGGCGTCTTAAATTTTTATAGTAGTTAAAGAATATTTTAGTTAAATAGATCGTATCGAACTTGATTTATGTCTAAAACTCGTTTCAACATCTTTTTTAGATCTCTGGTTCATTCTAAAGACCCAATACCGTGAAACGCCTTTTTTAGTTTAGTAAATCCGTTAAATCGTTGAAGCCTTTTGATTTTTTTTTGACTTGTAATGATAATTATTTTACTATTGTGGCTTCGCACTCGTTAGCGTTTTAATTTTATGTGGTTACTTTGCAAATCTTATTGTGCTCCAACTGTACCTTCAGATGATGGAGGGAAAAATAAATTAAATACGCTGCAGATCTGAAGAGTGAGAAGCTACAGTCGCTCAGTTATCAAGTCAAACTTTTAAAAATATTTTTTTTTATTTTACCTTAATTACATATTTATAAAAGATTTTCTAAATCTGAAAACAGTCTTATTATTTTTTACAATGAATTTGTGTAGAGTTTACATTTAATGTTTTTTTTTTTAACTAAAAAAGGTAAAATAAAACGACGTTGAGATATTAATTAATATTTTATTATACACAAAATAATTATACATCCTAAATTTAATGCAAATGTTAACTTCAGTATAAATAAAAAATTGAAAACTGTACATAATTACAAAATAATTTAAAAATTAACTCAACGACCATGTTTATTACTTCGTTTACAAGGCATCCTTACTTTATATACAACTTCATTATTAAACGGAGAGAAGTTGGGAAAAAAAATTAATAATGAGCAATAGAATCACAGTTACACTAAGCTTGTCTTCTTAATGAGATCTTTTCTTGATTGGCCCATTTGCGTGAGATGTTAGACAAAGAAGTTGTATTCTCATTCGGGCTTTACATTGTCTTAAGACATCTTGAACGACACTGAAAATAAAAAATAGATCAAAGAGAAAACCAAAGGTAAAATTATACGTTGCTTCGGCATTTTCAAGTGGTGGAACAATATCCAAAGCTTCTTGGAAATAACTCCTAGCTTTAGGTGTCGAGTAATGGTCAAAAAATATTTGGAGTGCGCTAATATCTGCTCTGGCTTGTTGTGCTCCACCTTTACTAAATTTCTGAACACAGGACATAAGTCTATACAGTTCTTCAGCTATTGTTAATACTACTTGAGGAAGTACACTTTCTAGTAACGAAGACGAAATACTATTAACTTCTGAATGTACATGAATTACATTATTTATACATTCTTTTGCATATGGTCTGATATTATTTGGCGTCATTTCTAGATCCCAATCGAACCTGCCAAGATACATTGACGGTTCAATTGTCCCAACTAAAGGATCACTTTTCTGTTCTAAATATTTCTCCAAAATTGATTTTTCGAGAACATCTAGTTTATCTTTAGCATTTCTAACTGGTATTTCCGGTGCCGGAAATCCACTATCTTTAAACTTTTTTAAAACGTTATCAAATACTACATTTTTCGTGTAGAGACAATTCGAGAGAGTTATTAAAAGTCTGTGTTCCCAAATTGGCATATTGTTATTCGTGTAATTTGTTTTATAACCATTTATTGGTGTTCCAATTAATTGAGAAACTACAGGTGAAGTGTCCTCGTCATCGTCGCAACCTTCATCTGATGATAAATTATTCAAAACGTTATGAAAAGACATCAAAACTGCCTCAATTTGTTTGTCTAATTCTTTATGAGCGGTTTGGTTTTCCAAAAGGGGCGTTTCGCGCTGTTCGGTTGATAAAACAGATTCCTTTACGATTTGTATGACGTCTTGAATGATTCTTTCAAATTTGATTGGCTAAAACCAGTCACATGAACAAACTCTTATTAGTAAGCTTAGGTGCAAGACAGTCTTCTGTAAATGACCAAGTAATTAACCGGTGTAATTCAGCGGGCTGCATGTTATTCATTCAACTGGTCTACATCACTTGACCAGTAGACCAGTTGAATGAATAACATGCAGCCCGCTGAATTACACCGGTTAATTACCTGGTCGTTTAAGGAAGACTCTTTTGCACCCAAGCTTACTTATTAGGACAACAATACATACCAGTTCGGTGATTCCCACGTGATTGCCACTAAAATCAATTTTCCAGTTCTCATTCAATTGTTTGATTTGTTCAGCAGCTTGCTTAAATAAGGTACTCATACAATGTATTCGCAAATCTAGTAACAGTGCGGAAACTATATCTAGAGCTTCACTTGGCAAATCTAATTTAATAAGAGCAATGTATGTTGCTCGAACACAACGTAAGATTTCTGGTAAGAATGGGGCAACTTCTTCAAGTTCTGGTATTGTCCATGTTCCTAATGTGCTTTTATCGTTTCGGTCTAAGGTGTTAGGTATGAGAGATGATCGGATTGATTTACAAAAACTTTCCATTATTGTCATGACTATATGCTAAAAAATGTTGTTTATTATAGAATTTTTTTGCAAATAGATGGGTACTTTAAATTCAACATGGCGGCCAGGTTCGACTTTAACTCGTAGTTCTCCTGAAAAATAAGCTTGTCCTATTTTCCATAAATCTGGAAATGTTTCAGATATGCTCAAACAAATTTCGTCAATAAAATTCACATTTGCTGGAACTGTATTTAGGTCAGGCTGTGGTGGAGGGTTATATTTTGAGTATTTCGACGTCGAATTTGACTTTGATTTCATATCTAATTTTTCAGTGTTATGTTCGTTATAAATTTGTTTTATATTTTTATTTATGTAAGCCGAACGACTTTCGATAGCCTTCCAAGCTGGATCTTCGGTACAATCTAAATTCACTAAGTATCTAATTAAGCGTTTTTGTTGTTCTACAGTTATTGGCATTGTTTGCAAATCCGTAAGAAGCTTCTTTTGAAGATCTGATATTCGTTTATCTACTTCATTAAGTGCAGACTTAAATATCTTCAAAAAAATCCCATTAATACAAATTTATTACACTCAGTAAAAACTTACAGGCACATCAGTTTTATTAAATAAATTTTTTACTCTTATATAATCGTTGATAACGATGTCGTATTCGCCTTTCTTTATATTCCTATCTATTACACAAGGCAAACAAAACAAAAACCTAAATCTCGCTAAAACATTTAGAGCATTTCTCGTTTTTTCAGCCCGATCTCTCCGCGCTAACACATCGTCAAACAATTTCCGACCTTCTCTCTCTGACTCTAAAAGAAATAATTAACAAATACATAATCAAATAAAATTTTAGCCATATAAAAGCAATTTTTCATTTTCATAGAACATGTTTTTCTTGTAACGTGAAAACAAAAAAAAAAAACAATTAATTTAGGTAGACACTGCACTTTTAGGTTTAAGTTTAAACAAACACCATATTTCATGGTCTAAAATGGAAGTTCAGAAACAGCAAACATTGTCGAAACTTATTGGAAATCTCTATGGAATTTAGTATATACACAACAAATTGTAAGAGCTATGGGCTAATTTCAAGTTGAGATATTGCCGGTAGGTATCGTAAATCTTAATACTTACCCTTTGAGATGCATTTAAAGTTCCTTAGGCTCCTAGTTTTATATGCATCACCCTGTATACATTAATCAAATACAAGAAAATCGAGAATTGTAGTAACTTTATAAGAATACGAAATAGAGATCTTCCAAATGATATATCACAAAAAGGCAACCCCAGCAGAATCTGAACAACTCATAGTTTTTCTTCATTATTCACTTCTTTTATTACTATTTTTTATATTTATATTTTTTTTTAATCGAAAACTAGAGTAGATATGAAAATTTTTTAGAATACAAAAAAAAAACAGATGATGAGACTTTAAAATAAAAAATAAAAGAGGCCAATAAAATAATGTACAAAAAAGATATAAATCAAAATTTGAAAGGTTGGCATAACTTTAATACTATAGAATAACAATAAAAAGACAAAATTGACACCAAATGTGTAATATGCCGGGTGTAAACGAAATTAGGCTCACCCTTTTTTAAATTATATTATTTGTTTAAATAGAAAAACGAAACTTGGAGAACCTATTATGTTAGAAAATTCCCATTAACTGAGTAAAAAATGAATTTTTTATCACTTCCGGTTTTACCGGAAACGACCATAACTTTGGATTTTTAAATGGAACACTATGTATATTTTTATATTCTTAGAATCTACGTTAAATTCTGAGTCTATTAGGCTACTTTTTTAAAAAAAATTGTGAAATAATTTTTTTTTTTGTAATTTTTGTTTTTTTTATCTAGAAGGTAAAAGAGATGGTAAAAAAAATCTAAATAATTTAGGGAACCATTAAAAAATAAAACCAATCTCATAAATAATCTAATTTAGAAAATACACAAATTTAAATTAGAATAAATTAGTTTTTCCGGTATTAATCATTTTTTTCATATAGAACAATAGTGGCTCACTTGACTTTTTAAATTAACGTTTTCCTTGTCATTCCAAAAATACCAAAATTTTAAAAATTTACTAAGTAGTTTTTGTAATATTTACAAAAATATTTTTTTAAAAATCTGAAAAAAATTTATATTGAGAAATTTTAACAAAAAAATAAAATTGACAGCTAGTAAACATAATGTTTTACTTTTTTTTGTTTCACAGCCTGCTTAAATTTCACTTAATTTTTAGGGATTTTTTTCAAAATATTATGGTAAATATTACAAAGAATACTGAATAGATTTTCAAAATTTTGGTATTTTTAGATTAGCAGAAAAAATGTTAATTTAAAATGTCGAGTGAGCCACTATTGTTCCATTTGAAAAAAATAAGTTAGACGAGAAAAACTAATTTATTTCACTTTAAACTTCTATATTTTCTAAATTGGATTATTTATGAGACTGGTTTTATTTTTTAGTTGTTGCCTACGTTATTTAGAAATATTTTTTAACTATCACAGCCTTCTAGATAAAACAATAAAAATTACAAAAAAAAAATATTTTACAAAAAGTTATAAAAAGTAGAGTATTAGAATCGAAATTTACTGTAGATTCCAAAAATATAAAAATATACTTAGTGTTCCATTTAAAAATACAAAGTTACGGTCTTTTTCGGTAAAACCATACGTGATAAAAAGTTTTTCATTCACTTGATGGGGATTTTCTAACAATGTTTCTTAAATCTCATTGTTTTATTTTAAAAAATATTATTAAAAAAAGGGGTGAGCCTAATTTACACCCGGTATATAAGTAGTAATATTATTGTGCCAGATCCCATCAAAATCGCTAATGTTATGTTTCAAAACCATCAAAATTTTTCAATAAGTTTGACAATTAAAACAATGTTTAAAACCACTCATTAATTGAACTTCAAATAACATTTAGAAGAAATGTTTTTATTACTTAATAATTTTGAAAAATATTATTTGTTTTACCACCAAACGAAGCAATCTATTGGAACAAATATATCTCAACTTTGAGGTTGTCTTCAAAGTTACGCCTAGCGCCTACTTATACAAAAAATTTCCTTGCTCACCCATTACATAAACAGCAAAATGCCTACCTTTGATTGACTTTTCCAGTTTAAGCGTAGGTTCGCCGCCAAATTTGGCAACGTCTCCCTCAATTTTTTCCCTTAAATTAATTAAAGTGTCAATTTGGTCCATAACTGACCCAATATTGGCTTTGAGAAATGATAATTGGCCCTCTTTTTGTCCCTCGACTTTCCTCCTCAAATAATTTAAACTAAATTTGGATAAAACATACATTCCTTATAAAAATTAAATTACCCGGCTTGTAAATCATTAAATGATGTCGCATGATGATTTTCCAGCAGGAACCACCCTGGAGAAAAATTACTAGAAGCGATATCTCCCGATTTTTCGTGAAAATAATTCATTAAATCCTCTTCGGGAAACTTTTTATCATTGCCTTCAACAGAGAGACCTAATGGGTCTTCTTGTTGGTACCCACTGGGGGACAGAGAGTGACGACCGAAGGCGTACAAAGGGGTAGTTTCTTCGACCCAAACAGCACTTTCTTTCATTGGACCAACAGTTTCATGACAGCCTTAAAACCTTGGTTAGGGAGTGTCAGAAACGTTATTTTGGTACCTTTAAATGTGACATTACACGTGCCTACGCCCCCTAGTCTAGTTGTCACAATAACCTCTCCTTTTCCTTTAACTGGACCCGAAATTGCAATGATTTTATTTGGAGACTTCCATTCTGCTGATAGAAGGCAGTCAAAACCGCAAATTGTTAAACCTAGATAAAGAAAATCAGTTATTTGTGAAATTATCTTTACATAAATTTACCAATAAGGTCTGTAGGTTTTGTCCCAAAATTCTCTCCCCTTATTGTAATTCTTGTCCCTGGAAGACCCTCATTAGGGCTTAACCCTGTTACAACAGGGGGCGGTGCCATTTTTGTAACTAAACACTTTTAACCTCAAAAACTCATCATTTATAATAACTTAAAAAAAAGTAAGCTTGTTACGATCATTTATTAACGCATTATCTTTTAAATAAATAAATTAAAAGGATTTTTATTTTAACTCTGACATTTGACGTTTACATTACGACAACAACAACATCAGCGCCAATCACGGAGTTACGACAAACTACCAAAAAGTGAGCCAAATTTAAATTTAAAGTGCGTAGTACAATATTGGTATTTGTGTTGTTTATTTAAATGCGTATTAACTTAATTAGAATTTATTGCAGTGCATCTATTACATAATAAAGACAATTGTCTAATTTTCTTAAGTGCAACTCCGGAATTAACTCATTCCGCTCAAATTTGCATAAACTTGCTTAATGAGTTAATAGGGCATTCCTCGTGATAAATTCTGCACACTTTAAATGTCGTAATTCGTAAATATTACAATAAATAAAAATTTAAAATAATTATTGTATGCCAAAACCAAAAAGTATTTTTTGTCTGAGTCTGGATTTAATAGCCGAATCGAGAAAACAAATGAAACCAGAAATTTTTTAGCCGACTTTAACAAAAATTTAAATTTTTACTAATAGTGCATTATGAAAAAAAAATGTTTTCTAGAAGGCCTCGACTTTGTTTTTTTTTCCTACGTAAATTACATTAATAAAAAACATTTCCCAGTCTTTACATTTTTTTTGATCATGTCGTAGCTTACGATAGTATAGCTGCCTCGGAAATCTAAGATTTCTGACTTCTAAAGCTCGTAATAAACCAAATAATGGCCATTGTTAATTCTAATCTTCAGTGATAGGATATTTATGAAAATTTTATTTATGCTCAAGTTTTACGGTCCGTGCCGATGCTTCACATAGGAAACTACTCCGTCCAGATGTTACCTTACAATTTGGTTTACTGCCTTTATTTGATTTATTGCGGACTTTAGAAGTCAGGCATCTTAGATTCCTGAGACAGCTATACAAGTCCACAGTTCATGACCTTTCCTGTGACGTCTCAAACGTACTCAAAGTAGTACCTACAAATAAGAATATAAAATTTTTGGTTAAAGAAGTTTGTAAACGAATAAAAAAATCTTGTCATATAGAGGATTAATTATTAACACACAAGAAATTAACGCACCACTTGAAAATAAAGTAAAAAAATTAAAACTATGTACATTTGACAACTTTGGTTGAGAAGGTTTAATCAAGCTATAATCTAGTTACCCAGTGTAATAAAAGTTTTGACATTAAAGTCAGAAATTTGAATTTAATAGTTTTTTAAGCAAAAATTTTAAAATAATTTTCATTTTTAAATTGTGTTAATTTGTAATTTCGTTTTATTGTTATTTGAATTTGCCGTTCTGTGAATAGTTTTTTTCATTTGAAACAATAATAAAAACATTATGAGGAACTTGACTCGATAAGAATGTGCCCAAGCTGTGGTTTTGTTGGAGGAAGGATGAAGCTACAGAAGAATTGGTGAAAAGTTTGGTGTATCTCATACGTCAGTTTCGCGTATGATACAAAGGTACAGAGAGACAGGAAGTCACCTCAGAAAACCTAGGCAAGGAAGAAAAAGGAAAACCACTCCTATCCAGGATAGATTTTTAAGAACATCTGCGCTAATGGAACGCTTTGTAACCGCCAGGAAGCTACAAACTGAGTTCCGTGACGTAGAAGGAATTCAAATCAGTACCGAAACTGATAGAAAAAGACTTAAGGAGGATAATTTAACACCCCATATTCCTGCTCGTGGTCCTACATTGACTGCAGAACACCGCAGAGCCCGACTAGAATTTGCTAGAGAGCACATAAATTGGCAAAGAGAGGATTGGGAGTCTTTTCTTTTTACGGATGAGTCAAAATTTTGCCTTTACAATTGCGATAGACATGTTCGTGTGTATCGTAGACCAAATGAGCGGTACGCACAGTGTAACATTCAGAATACCACATTGTTTGGTGGAGGCTCAGTAATGGTTTGGGGTGGTATTTCCTTACAAGCTCGCACGGAGTTAGTGGTTGTAAATAATGGCTCTATAAATGCGGACCGTTACATAACAGACATTCTTGAAGAGCATGTCGTACCATATGCCCCTTATATTAGTCCAAATTTTTTGTTAATGCAAGATAACGCAAAACCTCACACTGCCCGAATTGTTAAAGATTACTTGAATGAGGCAGAAATCAATGTTTTGGATTGGCCAGCTCAAAGCTCTGACCTGAATCCTATTGAGCATGTTTGGGACATTCTCGGGAAGCGTTTAAAAAATCTTCCACATCCTCCTGTCCATCTTCAAGAGGTAGGTCCTCAACTAAATAAAATTTGGAATAACTTAAATTAGGAAGACATAAGTTCGTTAATTTTGAGTATAGAACGAAGATGTGCAGCGGTTATTCAAAGTAGAGGTGGAAATACGCGATATTAAGATGTTTTCTGTAACTTTTATAACGGCGTAACTTTAATAAAATTTTGTTTTCGGTTTGTTTTTCTATATTTGGACACATTAGATATTAATTTACTTTAAACAAATGTTTTTGTTAAATTTTTCTTAATTTTGTACCAATTGGTCGAATACATGTTTCAATTTTCAAAAAATTCAAGTGGTGCGTTAATTTATTGGAGCAGTGTATTTAAAAAAATTAAATTTGTGGAGTGTTATTGGAAAAAGCTGTAGAGAATTAAATTTTGTGTAAAGTTATAAAACTTGTGATAACATATTTTTATTTTTAACAGTTTAGACTCTGAAAACAATTAAAGATGAAAAAAAGTTTAACAACCATTCTTATAATATTCCCATATAAAATGTTTAATTTAATATTTATTGCTAATAAGTATATTTTTTTGATAAACAGTTTTTTTCGTACTCCAAGTGTCTTCTAAAAAGTTAAAACACTACCATCTTATCTAAACTGCTTTCTCGTCTTGTACAATAAAATTAAGGGTTAATTATTAGGGGTTCTAGCCCAAAGCCCCGCTAATCAAAAGAGCTTTTTAGAGAAGAATAATATAATTAATCCATTTGATGGAAGCATCCTTTCTCAAAGTGAGGTGACTTTTTTATATTAGGTATTATAATAAAAAGCAATGTCGGACCCACAAGTTTAATTAAAATTCTCTGGCAGAGCGTTTTCTGAATCTAAAATTCCATTTTCAGTGCCTAACAATAACAATGTAAAAAAGAAAATTGTACAAAAGGTTAATATATTTTACATTGGCAAAAAGCATTTCACATAGTTTTTAAGGTACAAGTCTGCAACTTATAACCACTGTAACGCCTCAAACGTAGTCAAAGTAATATAGCAAAAAATATGAATTTTTTTGGTTAAAAAAGTTTCTAAACAAAAAAAAATTGTCATATGAAGCATTAAATTATTAACACTTATGTAAATTTAAAAAATATCAAAAAGTTGCTAGAACATATTTAACAAAATGAACTTAAAAATTTGTGCAGCATTATTAGAAAAAGTTGTAGAAAATTAAATTTTGTATAATACGTAGTTATAAAACCCGCGTAACCATATTTTTATTTTTAACTGTTTAGGCTCTAGAAACGATTAAAGATGCAAAAAAGTTTAACATCAAGTCTTATTGTATTCCTATATAAAACGTTTAATTTACTATTTATTGCTAATAGGTATTTTTTTTTGGTAAAAATAGTGTATTATGTTATTAGGAGCAGAAGTGAACTTTTAATGCGGCGAGTCTGGATTTTAACTGCCGAGCGTAGCGAGGCAGATAATTCCAGCCGAGCTACATAAAATCATTTCTGCTCTGAATAACATATACTATTTTTTTTAATTGACGACAAAAATCATCTAATAGAGTAGTTAAAAATTTAAAGATTTGAGCAAGTTTGTCATCAGTTTAGTTTGCTCTCGAAAACGTTTCTATAGTTACGGTGCATTAACAACTGGAAAAGTAAATCTATTTGTTAAAAAGCGTCGCTGTATTTTGTAAGTTTTACTAATAAATGTTTTTAAAATCCTTTCTATTAGAACTAATTATTTTGCAGTTTTCGTCATATCAGATATTATATAATTATAATCAAGATAGTTATAATCAATTTCCATAACTTTTAATGCTTAAACAGCAAAAGACTTTTTACTGCTTAAACATCAAAAAATATTGCTATGGCAGCTAGGATTTAATTTGACACTTTAGCTCCTACGCAACCTGGAGCATATTGTCATTTTATTGTTGTTAAAAAAAAACAGTTTTTTTTTTCGAACTCCAAGTGTCTTTTAAAAAGTTAAAACACTACTATCTCATCTAAACTTTTTTATCGTCTTGTACAATAAAATCAAGTGCTAATTATTAAGGGTTTCAAGCCAAAGCCTCGCTAATTAAATGAGTTTTTTAGAGAACAAAAATTTAATTAATACATTTGATGAAAGCATCCTTTGTCGATGTAGGGTGATTTCTTTTAGGTATATTATAATAACAATCAATGTCGAGCACACAAGTTTAATTTTAATTGAAATAACGTTTTACTCCATTTGTACTATACATTTTATTGCTTAATATTTTAATTTCAATAAAATGAAATAACGTTTTACCCTAATTGTATTATACATTTTATTACATAATAATGTTTTGATTTCGATTTTTTATTTCGTTTTGACAAAAGATTGGTAAGTTTTTCCAATATTTTTCACTTTTGGTATAATTTTCTTTTTTACATTGTTATTGTTAGGCACTGAAGATAAAACTCTAGATTCCGAAAGCGCTCTGTCAGTGTAATATGAGGTGTTTATAAGTGATTGTAGGGTCGTAGGAGGTTGTGGAAATAATAAAAAATGTTCTGTATTTAAAGACAATAATTTTAGCTATTATTATAATAATTATGAGACAATTGAGTAACTCCAGGAACCATTCTCTAATATTCAGTTGTGGAAATAGGACATTAGAATGAATATTCGTGATATCGAAAATTTCCACAGCCTCCTCGACCCTACATTCATTTATTAAACACCTTGTATTAGAATTTTACTTAATCTTGTGGGTTCAACAAGTTGATTTTTATTATAATTATATAATTATTACAGTTTAACTGGCAGTTTGTCTGCTGTTGTTACCAATTCCTTAATTTAATATTTTTTTAGTATGTCTTTTTTTAGGTTTTCTAGAATCTACACTCATATTGATTTTTCAGATAAAATATGAATTTTTGATAGCGCTTAAAAAATATTAAGATAACTCAATTTTTTGCGAAATTATAAGCAATTGAAAATAAATACGTAATTTTCTCAAAAATTTATATTTCATAAATGGTTTGAGTTTCTTAAAAGCCTCTTTATTGAGAACTAATAGAACAGAAAATTTCTAAAATTTCGCAGATGTCAATGTATTTTGTGGGTTAATTTGGCATAAAGCGCCCCATACATTTTTAAATATCTAGACTCAATAGAACAGTATTTTTTATTTGTTTTGAACCTATTTAAATTAAAAATTGCCCCATTATAGGATTCACTGTTTTGACCTCTTTTGTGACGTCACAACGTCTACAGCCGAGCTTGAACTATCGTAAGCTTCGATTTAATGGTTATTTTTGGGTTAAATAAAAGAGTACGACAAAATAAATCATTTCCACGACAATCTTTAACCAAAAAAAAATTGCTTAATTTTACGACAAAATAAGTTTATCACGCGTAATGTTTTTTTTATTTAACCAAAAAAAATAGTAATTAATACAAACAAAATTAAATAAAATTGTTTAAAATTTTAGATATTACTGACAAAAATTATTAAATTATGCAAATTCAAATATTTACGCGGTGTGCAATTACCTATTGTAATTTATGTTGAGAACGAGATGAAAATTTCCTTTCTTTGACGCCTCAAATTTTTTTTTAGAAAAAAACTTGTTTTTTCTAAATAAATCTTACGATTAATAACGAAACGTTATTTTACATTATTTTCGTTACTAATAATTTGAGCAAAATTTTAACAGAAAGGAAAATAAACAAAGACCATGTGTGTATTTTACAGTATCTTTTCGAGTTTGCAAAGCAACCATATTGGAGAAAGTATACTAAAAATTATATAAAAACAATATTTTACAAAATAATAAAAATCTATTGCTTCTAACTTTAAAATTTAAAAAAATAAGTGATAACATTTTAATGAATTTTTAAGATAAGGATAGTGAATATGTTTGGTCAAAATTACAGATTTGTATTTGATGTCCTACATAACAATTTTAAATATCGAAATCTACAGTTTTTTAAATAATTTTAGGTTTAATTTTATACAGTAGAACCTTATAGTTAAACAAGCTACTCGGTTTTAATTTTCTATGATAAATGAATATAATGATTACAAAAACTCACCTTTCCAGTTGTACCAGTCCAGTCCAGTTGTAAATTTTACCCAAAAAAGCTAAAGTTAGGTAAAAATTGTAAGAATATCAAAAAAACAACTGAATTTCAGAGCGTTACCTACCAACGTTTAAAAATTAAAATATTTTTTTCGATCTATTTTTTGAGTACAATTTTCAATTAATAAGATTTATGTTTTCAAAAAAACTACATTATTTTAGCTTGTAAATAAGACTAACAACGGAAAAATAATTCCAATAGAACAATTTTAATGATCAAAAATAAAGAATATTAAGAAGTACTTTCGTTTAGTGTTTCGGTAATAGTAAATCGGAAGTGATTAATCCAAAAAATAAAATAATAGCAAATTCTATTTTATGACTTTTGAGCAAACATTCTTACCCAGTTTTAAAAAAACCGAAAATGGTGCTGCTTTTAATTTAATGAATGACCTCTTTGTTGGACGGAAAATTCATATTTCTTCTTTTAATTTACTACATGTCTTTATAAATAAATGGATAAAACAAAACTATAAAATTATTTCAAAAAATTCTATAGTTGGAACGTTTGGCTCAACAAAATTATGTTTGAAATTTGTAGCAAGAATATTTAGTAGAGATAGCTTTGACACGTGTTAAAAAAATATTTAAAAATACTACAAAAATATTGTACAGAATACGTTTGTTGTGTTATTTAACTCGCTCTTCTTAATTTTTAAAGAGCATTTTACTTATTTAAAGCATGGTTATATAGAAACGTTAGATAAAATATTTTTTACTACATTTTTTTGAAAGTGAACATTTTTTTAATGTCAATTAAGCGTAAAAAAGTTACTTTTTTAACGCAAATAAGTGAAAAAACTAAAATAATGTTTCTTGTAGATAGAAAAGATAGAAATAATGTTTCTCGTCTACGGCATTTTTCACTACAGCGTAAAAAAAGTAATACTTTATGCACTTGTTACATAAATAACTATTTTGGTTTTTGAATACTGCAAAAAAGGACACCCTAAATAAGGTAAAATACAATCGTGTTGACATCTGTGTCTATTCGTCTGATGCTAGTGTTTCAACATTGATTTTCAATTTTTTTTTGCTAATAGAATATCAAGGTTTTCCGTAAAAATATTAATAGCACTCAGCCGCCCCCTATTTTGGCCGCCCGCGCTGTATCCTCGCTAAGAACGGCACTGATTTTACATTTTTTTGCCATTTTATCATTTTTTGTAGCGTAAAATACGTTTTTTTTTATCGTGCAAAGTAACAATTTGTCGTGCTAAATACTTTTTGTCGTTGAATTTCATCATATTTTGTCACTTGAATATCCTGTTTTGAAAAATTCAAATTTCCTTTCAAAGTCGCCCACAAGAAAATTTTCAGCTTGACCTTGATTTTGCTTTTCGAAATTCGGAGATAACGTAACTTGTTGTATAATTTATTGCGGAATATTTTGTTATGAAAATTGCGCGATAAACAATTTTTTATCACTAAAGGAAAAAGTGCAGTGCAAGTCTTGTGTTGTGTCTGATTTAGATTGAATCGAATTAATGAATTTTCTGGTTCTAAGCCAACCTTTACAGTATTGATTATTTTTTGCCGAGGTCAAATGTAGGAACCACAAATAGAACAATTGTAATGACGTATAAAGGTGTAACTTTGGCCAATAGTTAGTGCATTTAATTAGAAACTTAAACGAAAACTTGGAAATTATAAGTTTAGTCAATTTCTGAAACATTGTTGAACTTAGTAACAATTTTACGGTGAAATAATGGAAACACTTTAAGTGTGACGTCATTAAGTATTATACCGTATAGCCGTAGATAGTGGGGAGTAGCACAATTTCATAGCACTGTTCCTTACATGTGTCATTAAATGAGTTGTGTTGTGCACTATCTACGAAAAAATGACTGATAATTATCCGGAACATTTAAACCCCTTTGCTGTTGATGAAAAACCAAAAACAAAATTGACAATTCGGGAATCCTTCAAAGAACTGAAAAAAAATTTGTAAGTAATAAATTTTCCAGTTGATTTTCATTTTTCTTTTATCGCAAAAATTTTTCATGACTAGTTTTTCGGTGATTTAAGAGGTTTGTAATGTTTATTTTGTGATAACACAAATAGAAATTAATTAAGTAATGCGCACCTTCCAATATAAATTCTTTTACTTATCTTATTTACCGTCTTGAAAATTACCTTGCGGATATTATTCACACTAGAGATAATTAAATACTCTATAAATTTTGGTTTATTAGTCATTACATGTTAATTTAACTGTTTTGACCCGAATTCTTTAGAAAAACAATGAAAATTTATTTGCTTTTTCGCGAATTTTATGAATTACATATGTTATTGTTTGTTTATCATTGCTTGATTTGTTTCACTTTGTTTAGATAAGAAAGATAGATTTTTAATTTTTGAGTACTAAACAAATATTTTTCACGTGAACTACAAATAAATGATTCAAAATTATTTTAGGAAATTGATAATTTTATATCGAAGTTCAAAAGAATGAAAGTAGATGAGGGTTATTATGAAATATTATAACAATTAGTAACCAGCATAATTGAAAAAAATCGAAATAAGTCAATGTACTCAAAAATAAATGTACGAGTCTATTTACCCTAAAAAAGATACTTAAAATTTTATTTGACAGTACTACAATAAATAATAATTTGTGTTTAATTGTCAATAAAATGAGTGTCATTATACTCATAAAATAACTTACAAACCTCAAAAATTATTCAATTTTACTTTTATTGTAATTTATTTAAGGGTTGTTTTCTACAAATTTTGATAAAAAAAAGTTACTACCAACGTTTCGAAGAATCTTTATTTTATCTATTTTATATAAATTATTTAATGTAGAAATTAATAAGTAATTTTTTATTTTTCCATTACAAATTGTCCAACAACCCTTTAAAAAATTTAATATAATAATAATAAGTTAATTAAATTAAATAATGATTTTGTTCTCTCTTAATTATATTCCAAGTGACGCAAATATGAAAAAATGGTAGCTATAATAAAACATGATTTGTTTATTTATTGATTATTATAATTAATTAAATACATGATAAAAATATTTGCTGTGCTCTGAATTCTGATTTTTTATTTAATGATTTAACACCATCAGAGTTAAATTCAATATCAAATAGATTCTCTTATACAATTTATAATAAAAGAGGCATTAATATTAATTATTATTCAACATAGTATAGTCGACAAGCTTTAACAATGCACGATTGTACAGTTTTGATTAATTTTTATTTAATATATTGTAGAACATCCGTTTATATTCTGTAAAAGAAAGTGATTGGATAATTCTGTTGACATTTGCAATTTACATAATATTATTATCATCTTCAGTAAATTTTCTAAAAAGAAAATTGCGTTTTGTTCATTTAAAAAAAATGAGATACATTGTGTTAACAAAGGTTTCACAATGTTATTATAACAATAAAATAATAGTTTTGTAGGCCAACATTATTAGATAACCTCTTTAATAAGATTTGCACTTTATTAAGTTAAACTAAAATTGAAAGGAAGGTAACAATAATATAAAAAGATTGAAAAAAATTAAAACTACTTAAATAAATTAGGCACAACAATTGATCTCAAATTGAAACGGCCTCTAAAATATTTACGTAATAAGAAAAATTGAAAAACAGTTTAGTTATTAGGTCGATTTACCCACCTAGATGAGTAACAAAACGGAAGTAAACACCAATCAATTACAATGTATGACATCGTGACATTAAAAAGTTTCACTGACATCATTATTATAAATAAAATCGATTGTTTACTAAGTTATTTAAATCTTTAGGAGGCAATCATTTCGGATAAAAAAGAAAGAAACTGAAGATGTCCAAATACGGCGAAAGAGCGGTAAGTTGAATTCTTTGAACTGGAACCATGACCTACTCAACTTCCGGAAATTGATACAGGACGGGCAAGGGCGTATCCAGGATTGCTTTTAAGGGAGGGGGATTGAGTTTTTATTTTTTTACGTCTCGAAACCCCTCTTTCATCTCCGGGTTTTTACATCCGGCTCAAATGATACAATTTGGGAGCCGGAGGCGACAGTTGTAAAAAAAAATATTTTTCCAATGTTTATAAAAACTTGTCGCCCACGGTTCCCAAATTTTATTAAAAATTTTAAAATTTTATTAAAAACTTTGAAAAAGGATTTACATCAAATCCGAAACTTCGAAAATTTTAGCAAAAAGTCCACTCACCTGTAATGTCTTTTTATTAAACAAAATAGACTTAAAAAATATCACAAACTGGAATATATATTTTTGGGATGCAAAAGAAAGAATTTTGCAAATTCTCCTTTCTATTCTATAAAATTTTAATAGAATTTAGGAAATGTAGGCGACAAGTATTATAAAAATAAATGTTTCTGCAGTGTTTTTATAGAACAAAAACAAATAAAATAAAACCATCGCCTCCGGCTCCAAAATTCTGTAATAAAAAAACTGTAAATTCAGAGTTTCTCAAAATTAAGGCATTTCAAGTTCAGAACGTAGTAGGTAGAAGATCTTACTACTACCAAGAATAAGAGAAAAATTGTCAAGAAATTGTTAAAAAATTCAACGACTTCTCCTTCTTACAAAGATATACCGGGCGTCCTGAGTTTTTCTAAAAAAATCACACATAATTATTTATTGTAGAAGTTCATCATCTCCAAATTTAAAATAGTTTTTTTGTATAGGAAGTTTTTGGCTTTTACTCAATAAGTTATCAATTAATATGAATAATTTATTGATCAATAACATATTTTCATATGCTACATTTGTCCATGTTATTACATTATTTTAATAAATTTGTTTTTTTTAAATTCTAATTTTACTATTATACTATAAATAAATTTGTGAATAAAAGGAAGTTGGATTGTTTGCGGTCTGTCTATTATGCAATTTAGATACCTGAATACCCTTTGGTACCCTTTGGTGTTATTATTATTATAGGAATTTATGATAGACAAGCCCAAATCTCAGTTTATAATGTAAAATCCAGTTTTTTTTTTCAAAAATTTATAATTTAAAATATAAAATAAGATTGCAAATTTATTTCCTAATTAATTATTGATTGATTCTTGTCAAAATTGAAATATCAAAATTTTCGGAAAACCTCTTTTTTAATATACAACTGCAAATAAAATAATTATAAAAATAATAGGTACAATTAAAGTAGACCCTTGTCAAAGTATACTCTCATTTTTTCATTTTTTTTCCGATAAGATAAAAAAAATGGTGAAGTTAAAACTTAAGACACCCGGTAGAGGTCTAAAGATGTAGAGTTGCATCAAATTATCATCAAAGGCTATGTAATAATAATTAATTTTTTTTTGAATAACTAGTTTTACGGCGAAAGAAAAAATATTCAATTTTTCCAAATTTTGGAAAAACGGCAATAAAGCTAGAATATTTTTTCGTTGCTTGAGGGAAAGCCCTCAAGAATAAATTTTAAATTGCATTTACATTTTTGAAAGCCATAAGCCAAAATTATTGTGATTTGCTCTTTCTATTCTCAGACATTTCTTAAATCCAGTTTGAAGGATTTTTTAACAACCACAAATGTTTATTAAAAAAGTAAAATAAAAACTCTCTCAGCTTCCAAATTCTATTAAAAAACTTAAAATATTCATTTTTGGGAGTCACAAGTGAGAATTGTTATAAATTGCTTTTTCCAATGGCGGCTGGTTGATTTTGAAATGTCTATTTTCAAAATGAAGTTTGAGACTTAATTTTTCTTGTAAGAGGTCACTAATTTTTGTTGTAAGGTTGTTGCACTACAAAACCTTTGCTCGAAATTTGAAAAATTTGATTTTCAAAATATCGCAGAACACCCTACTATATCCGAAACGTTTTATAGTAGAACAGTTTTTTTTTAATTTTTTATTTTTATCAAGGTTATGAGCATCTGAAAGTAATTTTTCAAAAAAATTCTCGTTCTAAAGTTTCACTACCTCAACTTTGACTAAACTCAAAATTTTGGAAATAGCAAAGAAACGGTGTCATGTATTTGTCTCTTAATGATGAAAACAAGTTGACACTGTTCTACCATAAGTAAATTATTTTAGATATACCAGAGTGTTCTGCACTATTTTGAAATTCGAATTTTACAAATTTTGATAATTTTTTTTTATTTGGTCGCAAGAGTGATCCCTTATAACAGAATTTGGGTTCCAAACCCGATTTTCAAATACAAGGATATAAAAATCGACCAACCCTTTCTATACTTAAACTTTTCTCAATATCCGGTTTGAACGACTTTAAAAATTTAAGAGCCAAAGGCAATATAATCTCTATATAAAATAATACGTAAAATGAAACTGTTGCCTTCGGTTCCAAAATTTCATTTAAACCTTTTTTCAGCTATTTATAAAAAAAGAAAATGGTGCCGTTGGTTCCAAAATTCTATTAAAATTCTTACAAATTATTTGTAGCTCTTTTGATTTACACCTACTTTTCCAAGACCATAACTATGTCTGCTTTTCAAAGAGGGCTCGACTTTCATTTTTTTAGAATGTTGGAACGATTGTGAACAAACCATACCAAACAAACAAAACAGTTATTAGCCTCGTAGGAGGCTTCAGCCTCTATAGACCTCCCTACCTGTCTTGGATACGTCCTTGCTGACTTCTACATATCGGAAGTAAATTACAAATTATTTTTATATTTAAGAGGTTCCAAGAAGGTTGCCACTGTCATATCCTAGTCATAATGAAGCCCTTCCTCGTTCGAGATTTCGAGAAAGAGTAACGATAAATGATACAAGTACAAGTCTTCCAGGACCAAATCCTTTTGATGAAGAAGAAAGCAACAAGCAAGTTACAATAAGAAGGAGAGGGAAAAAGCGGGCACCTTTACCTCCAAAATCATTATCTAGTCAAAATGTAATGTAATTTTCCGATTTTTCAAAAATAATTTTTTTTCTTTATTAGATAAGCAATAATTTGGAAGTTTCGTCTGGCGGTTCTCATTGGAGTTTAACTTCAGCTGATACTGATTATTCCATATCAACTGATAATGGTAGTCGTGAAGAAGGTGAAGAAAACAAGACAGAAACAATGCTAGAAGAATTCAAAGATTTTAATAAAAATATGGAAGCGTTAAAAGACGATAGTAATAATAATTTAATAACCAAAGAAGAAAAAGAATCAAATAATAACATTCCAGACTTAGTTATATCCTGTCCAAAAGATACAGATAAATGTGAAAAAGATGAGGATGAAGAAACGGAAAAGAGTCCTTTACGAGAAGACAGTTTATCTGATATTTCAGAAGGAGACAACTCGGAAATAATTGTAACAGATATTACAAGCAACATGATAGAAGAAGAAAAAGAAAAGGAAATTGAAGTTAATGAAACAGAAGATCCGGAAATAAATTTTTGTGAAAAAAAATCGCTTTACATTGCTGGATCTCGAGATGAATTGAATGAACCTGATACTTACACTGGAAGAGTATCTTTGTATATCACAGGATCATGTGACGACCTTGACGCAAGTAATAACAACGAAGTTTGTAATAAATCTGTAATCGACGAAAATAGTAACGCTGATGCAGTTCCAGTTCCCAAGCAAAGAAAAAATAAATTGTCTAAAAATATTCTTTTGGGAATGTAAATTTCTATCTAATAATAAAAAATGCATTTAGTTTGAAAAATTTTTATTGAATTTAAATCAAAACTTAACAGAAACAAAGTACATACCAAAAACTCATTTCCTATACAGTTCTTATTAATAATAATAACACTGCAACTATGAACAATCTATGAAAAACTCAACAAAATAAGTCTAATGGACGGTGCTGTAGAGTTGGCTGATTTTTAGAGTGATGTATTTGTGGTTCAGAAAAAAGTCCGACGAAAGTAAAAAATTATAAAATTCTCGGTTCAGTTGTTTTCATCGGACTTTTTTTGAATCATCTGCCGTGCTAAGCAAAATAATCGCACATTTATTTTATTTGTTTAATTTAGTCAATAAATTAACACGAATTTGTAAAAAATGTTACTTAATCTTCGCTTGGAACGGCAGTACTTTTGTACGCCAAAACTTGTAGTGAAAATTTTGAAAAAATAAACAATTATTTATTTTCGTGTGTTTCATTTTGGCGCATCTTTGGTCAAATTTCTGGAATGTACGGATCATGTTTTGTACTTTTGGTGGTAACAAATGTACAAATGCAGTTTGCTTAAATAAAAATGCACCTCTGATAAGTGTTGAAATAAAAGCTATATATCTATTCAGTGGACCCATTTGAATGTGTTTTTAAATATATAATTGCGTGCAAACTGGATATAAATACCATTCACCCTACTACAACTAAAAAAATTATCACAATTCCATCCTACTATCTAAACCCATATAATAAATTAAAATACGTATAAAAGTCTTATTATCGTTATTCTAACAATACTTATCTACAATGACAATTTTATTGCTCATCTTTTTCAATAACGACCTCCGATGTGATTTCAGTTACTTCTTGTTTAATATTATTGTCTACATCATTTGTCGTATCAAAATTCTCCCGTTTCGGACTTACCCTAAACGGACACTGATTCAAATGTTCTAAGAAAAACGAATTGTCCAAATACGAGTTCGAACAGTACTTACAAACTTTATAACTCGGCTTTTCATAAATCATCTCAACCCCGTTTGCAACCGAGTAACCCTTTTGCGAATTCGAAATAATATGCACAAACCTATGATTATCCAACTCTGCTCGAAAGAAAAATTTCATTTGGCATTGGGAGCACTCGTAGGGCCTACTATCCAAACCGTGACCAATAATGTGGTTTTGTAGGCCACTAGCGGCCGTAAAAACCGACGAGCACACGTAGCAGCTGTACTGATTCATCCCGTAAAAATTATGCTCGATTAGATGTGTTTGAAGCTTGAGCGGCGAAGAAAAAACTTGCTTGCAAAGTCGGCATTCTAAATTCGTTCCTTCGTTTAACATATGCATAGCGGCATGGTTCTGCACCTCACTTTCACTATCAAAAGTCTGGGGACACTGAATACACGCGAACTGTTTCGGCACTTTTTTCACATCTTCAGTATTCTTCGCGCTGCAGTCTTTACACACAATTATACTAATACTATCTGAGTTTTTGTCGAAATTGTTGATGATTTGGCCGCTCTGGCTGTCGAAAATTTTATTGCACACCCCACACATGCACTCCTTTTGGGTGAGATGTTTGAGGTGGAATTTCGCATGAAGTTTTATTTCCACATCCGTCTGCAAGGTCTGACAGCAAATGATGCAATTCGCAGGAAGGGAAATCTGCGAATTGGGCTTTGTGGGACTGGTACTGTGTTGTAATTGATGGGTGTAGAATGATTGCTCGTCGCTTAAAACCGATTTGCACTGGACGCAACAATTGCCTTCGACGATTTTACAATGCGTGAGTTTGTGGTCAGCAAGGGTCAAAGTTGAGGAGTAGATCTCGTCGCAAATGTTGCATTTGTGCTTGCCTTTGCCGCAAGTCACTTGGTGGGTTTTCATGTGGTTTTCTAAATCGGTGCGTGATTTACAGTACTCGTTGCAATAAGCACACTGAAGGCTCACGGGACCGATCTTGTTTTTGCTGTGGTGCAACTTTTTATGGCTTATTAGGTCGGATTCAGAAGTTATATCACTGCGGTTGCAAATATCACAAGTGTAGACCGAGTCTAAACTGGGGTCCATTGACACGTGGTCGGGAGTTACGATTTTTGGAAATATGAAACTGGGGGATCTGGACGGATTCGGGTTCATTGCTGAATCCAAAATGAATTTCTCACCCTGGAACAGCAAAATTAACAAAATCAGGAGACGAATACAATATTGTAATTACAGTCCAGTAAAATTAAACTGTAACTTCAAAAAAGTTCCGCTCAACCTGGACTTTTGTGGAGACTGTGGGTTTCGGTTTTTAGAGAGCAAAAGTGAGCGGATTTTAGTTTTTTCCAAATAGCTCGCAAATTGAAACAAAAACCACTCCCTAAAATCAATTTATTCATTCGACATACTAAGATCTCGAAAATTATACATTTTTTATTATAGAGAAAAATTTAATTTATAATATTATATATAAAAACGTTTTCTAGACTTTGTTTCGTTGAATAAATCGATTCAAAGATGTACCCTTCTGAGATGAAAAATTATCTCTTTTATTGGGCCATTAGAAATATCAGGAGAATCATAAAATGTTTTGATTTGAATTTATGTACATATATTTTACATGTTAAGATTGATTGGTACGCATCTGAAATTGAAATTTAAAACAATTTTTTTAATGTTGTATAAAATGTTGTTTATAGGGTTGGTAACAAATAGTTCAATTTTTTTATGTACCTAGTCATAAAAAATATTTAAAATTTATTGATAAATGCCTACAAAAATCTTTGTATTTGAATTGTGCAACTAGCAATTTAACCCTCCATTAGTCACGCCATCTAAAGTAACATACTTGGTCGCGCTGTATCTGTCAGATACATGCTTTATAATTTATATTTTTTAAAACAATTTTACGAAGAAAATAATTATTATCGTATTTTATTTCAGTAAATATTATTGCTTCAAAAAAAGCTTATTACTTTAAGAATTGATTAGATTTATTCAGATGAATCTTGTGTATTCAAATCTCTTTAACATCTTCTAGATTACAAAATCAATTTTTTCCCCTATTCATTGTAATAAAATCAAAAAATTATACTTTTCACAGACAATAAACACTTAGAAACACATGAACATGGTTCTATGACAGAAAGTAAGTAAAGCAGGTAGTGAAGCACGGGATAATACATACAAGTGCGCCAAGTCTGTTGAATACACTTTTTGGTACCTGCACAAATAACCGTGCCAAAAATAAAAATTTCAACTTGTTTTTCCAGAAACACAATTAAAATATATTGGCCAAGGAATAATCTTCATCTCAAGTTCAGGGTATTGGCAGTTTTGAAAATATCTACAAAAAAATGTATCTGTGAGATACATGCGCAACTAACGGAGGGTTAAATAAAAAAGTACTTGGAATTTAAAGATAAAAGCCCCAAAAACTATTTTTAAGTTGTACATTTAGGTTTTCTTTTCAGAAATTTGGTAAAAAGTGTAAAATACAACCCTTTTAAATTATACAACCAATTATTTAAATAAAAAAATCAAAGTTTGATGTTAAAAACGCCAAAAAACAACTTTGGCAATGTCTAAGATTATACTTTCTAAATTGTATAACTGTGCAATTTAAATATTTGATGAAAAATCAAATAATTAAGGCATTTTGGTAGTTATACAAAAAGCTCTGAGTTTTAGAAATTTTTATCAGTTATACAATCCTGAGCCAACTATTTAAAACGGTTCGGTACCGTTTTAACGGATTTGTCCAAAAATTAATCGCAATATTTTTTCAAAATAATAAAGAGATTTGGTCTAGTAGTGTTCATAACATGTTAGAAAAATAATAAAAATTTTTAATAAAAAAAGACTTCAAAGTTACTCTAAATTAAGAACCGACTTCAAAACCTTTTTTTATTAAAAAATAAAAGTTGATAACAAAAAGCAAAATGGTTAGACTTAAAGAAAATTGTCGAATTTACAACATTTTATGCCACTACTAGCTCAAACCTTTTCATTATTTTGAAAAAATATCGCAATAATTTTTGCCAAATGACTACCAAACCGCCCTAAAAATGGTGATTAAAATAAATAATCCAAAAACGCTTTTTAATGTTGTTCAACAAATTCTTTAGATGTAAAAAATCGAAATTTGATTTAAATGCTTCACAATTTTTTTACGAGTTCTATAACTGTAAATATTTAAATAAAAACGCTGAAATTTAATAAATAATAATCAATGCTTCAAAAAAATAATTGTTTAAAATACAATTGTATTTTATTTGTACACCAACTATTGATATAAAAAAAATCTGATTTTTGATAACAGAATGACAAAAAAAAACACATTAATTTGAAATTGTATAAAAAAGCAAACAATCAATTATTTATTTAAAAATAACTTAAATTTATTGACAAATTTTCAAAAAAACTACTTTTTTGAGTTGTACTATTTAAAGACTTTATTTGAAGGAGAAATCCTTTAAAAACGTATTTTCGGTAGTTATGCTGAAAACCATTTAAAAAATCCTTGAATAGAAAGTATACCAATTTTAGGAAAATTGTTAAGAGCAGCCAAATTATTTTTTTTTTTTTTAAATACTATTCGAATACTTTTGAAAATACGATCATCTTATATCATTGCACCAAATATCTTATTTTACAAATAAAATTACAATTATATTTTAAATTTTCTTCAATTTCCCTTAGAAAGAAAAAAAAATCGGTATTTCCGGTTATACTGTAACAACCGCTCACTTCATTTTTTTTAATGGTCGCCTATAATTTCTTATATATTAGATTGTTTTTAAAAAAATAACATTATTTTATTTTATTTCCAGCTTCGAAAATATTCCGTCTTTTTCTAAGTTTTATCAGTTTCAAGATCCCACATAAAAATTTATTTTTAAAAGACTATTAAGAAAAAAAATCAAATTTTACTCAAGATTATTGTTAAAACTTCTCTTATTTGAAGATAATTTGAAAACCATTAATGTAGACTCGAGCATTTACAGCCTGTGATAAATATTTTTTTTTAATTCACAATGTAAATTTTAAAAATCTTTCAATATTTTGAAAAAAAAATCTACAATAATTGTGTATAAATTTTGTCTAAGTTAGTTTGTTGTGAGAGTCTTTATTCGTACTTTTTATAATACGTTTAAAACATTTACCTAAATAAATGGTTTCATAAAAATTTATTCAAAATTTTTTCGAAAAGTTACCTTTTGAAAATTTTCAGAAAATGTACAAAAATTCAAACCATAATATTTTATGGTTCTAGATAACATTTCTAATGGCCCAATAGAAGGGGCGTCTAGTGCTTACATTTTAAAAACGATTAATTTTATAAAACTAAGTTTAAGGATCATTTTGGTGCATAACCTTATAAACTCCAATTTTTTTCAATAATAAAAAATGCATAATTTTCAATATATTTGAATGACACTAAAATTCGTCCGTAAAAAAAACAAAAGCCAAATCAAAAGTGCATTTGAAAATATTTTTAAGACATCTGAACAAGGTTTCCACAAAAATCCATCTTGGTCAGACCTTTTTCCTAATTTTGCAAATTTTTTGTCAAATTTTACTAAGCTACTGGATTAATAATTTATATGAGTCGAAAATGTATCTAAATATTTTCTTTATTTTTTTCAAATTGTAAATACAAACAATGCCATTGAAAAGTCGACAATTTTACGCCAAACCGTTTTATTGGCGCAACAGCTGAATAAACCATATGTAACTCACCTCTTTGCTTTCATTGTGCTCCTTCAAAATATGTATATACTGCGAGTATTGATCTTTGAAAGTTTTGTGGCAGAAAGTGCACTGAAAAATCATATTATACTCTCGAAATCTCGCATCAATCTCCGTTTGGTACTGTGTTCTTAACAGCTGGTTAGTCCCAACACAGGGTGTAAACTGCTGATAGTGTTTCATCGAAATATGCAGTTCTGCCGAAAGTCGATCATGAAAAACCTGATTTGTGCATAGATAACATTTGAAATGCTTGCATTCATCGCTGTGTTTATTCGTGAGATGTAACTGCATTGAGATTTTCGTATCGAAAATATCGTTGCAGATTGAACACTTGAAAACGGAAACGACGTGGACTTCCAGTAGGTGTTTTTGTAACTCTTCTAAACGTTCGAATGATTTTTTGCAAGTGTAACAGCAACGTCCAGGTACTTGAGCAATGGCATGACTAAAAATATGATTGGTGAAAGACACAGGATCGCGTCCTGGTTCTCCGCAAACGGGACAAAATCCCAGAAGGGAATTATTCGATGAAATCACGTGTGATTCCATATGGTGAAGAAAACTTTTGAAATTTGGCAGTTGGGCATAACAGCAGGAGCAAATACAGGGTTTATCGTTGGAATCATACGGACTTATCGCCGATGGTGAATGTTCCTGTTTTTTCTTCTTTGATGATTTCTCTCCACTTTCTTCGCATTTCTTTTTGCGACTCAAATCCGTTGGTTGCGTTTGAAACGGCGAGTAACTCTTCTCAATTCCCATGAAATTCACAGGATTTGGAGACAATGCTGGACGCCAATGCACATTATTTATGTGGTTTTTCAAATTTTGGATTGAGTCTAATTGCATCGTGCATCTATCACAGGCGTAGGTTGGTGTTCCGTTTTGACAAATTTCCTGTTTTGGAGAAGTTTGAAGGACAGGTGATGACACTGAAGTTGAAACACCGTTTGGAACGTCACGATGGGCAATACTTGTGTGTTGGTACATTAATTCCAAACTGGGAAATTCTTTCGAACAGTACATGCACACGATTTTTAAGTCTTCGATTTGGTTTTGGTATTCCGAAAGTGGCTCAGGAGTTTGGCTTAAGGAGGAGTCCGTGTCGCTGTGCACCATTGCCATGTGACTCTAAAAAAATTTCAGAGTGTACCAAATCTTAAATTTTTGACTAATTAATTGTTTCATTCTTTAGTAATAAATCGTTCACAATTAGTTAATACGTAAATAAATTTTAAGAAGAAAAAAACCAAAAATAAACCAAGAAGTAAATAGATAAAAAATAGAAAGTTGAATACCCAAATAAAAGATGTAACAGAAAGTCAGTGAAAATCAAACTGAAAAAAGACAATTAAATAAGTGGTGTGACAAAGACTGTGAACAGGTTTAAGCATATAGAATAAAAGCAAAAAAAATGTTGAACCAAAAGAAAAAGGAAAAAAAAATCAAAGCAATAAAAAAACACAATTCAAGAGTACCAAAACATAAGAAAAACAAGGATCAAGACTGAAGAGCACCCTTTTATGTAAAAAGCAAAAAAAGCTCCTAAAAATAGATGATAAAAAAAGTGTAACTAAATAAAAGAAAAAAAACAGAAGACGAAACATATACAGTTACAAAAAAAGTATGAAAGATAATATAACTTTAAGTAAACTACGAAGAAGTAGAAGAATACATACCAAAAAATAACAAAAGCAAAAAAGAACCTAAAAGATTTGGAAAAAAATATTAGAAAACTAGAGTAAATAACAATATGTGCCCATGACGTACACAAAAACGTACTCAAAGAAAACTCTAGCAACTACAGGGCTACGAAAAATAGCACTCTTATAATGTACCTAATGTTTAAAGTTACGGCGAAGTTAGACAAAATGATAAATAAATACCATATCAAGAACAAAATAAAAAAATTGGTTTTATTCTGCTTCCGATAAATTCTATAAATGGAAAACAATTTTAAATATTAACCCGATTATTAAATCATCTGTAACTAGAATGACACTTCATTTTACATGATTTGACAGGCAATTTATTATGAGATAAGTAAACTTTCAATGAGCGAAACTACGTTAAAAGCCGAAGTTTAATGGATAAAGTCTCAAAAAAGCATATTCTACTTTCAATACCAAACATTAAAAATAATCTGAGAAACCATTATTTTTTGAGTATGTACCTCACAAACTATAATGAGTCAATTGTAGGTGTTCTAGCCGCATTGTAAGTCTTAGGAGCACCTTGAATCAATTGTAGATCTTCAGCAGCAACACATACTCTATTGACTCAACTTAAGATTTTAGGTGGTCTCAAAAAGTCTCTTGTAATTCTACTATAAGTCTTTACTAATAAAAAAGCTTTCAGTTTATTATTGGTCTATTTTGTAGTACAACAGCCTGTCGATTACTTCCTCTCTGTGTCTTTGCTAGCCCCACATTTTATGTATTGACTCCACAGTCGGTCCAAAAGATTCTATATATCTCATCAGCTTAACAGGACCAAATTATTTAAAAAAAATATTCGATAATTTGTGAATTAATTTACACAATCATAGACGTATTATTGCATTTTCTAAAATAATTTTAATTTTCTATAAAAATAATTAGATACATACTGTGTAAGCCAATCAAGAGAGCATAAAACAAATGTTTTTTTTTTCTTCAAGACTAGTAACGGAAAACCGACTGTGTTATCACATTAAGGATACTCTGTAGCTATTTCTGCTATATTTTTTACTCGTAACGGACATATATCGTAACGGACTAATTTGCTATCAACATTTAAAATCAAAACATTGTCCTTTTATATTTAAAATTAAAACTAATAGAGCAATGATAATGCTTTAAAAAACTTGAAAATTTAGCCGTTTTTGTTTTGAAGATTTTAAAAATCCGCAATTTTTTAAGTTATAGGGCTAATCATTTACGAAAAGTAGTGACTTTTATCTGCTTTAGGTGTATATAAAACAAGCAATATCAGATTATTTGTTTTGACAAAATTGCAATTTGAATTTTTAATGGCAGTTTTTTTCAGAAGATCTGTATGCCCCATAAATAGTCTAATTTTGATTTTCTTAGGTAGTAAAAGTATAGAACAACAAAATAGTAGTACTATATTTCTATTTTCAAAACCTGTTCGAGAAATTAAGATCAGCCATCTATGGGGCATACAGATCCTCTAAAAGATACTGCCTTAAAATATGGATATATTTATATATTGATATCAATATAATATGTGTTTCCACATCTAAAAAAATATCAATACATCATATTATATATATTAGAGATAAGTTCTTTAAAAATCTCAAAGACACCAAAAACATTTCGCACATACGAGTATATGGAATTTAATAGTATTGAAACAATATACTCGTGTATATGCCACCAAGCTCAATATTATCAAGCATGTTATCATCATGCAATACATAATTATCTATAATATGTTTATAAAAATACTAGTCGGAAGAACATCAAAAGTCTTACAAAAAATAAGATTTTGTTATTTTATTTATAGATTCTAAAAGTATAAAAAATGACCAAAGAGCAATAACAGTTTCTCGGAAATAATTTTACATTTTTTCATTTATTAATAAATTAAGAATTTAAAAAGCAGAAAGCGCAGAAAGAAAAATCTGCCGAAACTGTCTTTTAACGTTAGAGGTTATATAACGTTTTTATGCGGCTAAATAGTTATTTTAAAAATTCAAGAAACACTTACAAAGTACTAAAAACCTATCAAAATTATTTTAAATTTAAATTGCATTCTTATCGCTGAAGATCAAAGTACATATGTCTAGAATTTTTTTGTTTTACTAAATATTGTGTAAGTTCAAAATCCACAAAAGGATACAAATTAAGCACTTACAAATTCTAATAATAATAATTTGCGTGCTAAGGTTTTTTTCGGTCGAGTCTGTAAAGAAAAGAGTCAGTAAAAATGTATTGAATTCGATTTTGATTTTACGGTAATTCAAAACTTTTTTTTATTAAAAATTAAAAGTCAACAAAAATTTTGAAAAAATTCACATATGATTATCTAGTGTAAGAGTACATACTGTCCAAATTTAAAATTATCTTATTAACATGCAATTTTTTGGCTTTTATTTCGAGTAGTGCTATTGCCGTATTAATGTCGGCTTGATCTACTCCGAGAAGGCTAAATAAATAACCGTACCAATGACTGGCTTCTTATACTTCAAAGAGGTTATAAAAAAAACTTCTTTATTGGGTCAAAACACTTTTTTTTAAATGCATTTTGATATGCTACATTTACTGTAGACGTGTTTTTACGTTTTTTAAGTAATTTTAGTTTAAATATTAATTTTTAATTTTGACATTATAAACGTCTTATTTTCTGATCGGTTTAAGACAAAAATGTTAACTTTTCAAGACAATTTATATACAAAATGCGACTTTGTATTAAAATGAACGACGTTCACTATTCATCAAACAAAAACATGTATAATAGCATAGTAAGATACATTAATGAAGCAGTAAGAGAAGCGTTAGAGGGAAAAACCAGTAGAAGGTAAAAAAAGGAACACCAAAAAATAGTTAAATAAAAATATAGAAAAAGAAAGAAATACTATAAAAAGTAGTTAACGATAAACGATACAGAAGACCATAGACTGTATAGATACTATAAGAGAGAACTAAAAAAAGCTGTAAACAAAGCAAAAAACGATATGTGAAAAAAAGATGTACGCACAATGACAATCATATAAGAGGAGCTAGGCAGACAGAAGCATGGAAAACATGGAAAAGCTTAAGAAAAAAAAAACAAATATGCACCTATACACCTTATTAACTTAGATAGTTGGAAAGACTACCACACAAAACTTCTTACCGAAGACTGACGAATATTTCTAGATTGTGACAACAGTTTCACTTAGGACTCAAGTTTTAGTGAAGTCTACTTGATTACGGTAGAAGAAATGAAGAAAAATCTAGCCTCTATGAAAAACAGTCGTGCTCCAGAACCAAATGTTGTACCCATTGAATTGATAAAACATACATTAGACATTCTCACAGAACTCCTTAAGTTGTTTTCACATGTTTTTTGAGAGGAGATGAAATACCAGAAAAGTGGAAAACAGCGTACATATTAAACATACACAAAAAGAAAAATAGAAAAAATGTACTAATTATCGAGGGCTGAGTATTCACTCTCCAGATTGTATAGAAAAATAATTAAAAACAGAATAAAAAATGAAATAGAAGATATAGAAGATCCATATGGTTTCCGTGCTGGTCGATCTACAAATGATAATATATTTGTCCTTAAACATTTCGTAGAACAAACAAAAGCGTAAAAACTCATCTTGTTTTTGTAGATTTACAGAAAGCTTATGATAGCGTACCCTTAGTCAAACTCTGCAAAGCAATGAAAGACGCTGGAGTTAAAGATATATACATCTAAGTAGTCAGGTCCCTATATTCTAATATTACCAGCTGTGTAGAAGTCGGCACTAAACTATCTGACATGTTTCCAGTTACCAAAGGCTTGCGAAAAGGGTGTGCTATTGCCCCCACATTATTTAAAATATATTTAAACGCAACATTAGAGCGCTGGAAAAAAACCTGCTGCAATATGGGAATATCTACCGAAAACAGTAAACTTTTTACTTTACATTTCGCTGATGACCAAGTCATCGTGGCAGAAAACCATGACGATATCTCATATAGGCTAAGAAAATTAGAAGAAAAATATCAGAAGTGGAACCTTGCAGTTAATACAGAGAAAACAGAGTACGTAATAGTAGCCCGAGAAGCCTATGTTCCAGCTTAAAACTGGAACTATAAAAAAAGACGATTGTTACAAATATTTCGGAGTGAAGATTACAAGAGAGAAAACGTGTGAAAAAAAAGCCAAATTGAACAAAGAAGAATTGTCAGAAGGTAACTGAATTCGGTACTATAGAGTAAGCAGATAACTAAACATACTAAACGACGAATATATAAAACAGTAGTTGAAAACATTGTAACATATAAGGCTGAAACATGGACTACACCACCCGCACTCAAGAAAAAGTTGTTAGCAACAGAAATGAACTATTGGAGAAGAGCCTGTGAACTAGCATTAAAGGACAGAGTGAGAAATAAACAAATAAGAGAAAAAATAGGAGCTGGAATAACTATACTCGACACTATAGAAGCTAAAGTTTTAAGGTGGTATGGGCTCTGTAAAACGTTCCGAGCGATGGCCAAAGAAAATAATGAAATGGAGACCAACCAGAAGAAGGAAAAGAAGGAAAACGCCATGAAAAAAAAAATTAAACAAAGAACATTGTGTAGATTGAGATTTGTCTATTGTGCGATTCAGTTACCTTCAAGGGTAGCTTTTATGTAAGAATTTACGACACCCATGTGAAGATGTCAACTTGTAATATAAAATCCAATTTTCTTAAAAAACTAATAAAAAATAAAGTAAAATTACAGACTAATTTCTTGATACATTTTTGATTAATTCTTCTAGAAATTAAAAGATCAAAAATTATACTGGAATACTGCATATATATATATATATATATGCAGTATTCCAGTTACATGCATTTCCGGTCAAGCCGAGAGCCGAATTTTTATTTAAAAAAAATTTGCATGTATTTTATGTAGATTTAGTTTAAACAACAGTTTACCTCGCGCTATTCATACTTTCTCTAAATTCAGTTCAGGTTACAACAAACCTCAAAAGACCGGTAAAAATAGTTCGTTATAAATGGTATATTTACAAGACGTATTATACACAAAATTGTAATTTAAACTGTTTAGAATAGTTCGTTATAACCGGATACTACTGTATTATATAACGGTGACAATACTAATAAAGCACCCTGGCATATGTAAATAAATCTTAATTTTATTTTAAATTTTTTATTAATTTAGATTGAGTATAAAAAACCCAAAAAATAAAGTATAAAAAATATTTTTTAATTACTCAAAAATAAATGTTCGAAATAATAACAAAAAAAGTCATACTAGTAAGTTGTATTCACTAGGTAATAAGCTGAAATCTGAGTTTAAACTTATAAAAGAAAATTTTGAGTTTTAGGCGTTTAGTTGTTCGCTGTAATCAACAAAATCTGTTATATTAAATAATACAATCCCATATGGAGTGTATTATTAAAAAATATACATATCATTTTAATCTCCATGTAAAATCTAGCAGGCTGCGAATACATTTGAATATTTTAATCCTCGTTGTCAATTATATCTGTATATCAGCCGTGTGGATATTTAAAATGTTTGTTTTAAAATTGTGGTAAAACTTTGTGATTAAGTCATTAAGCGTCATATCTTACCTGTAAAAGATCCGGCTTTCCAAAAGTTTCAGGACAATGAGTGCACCGGAAAAGTCCGGGGCTAGGGGTGCTTCCGCCACTCGTGCGACTTCCGGACCTAGATTCTTGTTTCAAGTGACTTTGCTGATGTGATGAGAGTGCTGCAGCGGTGTTATAACCCCTATTGCATGTACCACATTTATATGGTTTGCGGCTATCATGTGTTTTCATATGAATTTTAAGATGATCACTGAAAAAATCGAATAAAACAAATATACCGTAAATCGCATTTATAATAAAGTGATTAAGTAGAAACCGCGAACTCCTCCATTAATCACACTAATTAATAATTAAAATATCTCAAGATCTTGTTCTTGTTGGAATAATTGCTCGGTGCGACAACGTTGGAAATTTTACGTTTCACACGGTAGCTGCATGCCAGTCTAGTTTTTGAAAAGTTTTCCTCACCTTCGTGAAAATGCCGATTCGCACTGTTGGCATTTGTATTTTTTATCCCCAGTGTGGAGCTTCGTGTGACGATCTCGCGACCGCTTGTGCTTGAAAAGTCGGGGGCAATAAGCACAAGTGAATTGCAGATGGTCGGTATGACTCTATAACAAATCAAATTTTTTTGCTTTCTAAATTAAACCAGAGTCATGTGTGGAACTTGTCCAATTCACTCAACGTGACATGTTCTATCATGGGTTACAGTCCAACCTTTGACTTCACAAATGGTTATGGTGATTGTCGCGTGGCCATAATAACATAACTCGACTAAACTAACCGGGTCTGAGATATACTTAATCAACATTTTACACCGGCTATGTTTTGAATTGTTTCACACGTTATCTGTTCACCTCTCGTATGACGATTTGCATATGTTCCTGCACAATTATTTTTATGGCACTTGAACTGTTTGCAGCGCAAAATCCTCGCAAAATTTAAAACCCAATTTTAGTGCATGAGAAAACTGCCACAACTTTTAACATTCCAACCCAAAAATGTTAACAATTCGAAATCCGTAGTGGAGTAAAAGTCGAGCGAAAACTCGCTGAGTTCTCAAGAAAAAAATAACTAACATAGAACAACATCAGACCTATACCTACTACCATATTTTTCATTTAATTTACCACCACAAAAAAACATCTTTTACGACCTTTTCACTACCTGAAAAACCTCAATTTTAATAAAAAAAATACTAAAATTTTAACGCAATTTAACGTTTTTCAATTTTGCTAAGGCCATGTCTTCGTAATTAGTAAACCTATCGCAATATTTTTTTTAAACAGAAATATACCTAACCAATATCAACTAAAGAATTACGTTAAATAAAATTTAAATACTTCGTAAAAATATATATAACTGAGAAAACCTAATTTTTGGAAACACAATTTTAAGTAAGCAAGAAAGTTTTTTATTTAAAGAAAACATAAAACGCGAATCAAATAAAAACAAAAAATTAAAAAAAAATATTGTGAACAGTTCTTGCATTGAATTAATTAAATGTTGATAAACAATTTTCTAAATATTCATTATATTCATTTTCATTGCATAGATGATAATAAAAAGCGTTCCAAAAGACCTGGAATCTCAATTAACCATGAGAGAAAGAGATAGATTTAGTGGTCATGTTTGAGATTGTCTTAAAATCGAATATCAATTTTTTCTCATTTGGTTCGTCCCTGAAAAACTAGTATTAAATTGTTCTTATTGTAACTGTTGCTGACTGTATCCTGTTTAGCTTATTTCATAGCAGAATTTTGCACAGTTATTTCTGACAGTTTAGATGACAGTAATTAATAATTTCAAATAAATAAACCTCATTTTTGTCTAAGCCTGCTTTAATTCTACGATTTTGGATCGCTTAAGTATATAAAAAAACAAAAAACTATAGAAATATGTACAAAGTAGCCCAATCAAAACTAAACAAGCAAGTTTCTAGATATTTCTCTAAATTTTTTTTTTTTTGAAAATTGGTTACACAGGTCGATTGTTTTATAATAAGGGTAATATCAACATTAATAGTTCATCCTTTTAGCCTAAGTGCATACCACTTTCAGATTTTGAAATGGCAAGTTTTGTCAACATCAATGAAACGGTAATTAAATTCTCTTCATAAAGGCGTTTTTTATTAAATGCTACAAATCAAAATTTTCAAATGTGACTCCATTCTCTAAAACATTTATTTTTTATTCTTTAACAAAAAAAAACGTTAAAAAATGTTTCACTATCTTTGCTACAAAAAAACAATATTAGTGAAAGTCTTTGTTAAAAGAATAAACCAAATAAATATAAAAGATAATATATAAAATATAAAAGATAAAAAAACCAGATTTGTCATATACAAATGTTTATAGTTTTTGAGATACACGATGTATTACAACACTGATTTTAAACAAAAATTTTTACATCGTATATCTCAAAATTGAGGCTATGACTGGTATAATTTTTAAACAATTTTGTTAATTTCTAAACAAATTTTAAACATCCTGTATATCTGATTTTAACATTAAAACTCTATCATTAAATAAATTTTTTGCATATTCTTCAACCAAACAGTGTATACCAAAAAAATTGCTATATTACATCGTATCTCGTTTAAAAAAAAAAAAAATTCGAAACAGATTAGGAAAAATATTATTTTCAGAGCATGGCGTCACTTAAAAATTCAAATTTTTCATAACTCTAAAACTGTATTATTAATTTTCAAAACTTAGCACTTTGCATCATTAGTAAAGAGATAATTGTATTCTGTCAGTTTGGAAACCATGCTAATGTGTTTTTTTTATTGCCAGCTCCCATAATTTTTTTAACTGTTAATTTGCCAATTTCTACTTAATAATGTCTTGCTCATAACACTTAAATAACATAAAAATTGCATCACCTAGAAGAAATAGGTAGATTTCAACCAAATTTAGTAAAAAGTTTGTCTAGTTAAAGATAACAAATAATTAAAATAAAGGCATAATTTTTTTTAAGTTGCTAGATGTTCCAAAAAATAAAGAATTTGAAACATAGCGGGCAAAATTGCAAAAAAAAACAAAAGTATCGTTTCGGTTTTTTGAAATTCTATCCAAAAAAATTTATCAAATATTTATAACAAAATTTTTTTAAATAAATTTCTCCATCTTAAAAAAATAAAGTGTAAAAAGTATAAAGCACATTTTTTAGCATATTCACAGAATTTATTATTGTTTCATTTAAGCCAATTTTAATCAAAAACGGAAATTGTAAGATCTTGAAATAGTACTTAAAATAGTAAAATTGAAATAGTACTTTTTTTAACTGCAATACAAATATAGTAAAATATGTTTATTAAGATCGGAATGGTTCATAATAATTATAAAAATATAATTATACCAATGATAATAATCTTCCAAAAGCGTAAAAAAATGTGTCGTAAGATTCTCTATATCGACAGTAAGTTTCAACAAGTTTTACATACATATACCGAAACATTTTTTTAACTCTGAACATAGATAGTCCCTACGTTCATTTTTAAAAGAAACAGATCAACTGTATTAAAAGTTTTTGCTATGCAACCAGGTATACGTGCTTACCGCAAATTGTCAAAAAAAAAAACAACAAAATAACAAGTGACAAAGCAAAACACGTTAATTTTCGCGAAATTTATTAATCAACTAACAGAAACAAAAAAGAAATCTTATTATTATTTTAACAAATATTCGAAATGGTCACCTTCCTGTTCGAGACAATATGCCAGTCTATGGTGAGAATCTTGAACAGAATTTCTAATAAAATTTAGAAAGAGTGCATTACAAGTGTGCATTATTCGATTTTTGAGTTCTTCAATATTATTAAGCATGACATCACTATAAATTTTGTTTTTAGTTGCTCCCAAAGAAAGAAATCATTCGGAGACATATCCGGTGACCTAGGTTTTTTTCATTTTTTTTTTTTTTTTCATTTTATTTAACCCTCCATTAGTCGCACCATCTAATGTAACATATTTGGACGCGCTGTATCTGTCAGATAGATGCTTTATGATATACATTTTTTAAAACAATTTTTCGAAAATTTTTGTAATTATTATCGTATTTTATTTCAGTGAATATTATTAATTAAAAAAAACATATTACATCAAGAATTTATTAGATTTATATTCAGATAAATCTTGTGTATCTAAATCTCTTCAACATCTTCTAGCTTACATAATTCAAATTTTTGTGCTACTTATTGTAATATAATCAAAAAATTACGCTTTTCACAGACAATAAACACTTATTAGAAACACATGAACATGGTTCTATGACAGAAAGTATGTAAAGCAGGTAGTAAAACACGGAATAATATATTATAAGCCCGCTAAATCTGTTGAATACACTTTTCGGTTCTGTACAAATAACCGTGCTAAAGATAAAAATTTCAACTTCTTTTTCCAGGAATATAATTAAAATACATTAGCCATAAAATATGTTTCATCTCAAGTATAGGAGATTGGCAGTTTTAAAAATATCTTCAAAAAAATGAGGCAAGTATTTGCGAGATACATGCGCGACTAACGAAGGGTTAAATAACGCGTGATGATTGCCGTGGAATAAGAAGGGGCCCCATCCATTTGGAACCAGACCTCATTGACAATAAGATTTTAAATTTGAGGTGATACTTGTGTTTGAAGTAATTCCAAAAAACAATTTGCATTTAAATTTCCCTGAATAAAAAATAGACTATTCAATGTGTCATTGATCATTCCTGTCCACATATTAAATCCACGGTTGTACTGAGTCTTTGTTAAATTTTGTAGGTATGAATTAGAGCTTGACCAATATCTGTAACGAAAAGGAGAATAAAAGAAAAGAGGTATAAAGTAACAAGTGAAATCAGTGAGGACTACCCGATAATTTTGAGAATTTTCACCGTTAAGTGAAAATGATGCTTTTTCTGAAAATATTATTTTTTCTAATATTTCTTCATGGTTACTTTTAAACTAAACGTTTTTTCGCAAAAATCTGTTCTTTTCATATTTTTTTTCATTACTTAGTTGCTGATGATTTGTAAATTTGTATGCTTTGTAATTAAATTCCTTTAAAACTCTTCGGATTGAGAAATAATAAGGTATTCGGTTGTCATTCTTAACGAAGACAGAGGGTTTCTTCTGCATAACATAAGATGTTGAATTTGTTTTCTTCTGTTAAGATATAGCTGGTTCTATTTATTTTTGTTGTGTTTATACTCAGCGCTTCCGTGTGAATTAAATTTCGAAATAATGTTGCTTATGGCCCCGATCAATAAAATTGGTCTATCGGGATAATAAACTGAAAAATCGTCGCAAACCCCTAATGCTTTGATTGGCATGATATAAGTTAATTATTCGTATTTTGTCTTCAGTTGAATACAACATTATTATTGCACAATATTAATTTCAACTTCAATTTACTAAAATTATTTTGACGTAAGATACCTAATTCGATATTAGTATTACATTATACTGTTGATGTTGATCTGTTTCTTTTAAAATTGAACATAAAAACTATGTTCAGAATTAAAAAAATGTCTCGGTATGCTTTTGTCATTAAAAATGTCCCAAAGTTATTTTTTTATCGAGGGTTTTGTTGTACAGCTGTATAAAACATTTTGATCTCAATAATAAACTAATTACTTACTGGTCTAATTATATGGTGAAAGCTCATAAATCTTCCAAGACCAATACCAATAATATAGATACTTTTTTCAATTAAACTATGGTAGTGGTATAGACCAGATTATAAAATTTTAGTGTTAGTCGATTTATTTTTTGTGCTAAGTGCTTTAACACTTATAACATTTACTAGAATTTCAGTAGCATTTTTTAAGTGATTGATGAAGGTAATTCAGAAGAATTGAACGATAGAATATGGGAAAGCTTTAGGATTGGTATAATAAGTAATAACACCAGAAACATTTAAGCAAATTTTAATTTTTTTAATGTATTTTTGTTTTCTTTGTGATAATTAATAAGTGTCAAACTCGTAGAATTCAGAAAAGTTGTCCAAATATTTTATTAGGTTACATAAGTTTTACTTACATTGATTCCTAAAAGATGCGTATTTTCAAACAAATAATTACCTTTAAGAAAAATGGTCTTAGTTGAAAAAGTGATTAACCTAGAACGATTTGATCTACCAGTTCTGAGATATCTGTATAATCGAGTCAAATGATTCACACAAAAATTCTTAACCCCCTAAAATAAATCTAGGAGATGTTTCCAACTGTTCTTTAAGTTAATCTTTTAAAAAGGGGCTAGTATCCAATAGTAGAAATGCACAAATCAAATCTTCTAAGTAGAAAACGAATACCTATGAGGTAAAAAAATGTTTGTTCACAAGTTTTTTAAAATTTTAAATTTCATAAAAAAACTTTGAAGTCGGTTCCGATTTTAGTGTAACTCCAAAAATTAAAAATTTATAGCAAAAAGCAGCTAGGTAGAAGGTAGAACATGAGAACAAATGCCAAATTCACATTGACAATAACAAAATTCTTTTGGTAAATACATAACAAATCTAGGTGTATAATACTGAAGCCCAGAAAAAAAATATTTGTCAGCTTGATATTTTAAACATATTATTTAATATTTTGCTACTTACTTGTTCCGTTATCAAATTCCTATCTTGTATAGCACAGATAAATATACATTTATACAAGATGAGTATTTTAATTAAAAAAATATCTAATTAGATGTATCAAAATATAAAAAAAGGTTCTCAATTGGACACATTGTTCTTGTGTCTTCTCAATTTTTTCTTTTTTTTTCAAATAGAAACTTATCTATTATAGTAATAGCTCGTTATAGTGACTTAAAACAAGGAATATACAATTTTATATTTTGGTAATCTTAAATGAAAACGCAAAAAAATACAAAATAGTGCATTTTACAACAAGAAATAAAAGTAATGTTTTTTCGTGAGATGAGGGTTTGAGAAAAACAGTCTCATAAACAAAAAAAAACTTATTTTCTTACTTACTAAAAACTTATTAATAGGTAAATGCTATTTATTAAATTAATCAAACTGTTAATGCCATGTTACTGCAAATTTATTTAGTTTTTACGCGTTTTGTTAGTAACATGCATTTTCATCTCTAGTTAAAAAAATTATATTTTCACATCAAGTTTATAATAGTAGCAAAAATACCAAAATACGTACTTTCGCATGATTAGAAAAAATTATTTATTATTTCCTTTTTTAGATTTAAAATTGTTGTAAATATTAGTCCATTGTTTTCTAACAAAACACCTAATTGAAATTCATCTTATTTTTGACATTTTTTTAAACTATTTCCGGGGTATTTTATGTTCTTTTTTTGTTTTGCTACTGAATCACATTTACCAGATTATCACAATGCAAGACTGTATACTAGTCATATTTCTTGTTTTGAAACTCTTCTAATGAATTATTAGATGCATGCATTTGAAAAAAAAGATAGTGGTTTCTCCCGAAAATAGAAAAAAAATTCATAAAAACGTAGAAACAAACTGTCAAATTTAAAACATGAGAAATGCTTATTTTTTTAGTTCAATTGATAAGATTCAAGTTATAAAATTCATTCTAATTAAAATACGCACTCTGTATACAGGTGTTCCTCAAAAACTTTCCTTTCAATATAATTTCAACTCCTTTTTTAATAGTATTAACCATTTTTATAACTTGTGATAACAGTAGTTTTTGTTAAAGTGTAACTGTTTTTTTTTAATCTGTATGAACACTTTGTTTGTATTTTTCGTGAAATTTATGCCAAAAAAAATTAAAAAGCTAAACAGAATTGAAAAGAAAATCGAATGCCCTTTAAAATGATGTATCATTCGATACCCTTTTCCATTCAAGATGTTAAATTTAATCAAATCTTTGAAGAACATTTTGGTTTTTTTACATTAAAGCGAAGAAAACCTGTGTGAAAAATAGTTATCGGTGAATCACCCTACACAACCTAACCTCTTCCTTCTCCGAAAAGTGTAAAGGGTCAGGTCAGGTCACACCGGGCCATAATGAACCATGTAAGTCCCTTCTAAATCTTGCCTCGAATCAGCGTAGCTCAATTGCAGAAGACTGCACTCATTAGTCATTAACGTATTCTTGATTCAAGAGATATAGGGCTTACTAATTAAGTCGTAAAAACTATGTAAATAGGCATTAAATTAAGTAGCCGTGGCGTTGATACATGTTCAAGGGCACAGCTGCACTTTTGTGATCAATTAGTAACGAAATGTTAACATAGTTGTCCAGTTGGACAACGATTAGTTATTTTACGCTTTGTTATATCGAAAACAAAGCTGGTCGACTGTATCAAAGCCACGGCTACTTAATTTAATAACTGTTTACATAGTGTTTACGACTATTTTACTTTTACGACATTTTAATTGGCGAGCCCTATATCTCTTGAATCAACTGTCTGACATGGTTTTCGATGGTTTCGATTTTAAGGTACCAAAAATATTGAATATTGAAAATTAAAAAAAAAGCAGAATGTTACCTCATTTATTTTATTAGGTCGATTTGGCATAAAACGCCCCATGAATATCCTCGGATGTGTAAAAGAACCTGACCTGATAGAACTTATCTGCTAGGAGTATTTATTTCCATAAAAAGTAAGACAAATCTGAAACCCAATGTTTCGTTCAAGGATTTAAAAAAAGTTAATTTATAAAATATTTTTACTAACGTTTAGACAAAATCTTTTTAGTTTTACCAACTTTTGGCGTACTTCATTTTTTTTTAATTTTTGCAGTTGGTAACATTGTAAGTTATTGTTGTGTGGGTATTATAAAGTATGTAGAAAATTTAATTACGCATAGCAAGGATTTTGCGCCTACTTGTGTCATCTTACGCCGCCCTTTATAGTCCCAAAGCAAAGATATTATCAAAAAATTTGAGTTAAAATATGTTATAGCGCTTTGTCGCCTCAAAACTTCGTCGGTAAGATCAAAGACACCGCCTAGATCCTACTTAGTGCAGTTTATCTCACATGGCCGTAACCACTTGTCACGTGACTAAAATACCCGAAATTTTAATTAAACGCGTGTGTGTTGTGTTATAGGTTTGATTGTGAGGAAATAAATACCTGTTCGTGCTCCCTGAGCTGTTTCTCTTTTAAATAATTTTCCCCACATACCGTGCATTTGTACGGCCCGGGTTTGGTATCTTGATCTTGATCTTGAGTTGGTTCTTCCGATCCTTGAACAAGATCGTCGAATCCTTGGACTGTTTCGCCACATCCAGAAGCACCGGATGCTGAACTGGCCCCCGTCTCATCTTCAGCTACTGGAAATAAAGCTATATAATATTTTTTTAAGTCGAAACGGTGCTAGGATTAAAGACTAGGGGAAAAAGCAACTTATTACTTACTTACAAGCAGAATTAGGAAATTATTAAATTGAGGAAACGTTCAAAAAATAGGAGATTCCGACACCTACAAACACCAACCGTGGGAAATCTCTCAATTAGATTGTGAGTAATAAGAGAGGTTTTTTGACTTTGCATTGATAATAGTAACAGTAGTTGGCTTTATACATAGACGAGAGAAAACCCTTTTGACAAATAACTGATATTTCCTATTAGGAAGACGCTACATATAAGTAATGTAGATAAATGACTCCGCATTTCCTTAAGGTTGTTATTTCTAAAAGGGCAGCCTGAATCTCTCCATTTCCATGTGGATAATAGAGTAAAATATCACTTGATAATATGCCGTGCGTTCTTAAATTGAGATGGATTGATATTTGCACCCTCCAACATCTTATTTTCTAATAAAATAAATAAACTAAAATTTGCTATTTTATTCCAAAAATTATTTTGACCCAGAATGCAAAATCTTGTTAAGATATTTCAATGTAATTATTTCCAAACAAGGATAAAATTATTTACTCTAAATTTCAACTTTTTTTAATAAAATCTATTTCAGTTACAACTTGTTTATGGTCTAATTTCAGCGCTTAAATGGCAATAATGTATCGATATAACATCTCATTAAACAGTACGAGTTTCCAATGTTAGTGCCATCAACATATATTTAAATATTTTAATCCAGTTTAGATTTAATCAAAAACAGTTTGTCGGCTTAATATCAAATCCTGATACCTTCATTAAAATACAGGGAATAATAATTTCATTAAATTAATCTATTTGCCTCATTTTTAGAGAAACTTTTATGCGAGCAAAAAATTTATTTTGGGCAAAAATTCAGTGCTCCTTTTTTCTGTACTGAATTTTTTTTACCTGGTACTTTAAACTCCCCATTTTCTTTGGTGGACTGAATTTTTTCGATTAGCAGTTCCAAGCGGCTGCTGTTTCCCTTGAATAACATTTTCATTTTGGGTAAATTTTTCTAGTCACATTTAAATCACAGAACTTCACTCCACTTCACTGTACTACAGGTGTTATTTGTAGAATGTTTCCACGTGTAAAGTCTCGTGCTTACTGCTAGTCTGTGAGCCTCCCTCCACTTGACAAGCAAACTTTGGTTTGTTCTACCAAATATCCTTTATAGTTTTGATGGGGGAAAGGATGGGCTTAAGGATTAAGACACTACCAGTAAAAGGCGGTCTTTTGGTAATATTACTATTAAATAGAAGATAATAGCGTCTTCACTGTCTTATCGACCAATCAATTCGATTTATTATTCTAGAATTGCTCGAAGAGGTGATTACTGAACCAGAAACTTCGGTAATCCGATACTTTCATATGTTAATTACCTAGTTGGGATTTTTTCCCTCACCCAAGATTACTTACAATCGATTTCATTCATGCATCTTCAGATCCTTGCAATTATTGGCCGCCTGTTAATGTGGGCGGAGTTTTCCTTATGACCTTACATTCATTCAAATTCGTGCAAAGCACGCAAAAATCTAGATTATTTCATTTAATTTAATTGGGATGAACACAGACGTTTCTATTTTTTACATGTCGCGATTTCAACACAAAAACCTGAAACGGCTTTTTATTAAAACATTGCTTGTCACCTGTCCACTGTCAAGTTGTCATTTGACCCGCTAAGTGAGTTAAAACTCGACTTTTTCAGGAGTTTTCAGTACATTTTTATTTACACAAAAATAAGACTATCTTCAAGCTGAACCCTTTTACTATAACAATCACATTAAAATCAATTTTTAAAGAAATTTTTTTTATAATATAATATGTCTAAATAAACTATTCCCAATTATTTTTAATGTTTTAAGGGTACCCGTTTCGAATACTTCATCATCATCAGACCTACATCACACATTGTTTCCTCATAATATTATTATTCATTGTACAATTATTAACTAAAATTAATATTAAAAACACTTTTTTCTTGCATGTAATAAAATTTGACAGAAAAAGACGCGATAAAAACAAATTTAGTTCTCGACAGCAAAAAATAAATTATTTAATTAAAAATTGGACTTATTGGCTGATGATGACGAAGTAGTCGAAACCAGTACTCTTAAACTATTAATAAAAAATTATTAAGAAAAGCTTATTTATTAATTCATCAATATATGTATGTCTATAATTAATTCAAATGTGTTGGAAAAATTATTAAAAAAAAATTGTTGTTTATACTCCAAAATAATGTTTGATTGAAACATTTTTTATTATTAAAAATTATTATTAAAAACTTATAATTTTTTTTTAAACAAAAACCATCAGAATACTATTTGACAATGCTTTAACATTTTAATTTTTGCTGCAAGCACAATAATTTGTTCTTAAATTAACAATAAAATTTTAACGAGCTGATTTCAAGTATAAGATAATACCGGTAGTATCTTCGTTTCCATGGAAAAATAAACAAATTCGAGGTTGTGATTTGCTGTTGTCATGGAAAAGTATTAAAATTTGCGATACTACCGGTATTATCTCAACTTGAAATCAGCCCATTTGGCTAATTTAAATTTACAAGAACTATTAGCAATTTTACAAGAGATTATTAAATTTATAATAAAAATTAAAATGGAAAAGCGTTAATAATAATAATGTCGTAACGGGTTTATGTTATAAACATATTTATAATTTCTATAGGTTTTTGGACTACTTGTAAAAAATTATGTTTTTAACAATTAAACACTATTTGGTATTGATAGACACAAATATTTTTTTGAATTAATTTTTTCTAATACACTTTGCTACAATTGAACAAATTTAAATTAAGCAATTTTTAAAAATTGCTTTTTATGTGATACTTTTAATAAAGAGTATAGTGAGCCAGTACAAGTCCAGATCCAACTCATGACCTTAACTCTGACGTCACAAATGTAGCCAAAGCAGTTAAACAAACAAAAAAAAAATTTCTGTTAAAGAAGTTTTTAAAACAGTAGAAATGCCCTAAAATGTACTGCAAAAATTACACTAGTCTACAAAATTAAACTTTACTTTTGTAATTCGAATGAAAAATTATTTTTTTGCATAAGCTACCAAGGGTAGTTAATACATATTTTTTGTGTTCCGCTAGCACGTCACACTTCTCTGAAAAAACGTGTTTTTTTACTTTTTCATATAAAGTGTCATTATTTGACTGACGATGACGACTATATTTCTAGACCAATTTTAAGTGTGAGATAGGTGTTGGGCGCAGACTTTCATGGTCTTTAAATTGCTGTAAAAGTTTTTGCCCTAAGAAACGCGGTTTAAAAGTTATAGCCAAAAAAATTTGTTAACTTTCAACAGTTCTGTTGTTCGCAAAATGTCATTTTTTCTGGAGTTCTTCTAGAATTATTTAAAAAATAAAGTTATTCATTTTATGAGTGGCGTTACCATTTCTTCATAATTTTTTTCCGGAAAACTTTAGAAGTATGAATGACGAACATGGCGAGCGTTTTCATCAAGATCTGAAAGTATTTGCAAAAAATATCAAGGTTTTTGAGATCAGAACATGCTAGGCTATTGAATAACATATGTATAGTTACGGCAAAATTATAGAAAAATCTTATTTAAACCAAAAATATTTTGCTTTGACAAAAATGCTCACATATAATTTTTTTATTATATAATTTTAAACTTCATTTAAAATTTTACACCTTTTGTATCTTTTGTTTTTTAAATAAAAACTCTTAAATGTTTTTAGCTATGTATTTTAATAGATCATTTAATTGTCAAAATAGCAAATTTTTATTTTTTCATAAAAAAAACCAACATTACTCAAAATATAAATGATGTAAAATTTTAAATTAAGTGGCTAATAAATGTATTTTTTTAAAAGAAAATTGACCTGGGTAAGCATTTTTCTAATTCAGAAAAAATTTATAAAAGTATAACAAAATAATAAATAAAAATAAATAATAAATCATTAAAATATTATTTGATGATGCTTTCCCATTTGAATTTTTGCTGTAAAATCAATATTTTTTTGTTAAATTGATAATCAAATTTAAGACTAATTTCACAAAAAATCAATATCAACTTTACAAGAATTTATTGAGTTTACCAACAATTTAAACGGGTAATAGGCTAATTTCAAGTTGAAATAATACGGAGTAGTATCTTCTTTCAAAAAAAAAAAATAATAAAAAAAAATCGGGACTGTGATTGGTTGTTGTCATAGTATAGTAAAGTATTAAAATTTGTGAAATTAGCGGTAGTATCTCAACTTGAAATTAGCTTAAAAAGCAACGCAAATAATACCCTGACGGTTTATATTAAAAAAAAAATAATTTGCACTATTATAACAATTAAACATTTTTTTAAACACAACAATGATTTTTTTAAATAATATTTTGCAAAACATTTTACTGCAATAAACCAAATTTAAATTGCATAAAAGTTTGTTGTTAAAAAAATATTTTTTATGTGATACTTTTAATTAGGAATCTAAAGCGAAACCAATACAAGTACGAAACCAGTTCATGACGTCACAAACGTTGTCAAAGAAGAGAAACAAACTAAAAATTTTCTGTTAAACAAGTTGTCAAAACAATAAAAAAATACCACCATATAGAAAACTTAAATTTTAATTACTTTTTCTTTAATTAATTAAAAAAACACATAAAAGTACTAAAACAAATAAAAAAATAATGTTTAAAATTTGAGTAGTGTTGGTTTTATTTTAAAATGCTACCTAAACTGATAGAAATACAAAAAATGTTATAGCAAAGAGTTGTAGACAATTAAATTTTGTATATTAAAATCCGAAAAGTAATATTTTTTCTATGTATGTTCTATATATTTCTAACAGTTTAGAGCTTAAAGACGCTTAAATATCAGAAAGAGATGTACAATTCTTCTCATATTCTAATACTTATTATAAAACGTTTCGTTAATTAGCAATATTTTCCGATATACAAAAATATTTTTAAAATATTATTGTGAAATTGCATAACAAGATGCTTATTTCATTAATTTTTTTAATTTTTTATCTAATTTGTCGCAATTAATATTAACATACTTAATGATAGTATTTATAAAAAAAAATACCAAACTAATTACAATAAATCGTATATTACTCAAATATACTATACAGTAAACAATTTATTATATTTATATGAGAACAGCTCTCTTCATTAAACGTCTCTAATGTTTAAACTATTAGAGATAAAAATATTACATCCGAAACTTTATTATACAAAATTTAATTTTTTACTTTTTCTATAACTTTTTTGTATTTTTGATCATTTGCGCAACGATTTGAAATAAATCAGCGTTGCACAAATTTTAAATTTTCAATATTTTTAAAAACTTTTCAATAATTTTTGTAAAACTATATATTAAACATTTGATCCTCCTTATGTAATCGTATTTTTTATTTGCGTTTAAACTATTCTAATTAAAAATTTTCACTTTTTTAGTTTTATGGCTTGAACCACATTTGTGACATTACAAACTTGAACTCTGGTTTAATTTATATTTTTTTATATTTACCCAGAGAAAAATTGTGGAAATAGAATATTTATTTCGTGAAAAACAATTATAAAAAATCTTTTGTTTTTTGATTTGTTGAAAAAAGTATTCTGTTGGGAACGTCGAGGAGTTGGTTTGTTGGTTGGTGATTTGTGTTTTTTCCGCGCTAATTGCGATTTTATGTAAAGTTGAGCCGAGAGCACCCAAGAATAGCAAATTGTATCGGCTGAGATCATAGAAACAAGTATTAAGACAGCATTGTTATCGTATCGGTAAGTTCTCGGAGTATCCGTATATAGAGCGTGGGAAGAAACAAGATTCCATGATCACATCTCAGGAAAAACTAGTGGAAGGAATCCGCCACCTAATGCAGGATTAGTGTCGGAAAACGTGCACTGCGAAATTAAACGTGCTTTACTTACGTACAAGATACCAATTTTATTTTAAAAAGAACTCGCTCCTTGTTATAGCGTTTTATTCGAATTATTTTACTCGAGCACCAGTGATGAGATTTTTTGTTAGGGGAGAGAGGAACATTATCGACTATCAAGACTAAGCAAAAATTTATTCCCATCGAAACTTGAATTTTCTCCTATTGTGAATAACAAAAACCTAGTTACATAAAGGAATGCTTTCATTGTTGAAATCTCTACATATTTTTAAATAAGTATTCAGTATTAAACCGCAACAGCTTTGTTCGTGGTCAATTTGTCGCGCTGAACGCACTAAAACTCCTCAATTTTAAAATAAACCTGTCAAGACAACGGTCTTGAGGTTAAGCTATCTAATAAAATTATTTTTATTCGAAATGGCGCCCGATTTAGTCACGCGGAAAAATCATTTTACAATTTCTTGTTGGTCGACACGAGCCGGGAATAATATTTTGACGGATGGGTAAATATCAGCTGTCTAGACAGGTGGGCGTTCTGCTTCGAGAAATTCGTAAATGGGTGATTTTAAATTGGGAACACAGAATCTTTGGGGAGCAACACCTCGCTTCAACTGTTTCACCTGCCACCAGATTTTTTTCATAATTCTACGCCTAAATAATCCCGACGTAATTCTACCCAAATCTATCCTACTGTCCATTCATTCTTTTATCAAAAATTTCTCTCACACATCCGTAGAGAAACAACAGATTTAATTTCATTTACAAATACTATAGAAATTAATATACAAATTTCAGCTAAACCAGCTTTAAGGCCTTTTAACTTTCCTAAAACCGATTTTTGATTCATTCTAAACTGGTTTTGAGGAAAGTGAGAAAAACTGTATCTAAACCGGTTTTGAGTAGTTTTAATTTTCCCAAAACCGGTTTTTGGCTCATCCTAAACCGGTTTTGAGGAAAATGAGAAAAACTGGTTTGGGCGTATTAAGATATCAATGTTTACAGAGCGAGCCCTGAAATTTATCCTCACGTGTCTAGAAGCAATGCTAACATCGAAAATCCTCACCGATAAATAACAACTGCATCGTTAACTTTTCCGTATTTTGAGCAGATGTACAATTGTATGATTACGTCAAGGCGCCACAGGATTCAACCGTGGGGGGTAAATAGTATGCCGACTTCCTAGGGGGGGACCCCATACAATTAAACGCGAACTACGTGGGTGTAGCATACAGAAATGGTCACTTTTGGGTGGCCGACAATCGGATAAAAACTGCAGAACTAAATCACTGTCGTTACCGGATGATCAACCGTACAAATTTAAATCAATCTTCGAAAAAAACTTGTTCTAATACATTTATATATCCCAAAATAAAAAAACTAAGACAGTTAGTAATCTAAAATTTTTCTTACTACTGCTGGAGTCGATTTATTTAATTTAAGTTAAAAAGAGTGAAGCCAATATCGGGAGAAAAAACATTTCGGTCAATGGACCATTCGATTCATTTGCTTGGTCATCGATTTTATTACCACAGGAAATAATATATTCTTAGTCTTTTTGAACAATTCGTTTCACCTAGTTTGAGTAAATCCCGTTCAACTAGAGTTATATTTAAGGCTACTTTAACTTTGGTGTGATGAATAGATCATCTCTGCTTCCGTTATCTCAAAAACCACAAAGTAAAAATATAGGGTGTTCCAGATATATCATAATTGTTATGAAATAAGTTATTTGTAAGCAACAAATTCTTAATAAAAATCTAACTTGTTTCATCGTTAACAAGTTGACAAGCGTTAAAGTAGTATTGAGTATTGGTAATTAGGCGCATACCTTTTTTCATTCGTAATCAGTAATCAGTTTCTGGTTAATTAAATCGATGTTATGATTACAAAAAGAGTCTTATAAATACGGACGGCGTAATGTTAAGGAAATGGATGTCAAAAAGATTTAAGAATTATCTTGTGTCTTGTTGTGTGATCCATTTCTCATAATAAATTATCAATATTTGAAAAATAGTTCTAGTAAGCATATTATAACGGTAGCGCAATGCATAATAATGTACGTTTGGTGAAACCGTTAGTGTGATAATTATTACATTATTGATTATATTTAGCTGCTTATCTCGTTTTGTATTAAATGATTTGCGTGTGAAAATATTTTAGCGATTAGCCACCTGTAAGGTGGCGCTACTGTCAGAATTTTCCACACTCGCATGGTTCATCGATTTTACATTTGGAACCTGTTGCTTCAAAAAAATAATTCGTAACTCTGCCTTGCTTAGAATTTTGAATCAGTTTATTATCGCGAAAAGAAGTAATTGGAGATTTTTGTGTTTCTTTGTTTTTTTCTATTTTAATATAAATGACTGACATTTTGAATGGTCCGGAAAGAAATTTGATATTTTAAATGAATGGGGTGCGTTGGGCGATATTAATTCCAGTATCCCATGAAAGAATCTCTAAATAAAACTCCCACAAGCATTCTTTTCAATTGAAAAGTGTATGATTTAAAATGGTTTTGTCCGTGAATAATTCACATACAAAGACATAATAAACTCGGAATAAAGTCATCAATTTATATGGTTTAACTTCAAATAAACATAGTTTTCAAAAATTAATAACCAAATAACTTAAAAAATAATTGATTTGATGAAAAACAGCCGAACAAATGCAATTACATCGATTGGAATCGATTACCTGAAATCACGATCACATTTTTTACTCGAAAATAAATATTCTATCAATTATCAACGCATCGCTTGCTCTAAAACCAACAAAATAACGCAAATATTTGCATTTCAGTTGTATCATTAATTACTTGTTAATGTGGCAATTTTTTAGAAATGTGGGCAAAAATGTCACTAAACTAATTTCGGAAAATTTGTTTTCAACCGCAAAATAATGAAACTGAGCACAATAAAAACTGTTTTAGTAATTTCACTCCTTTTTAACAAATATTTTGTAGTTAACTGGTTTGTAGTTAATGACATTCACAAGGATGTTGTGAAATTAACAAAAATTTTTATTCATCAATCGTGTTGTCAAATTAATAAAATCATTTTGATTTATCTATAACACAGGGCCGGTCTTCTGGGAGATGCAGCGCCTGCAACGCACCCGAGCCAGTCGCTTTTAGGTCCCCAATCAAAAAAACACAAAAACATGTTTTAAATGCCAGTGGCGCCTTTTTGCACATCTTTTTTTTAATTTAGACTACACAATCTTTAGTTTCTGTTAAACAAGGGAAAGTGTTTTCACATTGCTGTCCTGACTTATTAAGTTTTTGAAAATCGGTTTTTTTGCTTAGGAATTAGAGCCAACCAAAAATGCTAAAGTTTCCAATATTTTTGCTCCAAAATTATTAATTTTAAACAGAATTAGTAATTTTTTGTGTAATAGAAAACTCACTGAATGTTTGTTATGCAAACGCCACAAAGCTCTTCAAATTCGGGTTATTTGTTTAGAAGTTAAAGCTAGTCAAAATTATAAAAAATTTCAATATGAGTACAACTACTACTATTTTAAAAATAGTATAAAAATTTTTAGAAGTAAATCAGTAATATTTCAAATTACTGATTTACTTCTTCTTCTGGAAAATTCAAAATTGTCAAACGTAGTCAAGCACTTGAAATTTGATTCATTGATTTAAGAAAGCTATTCAAAATGTCAAAAATCTTCATTTTTACTCAAGATTTTAGCCTTAAAGTAGTTTTTCGTGCATTTCTCCGAAAATATAAATTAGATCATTTTAAACCAATTGAAAGATTCTCCATCTTGTAATTTGTTAGACAACATCTACAAATAGAAAATTTCTACACATTTTTTTAAATTCACAACTTCTAAACTATCTAGAATTTAGTACTTTTCTGATCATCATCACATATTCCAAGTCATTTTCTATAAGAATATATTAAAAAAATCAAACTCTGACTGATATTTTTCTCAAGTAACGCAAGTTTGAAAAAAAAAATGTCAAAACTTAAAGTGTTTTTTATGCATATAATCCGCTAGCTAACGCCGCCAAGTTCTTGAAAGTCAGTGTTCAGTTTTTTAAAAATTAGAAACAATTAAAAATGCTGAAAATTCCAACAGTTTTACTCTAAATATTTTTATTGCAAAAATAATATTTTTTTAGCATTTAGCATAGATTTTTTTCCCTATTTTTTATGGAGAATTTTAGCTTAATTTTAGTTGAATGCTTTTTCAAACGCCGCTAAGCACTTTAGAAGTTAGAGCTATTCAAAATGTCAAAAATCCTAATTTTTATTTACGATTCGATTTTAGGTTAAAAGTATTCAAAAATTATTTGTTTTCAGGTTTAATTAAAGTTAAGGCTTTGTTATGTTTTTACTATAAACATTTTTGTTCTAAATATAATTTTATTATTCAACTAAAATAATGAGTTCCAAAAATTTGCCACGACGACATTTTGTTTTATCTTTGATGTGTAACAAGCCTGAATACAGTAAAAATGCCTTATATTTTGCTACCTTTGCATTTTTTTCAAAAAAATTACGATAAAAAATCTTTAGAATTAAATTTCTTATAGGAATAAGCTGTAGAAATATAGATTTTTCCGTAAGTTTTTCTAGAAAAATTAGAAAATTGACTAAAGTATATGTTTTTATACCAACAATACGTTACATATTGCTACCTTGCCTTTTTTCGAAAAATTTTCAGTAGTAATACCACAAGAGACTGAGAATAAATTGAAAATAATTTGACAAAATTTCGAAAACATGTTGCCTTAATTGCGTGTTGCGTAGTGCTCGAGTAGCTATTACCAAATGGCAACACGTTTGAAAAATTCTAAAAATTTATTTTCGAATTTATCGAACTCTCGTGTTGTATTCGATAAATTATTTTTTGATACCGATCATTTTATTGATTTCTTTAAATAATAACTTGCTAAACCTTTTTGGATTTATTTAATTTCAATTCAATTTCAACTATAAAACAAATTTGGCAGACGTCAAGTACAAAAATAGTTGTGAAAAAACCGTTGTCACAATAAAAACAATGTACCTCAAATTATACAAGCGGGAATAAGCTAAGTAGAAAATTCCCACTACAATAATGTTTTGATAAGTTGAAAAGTACACGTGTGACCAAAATTAAAATTTTCTATTGGTTTAGAGAAACGTCAAAAAATAATCAGAGACAAAAATGTTTAGAATTAAATTTTCTATACGGATAAGCTTTTGAAATATAAATTTTGTTTCGCGTTTCTCTGGAAAGTTTAGAAAATTGACTATATTTTATGTTTTTTTACTAACAAAACGTTATACCTGACTATCTTTGCGTTTTTTTCAAAAATCTTATAGAAAAAAAAGTGTTAAATTAAATTTTCTATACGGATAGGCTTTTCAGATTTAATACTTTTGCGCGTCTTCCTAGAAAGGAACACGTCATATCTCACTACCTTTGACTTTTTCAAAAAATATGCAAAAACAAAAGCTTTTGATTTATAAATATTTTTACGCGCTTTATCAAAAATTTTTAAAAATATACCAAAATCTGTCTTTATTACCAAGAATAGTTTCAGACATAAATTCAATAGTGAGTATATCAAGTCTGAGAGCAAAGTGAAAACCGATAATCAAAAAGAAAATTTTTCCAAAGAAAATAAGGCAAAAAAAAATTTGAATAAGAAGAAATGGTAACTAAGAAAAAGAAGTAGGTGAAGCAATACAGTGACCCTCTAGCAAGTAAACAAACAATATACAAGTTATAAATAAAAATCATTTAAAAAAAATAACTAAAATAAACTGATTATTTTTTATATATTTTTTTAAATTAAAGCCTTACTGTGTTTGAAATCAAATGACAACATGATTCTTTTTAGAAGTCAAGATTGTATATTATTATCCGTTTTTTTAAGCTATTGTGGTGTAAATAAGGACCCCCTTAATTTATTCCCTTATATATTAAAGGCATTACGTTGTACTAGAAAAATAACAAAAAAACAATTATTTGAAAAAAAGGCTTTTGTGGTTAATGGATTACTCCAACCATTAAAAAAAATTGAAGATTTAATCTCAAATTTTTGTTTTTAAAATGCGAATGTCTTCTAAATAGTTAGAGTAATCGACTCTACAAGAATCTTTTTTTGTAGAGCGTTCACTTTCCTATAAAACTAAATATTTTGCATTTTCTAATATTTATTTATTTATGAGTTATAAAATTTAGAAGTAAAAAAATTTTTTTTGTTAAATTCTTCAAACTTTGACCTCTGATATCTTCTAAACGCTAATAGCTACAAAAAAAATGTAAAATAACTTTTTTAGAACTTTTAATTTTCTACAAAAAATGTAAATAAAAATTTTTCCTACGATCAAGTAGTGACGAGATATGGATTTTGCCAAATAGAACTAAAGAAAAAATAGACTGAGATGAGGGAGTCCTTCCTATTAAAATTAAAAGCTCATCATTAAAAAGCATTTTTTAAAGATGCCTAAGTGCCAGTTTTTCAGTGTCGAAAGTTAAAAAAAATTATTCGATTTTTTTGACCCACTCTACGGTATATACACTCCGCACAAAAATTATCACATCAGTCTTATTCTTATAAAACAGTGCAGAGTAAAGTAGATTTTACAGTATATTTTTCACAGTAACATTAATAAAGATCAAATACGACAAAATAATTCCAAGTTCTATTTGTCATTAAAAAAATAACGTATAAATTCCCTAGTGTAAAAATCAATATTTACATTTAAATTTTTAAAACAAAGCAGAATATACCTAATAGCTAATATTACCACCCCTCGCTCTTATAACAGCTGGCAGCCTACGTGGCATACTTTGAATAAGACCCACAATGTAATTCTGGTCAATAAAATTCTATTCTTCAACCAGTGCCTGTTGCAAGTCGTTCAGGTTTTGTGGAAGCACTCTACGTTGCCCTAACTGCCTCTAGTTGGTCGATAGGATTGAGGTCGGGACTTCTCGCTGGCCAGTCCATAGTAGAAATCCCGACCTCCTGGAGATAATTTTGACATATGCCTGCACGATGCGGACGAGCATTGTCGTGCATAAACACAAAATTTTCTCCGATAAATGGGCCGTAAAGCATAACATGAGGTTCTAAAATTTCGGTGATATACCTCGCAGCTGTAAGACTCCTGTCAAACAGAAGCACTAACTCGGTAGGGCCCTCCAAAGAGATGCCTCCCCATATCATAACAGAACCATCTCCAAACTGAACTGTATGCCGAAACGTACACTGTTCATAGCGTTCTCCAGGCCTCCGATATACGACGATCTGAAGAGAATAAGCAAAATCGCGACTCATCAGAAAAAGTACACGCCTCGAGTCTTCAATTTGCCATTCAAGGTGTTCTTGAGCAAACTGTAATCGGGCAACCCGATGCTCTCTGGTGAGCAAAGGTGAGCAAAGTGGATACATGGGGACGCAATTTATCTTCGCAAAGACGATTTCTTATTGTCTGTACAGAAATTCTAACATTTCGAGCAGCAAGAAGCTCGGCTTGTAACGTTCTGGCTGTACAATGTCGCAAACGTAGAGCGGTAAGTCTAAGAAAACGATCGTCTACGGGTGAAGTAACCGTGTTATGACCCTGTCCAGGTCTTCTGTTGTACTCCCCTATTTCATTAAATCTTAATAATGTCCTGTTGATTGTGGATTGATTGACGTTGAGTATTTGTGCGACGTACCTTTGACTGCGACCGTCTTGCAACAATGTGATGGTGCGAACCACTTCTGCATAGGTTAAATGTTGACGAGGGTTCTGATTAGCATCCATATTGACTGTGTATGGGTGATACAGATCAAAACGGAACATAAAATCACAAATGTATCAATGTACATACTTCTGATTTACGTTGTTTTTGAAACTAACCCTCCAAAATAAGCGAACAAACGAAGTTATCAATCTTGAAACTGTACAAAAATTTTATCAAGGCAGATAGTTTTCGGGTGCTATAAAATTATACCTAAAAAACTGCATTATAATTCAAAAAATAAGTGATGCGGTAATTTTTGTTTGGAGTGTATTTATAACCAACTTGCTAAAGAATTACCTATTGATCTCACTTCGGAAAAAAAAACACCTAAAGATATTGGTTTTTCCTTATAGGACTGTACTAAAAATAAAATAAAATTGCATGAATGTGTTGCAGATTTTACAATTATTTACAGTTAAATTACCGGCACAAAATTGTTAAATTATCTATTGGAATTGTTAAAAGAAAACAGTTGTTTCCTAAATTAGCAAAAAGGTACACTAGATTTTTATGTATTAATCTGTTACTTTTAACTGTTTTTATTGGTAAGATCGCTTTCAATTCGTTAGTTTAACATTAACTAATATTTAACAAAAAAATATTTTTGTAATTTAGTAATTATAATTAGCGTATACCTGTGAGGAGACTTTGCATAGTCAAATAGAACAAAAGCGTTTTTACTTTGTGGCAATGCAAATTTACCTAAAGTATAATATTTCTAGCACAAATTTAACTTTTATTGAATAGACATAAACTTACAAGGACATAGGTTGCAAGTTAAGCAAGTTAACCGTATCTGGTGGAATAATTAGTAAAGAAAGATTAGATTACACACAAGCGAGCTTTATTTCTTGCCTGAAGCTCTCATTCGTACTTCTACAAAGTATAAAATATTATCAAGCATTTGTCTTTGGCTTAGATTATCTCAAAACAAGCGAAACTTTCCACCACCCAGGTAAGTAGATAATTTTAGTTAGTTAAAAAAAAATAATTATTTATCGATGGTATCTTTAGTAAAAGAAAAAATGAGCGACGGGGACGTAGAGAGAGTGCGGATTGAACCTCGAACGGGCGAGGAACGTAAGTGGCAACAGACGCTGTGCGAGTCGAGGGTGTCAGGAGCGAGCCTCCTTGGGGATTCCCCAAGCAATCTCGGTCGTTTCCTCCCCAAGCGGCAAGACTCAATTAAACTTTAAGATGATATGCAAGCGCCCCACCACCCTTCCCTATTCTTGTGCCTTTACTATGTTCTCGCCGCTCGAAAGACTACCGGTCCATCAGCCAGCCCGACCCGGAATTCCGGAATTTAAACCGGATAACACTAATACACCACATCATCCTTGAGACCAACTTGGCGACCACTACCAGCCATTTATGCCGGACCGAGATTAATTTTCATTAATTCAATAAAATTTTCTACTCTGATTCGTTGGACCTAAAACCCCAAATTTGTCACTCATTAAATCCCAAACAAGTTCTAAATGTTACTTTTTTAGAGTGTCAGAAATTGCGTTCAGTTCGAGCTGAATTTTAATCCCTACGGTGGACTGCGTTGACAAAATTTTTGTCTACTTGCGTTTCTTTAATCCCCAAGTAGATTCCGTTCATGTTGGGTGCATTTCAGCGAGTGCCATTAAAACTGTTAAAAGCACTACTTAGAAGGACCACTGGAAAGCATCCTGCTTTATACCTGCGAGAAGCAATAAAACTAATCCTGTGTCAATAGTCCGAGACCTAGAGGAAAATGATGAAATACAAATTTGTAGTTGTTCTTTTAAAGGCAATTTGTTTGTAGCTTTTTAAATAAAAAAGGTAATTGCCAAAAATAATTACGTATCTAATTAAACAACTATAAAAAATGAAACCTAAAACTTCATGATAAATTAATAATTAAAATAAAATTTAAAATGTCAATAATTTTTTGTGTTGTACAAAAATTCTTTAAATGATCAAATTTTTAAAAACTCAGAATTTTTATTTTATCAAAAAAGACACTGTCTGAATTTGTATTTAGATGTAAATATACATACATACTCGGCTCTTTAATTTATAAGAGTTGCTAAATGGTAAATCTAATTTTCAGAGACATGTTTTTGGAAAAAAATCAGCGACGTTGCTTATAGAAGAACAAATCTAATAGTGAATTTTGACTTAAATTGTAAATCTAACAATAATGGCCGTTCCGGATAGGGTTGAAGTTGATTACACTGCATAAAGTACTAGTTAAACTATTTATTATTCTTTGGCACAGTGAAATAGATGTGTGAAAGATCAAAAGTGAGAAATTCTATAAAGCAATAGTGAAATAGCTACATTACCAGAGTTATGAAAACCGTTGTTGAACAAAATTAAGATCGATTAAAAATATTATTGGTTATAGGACAAAAACAGTCTTATTAGACCCTCATCCTAAGTCATAAACGCAAGTTTGCAAATCCGTTTCGAGATATAGGGTAGACGGACGGATCCCTTTTGCGGACCAAATAATACTTAATCCCATCGGTCTCTTCTATTACCTGAAATAAACAGCCGTAATGCGAACCAGCTAAGTACTTTATTTCAGCAGGTGGGGTACTAAAACGCTAATTGTACTAAAGATTTTAAACTAACAATAAGTAAAATATTGAGGGTACATTTCTAATGCATACCTCTATTTACTAGAATTGTTGTAGGAAACTTCTTTTTTTTTTCAGATGAATGCCGTGTTTCCCCAATTTATTATTTCAGTTTTTCCAGTTTTGCACACTCAAATATAAAAAGGTACTATTTCCGCTTCTTTTTATAATTTGAGTTTTATTACAAATATACAAAAATTTTAGTGTAAATGTTGTCTCTTATAAAATAATGTTGACTTGAATTTTAATTTCTTTAGAATCGATTTAAAAAAAAAATAATTTCTACTCTGATCGCCCCCAAAACAAACATTTTTGAAAAAAAAGTACATACGTAAAGGTCAAAATTGGTTTTTAAAGACATGTTGACTTATTTTTTATAAATTGCATAAAAAGTTGAAGTCCTAAATAACATTTTAAATCAATTTTTTTCTACAAATACCCTTATTTTATTCTATAAAACGTTATAATAGCATCAGGTTTTTTATTTGCTAGTTTGTCATATATAAAACTACTTAGTAGATACATATTTGGACAAAAATACAATTTTTTTATCAATGTTAAGTAATGCTACACAAGATTCAGCAACGACAATATACCACTACTGCAAGCAAAATTTTTCATTCCGATTTTAACAAAATCATGTATGTAATAAATAATATAATAGATACTTATATAATAAACGAAATCATATATTAAAGTTAAAAGTGTAAACATACCACTTAAAATTAAGAACAAACATGTACAAATTTAACAGAATCTTTTACAAAAACAAACTTTAGAACCAAAAAAAAATTTGACTTTGTAAAAAGTGTCCCATATATGTATATTTAATAAAATATGATAAAATAATTAAATATTTTTTCCAATTCGCGTGCTTATTAAAAAGCACTGATTGTTTTATCCCATTCTTCTTTAATAAGATGTCACAACAGTAGTTTTAAAAATAACGATTTATTTAAAAAAAGATAAATTAGACAGTATAATTATTTATAATTCACACACAGATTGATTTACTTTTTTTATTAATTTTTTACATATTTCAACCCATCAATTTATCCTTACGTGTTGAACTCAAAACTTATCTTAATCAAGTAAGTGTTGAATCTGTAAACCACCCCCTACACAGTAGCACTTGTTCTGAGGTTGGTCCGCAAAAGGGACATATTTCAAGAACCCCTACGTCGCTGGTCCGCAAAAGAGACCCGCCGGGGTAGACAGCTATCAGAAATCCGTTAAAAAAATGCAAACAATTTTTTTGTAAAATAATAGTGTCCTAAACTATTCATTTTTGCAGCACCTGCTTTTGATATCAGTACAACAAATCTACAGAAAGATCTCAACAGTACAGGATAGTTTATTTTCCATGGTTTTGACAAGTTTGTCATATATCCGATCATCACATAAAGAAACGATTAATACATTCTCGTGCTACTTTTTTGAGACAAATTTAATGGTCTAATCACTTTTGTCTTTTCACCTTTTGTTAAAATTTGATTTCTTTACAATTCTGTAATTTTTTATTTTTAATCAATTCAAAAAAATGTGCAATTGCAGATTTTTATGTAGAATCAAACGGTATAGTCATTATTTTATATCTTTTAGTTTTTAAGATATGAACCAAAGTTACTTTTTTTTAAATAGAAATCATAGTTAATAATTAGAATAATTAGAATAATATATATGTAAGAGAATAAATTGATTAAAATAAATAGAAACACAGTCACATATAAAAACAAAAACATTCATTTTTTATATTTATTTTTTTAGCTCTGTTTTACATACAGCAACATACAGTAAATAGTGTAAGTAAAAATATTTTTAGAAATAATCTAATAAAGAATATAATAATGACAAAGAACAAAAGCAACAATTTATTAAAGGTAAATACAAAGTTTCAGTTCATTAGATATTCAAATTGTCTTCCCTCTTCTTGAATACAAAGCTGTGCTCTTTTTCTAACAGCTCTTATAGTATTACTTAAATAAATGTTTGTAATTCTACTAAAAGCTTTTTCGGTGTACAACTTAAGTTGATTTAAGTTTTCACTATTGTCTTTATAAATATGATTCTTTAAAAAACCCCAAACAAAAAAATCTAAAGGTGTAAGATCAAGTAAACGTGGAGGCCATCGTATTAGACCTCTAGTTCCTTCTAATTTGTTTATTATGCCATCCTGAGTTATCAAATTCGTCAGTCCAAATAATTTTCTTTTCAAAATCTTGGTTCAGTCGCAATTGATTTAAATAACTTACAAAACTCAATTCTTAATTGTAGTCATTGGGTGTTAAATGTTGTACAATTCTTAGTTTGTAAGACCAATATTTATATTTTTTCAAAATTCTCGTGGCTTTTCTTCTTGAAACTCCCACATTCTCTTCGACTTTTCTTGTAGAAAATTTAGGATCTGCATTAGCAAAACCTAACACAGTAATAACGTTTTCTTCATTATTTTCTTTAAAATAAGCTTTAGATCTTGATGCTTTAAAAGAGCCGTGCTCAATTAGATTTTTTTTTAACCCTAAAAGTGTGCGTTTATCCGGTTGGCGCCTTTCGAGATAACATTCAAAATGTAAATTTAAAGTTTCTTCTACATTTTCGTTACACGTTATAAAACATTTGATTATATCATATTTTTAAAAATTTTGATAAACTTCCATTTTTAAGACAAAACACAACTGCAACAAAAACAAAACTTTTGACATAACAAATAAATTTGTTTTCATAGGTGACTATGTGTTTGTACAATATTTATTTTAATCAACTTATTTTCTTAAATATTGTTCTAAAATAAACAAATTATAAATTTTTGAAAACAGAAAAAAATAGCCATTTTTTTTGGGTCACAGCCAACTATAATTTCTATTTAAAGAAAGTAACTTTGATCTATATCTCAAAAACTAATAAATATAAATAAAATTGACTAAACTGTTCGATTCTGCATAAAAATCTGTAATAGCACCAATTTTAATTTTTTAAATTGATTAAAAAATAAAAAGTACTTTTTAAAAAATCGCCAAAAAATCTAAAACGCCCTGTATCTCATAAACAAAAAGTGATAAGACAAAACAGATTAGACCATTAAATTTGTCTAAAAAAAGTAGCAAAAGAACGTACTATTCGTTTTTTGTGTGATGATCGGATATATGAGAAACCTGCGAAAACCATCAAAAATAAACCAGCCTGTACAACTTATCATCTATAATTTCAAATTAAAATTTTATATAAAAAAAAACGCTAATTGTAAACAACTTTTATCTAAAAATGCTATTTCGTCTGAACTGTTTAGTAGGTACTTGAATGCGCTAAAATTTTGGCTTTTTATATTATTGTGACTTTCAATAATTATTTTATTGTAATTTTACACTCATAATTATCGTTTTATGTGGTTATTTTAAATATTTGACCATACCCTCAACTCTGGTGAGTTTCTTTATGTTCACAGTGGGGTCTAAGTTGGTGTAGTCGCCCAGTTATCAAGTAAAATTTTTCAAAATAAATTAATAAATAAATAGGTGTTTATAGATTTTCTAAATCTAAAAAATATTTATAATCACAATAAAATTTTCTTGGGTAGGTACTAGTAATTAAAAATTAATTGGCTCTTAGAATAAACGACAACGAATATTACCGCAAAAATGTTAATTACATATTTGAGTTGATAAAATTAAAACTTTATAAAAAAAATCGAAAAAGTGAGACCTAATTTCTGTTTTAAATTTTCGTAGATGATAATGACGTTTTTTTATTTTTATCCGACTTATAGTTTCTGCTAAAACAGCTTAAGAAACTTTTAATATTGTTTTCCCTATACTAAAATTTGTGTAAAGCTAAATTTTAACAAATTTTTAAGAAGTATTTATACGATTGCCTTGGGGTTGACACTCTGTCGTGATCCAACTGAACGCAGTCCACCTTGAGGATCAGTGTCCCTCATTAGTAATTTTATACCTGCTGCGGCAACTGAACGCAATCCACCGTGTCCCTTTTTTATGGTGACAATTTAGGTTTGGTTTCGGTTGTTTAAGCTTGTGGGGAAGTAAAATTTAGGATTAGTTCGAAGAGGAGTAAAGAAATGCTGTAAAAAGATCCGAATAAATAATGAAAGAGTGTATTAATCTGCTAATAAGGGGGTTATTGAGTTTCAGCGGTAAGTTAGTTAGGATAAAGTGCGTAGATAGAAATGACGAAGAGAGATAAAGAAACGAAGGGTCAGGGCGAGTCTCGAAGCGGAGCTCAGTGTTCGTACCGCAAGTGAGTCGCATGGGGCGTCGCAGTACAGTAACTTTTAATTCCCTATTTACCAGTCTCCTACGGACGGTATAAGCTTTTTTCAGGAATCTGGCATGTTTTTGATTGCTCGGGTCGGGCTGGCGGGCCCTCTGCGACTATAACCGCTCCGAATGACCCTCCAAACACCCATAATACCGCTGCTAATGTTTTCTACCTTCAGAATTAACCTGAGGAATACGGATGTTAGTAATTAGAGCTCGAATGCAGTCTTTTCTTTTCCCAACTCAAACCGCATTCGAATTGTTCGATTGTTCAACTGCCTCTAGTGGGGTTATACCAAATTTGTCTTTTGTGAATTGAGATTTAAGAGATCAAACTCTTTCCGACATACCACATCCTTTAATTATTTACAAGAATTAAGACCTAAAATTTGTCTTCAGTGTCTTCTTAATAAAAAGAAAAATACAGACTGTCCCAACGGTCCGAAAAAGCTCTATAACTTGTTTATGTTAGGAGATACTTACTTTTTCTTTTTTTTTTAGATTATAGTTGCACTTCTGCAGCACATTTTAAAAATATTGCGCTATATATACAGGTGTTCCAATATTAAAAAAATATTAAAATTATCTTTTTTTTAATAAAATCTGCTCACTATGATTTTATTTTTGGATACTATGCTAAATTATAAATAACTTTTATACAGGTTGTTTTCATTTATCTGTTATCAATTTTGATTTGCGGCGCTTTTTTTACCAGAATTTTTGAAATGCAAAAATCTTTCTAAAAATTAGTACTTTCTAAATGCTTTCACACAAGTTAAAGTAAGTAACGCCGATTGATTTCTAAATGTTTACCGCATCTTTTAAGTGTTTACTCAATAACCTGCTCAGTGGCATGTGCCTATTGCGATTTTTTAAACATGACAAATTAAAAATGTCAAAAACTAATTTTTTTCAAATAGCACCCTCTATTTATCATTGTACCAATAAAAAGATCTTTTGACAAGCTTGCCATCAATATAAGGATTGTATAGTCTAGTGTAAAATTCTAAGTTGCTATCCTACATTAACTAAATTTCGAAAAACTTTTCTGTTTTAAACAATAAAAATAGAGTGGGCCTTATGCACAAAAAAATAAGCACAAAAAATAAACAAAAGTATAATATTAGAAATTTTTTGTTGCAAGAAAATGTACAATATTGTGCACAATTGAGTTACAGAGAAAATTAGGCAAAATCTAACATATCGCAAAGCAGTATTAATCCAGTTTAATATAAAAATGTAAAAACATTAACAAATATAAAAAAACATTAAAGCCATTTTACAATTTTTTTTAAAACAGATGCTCAAAAATATTACTATTTTCTTTAATACAAATATACAGTGTTCGTCTAAAAGATAGTCTAACACGACTTAGCTGCATTTATTAAATAGAATGTATCGCGTATTCTTTGTTTTATATCCTCCGCAGTTGTTGGTCTCAGTTTATACACCTTTTCTTTCACAAATCCTCAAAGAAAGAAATCAATCGGAGTAAGGTCGGGAGAACGAGCAGCCCAACTGATTGCTCCTCCTCCGCCTATCCAAGTTTTGTTTAAAAATTGTCGAATTACTCGATGATAATGTACAGGGGCTCCATCCTGCTGTAGCCACATGATCCCTCACATATGCAAATCCAGATTTTCCAGCAGAAGTGGCAGATCATTTTAAAGAAATTCGCGATATCTTACCCCATTTAAAATAAACATTACCAAAAAAGAACGGGCCCATTTTGATGATCAATTGTCTGCATCCAATGAGGGTTTTCAGTCGCATAGTAATGCATTTTGTGTCGATTAACAGACCCGTTACTCTTAAATGTTGCTTCATCACTAAATAAAATTGTGAGCATAAAGTTCCAATTGTTATTAATCAAATTATCCATAATTTTACAAAAATTTACTCGATTTTGAAAATCATCTCCAAAAAGTTCCTGGATGTAGTTCAAGGTGATAGGAATGAAACTTTAGTTTTAAGGTAGTTCAATTAATATTAGTTCGCGATATGTCAGTTTGTGCCTCATTTTCTCTGCAACTCAATTCTAAATTTTTTTGTAACATTAAAAGAACTTCCTATTCCAGGTTTTCGTCTATTTTTCGTGCAAATACTTTTTTTTCTGGTACGTAACGCTTCCTGTAGCATCAAATCTATCCTTCAATTTTTTAAATGCAGCACTTTGCGGCAGTCTTGCATTTGGGTATTTTTGTTTGTAGAGTCTTTGAGCCAATAAAATATTACGATCCGCTTCATCAAGACTGTATACCATGTTAATGAGTTCTTAACGAGTAAAATTCATTTTGGGACTTATAATCTTCATAATAAAATTGACAGATTGTAACAATGACAAAAGCCCACTCGATTTTTATTGTCCAAAACAGAAAAGTTTATCGAAATTTAGTTAATTTAGAATACCTAGCAACTTAGAATTTTACACTAGACTACACAAATTTTATATTGATGGAAAGCTTGTTAAAAGATGTTTTGATTGGTTCAATAATAAATAGAGAGCGCCATTTAAAAAAATGAGTTTTTGACATTTTTAATTTGTCATGTTTAAAAAATCGCAGTAGGCACAGGTCACTGAGCAGGTTGCTGAGTAAACACTTAAAAGATGCGACAAATATTCAAGAATCAAACAACGTTATTTACTTTAACTTGTGTGCAAGCATTTAAAGATACGAATTTTTAGACAGACCCCTGCAATTAAAAAATTCTGGTAAAAAAAGCACCACAAATCAAAATTGATAACAGATAAATGAAAACAGCCTTAATAAAAGTTATTTATAATTTAGCATAGAATCCAAAAATAAAATCAAACTGAGTAGATTCTATTTAAAAAAACATAACTTTAGTGTTTTTTTAATATTGGAGCACCCTGAGCAATATTTTTAAAATGTGCATCAAAAACGCAGCTATAATCTAAAAAAAAATCAATATCTTTTAAAATAAACAAGTTATAATAGAGTTTTTTCGGACCGTTGGGACAGCCTGTATATCCTAGGACCTAAGAGTATAGGTAGTTTAAATAATTCCTCTAGCACTCAGGATTTCGAATCAGAAATAGAACAAAATTCAAGAACATTGTTTCATATTTATGTATTAATTTCAGAAAGCGTTAGATATTTGAGTCCAGTTTCAGTTCCGATTACCCCAAGTTTTAAAAACATATAATTCTGGGTTTATGAAAGCAGCCATGTCTGTGGGCCCAGATCGGTGCTAGTCGAGACCTTCGGGAGCAATCGGCCTGCTGTTGTATTACTGTCTAATTCAATGCATTACTGGTGCCTTGTAACTGGTCCCTAGGGTCCTATTGCTCCGTTTGGGCGTTGTGCAATTGTCCGACGCTATCGACGCCATACTAGGCGCCATCAGCCATCCGAAGACGACGACATTTCCCACCCACCTTCCCCCAAAACCATCAAAAATTCATTTTCGACTTTTTCTATTTTTAAATAACAAGATTTCAGTTAGATAAACAGAGACTGGATTTGTGTTATTGTTTTTTATTTGGCATTAGAAAAATATAAAGTTTTGGATGCGTTGGTTTTAATAAAAACGTGATGTCCCACTTGAGGTGGTATAGTCATAAGTACATATTCGCTGTGTGAGAAACAAAACTTTAGTGCTGTTTTGTGGCAATATCGGCTTCTAAGGGACCATTCAAGCATTGTTTCCTAACAATAACATTCCTCCTTACAAACCACGAGAGCGAACCAACACTGGCGAACGACCGAACAACCCTGCTAGGAGGACTCCCGAGAAAAACTATTTAAATGTCAACACCAAATTGATAATTCAATTACCAGCCTCCCTATAAACGCAAACAATTCTTTGCCTCGCTGAATCCACCTCTCTATTTTATTTCCTAGTTCAAAAGAACAATCGCGAAATAAATACCGCTAAAATCAACAAAGCTAACTCAAAAATATTATTTTTAAATATTTTAACTGTAAATTAGCTAAACCCTTCCAAAAAATAAACATGCAGACAAAATAAACAAAATTTTATTTTTAAATTTTTCATATCTGTACCAATTTCGCCACCGCTTTTTAGTTTTCTTCGGGGAATTTTGTTCTTTTAATGCCTTAAAATTTATTTACTTAAAAATTGTACATAATTGATTAGAAGAATGCAAAAACAATTAATCACCTTAATTGTGTCACTGATACTTTTTTTAGGATCCACGAACTCAAAGTACGGCATTAATTTTTATTGGTCCAGATAACAAGTGCTCATTTAAAAACGTTGTCAAATCAATAGTATATTGTGCACCTTAGCTAGAAAGAGGCAGTTTCCAAGCCGAAGGAAGAGATGACTTTCTGAGGCTTGTAAAACCTCTTTATTGATGAGGTGCACATATTATTTTTTATCCTACTCAAAATAAAAAACTTTTAACAGTAGAATAAGCTGACGGAAAATTGACCTAACCTTAAAATATCTCGTAATAATTTGACTGTAATAACAAGAACTCGGCAGAGTTTTTATATTTTTACCTGATTGTTAAACATGTTGTATGTCGAGGCACTTACTGTGTAAAAATCACATTTTTCCAATAAATACAATAGCTGACGGAAAATTTGAAATTAAAAGGTGTCAAACTCAGATAATTGACCGACACTAATTACGTTAATTACAGCCAAAATATCTCAATATTAGAGTATAGATTACAGTACGGATAAAGATGAATTACTATTATTTTTTTTCTTCTTTAGTTCTTTAAATATTTTGAGATTATGTGTCAGTGTCGTAACAAACCAGGCTTTTGAATTTCAATACTTTAACCTGAGTTTCGTCTTTCGTATATACAGAACTCGTAATTTTTTGTATTAGATCTCGTATTCCAACAGTAGAAACCACATTATTACGTAAATTTAAAAAAAAACTTGAGACTTTAATTGACGTTTAACTCAGCGCCGTCTAATGGCCACAAATTGCGACATGCTTGTTTCCCTAGCGAAACAAGAGCGATTTTCTGATCTGTCAAAAGGTTAAAATTAACTAACTTTGAAGTCGAGTAGGATAAAAAAACATTTTAAGTATTTCTTAGTTAAATTCGGCTACCGTACTGTCAGTGATATTTGTCAGAAATGTCGAAATTTTCACATTATGTCGAATTAGTGAAATCTATTTCACCAAATATTTTATAAAATCAGTAATCTCTAAATCTTTTTGTAAATAATTATTTATTAACTCGTATGAAGAAACATTCCCAGTGTAATATTTGCCGATTTCAAAGTGTAAACAAAATCACTGACTTTTCTTCAATGACCTTGTTCTGTGTTCCATCGAATAGATCCACTCTCCCTCAACCTTTCTAAAGTAACTTTCGACTAAAAACTTTTTGTTTTGTAAAGTGTAATTAGGCATCGCGACAAAATAACAATTAAATAGACCAAATAACAAACAAACCTGAAACTTGAACAAACAAAAACTGAACACGAAAAAAAAGAAACAAAACACAACTGGAAATGAAAATAACTCGGACTCAAAAATAATCAAAATGATTTATTTATTTATAATGTTTTCCGTAGTTACAGTGTATCAAGTTCAGACATCCATGTTTCGCTACATTTTCTTTTATCAAAATCTCATAGCACTCTTAACAACTTTTTTAAATGAACACCTTTTATTGCTGCATTAGTCCCACCCACCTTCTATAACCTAGTACCTACAGAAATACAAAGTAATTGAATCTCATTATCACATTTAATAATTACACTGCTCAACATTACTTACACTTGTGTGTCAAGACCGAAAAGCGTTTTTTTTTGCCGAGTTTAAATTTAATGACCGCGGCAAAGTTGACGCCATAAAACAAAAATAACCGAAAAAACATTTTTTGGATCGTAGCGCACACAAAAATTTTCAGCCGGCTTTAACAAAAAACAAAATTTTTATTAGTATTTGATGGTTAAAATTTTGGTAGTAGCCAAACAGTGTTCACTTTCCGGCCGCTATCAAATGATTATTTTCAGCCGCATTTGAAGACGACAAATACAATTTTTCGAAAAAGTCGACTTACAAATACGACGGATGTTTCTAGAGTTCTGGGAATTTAGCTATATTTTTTTATTCTGTTAATTTTCGTAACGATGAACTAAATTTTCTAAACTGTTTTCAAGGAACTTCTTTGGTGTCTCTTTACTCTACCTATTTATAACACATTTTACGTCAGTTAAACTCTCCAATCCAACACCCCATAAAAAAATTCAGTTCTGAGAACAGATGAAAATCAGATCGGGCAAGTAAGGTGAATACCAAAGCAATTCCTATCGTAAACAGTTCAAAACATCCTCTGTTTTTCTGACAGTGTAGGGTTTTGCATTATCCTGTTGCAATAACAGACGCTTGTGCAACTTTCCAGGTCGTTTTGTGACAAGTTTCTGCCGTAGTGGTCTGGATAATAAACTTAAATAATGTTTTTCGTTAATTGTAAAACCTTGCGCTAGGTAATCCATAAAAATAATCCATCTGCAAGTCCAGAATTCGGCATTAGTTTTGCAATAGACGAGACTGCACGCGCCTTGAGTAGAAGCCTTTTTTCGAGTTTACGTCATTCTTTAGATTAACTTTTGGTCTTATAATTAAAATAAAGAATCCATGTTTCGTCAGTAATTGTTATTCGTTGCTTAAATTTATCCCTATAACGGGTTAACAGTTCTTTTCTCACTATTTCTCAGACAACTAGCTCTTTGAGAACGTTTTGCTACTACGCGGCAACTCGGTGACTAAAAGTTTGGAGAAGAAGATCGACTTGTTAGTATGCGAACGTTATATCACCGCATTCGAGCTTCTAGACTTATTTCTTACCGTCCACGGTTAGTGCTCCCTTTAACTGCAGAACACCGTCGTCAACGTTTAGACTAGTGCAAAGAACGGCAGATTTGAGAGGCAAAATAGCATAATGTATAAATGATAGCCGTCGGAGAAAAAAACGCCGTCGTAAAAAGCGACGTGATATTAGATTTGCTGTTAAGACACATGTGCACAGGACTGTTGGAGTAGTGGTTTGGGGAGCTATTGTAATACTGTAGTATAACAGCTGTGCGTTATGTTGATGACGTCCTACAAACCACTTTATTGCCTTATCTAGATGGCCGTCAATATGTTCTTTTTCAGCAAGATAACGCACGTCCACATATTGCTCGTCAAACTATAGATTTTCCCCAATAAGCTGGCGTTAATGTTTTGCCGTCCACCTCGTTCACCAGATTTAAATCCCATCGAGCATGTGTGAGATAAAAAATGATAACAGATGACATATGTAAAAGTACACTCTATGTTTATAAATCCATGGCACACTATGACGTCATTTTTATTTAAATATTCTCTATTTTATCCACAACAATAAAAACATATCTCATAAAATCCCAGTCACAGACAAGAAGACAGCAAAGTTTATGAAAATACAAAGTCTCCAATACACTTAGTTAAATATTAACATTTACGAAAAAAAAATTTTGAAGCCAAAAAAATACAGAAGACATATTACGAACACAATGCTACTAAAGAAAATTGGTGAAGCTATAATAGCAAAACTTCTCACTAATCCAGTGTGGCAGTGTTTAATAAATGTATTGAAAAAAATATCTTCCCTTAAGGGTAAAAAACTTCTACTAGTCTACAAGTAGAAGTCTACAGTAGAAAAGTACTGAAACTGAGTTTGATAAATAGAAACAATTTACATCCTGCTTAATTTTTCAAAATTATTAGAAATAATTGTTAAAATCAGTTTCATAAAATTCTTCGAAAGATAAAAATTATCTACTCTATGACAAACAAGACAAAGCGAGAACCTCAAAATAGCTTTATGCGATTTGAGAAAAACTTTTGTAAGAATTTTATATTACACCATCATAGAGTTATGGGTCTGCGACATAAAGTATTAAATCATTACCTTACAGAAAGAACACAGACTGTACTAGAATAATAAATCTTCATTTGAAAAGTTGATCACTGATGGTGTGTCTGAACAATGAAATTTAGACTCAATATTATCCACTACGGTACTGAAATACACTGTACGACAAGTGACCTCAGAAACAATTTGTACCCTCAATACGTTTATGCTGTTGAACTTGGTATTTGTTAAAAATGTTGACCAAATTTTGAGTTATACTCGTATGTATTAATTTTGTTTAAAAAGTTAACTGCTAAATCAAATTAGCAGATTTGACCCGCTAAAATAAGAAGAATACTGTAACAACAAAATTATTGGAAAAATAAAACAACTAGCCCCTGCGTGATAAGGCTTAGACAACTAAGGTAAAAATTATAGAGGAGTAAAAACAGCAAAATCAGAAAAAAATAGAAGAGCAAATTTTTGAAAGACGTCGAATTCTTTCCTTAGGTAAATTAAACAAAATGTAAGTAAAGTAGGGCGGAGCTAATAGTCCCAATTTTCTCTCTCTAGACACATAGTTGTAACGTCGAGTACTTACAGCCAAAAAAAACTGTTGCAAAAAACCTTATACAATTCAGCTTAAAAGTAAAATAGTAAAAAGTATAAAAATTTACTGAAAATTTTGAGATAAAAACAAGATGGAATTCTGTACTTTTTGCCCCTCTCACGAGGTAAAAAATCCCAGGCTGGGAGTAAAAACTTCATTTATCCTATTGAGTAATATTTATTAATATCTTTAAATTCAAAGCTTTATTATAATCTCTATATAATCTTAATATTTTAATTCAGTTACCATAAAATCAAACAATATTCAATAAAACAAAACAAAACTTAAAATATTTTAAACTTTGAATTTAGAGAGCTCCTCCCGTACCCCCTTTTAGCAAAGTTTAAAAAAATATTCAAAACTTCCCATCTCTTCAAAGCATATTTCTTTCTGGTTTAAATATGTTGATAACGTTATTTTTTCGTTTAAAAGCACCAAAGCAGAATCAGATAATTTTCTTTTAGTTATAAACTCATTACATAAAAACACATCGCACATCTTAGCTGCTTTTAATTTTTTATTATTTAAAATTTCATTTTCTTTTAGACCACGTTGCCGTTGAAAACGAATAGCTTTTCATTAAACACATAGCAGTAATTAATGACTTTCTATTACAAGACTTAAACAAACTTTTCCATAATTTCAGAAACAAATTTTTCTGAAATTTCTTTCTCAACAATTGTCTCTAAGCTTCAACATATTACATAATTCTTCTTCTACATCTTATCTTCTAAAACCTCTCTATTCTTCTATAATTCATTAGCAAAATTTTTCTATTTAACTTCCATATTTTAAAAGACCACAATACAATAGTTTCTTTTCATTCTAAAGGTAGTTTTTCGACCTATTTCGTACACAATAAGACTCAAATTCTTCCTTTACTTCAATCAGGCGTCTACAAGTTATCTTGTGATGACTCTAATGCAGTTTACATCGCTTAGACACAATGAATAATTAAAATCAGAATTCGTAAACATGTACAGACAATAGAAAACTACAAAAATACAGATATAACCAACACTTCATCTGCTTTTACTTCTAATATTCTTTCTTCCTGTCATTCTCTTTCCTTTTACTAATAATTCTAAAATTCTTCACATCTACAGTAAAGGTTATTCTTTAAATTTTATTTTAACCCTCATACCTTTCCTACCTTAATCTTAAAAAATTAAGTAAATGTTGACTATAGTATTTTATCTTCACTACACTAGCCTAAACTTCATTATTTAATTGGATGTTTGTTTATAATCTTTACGTTCTTTATACTTTTTTTATATTATTTATTTCTATACTATATTTCGTATACTATGTATACTTTTTTAATTTTTTTTTAAATCAAATCTCAAATTGATGTCAAATCTTTAAAAAAACACACATTTTTAGGCGGTTAAAATTTATCTTTCTTTTGTCAGTTTTCCAAATAGCAGCCATTTGAATATTTATTTGTCAGATCAATCAATATTTTATTGACTAAAACATATTCTATTTTTAATATACATTTTTATTCTTTTAAGTTTTTAATTTATTATTGTCAAAAAAGTTTGGTAAGTTTTTTTCTAACTTTTTTATAATTTTCCGTTTTATATTATTATTCAAGCACTGATAATTAGACATAATTATCGAAAGCACTTTGCCACTATTATGTAAGAATTTTGCTTGATTAAATTTTTGGGTTTGACGTAGATTTTAGTTCTTTCATCATTTGTACGAAAATCACTCCACTTTGCGAAAAAAAAGCTTTCATCAAATTTAAAGTATTTAAAAATAGTTTTCCCTAACGTATGTTATTTTAAATAAATTGGGGATCATTAAACGTTTTTCTTTATGTTTATAATTTTATACTACCCCCCACATTTGCAGAAGATCAACTTTTGTTTAGAAAGTAGTAAATTCATATTTTTAAAAAATGTTAATGTTATTATTACTGTTAGAAGCTACTATGAAACAAAATTTGTGTTAGTTACTAAAAAAAAAAATTGTTTTGTAGTTGTAGTTTTTTACTGTAGATTTAAAAATGTTTTCTGAAAATTGCACTTAGAGTATGGTTTGTCCAAAATGCACGAAAGTGCACCCATTGCGACCTCATATCGTGATCAGTGTTCGATTTATTTTCTGTCATGCCACCAACAGAGTAGATCCACCGCTGGGGGTTTCAGCACCCTTCTGTGTTGGATTCTGTCTTATACGTTTATCAACAGGGGGCACATTATACAGTTCAAAACAAAATATACCGCATTTAATTGTATAATATTCACGATTTCAGTTGGTAGAAAGAAAAAAAAATGCACCCGATTCTGTGCTTATGTATAACAATATAAATGTTATATCTACAACGACACGAATTCATGCAGCAAATGATAGCTATTCTCGTGAATAAAAGCTTGCACGTGATCCAGTTACTGCACCTGCTATTGGTGCCATCCTAAGAATGATATTATTATTACACGACAAATCGCTTTAGAAAAAAATTGAATTTTAATTTTAGCTCAAAATTATTTGAATAATAAATAAATGTAAGTTTCTTTATTTAAATATAATAATAATGCGCTTTGTTATTAAAAATTTATTATTCAATTTTTTGTCATATCAAAATTTATAAATAATTTCCTCAACTAGAAGAAAGAAAGAAAATAATCCTTGTATTTTTACTCTGTGATTTGTAGGTCCGTACACGTGTTGATTTTATGATCTTGCGTGTGCTTGCACAGATATAACCTTTTTAAATATTAACAAAACAAGGTGGGGAAGTCGTTAAACTTCTCCTATGAGAAAATGATACTGCATGAGAAAATCACAAAAGCACTTTTACTGTCACAAATTTGCATTTTATAGAAATTGATTCGTTATTTATGGTGCATAAACTACTTCAATCTATAAATTTAATGAAACTGATTCAATCAATGATAATACAAATTATTACTTCCATCCTACTATATTAAACCACACTGGGCCTAGTAAACTAACCCTGGAAAAATACTTTCAACCGGTTCATTTTTGGTTTATTAAATATTCAACCAACAAAAAAATTTCGAATCAGATAGTCAGACTCATCAGATTCTGAATTAAGTAGGTACTGTGGTGAGCCACCTATTTTTACCTTTGGTCAATACGCGACAATTAATTAATTAATTGCCGTTAGAAAAAAAAAATTTTTAAAACATTGTCTCATTAAAGTTAAAGTATTTAAATTTTCCTGTGGAGTCTAGAGTTCGTTTCCGGTCTCACGAACATAAATTCGGCACCACTTATTTACAAAGGGCATTTCAAATTTGTTAATTTTAGTTTTATCACGAATTCCATTAACTTAAGCTTATATTAGGGTTGAAAGGTTAATATGCGCGGCTCTTAAGAGGGTGCAGAGGGTTGTTTCACATGTGTGTAGCGTGAGAAGGAACGGAATTCTTGGCACACGTGGCCTTCAAAAAAAAAAAGAGATAAAGATTGCGTAATTGGCAACATTTTATTCAACACAATTACTAGAGTTATTAGACCAACAAAATGAAAGAGACAAAATTTTTCTTGTTCTATTGATGTAAAACACTAACCACTTTTTTGTTATAAAAGGGCATCATTAGAACATTTGAGATAATGTAAACAGAAATCCAAATTAACAAATAAAAAAATAAACGGAAAACTGCATGTATAAATAAATAATTTTAGGATTGTAAATAGTATTAAATAACAATGTTGAGAAAGTGAAAATAACTTAAAAATTATTATAAAATAAAGATTTAGGGTTCAAGTCGAGATATGTGACGCCATCTGTAGGGTGGTTAATTAATTTTTGTTACAGATTTCTTATTGACTATGTTACTTCAAAACTTGGAAAAATCTTCTAAAAATTTAAACTATTTTATGTAGTTTCGATGTTATTTTATCTCAGCATTATTTAAACTTTTTTTTCTTTTGTAAAACAAATTACATAAGACAAAACCAGATTTTAGTAGCTATAAAGTTATAACTCTAATCTGGAATGTTAGAAAGAAGTTTGACGGATCATTGTTTAATCCGGACAATAATTACTGTTTATTGTTGTAATGAACTTATATATTATTATTAATATTGTCTAAAACACTTTGTAAAAAGCGGTCAAGTTGGAAGGGAGCGAAAAACACACCCCAATAATTTTACTTAACCAATGAGGGCACAGACTTAGTGATTAGCGTTTGCCGCGGGGGTGTAAAATTCACAGGCTCTAGCGTCCCTATAAAAACTCATTTTGGGAAGGGAGACCTCAGTGGAGATTAGATTGTTTCAGTAATTAGAAGTAACAAAAAAATCTGTGCTAGTGTGTAAAGTTTGTGTAGGTTAGTTGTGTTTTGTGTCATAAAAAAAAACATTAAGTCAAAACTATAGTGACTGTGAAAAAAAAAAACAAAATAAAAAAAGTGAGGCACGTTGGATATTAAAAATACAGGTACAATTTCAATTTTATTTCGTCTGCATTAATTTTAATTTCTTAAAATACTATGCAGAGATAATTATTTTAAATAACCAAACTTGTTTCAACATAAATTCATTTAATATTATTATTGGCCTTGCTGAAACAAATCACCTGAGATAATGCTTATTTCTACATCAAAATAGGATTTTACAAAGGAAATCGTTTGGAGAAAATTGATTGAAATTTAACAACTGTTTAACTTTAGCCAAACAGACTTAATTAAAGGTTATTACTTTTAATTTAACGCTACTTAATTTTTTTTTCAAGTCTTTACAATGAAACTCTCAAATTAAAGTTAAATTAAATTAATCAATCAAATGATAATTTAATAATATTCCCTTTCTTTGTCACGGGAAGAAAAACAAACAGTGATTAGTCAGAAATTGCAGGCCGTTTACGTTAAACAAAAAAAAAAATAAAATAATCATATTAAAAAAAAATATATATATATAAAAAAAAAATGGTTGGGTCCCGCACACGGAAAAACCCGTTATATAACCAAAAAAAAAAAACAAAAAAAAAAACAAAAACAAAAAAAAAGAGAGCAAAGGTGAAGGTTCCGTATCCGGTAAACCTGTATTCAAGCGCCTGTTGCTATTGCCAAAAAAATATCCAAAAAAAAAAAAAAACAAATTCAAACATTCGCAATTTGGGGGATTTTTCCTTAAGATTATAATATCTTTGCGCGCCCATCTTCAATTCCACTTAATCTGCACTTCCGACTGTATGCAGATGTGATAAGAGAAGTAAGGGATTTTCGGAGTTTGATGTATACTGCGGGTGCTCCAGATAATGTTTCTTAGCGTGCCGGTAACGGTCGAGTTAGCAATTACCCCGGTAACGGTAAAGGGTTAACAATTGTCCGTCTGAAGCTTTTTCGTTTCGATGATAATGTTTCCATAGCAAATTTGGCAACCTATATAAACCAATAGGGTTTTAATAGCAATGACCTATTCACGGAAAAAGTTGACGATCGCTTAATGGAAGCTTTCTTCGTTTTGAGGATAATGTTTTCAGAGCAAATTTGGCAAACCTTCCGTTTATAGTGCTAACTCTATTCTGGTAAAGAGTTGACGATTGCTCGGTGGAAGCTTTCGTTGTTACGTAAATAACGTTTCGGGACGATGTCGGCAAACCTTCTGTTTAGGGATCTTTTTGCTTATCAGTGAGTAACGGACGCTTTGTAGAAGCTTTCTGTCATCGCAGATACTCCGACCGACAAAGATTATCTAGGATGTCTTTCCAGCGATTCAATTTTATTGTAAACGCGATACCTGTAATCCACTGGCATATCCTCACTCAGACAAGTCGTTGAAAAACCCTTGTCTAATTAAATTCATTAATCAAATAATATTCATCATTTTACTTCGAGGCACTTGAATAAAATTAAGTACAGATTTCTTCTAGTACCACAATATTTCAGGGAATCAAAATTTTAACAGATATCTTCGTTCTCTTTTACTGTATTTAGGTCGGGGCGTTTTAGTGCGTAATTGCAGAAATTGGTTTGCATGGGCATTGCGTAGTAGTACCGCGAATCAAACTGCACCTGAACCAATAAAAGAAAACGTTTGCAAAGTTTGGAATTTTCCTTGTTGTATTTGTTGTACAGGAAGTGTTCACAAATGGGGTAAATAAACATCGACAAGAAGTAAATTTTGACATTATTTCTTAATAAGGGTCACAATCGATTCATTACATTTTGGTGGAGCAAATAAGCCGTCTCAACTATTAATTTTATTATAAACAAACAAATAAATAAAATTCAATAAAAGAAAAATATATTACTTTACATAAGAAGTTAGAGCTTAAATTAGTAATTACATCGCAATTTATTTACGATCATCAAAAAAAAAATTATTACTTAAAGACAATTTATTTTGGATGTGGAATGTCCCACAACAACTTGACCGTTTGTTTAGGCAAACTTTGTAAATATTTTACAAATGTATTATCATTTATCCCTTAATGGGAACCATCCGAATTTGTAATAAATTTGTGGTTTGAAACAAGTGGTTTTAATCTATTCTCCCGTGTGTTATGACACTACTTTGTAACGACCTCTGTGTTACTGACAACCGAAATTGATCTAGAATGACTATTAGAGTTATTCACAATCATATTCTTTTACAATCTTAAGTTAAACGTAGGGTAAGTACACCTTTTATTATTTTATAACAACCGACAATCTAGACGATCACACTTTGAGTAAATCAATTTTTACCTCATTTTTTCTTATCCAGTATTTTACTGGATATAAAAAAAAATTTCCCATCGTAATTCATAATAATTATGATTATCGGCCATGTCTCATTACATAAATTTTGGTGCCGTGACCAGGATGCAAAGTCATAAAGTGTCATATCCGAGGAGAAAAACAAAATATGTTCACTTGTTTAAAGAAAAGTATCTGCCGAAAATTATTATTACAGGTGCTAGTTTCAATCAAAGATGGAAAGCCAAAACCAACGTTCCACCAACGAAGGGGTCCCAAGTTGGTTTTTGAATTGGTTGAAAAACAATGAGGAACGCCAGGAGAGAAACCGGAAGGAGGCTCTCGCGGACGTAGCCAAACTACCTCAACTCCGAGGTCAACCGGAAGCTGAAGAGTTAGTCCAGGCTAACAAGGAGCGAGACAACACAGCCAATACAACCGCAGGAGAATGGGAAATCACCCCCATTAACTTTCCTTTGCCAGTTGTGATTCCGGGTGAAAGCGCTACCGACTCCGGGTCTTTTAGTGGTACCTCAGCAAACGAAACGGGCATTCAGACACCGGAAAGCTCCGTCAGCGTAACTGGCAGTGATTCAGGCAAGGGTCACGTGAAGCCAGTAAATGAGCAAGTCGACACCATTGCGATTCCGGCATTCTTGAGAGGCTTAACGCAGTGGGCACTCCCAACACCGGAACGTCCCACTTTTAAAGGATCAGGTGATCAGAATCCTATGAAATTTATTTCGTCCGTGGAAGAATATGGACGAACCCTGGGACTAAATGACAAGCAACTTTTGGATGTTGCTCAGGGATGCTTAAAAGGGAATGCACGCCAATGGTCAGCGATTTATCAAGGAAAATGGACAAGTTATGAAAAATTCAGAGCCGATTTTCTACGCACATACTGGTCTGAAGCTCGCCAACGGAAAATACGGCATCAGATAGCAACGGGTCGTTATGACCGAACCCGTGGCACCATGTTGGCCCACTTTTCTTATTTTGTCGATCTAGCAAAAATGCTAACAAGACCACTACCAGAAACGACGTTAGTGTCAGAGTTAATGTTGCACTTTCCCAACCAAATACAATCTTTGTGGGCACTGCAGAAACAAGAAACAATAGTAGCAGCTGCAGAATTCTTGTTGTCGCAAGAAATTCCCGGACAAAACCCGGAAAACAGCGAATGTCCTAACAAGCATGTGATTCAGCGAAATCAAAATTACCACAACAAACGAAAGAATGACAATTTCCGGGAAAAACATGTGGCATCAAGCAATAGTTACCGATGGGAACGTCCAAATACGTCTAATGCAGCAGCCTCTTTACCGTCCTTTAATAAGCAACGAGTATTTTCCGGAAACAAATCTGGAAATAAACAAAATACCTCCGGAAAAAAGAACAATAATAAAAACAACCAACATCCACACAGTTCGGGAAACGGGGGCGGAGTACGGGACCGGGTCTAACCTACTCCAAAACCTCTACAGACCCGCTGACTTTTCAGCCCCAACCAAAGAAAAGAAAATTACCACCAGCGAGTTCTTCAAATCAACATATTAACATTCTTGTTCAACATCGGAAAAATAATCATACTACGGTAACTGATGTTTTATCTTTACATAAAAAGTCGGTTACAGGCAAAAATCCGGAAAGTACAAGGGCAGTCCCAGAAATCGAGCTACAGATTTTTGAATTTACGCTACTGGGTCTGCTAGACACCGGAAGTGAGGTCAGTTGTGTTTCCGAAGAAGTCTGGTCCAACATTTTAACTGCGGGACATCAGCCTCCGACCTTACCGGTGACCTCAATACATCTTCGAGGAGCAGTAGGGCAACGAAGCGCGCAGGTGGTCATTCAAAGTTTCCTGAACATTTTCATCCAAGGACGTACATTTCCTGCTGTCGTCCTGGTCGTTAAAAATTTAATCAAACCCGTGATTCTTGGAGCTGACTGGATGGACCAACAACAAGCTAAAATAAACTTCGCCGGAAGAACTCTGACAATCCAGAGTGAAGAGGGCGAACATTGTTTTAAATTTAAAACAACTGTTGAGAAAACACCTGAGGCAGAAGACTACATCGAAGATCTCATCGGGTGCCTGCAGAGTACAAATTCACGATCGACGACAAAACCATCTAATCACCTGGAATCAAGGGAGGCCTTAGAGGCGAAAGTTAACATTCTCAAGATTCCAAACATATTTAAAACAAAATTAAAACGACTTTTATTAGACTTTCGACAAGTTTTCAGTACCAGACCCGGCCTAACGAACAAATACGTACATCAAATTAAAATGCACGATCAAACCCCTTTCTTGAAAAGACCATACCCGGTGCCATTTCCACTACGTCCTGCTGTGGAAACCACAATACAAGAAATGCTCGATTTAGGAGTAATTAAAAGGGAGGCCTCACCATATGCCAGTCCGATGACCGTCGTTAAGAAGAAAGACGGCACCGTCCGTGTGTGTCTCGACGCAAGAATCATTAATTCTAAAATGATTGCCGACTGTGAGTCCCCTCCAGCTACAGAAGAGCTTTTACGCCGTTTTCATGGTGTAAAAGTAATGACGACGATTGATTTGAGGTCCTCCTACTGGCAAATTCCATTAACTCCGGAGAGCCGACAATACACGGCTTTTCTATACAACGGCCGCAGCTACACCTATCAGGTACTCCCATTTGGATTAAAAACAGCTGTGGGGTCGTTTAGTCGAGCGATGGATGTAATTCTGGGAAGCGAAGTACGGGAATTCGTAGTTAATTACATCGACGACCTGTTAATTGCATCTCGAAATTTAGAAGAACACCTAGATCACATCCACAAGGTGTTAGAAAAGTTGAACCAGGCCAATATGACTATTAATTTAGAAAAATCCAACTTTATTCAAGAAGAAGTAAAATTTCTAGGCCATATTCTTACCGTGGATGGGATTAAAGCCGACCCAGAAAAAGTCAGCGCAATTCGTAACTTTCCGGTACCACAGAAAACAAAACATCTACGGGCATTTCTCGGACTCTGTAATTTTTATCGAAAATTTTGTGCAGAGTATAGCGCAGCTACGCAAGACCTAAATAAATTGTTGAGAAAAGGAGTAAAATGGCAATGGGGGCGACGTGAACAAGAAGCTTTCGGACGAATTAAAGATCTTTTCCTTAATGCAGTGCTTCTGCACTACCCTGACCCAAAGAAAATTTTCTACGTACAAACTGACAGCTCAGGTTATGGATTGGGAGCGGAGTTATACCAGATACAAGACGATGGGTTACGTGGTGTGATTGCTTTCGCCAGCCGATCATTAAAAGGACCGGAATTAAATTATACCACCACCGAAAAAGAACTACTGGGTGTCATCTTCGCGCTGCACAAATTCCGAACTTACATCCAAGGGACGAAGATAATTATCCGCACTGATCACCAGGCACTAAAGTTTTTAAACCGTTGTCGTCTTCTTAGTGAACGATTAACTCGATGGACGTTACTTCTGGGACAATACGATTATGAGATAGAGCTCGTAAAAGGAAAAGAAAATGTGGTTGCTGACACACTCTCTCGTTATCCAGCTGACGAAACAGCACACTGCGATTACCCACGAGAGCAGCCAATCATAGCCATGTTCGAGGTCGAAGATACCGCCGAAGTGTTGCAGTTATTACAACAAATTGCGCAACATCAAAAAAACGACCCACTCTTAAAAGAAATTTGGCGAACAATGGGAACTGATACAGCGATTACTGACCCAAAAGTTCAAAGGGTTTGTAAACAGTATAGTGTCAACAATAATGTCTTAGTTTACAGGTCCCAAAACACAAATGCTGTCCGCCTAGCTGTACCAGAAAATATGGTAACGAGATTGGTCGACTACTACCATCAACTTCTGGGTCATTTTGGGGCGACAAAAGTTTACAACGTTATGAAGAAGGAATACCATTGGCCGAATATGTACCGCGGTATAAAGAAGCGGGTTCGAAGTTGCGACATCTGCCAGAAAACCAAGATTTCGCACCGTCCGAGCCAGGGTCCGTTAACACCAATCCTGCATGATAAACCTGGGGACTTAGTCTGCGTCGATTTTTATGGACCTTTGCCAACCGGAAGATTGGGGGCGACCTACATCTTTGTGGCTGTTGATTCGTTCAGCAAGTTTCTCAAGTTATATCCACTAAGAAAAGCCACCGCCAAAGCAGCAGCCAAACGAATCGTAAACGACTACGCAAATTTCATCAAGCCAAAATGCATATTAAGCGACCATGGCACACAATTTACCTCACACTCTTGGCAAGCCGTATTACGGGGCGCCAATATTCAAAGTACGCATTCCTCAATACGACACCCTGCTTCAAATCCTTGCGAGCGCGTAATGCGGGAGCTAGGAAGAATCTTCCGAACTTATTGTCGTCAAAATCATGCAAGTTGGGTCAACCATTTAAGCAATGTAGAAGAATGTATGAACTTAGTCCCACACATGAGTACAGGGTTTTCGCCATATGAAATAATTTTTGGAAGAAAACCTCCAAATCCTTTAGATGCCGTCACAACAAGATTGTTGCCACAACAACCGCTACTTCTCATTGAAGAAATACATAATCGGGTACGTCAAAATCTGCGTCATCAGGCTACCCTTCGACAACAGCAACAAAAAGGAGAAATGTCACAATTAGAAATCGACGACTGGGTTTTGTTGAAAAACAAGATAACTTCTGACACGACCAGTCAGCAATTTGCTAAATTCATGCCATTATACAGTGGTCCTTATAAAGTTGTCGGTAAACCACATCCCAACACATATCGGATCGCAGATCCAACAACAAATCACGAAAAATGTGTTTACAACATGGGCAATCTAAAATTCTATCATCGTCGGGCTGAGTAATCCGGGTGGATTTTACCAAATCAAGCGCATCCACTATTCCAAACTGAGGCCTATTCACCATTTCAAAGTAGACGCATCCACCATTTCTGAGGATAGCGCATCCACCATCTCCAGCTCAAGCGCACCAACAATTTAAACTCAGATGTGTCCACCATTCCGCAGTAGGCGCATCCACCATTTCTGAGGATAGCGCATCCACCATCCCAAGCTCAAGTGCATTCGCCAATTGTAAATCAATCCACACCACCACGTCACTTGAAGTCGGTTGCCCACCACGTGATGACTTACGCTGCACCTTCGGAACAACGCAAGTCAGGGGGCGAATGTGGTGAGCCACCTATTTTTACCTTTGGTCAATACGCGACAATTAATTAATTAATTGCCGTTAGAAAAAAAAAATTTTTAAAACATTGTCTCATTAAAGTTAAAGTATTTAAATTTTCCTGTGGAGTCTAGAGTTCGTTTCCGGTCTCACGAACATAAATTCGGCACCACTTATTTACAAAGGGCATTTCAAATTTGTTAATTTTAGTTTTATCACGAATTCCATTAACTTAAGCTTATATTAGGGTTGAAAGGTTAATATGCGCGGCTCTTAAGAGGGTGCAGAGGGTTGTTTCACATGTGTGTAGCGTGAGAAGGAACGGAATTCTTGGCACACGTGGCCTTCAAAAAAAAAAAGAGATAAAGATTGCGTAATTGGCAACATTTTATTCAACACAATTACTAGAGTTATTAGACCAACAAAATGAAAGAGACAAAATTTTTCTTGTTCTATTGATGTAAAACACTAACCACTTTTTTGTTATAAAAGGGCATCATTAGAACATTTGAGATAATGTAAACAGAAATCCAAATTAACAAATAAAAAAATAAACGGAAAACTGCATGTATAAATAAATAATTTTAGGATTGTAAATAGTATTAAATAACAATGTTGAGAAAGTGAAAATAACTTAAAAATTATTATAAAATAAAGATTTAGGGTTCAAGTCGAGATATGTGACGCCATCTGTAGGGTGGTTAATTAATTTTTGTTACAGATTTCTTATTGACTATGTTACTTCAAAACTTGGAAAAATCTTCTAAAAATTTAAACTATTTTATGTAGTTTCGATGTTATTTTATCTCAGCATTATTTAAACTTTTTTTTCTTTTGTAAAACAAATTACATAAGACAAAACCAGATTTTAGTAGCTATAAAGTTATAACTCTAATCTGGAATGTTAGAAAGAAGTTTGACGGATCATTGTTTAATCCGGACAATAATTACTGTTTATTGTTGTAATGAACTTATATATTATTATTAATATTGTCTAAAACACTTTGTAAAAAGCGGTCAAGTTGGAAGGGAGCGAAAAACACACCCCAATAATTTTACTTAACCAATGAGGGCACAGACTTAGTGATTAGCGTTTGCCGCGGGGGTGTAAAATTCACAGGCTCTAGCGTCCCTATAAAAACTCATTTTGGGAAGGGAGACCTCAGTGGAGATTAGATTGTTTCAGTAATTAGAAGTAACAAAAAAATCTGTGCTAGTGTGTAAAGTTTGTGTAGGTTAGTTGTGTTTTGTGTCATAAAAAAAAACATTAAGTCAAAACTATAGTGACTGTGAAAAAAAAAAACAAAATAAAAAAAGTGAGGCACGTTGGATATTAAAAATACAGGTACAATTTCAATTTTATTTCGTCTGCATTAATTTTAATTTCTTAAAATACTATGCAGAGATAATTATTTTAAATAACCAAACTTGTTTCAACATAAATTCATTTAATATTATTATTGGCCTTGCTGAAACAAATCACCTGAGATAATGCTTATTTCTACATCAAAATAGGATTTTACAAAGGAAATCGTTTGGAGAAAATTGATTGAAATTTAACAACTGTTTAACTTTAGCCAAACAGACTTAATTAAAGGTTATTACTTTTAATTTAACGCTACTTAATTTTTTTTTCAAGTCTTTACAATGAAACTCTCAAATTAAAGTTAAATTAAATTAATCAATCAAATGATAATTTAATAATATTCCCTTTCTTTGTCACGGGAAGAAAAACAAACAGTGATTAGTCAGAAATTGCAGGCCGTTTACGTTAAACAAAAAAAAAAATAAAATAATCATATTAAAAAAAAATATATATATATAAAAAAAAAATGGTTGGGTCCCGCACACGGAAAAACCCGTTATATAACCAAAAAAAAAAAACAAAAAAAAAAACAAAAACAAAAAAAAAGAGAGCAAAGGTGAAGGTTCCGTATCCGGTAAACCTGTATTCAAGCGCCTGTTGCTATTGCCAAAAAAATATCCAAAAAAAAAAAAAAACAAATTCAAACATTCGCAATTTGGGGGATTTTTCCTTAAGATTATAATATCTTTGCGCGCCCATCTTCAATTCCACTTAATCTGCACTTCCGACTGTATGCAGATGTGATAAGAGAAGTAAGGGATTTTCGGAGTTTGATGTATACTGCGGGTGCTCCAGATAATGTTTCTTAGCGTGCCGGTAACGGTCGAGTTAGCAATTACCCCGGTAACGGTAAAGGGTTAACAATTGTCCGTCTGAAGCTTTTTCGTTTCGATGATAATGTTTCCATAGCAAATTTGGCAACCTATATAAACCAATAGGGTTTTAATAGCAATGACCTATTCACGGAAAAAGTTGACGATCGCTTAATGGAAGCTTTCTTCGTTTTGAGGATAATGTTTTCAGAGCAAATTTGGCAAACCTTCCGTTTATAGTGCTAACTCTATTCTGGTAAAGAGTTGACGATTGCTCGGTGGAAGCTTTCGTTGTTACGTAAATAACGTTTCGGGACGATGTCGGCAAACCTTCTGTTTAGGGATCTTTTTGCTTATCAGTGAGTAACGGACGCTTTGTAGAAGCTTTCTGTCATCGCAGATACTCCGACCGACAAAGATTATCTAGGATGTCTTTCCAGCGATTCAATTTTATTGTAAACGCGATACCTGTAATCCACTGGCATATCCTCACTCAGACAAGTCGTTGAAAAACCCTTGTCTAATTAAATTCATTAATCAAATAATATTCATCATTTTACTTCGAGGCACTTGAATAAAATTAAGTACAGATTTCTTCTAGTACCACAATATTTCAGGGAATCAAAATTTTAACAGATATCTTCGTTCTCTTTTACTGTATTTAGGTCGGGGCGTTTTAGTGCGTAATTGCAGAAATTGGTTTGCATGGGCATTGCGTAGTAGTACCGCGAATCAAACTGCACCTGAACCAATAAAAGAAAACGTTTGCAAAGTTTGGAATTTTCCTTGTTGTATTTGTTGTACAGGAAGTGTTCACAAATGGGGTAAATAAACATCGACAAGAAGTAAATTTTGACATTATTTCTTAATAAGGGTCACAATCGATTCATTACATTTTGGTGGAGCAAATAAGCCGTCTCAACTATTAATTTTATTATAAACAAACAAATAAATAAAATTCAATAAAAGAAAAATATATTACTTTACATAAGAAGTTAGAGCTTAAATTAGTAATTACATCGCAATTTATTTACGATCATCAAAAAAAAAATTATTACTTAAAGACAATTTATTTTGGATGTGGAATGTCCCACAACAACTTGACCGTTTGTTTAGGCAAACTTTGTAAATATTTTACAAATGTATTATCATTTATCCCTTAATGGGAACCATCCGAATTTGTAATAAATTTGTGGTTTGAAACAAGTGGTTTTAATCTATTCTCCCGTGTGTTATGACACTACTTTGTAACGACCTCTGTGTTACTGACAACCGAAATTGATCTAGAATGACTATTAGAGTTATTCACAATCATATTCTTTTACAATCTTAAGTTAAACGTAGGGTAAGTACACCTTTTATTATTTTATAACAACCGACAATCTAGACGATCACACTTTGAGTAAATCAATTTTTACCTCATTTTTTCTTATCCAGTATTTTACTGGATATAAAAAAAAATTTCCCATCGTAATTCATAATAATTATGATTATCGGCCATGTCTCATTACAGTACGTATAGTCTGATATTGAGTGATGATGAGTGAATAAGCTAACAAATCAAGGAAAGTGTGCAACCTGTAAGAAAGAATCAAAATTACTACCTTATTTTTTATCGGATTTGCTGGATTTAATTTTAAAGTAAAACAGTAAATTTGTTACGAGTATATTGAATGCCATAATAAAATACAAAACTTAAACAGAGTACCCAGCAATCTAGCAGAATCAAATTCCTTGACTTTACCAGGTTTTCCAGACGTCTTCAGCAACTATTTTATGATGTTTTTAATATACAAAATTTTTTAAAAATTACTTAAAAAATTAGGCTCAAGATTTCTCATCTTTAATGTTTAAACTGTTAAAGAAAAAATCTCGCAGGCTTTATTATACAAAAATTTTTAATACAATTTTTTCCCTTAACATTTTTTGTAACTTTAACCGTCAGCGCAGTTTTAAAATAAAGATAGCGCTGTGCAAATTTAAAACTTTTAATTTTTTTAAAAATATGTTTAAGTATTTTTTGTTATTACACTGCCGAGCACAAAATTAGAGTCACTTCTAAAATTATTAAATATTGTGCAATATTTGCACGATTTGCAGTAGGGTAGTTTTTTAGCTTAAGATGATCCTTAGAAATATAAAGCAATTTAAAACAATTAACATTATGTATCAATGTGTATTTTACAGAAAAAAGCCGCTTCGTGTCGACATCTCTGAAATACATTATCCGCAAATTTTTTGTTTCTCTGTTTATTCTCTCTTTATTATAAATTCTTTAATTGAATTCATTATTTTTTCATTTGTTATTAAATAAAATGTCCATAAATCCCGTTGTGGCAGCTCGAATTGTGGCGGCTATAGAAGATCTTTGCAGCCCGCGTGAAACCGCAAGGACCTATGGTGCAAGTGGTTCCAGTGGGCAAAGAGTGTTAGATCGGTTTTAAGAGACTCGCCTGCTTACTCGTAGACTAGAATCCGAAAGAAGAAGGGCTACAACAGCTAGAGGTGACCGCTTTCTTGTTTCTACTGTTTCGAGAAACCGACCGGTTACGGCAGTTTCCCTTAGAACTAGCCTACAAGAAGTAAGAAATGTAAACGTAAACGAGTGGACCATAAGAAAAAGACTTTGTGCTGCGGAATTGTTCTCTAGAACTACAGCTACAGGCCCTCCGCTTTCTCGTGAACACTGAGTTGTAAGGTTGAATTTCGCACAAAAACATTTGGAATAGACAGTAGAGGATTAAAGTCGCATGATGTTTTCTGACAAATCTCAATTTTCTCTCACAGGTTCAAACAGACGCGTGAGAGTATGGCGACGACCGAGTGAGAGGTATGCCCAAGCGTACGCACAGAGATAGTCTTCATTCAAAATAGAACTCTGACCGCGCACAGCTACATTACCGAGATTCTGAAAGACCATGTTGTACCGTTCATGGTTATTCTTGAAGAGATCGCTACGTTCATGCATGATAATGCACAGCCCCACACTGCTCGTTTGGTTACAACTTTCCTTGACGAGGTTCGAATTACAAGATTTGACTGGCCTGCTTGAAGTCTTGATTTGAATCCTATCGAGCATGTCTGGGATGAGATTAAAGAACGTTTACGGAGACATGTACCGGCTCCCAGAAATTCCAGAGAGCTTCGAGAAATGTTAGTACAGGAATGGAATAATCTTCCACAGGATGTATTCCAAAACTTGATTCGAAGCATGCCTCGTCGTCTACAAGCTATTGTCACTGCCAGAAAAGAAAATACTCGCTACTAAAGTGTTCGAAAACGCTATTATTTAGTATAAATAAATTTGAAATTTTGTACTAAAGTTTCATTATTTTGAATAAATTTTATAGGCAATTAGTCGACTGTTTTAACGCCGATTGAAATCGGTTAGTTGGTCCAAACCATCTTGGTACCTTTCGGTATCTCTAGTTATTATAATTATTTTTTTATTACATAATTTTTATTAACTAGTATTTTTTAGTAATACTTTTTACAATTGTTGCTGTCCCTCTTTTGTCTATTTTAATGCGAGTTTAGGCAGGCGAGTGAATGTTCCTTTTTATTATTTTACTTCGTATATGTGTATTTATACGCAATTTTGCTTGAGCACTTTCATAAGTTTTCTTTTTTATTTTACAAAATATTTTTTGTTTCGATTTGTTTGTTGCCACAACTTCTTGTTTTTTTTTAATGCAAAAGTATATACATATTGTAATAGCTTGTTAAAAAAAGACTTAAAACAAAAACTATGACCCAGTCTACACTTTTGCATTTTGGTAATCTGATAAGCGCAAAACAGTAGCAAACCAATTAAAAAAAACGCTTAAAATCGGCCAATACGCCCAAAAAATGTTTCAAAATGTCCAAAATGTAATAGATTTTAGATTAGTTTCCTTTAGACAACAATGAAAAATATTTTAGACAATTTTAAGACTGCAAAAAACAATTTTTCTGCAATTTTTTATTGTATTTCTAAGATTATCAAATTGTAAAAATGTATAGTACACCTATACAACTCTGTAGTACCTTTTAACCGAGCTATCGCCATAAATAGTTGAAGGCAATTTCTCCACAAAATGAAGAGAAAAAACCAACGAAACGCAAAAATAATGTGGCAAATTAAAAACAGTAGAAAAATCTTTTGTTTCCCGTTTTTTTGACCCAACAAATAAGAGTTAAATATCAAACTCATTCCAATTAAAATACTCACCGTGTATACTTGAAATATGAGATAATGTTAGAAAAAAAATATTCAAAGTATAAAATTTGTGCATTGTTTGCTTTATCTTAATACAATACACAAACGGTCAAAGCTACAAAAAAATATATAAAATTATATAAAACATGAGAAAAAGAGTGAAACAATCCTTCTCATATTTCAGTACCTATTATTAAGCAGTTACTTGATTAGCAATTTATTTTTCCAATACAGAGAAATATTTTTGAAATATTACAGTAAAACTAAATAAGTAGCTGTTTATAGTCTGTCATCGTCAATCACCACAGAGTTAATTGAGGTCATTCTCACCTAAACCGCACGGTGTTCTACTGTTTTATTTTTTATATATTTACACTTATACCGGGCGTTCAGTAAAAAAATACTCTAGAGTGCTGCAAAATTAAAAAACAATTGTTTTGAAGGTCTTTGATAACCTCATTTACGTACCTGTTAAACTGAAATGTCAATCAACTTTCGAAACGTTACTTTTACACATTAAAGCACATTGTCTTTAAAAAAATATCCGAAAAATGTCGAAAATGTTTCTTTTTTCTCAAAATTTCCAAAATTCTATTAAACTTTGGTGTTTTAGAAAAGAGCAACAAAAATTCAAATTTTAGAACATCATTCCATGTCAGGTTAATTTACGAAATACCCCGAAATCTGCGATATTTTTAAAATAATCTATTTTTTAAGTACCCATTAAAAAAGATTTTATGCAAATTTTCAGATCTAAACCTCAAACCGTTTATAAAATATAATTTTTTTGAGTATCTATTTTTTCAATTTTAAAATTTTCAAAAATTTAAAGAAGATAGAAAAATCAATTACCCCAAAAAATATCCATGCACTCAGTATTAAAAATGAGATTTTATTATATAAATCAAAAATGAAAAAATATGTATTATTAACGCTTTTAATTTTTTTCACACTCTCTTTCTCAAAATATATTTAAAAACAAAAATTTTGAAAAAAAAATGTTAAAATATTTCTATTTTTGGCAGAGTTACAGACTAAAAAAAACGTGTTTTTCTTGATTTCAAAAATTAAAATAACATTATAACAAATCAATTACTGAAGATAAGATTGGTCTTAAAAATCGTAGAATAAAAGGTAGGTTTTCAAAAAAATTAAATAAATAAAAAATCTTTTAACACAAACAGTTTTAAAAATATAATTAGAATATAAAAATTAAAAAATATTTTTATTATTTAAATTTTTCGTAAAGTAGATACATTCGAAACCACACACTTTTGAAAAAAATATTGAGATAGCTCAATTTTTCGTTAAATTACAAACAGTTGAAAAAAAGATGCCATTTTTTTAATTATTAATAAATTAATAATTAATAATTTTAATTAAAATTTGTATAAAAGTTTTTTTCAAGAGGTACTAATATTATTAGAATATATCATTAGGAATAGAAGTGAGTCTTTTTGTGGTAAAACCAGAGATTAAAGGCCGAGACGCAGTCGAAGCCGACAATAACTGAGCGAAGCACAAAAAGACTTAATCCGAATGATATATACTATTTTATCTTCAAGCGAAAAGCATAAAAATAATTTAAACGTAAACTAATTTATAATTTTTTTGTATTCACAATAAAATTACAATTTTCAAATATTAAGGCACTAGTGATTTCTGCTTCTTTTGTTGCAATGTTATTAATATTTAAAGTAGCAAAATGCATACTGGGAGTTTCTTCAATAATATTACTAAAATTTACGTTCTCTAAGTTATCTGATGTACTAGATTGGTTATTATTAATATTATTCATAGGTGATAGGATTTTCATAGCTGTTTGTTTTTTATTCACCATGGATTCTTCTATATAACTTTCTGTGACAGCCGTGGATCGCCAACCCCTTTGTCTTTTTAAGACCGAAATGTCACCTTCATTGTCCACCAACAAAGTGAAAGCCGGAGACAATGACCTGTATATTCACTAGAATTAGGCAGATTTAAGAAAGTAGCTATTTGTTGTAGTGCCGATCCTATTTATGTTTTCCCATAACCATTTTTGCACATTTACGTTCTGATATTTAAGCATAAATCTGTTTATTTCTATATCTTTTCGAAGAAATATACATTCTGCAAATTTCCAAATAAAACTCTCCCAAGATTGTGAATGAACGTGGTTTGTAATTTTTAGCATCCTTAATTTTTACTAATATAGCGGAGCCAAAATCTTCTACATCTGCCATTGTCAAATTGGTGATTTCATCACACCGACAGGCCTCAGACACGGTTATCAATGTAACCTACAATAATAATTTAGTATAATTCTTCCAGTAAAAAAACTAAAAATTTCACCTTTGTCGCCAAATATTGTTCATTAGGAGCATTATATGAAAAGTTATCTACTTGCTTTTATGATAGAATTCGTGCTTTTTTCGGTTTATATCCGGCATTTTTTCTCTTTAAAAAAGCAACTAGTTTGGTATAGTTTTAAAGTTGAATATTGTGGTTAACATTGGCTCCATAGTGTTGAACTTTTCATATTTTGATTGTTTGATAAATTGTTGAAATATGCTAACAATACGTTTTCAGAGTAATATAAGGCTTTATGTAAGTCGGCTCATTTCAAGAAACGTTTATAGGTAAAATCATAAACTTTTCGAGATTTTTCTGGTATTAGATCCTGTAAGGATTTCGTTGCAATCTGTGTAAATTCTGGAGGCGTACACTGCAATGTCTGAATTTCATCGGCCATGGTTAGGTACTCGCTAATAATAATAATTATGACAAAAAATTCAAAAACAATTATAATTTTAAGAAACTTAACTTATTTTTATCAATAATATCAAGTAATAATTAAATTATAATAATATAATTATAATAATATATTATAATAATATTAATTAATTTATTAACTCCTTTATCAATTTAAAACATCAGCTATCTTGTTATTTTTTAATTTTTATATTTGACAACCAACAAACGTCATTTATTGCATTTATACCCATAGGCAGCTCGTGTTAGATCATAGAATAAAATTTTAAATTTTTTAAAAGGATAATTATATCCAGCAAATCAAAAAATGTAATATATATTTTATTATTATATTACGTACGTATTAATAAATAAACCGTAATTTCAGCACGTAAGAATCTTCAAAACTTAGCTTAGACGAACTGTCTATGTATAATTTCAACTCCTAGGGATTAAAGTATTTCAACTCCGACCAAAAAAAGAACGTAACTTTAACAGTTTCTATAGAATAGAGAGACACAAAGGCGTGATTTTCGACCGCTTAAAGATATTTTTTTTTTAATTGTAAGGTATGTCGTAGGTTAATTTGGCGTAGAATGCTTCATATGAATGTCTAATAAACGACATACTTCTCCTTTTCATAGCTAATTGCGAATTTTTTTTAAGAAACAGCCTATATAATTTTGTATTTAAAAAAATCGAAAAATTAGACCTGCCCACCTGGTAAATCCGGCATCTCATCCAACCTAAAACCACAACTAAAAATATTTTTTTCCTCAAACAACAGCACTTTCAAGCAAATTTGGCTTCTATTACTCTATTCAGAAACAGTAGCAGATCAGATTCGTCCTTTTGGGAGTTATCAATGCAATGCAACTTTGCTTCGAGAGGCTCATTGTTCGGAGGTGACGGAGCCTGCATTGGTGTACATAATTCAGTACTATTGTAGACGTGTTCCAAGAGGTTCCTAGTCGAAAACATTTGTTTTAAAGATCTAAGTTTGGTTGAATTCTCTTGTTTCATATTAATTTGAAACGCATCTGTTAATATGCCTATTCAACACTTAAATATGCACCGACTTTCTGTTAAATCGATTTTGGTGCTCGTATTTTAGTTTGAAATGTTGTGTGTCACTAAGTTTCAATTAAATCAAGCAAAAGCTAGAGAGAATGGCGTACACTGGACATAACAACATTTTACACTTAACATGTCCGCGAATTTTCAAACTCTGCACTCGTCACATGGTTCTCTGCTCATAATTAACTCTACTAATGCAGTTTTGTGTACATGTTCCCTCGATATCCCCTCATACCGCTTTCATTTGTATTTTATACTCCTGATTTAGAATGACATTACTTCAACTACTTTGATATGCCCCACGACCACCGGCTTTAAACCTCAGTGTCCGAACTGAACCCATGAATTATGCAAAATCAGTTAAATACCAACGCTGACAATAATCTCATAATTCTCGGATTTTCATATACCTCTATTTCTCTTTAATAACCCAAACATTACTACTACACCACTTTAAAAAAATCATGCAAAACAAAACCGGTTTTTCGGACTCTAAAACCGGTTGTGGAGTACTTCTAGAACCGGTTATGAGGTACTAGAACCAGTTTCTAGTACTCATAAGTAAAAAAAATGTGAGATTTGCGATTAAACTTGAAGGTTTATTTCCGTCCGGCAAAGCCCATCATTTATTCATTATGCAATAAGGGTTTGTGCGCGCCACTCTAATGGTGCTAAAAGAAGGGCACAACCCAGAAGATATTTGTTATGTACCTTTACGTCACCCTCGTGTCTTCTACCCTTATTAGGAAAATAACCGGTACAATAGAAAGAAATATGAATGTTTAATAAATTTAAACGTAGCCATTTTCAATAAAAATTTTAGCCGCAAATACGTTCGTGTTGCATTTAATGAAATAAGTAATTAATAAAAATCAACATTTAACAGAATTTGTTAAAATTGAAGATGTATGTGAACACAGTGTTCACATTTGTTAACTGCAATAATAATTAACTTGTCAAATGTTATTTATAATTAAGAAGATTCAAATATTATTTAAGTGAATACTCGCGTCAGATAATCGATGCTTTTAACGGAGCACACGTTCCCTTGGGCTTATATAACATTTAAAAGCATGTCTTTTTCAAGTTTGGACATTGGGATAAAGGGATTGTCACATCTAGTCTGCATTTTCGCATACATGATTAAAGGAAAAGGACACTTAAAATTTTAATTAACATGCATTATTACTGGTATTTTTATTTTTGGGCAGGACGTAATTCAGACGCGATCATTACTATTCTAGTTGTTTTAAGATTTTAAAATTGAATACATTACCCTCTACTTAACCCCAATACAAATATATAATCATAAAAAGTAGAATCTAGGGTAATTCTAAAAAGCACATTTTTTCGGGTTTCAAAATCTCTTTAAGCCTTTAATATTAATATTTTGAACTCGTTTTCGGATCAGTTTACTGAAACAACTGTATATATGTTTATAAGAAATTAAAAGTCCAAAAGGTTTTATTTTATTATAAATTAACTCTTTCATAAGTTATTCGAGGTCAAAGTTAAAATTATAGTAAATTTCAATTTTTTTTTTGCTATTGTAGATCATTTTATTTATTAGCTGCGTTTAACTTTGTCACTTCCAGTGCACTGCCTCTTTCCTTATCTACTTCATTGAGTCCATATATCACTGTCTCTATCCGATGACCAAAACTTGATGCTTTTTGACACTGTATCCAAAACAACACACGCTCTTTATGCACCCCGTTATTAAATAGGGCACAAAGAGCGTACGTTGTCATAAAAACAGTATTAAATTAGTAAATCCTAAATTCAAACAATGCGACAGATTTATCTGTCCTGGATGAGACAAGCAAAGACAGAGAAGGTGCACTCGGAGTGGCAAAGCCGAAAGCACCTATTAAGTATAGTATGTAGTATGCCATTAAATAATTTAAAATTACAATATTTTAATTATTAATGGCCCTTCTCATACGTTTTTTTAAGAAAGATTGCTATTTCTGTACATTTAATTAAACTTGTATTATCGTGTCTGTATTTTAAGTCAATATTTAAGCAGTATTTAAAATAAAAAGTTCGTATTTATATTAAAATAAATGTAAATAATTTAAACAGGCAGTATAATAATAATAAGTAAAAATATTGTATGTATTAAAAATAATTAATCGCTATATTAAATAAACGTTCTTTAAAAAATAAAAGAAAATTGTCAGTATTTCTATATTTCGGTTAGTATTTTATTTAGAGCAAAAAGTTGATAAATACAATTAGGTCAATAGTTCAAATAAATAAAATAATTTATAAAGTTAATAAATTGTTAGTATTTTTTTAAATCTTGGTTTAAACTGAAAAGTTATTATAAACGTTGTGTTATTAGGTCAGTAGTAAAAATAATTTTATAAATCCTAAACGCAAATAGCAATTGCAGTCAGTCAATTTTGAAATACACATCGACCCAGAACAGTTGTTAAGAACTCTATTTAAGAGCACTGCGCCCCCTTACACAAACATATCCCACTTTAACATGTAACAATTTTCTTTATTTGAGGCAAAAATTTTCAAAAATATTTTAAACTGTTCTTTTTAAGATTTCTCATTTTGAAATTTCGAATGTGTTTTAATAAATTTCCGAAAGTGTATTTTCATAAAAAAAAACATTTGATTGGTGCCAATAGACAAAAAAAGAATTGATAAAAACATAAAGATTTTGATTTGTAAAATAATAATTTTACTATGCGAACTTATGTCCAGATAAGAAACTATAGATATACAGAGTGTTTCACGGTGATGGTAAGTGTCTGAAAAACTACATGTAATATTAAACTCAAATTTTGCACATAAACTAAGTTTGATACAATCTATTTAACTAGGATATACTCAGGAACATTAGAAGTGTAACACTCAGAAAAAATAATTTTTAGAAGTGATTATTTACCAACAGAATAAGAACAAATTATAAATAGTAACCATTGCAACGGTTTATCTTTGCCAGTTCTTGCAAAATAAAAGTTAAACCTCTTAGTTTCTGTTAAGAAAAAAGCTTATCAGAGCTGATAAGTAGAAGTATTTGCAGTTGTGTCTCCGACTCCTTGTATTAAGAGCAAAAAAATGCCTCCAGTCTGAAGACATCAACGATATTACCATCTTTGATATCGGACTCCCTTATCTACATAGCCGACAACATGTCTATTTTCAGCAAGACAACGCACGTCCACATATTGCTGCTCAAACTATGGACTTCCTCCAAGAAGCTGGCGTTAATGTTTTGCCGTGGCCACCCCGTTCTCCAGATTTAAATCCCATCGAGCATGTATGGCATATAATGTAACACTTCTAATATCACTGATTATATTTTCAAGTTAGAGGCATTTTCAATTATGCCGTAAACAAATTATAAATTGTTTTTATTTGTTGATGAATACACGGTCCGTTTAAAATTTACTGTAATTTTGTAAGAAATGAAGAAATCTTTTTTGTAAATCAAGCGTTTAATTTCTTATAGAAATGTGTGTACTCAGTAAGCTGTGTAAACAAAAAAAAATTCAAAAGTTAAAAATGTAATAATACCCAACTTATTTAAATAGGAAATAGAAAATCGCGATAAACGACCACTAAACTATTAACATAAAGAGCTCATACTTTAATCGGGGTGTTATTTTATTCTACTGCAACTGTTAAATAAGAGGTTTTAAAAAATTTAAAACATAAAAAAATATAAATACTTACATCTTAAGTGTTGAGCTTCTAAATCATCTTCTTCTTGAGGATCTGTAAGTAAAAAAATTTTTTAATAAAGCAATATAAGTTTAAAAGTTTAGATATTATTTTTTTAAGCTTATCTACACAAAGACTGTAGGTCTTAACCTAGTAACTTATATCTTGTATTTCGAAGCAAGGATAAGGGATCGTCTGTTTTGTGATTTAAATGATTTAATTTTTTTTAAATAACTTGATCTTGCTTTAATTTTATTAAAATCGATTACCAGTTGAAATTGAGTTTGTGTAGTAACGTTTAATGAGTTCCTATTTGTTTCATTTTAAATAGTACACGTATCTGAATATTGTATTGTGTTGTAATGAAACGTTGAAGTAGTGCGCTAATATTTATAAATTCCTACACAGCGCGGTGTAATATGTAACATTTTACGGAGGAAGAAGAATAAGTTATGACATAGAATGTCCCTTGAGATATCCAAAGCCCGAGCAAGAATTCCCTCGAGTACACTATGCGCAAGGCGGCAGAAAATTAATGCATTCTCCTGGGAAATCGAACCTCTCTGTCCCGCGTGGTTTTGCCTGTTGGCAGCTGTACATCTTTGCTATTTGATCAACTTTTCGTTATCTCTTTACTTTAACACGTTTGAGAATACCGCATTTAAACACTCCAATCGATAGTCGATATTTGACAATTCTTTAATTACAAAATTATACTCTTGGTAACATTTTTTTGAAAGTTGGCAACAAGTAAAATGTCAAATAATGCCAAAAATCTCGAAATGAGATTTATTAATTAAGACGTGTGCTTCCTATTAGTTAAAAAAAACTCATTTTGATATGATATCGTTGATTAGTGTGGTGGAAGTTAGTCGTTTTTAATGAAGAAATTTGGTCTGGAATTCGTCATAAACAAATACGTTCCGTGTTAGTGCGCATATCTAAGCGATTCCTGTGGGAGTCGCCGGGAATACCTTTGCGGCCTTAGCCCCGTACAGCATATGTTCACATGTATCCACGCCAGCGCCAAAAACTCTGATTAGTTAGGTTCCCGAGGGTAATCCCCGACCGAGTGGTGCTATCCCATTCCACGGCTGCCACGCCGATAAACTCGCAAAAAAACCGAATGAAAAATTCGAAAAATTAGCAAATTGTACTATTGATTTCTAATTGGAGGAAATGTTAGTTCGAAGTGATGGATTTCAAGATCTTGAAACTTGTGGTGATATAAATTTTCAAGTCCGATCCTGTTCGCCAACTCTTCATGATTAGCTCGTACTAGCGCATGAATAATATCCGAGATTAGGGCATCTCTCTTGCTCCTGTTTCCCAAGCAATCATCATCTAAATATTCACCAGGATTTCAACTCAAGGTACATTTTAAATCCCAATAGGATCAGATCGAAATTTTATACTCAAAACTTAGAGCTAGAGGTTATCGAAATTACTTCAACATTCATCAAATCCTAGCCCGATTTCATTACATTCAAAAGAAATTTATCAAATATATATTTTTTTCAAAGTGAAGTTAGTCCTGTTGATGTCTAACGTGAATGATGTCGTGTTTCTATATTTGCATCATTTTTAAAACACATTTACGGTTCCCATATTACAAAACGTAATCCATCAGGCACTCAAGATCTGTCTCTAAATCGCAATTCCCCAATGATCATCTTAATGTTAGCGAAGGGATGAGGAGAATATTATGTAGGTAAGCATATTGACAGGAGAAATGTACTCGTCTTTTTGGTAAAAACTCTATTTTGTTGAATTTTTATTTAAAACAAGTGTGGTAAATAATGATCGGGTAATTTGTGTTTGTGCCGAAGTTGAAGTCTTGGCACCGCGAGGCAGGTAACTAAATAATACACAAGATAAAGCGAGCAAAAGCACCAGCAGACGAGACTTAGCTTAGCATGAAAATAAGTTAGGAAAGGGATTGGAAGATTGCGCTGTGAGGTCCACAGGGACCTACATAAGAAATGAGATAAAGTAACCGACGAAGAACGGTGGCAAAATTGTCATATTTCCATCTCCGTCTAATTAGCATTCTTGGAGTAGACATTTCGCAAGATCCAAGAGTTGGTCCCGGTCCGTGTCCTTAGGGATTTTCGACGCCTGCAACACTAACATGTCACCTCGGTCTTTACTACGCCAAATACGATGCTTTCGATGTCAGTATCCCGGACGCCTCCCGACCTATTTTTATATCTATTTAACGATATTGTTTAGCGATCCTTTAGAAACTTTTTGTCCGGGGACTTTCAATTCGGCTTTGTGCTTTTATGTCTCTGTTGGGACTTCAAAATCATCCCAAACACAAAAGCGAACATTTTTAACAAAATTCATACTAAATCGACCTCCAATGAGGAAATAGAAACTCATCACAAAAAAAAAATAATTAAAACTGGTTAGTTCATAACCAGTCTGTTCAGTTTTTTAAATTACAAACCGGTCAAAGCAAAATCAGTTCTTAACCGGTTTTTCTTGTTATCTAATCGCAAAACAAACTTATTGTTTAATATAATCCCCTGTACAATTTCTATTCGATTTTAATCCATTAATATATAATTCAGTAAAATTCCCCTAATCCTCGTCTCTGGAAAATACACGTTATATACATCTTTCGAAGGGCCAGTTACTCTCAAAGGGCCCATAAAATGATAGTGGTGTGTATTTAAATTCTCATAACTGCGGCTCTTATTACACCACCTAATGTGTTCTCCTATGCCAGATTCCTGCTAAATTATAGACAAGATTTTGCGAATGGCCTATACAAAATGCGTAAATTAAAACGTTTGCTTGAAAAATTAATTTTAATATGTATATTTAAAAAAATATATATATGGAAAGCAAAGTGTAGTTTAGCCGCCTTTTACGTTTCTATTGTGGTTATATCACATATTCCGAATATTTTTCAATCATGCCTCAAGTGTTCAGTCAGAATGAAAACCGAATGGAAATTATTTTATTATATCTTTCATTTCAGAATTCCGACTCTCAAGCTTTTAAAGCTCCCAGGAGTTTTGGTATTAGAAAACTGAATTTACCTGTGAATTCGCTAAGTTGTTTTCGCCACACACATATGTAAATAAATACGCCCCTCAAAAAATCAATGTGAATTTAGCGCATTTTTTGTTTTGAGTAAATTTGTGGTAGAGTATTAGTTTGGCAATTTACAAACAGAATCCGCAAACCAATAATAATCATGTAGCAGAAATGACAAAGTTGTAGCGGGTTCGGGGCGCATATCTGTTAGTGAATGTGATTAATGGGGAGGTCCTTTGGGATTACGCCCTGTTCCCTCGCCATCCTAGCACGACAGACGTTCCTCGAGGGAATTCTCGAACCCGCAGGGCACGGCATCGCCCACCTTGCCATACCCGACATATAAACCTGTTCACTCTATACCTGGATGTTTGTGTATTGTTTCCAGAAAAAACTTTACCGAAAAAAGCTTTTAATTAAGTCCGATTTATTGACTCTTTTCCGTTATCGTTACCCTTCCGCCAACAGTTTTATTTCAGTTCAAATTCGTTACATTTTACTTTCGTGGGCTTGGTATTTTTATGTATTTGTAACATGCGGGTGTTGCAATATACACTCGTCAATCTAATAATTAATCGACTGTCAACTCTCTCGAGATTCGGCCAATGCAAATATTCACATTCATTTCAACCGCCCCGTCCTATCTATTCTCCGGTCGATTGATTGGCCAGCACTAAAATGCTGTATTTCATTGCTAGACTAATTATTTGTATGTTACATTTCAAAGATCAATTGCAGTTTTAATACAGTTTTGTATTAATTTGTTTAACAAAATTTGAAAAAAAACAGTTTTTAAGCTTACCAAAACCGGTTTAGTGTCTAGAAGAACCGGTTTTAAGCTAAGTTAATAACCGGTTTGTCTCTACTAAATTAAAAACCGGTTTGTCTAGGCTCAAAACCGGCTTTTCTACAAATCTTGTAATAGTTATTTATTTAATCAGTGAGATAACGGCATCATTAACATACGAATGCGGCAATTGCGCATACGAGAGCGTTAGCCCAAGATATCGTAAGAGCATGAGTATGTTAATTGCCGTTAGCCCACGTAATATATACAACTTTTTATTTACGACTGAAATACTATTGCTAAAACATAAAAAAAAAATTATATTTCTAAAATATATCTTTTTTATTTAAATCGAAGGAGCATGCCCAAGAAACAATTTAAAAGACACTAAGATTTATTTTAGTTTTATAAATAATTTATAAAGATTTTAATCAAAGCTGATGTTTTATAATGGTCAAATTTAAAACGTTTTACTCTTAAAAGAAAATATATTTTAAAATTTAGTTTTAAAAACAATATTAAAACATATTTTTTAAACTGTTTATTCTTTTATACCTTGTAATCTTGTAATAGTTTTACAAAAGCCAAAAACAGTGCGGTTATAAAACTTTTTATTCTTATTATTGTAATTAATAAGAATAAACAGTTTTATAAAGGTTTTACAAAATGTGGTAATAATTTATGTAAGTTTTTAACTTTATAAGATTTTTTAAAAGCATTTTGTAAAACTGCATTTTAAAACCTATAATCAGTATTTACCGCATATCATAAAACCGAAATATACTAGGTTTTAAACCAGCATTTTTTAAAATATTTTTAAGCAAATTTTTGCTTTGTCGCTCTTAATCGGTTCTTTATTAAAACTATTATAACCTACTAAACTTTGATAATACTATAAAGCATATAGATAAAACTCATAACTACAAAATTTTGATAAAATAAGTTACAAGAAAACATGGCGTCGTTGAAAAAGTTAAATAAAGTTTAAAAAAGTAGACAGTTTAAGAGACAAACGAAACGTAATTACCTAAAAGCACTGAGTGATAGTAAAAATCTCTAAAACTACAAAAATAATTATATTTTCTCAATAACCTGCTCCAACAAAATCACAGAAAACAAAATTTTAATTGAAGAAAAAAACAGAACAATTGTTGTCGACAGTGATTCTGAAAGAAATAAATATGAAAAACAAGTTGAAAATAAATGGGTAGTAAAGTTAGTTGATTATTCAAATCAAAATAGCCAAAAAGAATATGAAAACTGTATTTTTCAAAAACACTTGCAAAATTGGACAATTAAATTTAAAATTATACAAAATTTATTTTCGCGCGTTGGACTAGTGTTTATTTAGAACGCAAAAATTTTTTAAAGCCATCTTAAAACTCTGTAGTTTTAAGACATTCTATTCATAAGACCAAACAGGCTTGATAAAAATTATGTAAACTTGGTAAAGACTTCTTTACTTTTTAACAAGCAAATTCACTTTTTAAAGGTGTCTGGTAACGAGTTGATAAAAACATTTTTCCTTAAAATGATAGTTTTAAAGAGAAACAATTTTCTAACAGTAAATAAATTGTAAAAAAGTTTTATTTCAAAAGACGCCATGTTATTCTCTAATTTTCTTAGACTTGTTGACATCCATGTTAGAAAATCGGAGCCGTTAATGATAAATCTTCAAAGTTTTTAATTTTAATTTTTTAATAATTTTTTTGCTACTTGTAAAATCAAGAGTAAAAATCCCAGTTTAAAAATATTTTTTTACTTTTCTTTAAACGTTTATTTTCAAGAAGTGCATTAATTTTACAGAGGTATATCAAATAACATTATCAGTAAAATGACCTGCGTTTCTAAATCAGCTTTGAAAATAATTGGTTTTAGACCTTTTCAATCTATGAAAAATGTACCTATATACAGTATACATCATTATAATAACTTATAGTTTTCAGTGTAGCTGAATGTCATATTAAAGCAAACAGGTATTTCCATTTTTTTTTCAGTTCAATATGGCAAAATCCATATCTCGTCACTACTTAATCGTACAGAAAAAAATTATTTACATTTTTTGTAGGAAGTTGAACGCTCTAAAGAAGGTATCTTACATTCTTTTATAACTCTTACCGTTTAGAAGATATCAGAGGTCAAAGTTTGAAGAATTTAGCAAAAAATTTCTTTTTACTTCTAAATTTTATAACTCGTGAATAAATAAATATTATAAAATGCGCAACATACAGTTTTGTAGGAAATTAAACACTCTACAAAAAAAGTCGTTTGTAGTTAATCGATTACTTCAATCATTTAAAAAAATGAGGATTTAGTATCAAATTTTGGTTTTTAAAATGCGAATATCTTCTAAATGGTTAGAATAATCAATTAACCTAAAAAGGCCTTTTTTATAGAACGTCTAATTTCCTACAAGGCTATTTGTTGCGCATTTTATAATATTTATTTATTTCTGAGTTATAAAATTTAGAAGTAGAAAAGGAATTTTTGTTAAATTCTTTAAACTTTGGCCTCTAATATCTTCTAAAGGGTAAGAGATATAAAAAAATTATAAAAAAACTTTTTTGTAGAGCGTTCAACTTCCTACAAAAAATGTAAATACAAATTTTCTGTATAATCAAGCAATAACGAGATATGGATTTTACCATATGGAACTGAAAAAAAAATAGAAAACTGCGATAAGAGAGTCTTTCCTATTAAAATTAAGAGCTCATCTTAAAAAAGCATTTTTGAAAAGTGCCTAAGAACCAATTTTTCAGTGTCGAAAGTTAAAAAAAAATAGTTGATTTTTTGGCCCACCCTAATGCAGATGGACTCTTCAATCAGTAACGACATTAGCAATTTAGAAATCAACAAAACTTCGAACCAATTATCCTCCTTTGGAATAAGTTTATATAAATGTAAAAATATAGTTGTTAATGTTTACAATAAATAATGTAGTTAGTTGTTATTAATATTAAAGTTTTGATCATAATCTGTCTAAACCTCGTTTCAAACATATAGAAAGATCTGTCAAACTTTAAATTAAATTTATTCGAAATAGGAACTATTTGTTGTAACATAGGCAAGTGTGTAACAGCAGAAAAACAATTTAATTAATCAATTTAGAGTAAAAGATTGCTTCAATGAGGTTTAATATTTGAATAATTAAAATTTAAAATTTGACAGATCTATTTATAGATTTGAAACGAGGTTTAATAAAAATTAGTTTGGTAACGAGAATGAGTGTGATAATAAAGTTCTTATCCCATTCATTTTGAGTGGTATAAGTGACAGTTATTCTACAGTCGTAGATAAAAATATTTATTGTGGAATTTGTCGCGTGTTCGATTAGAATGATGACCTTTAGTGTCGTTGGAGTTTTGAATTAAGCAAATGGTAAAGTTTTTGATGGAATAGGAGTTTTGTTTGAATTGTTGTCCCAGGTGAGGTTTGGAATTTCGGCTCATGCCTCTGTGACCATCGTTCTGTCGGACTTGCGCTTCTAAACCTCTACTGGTGGCTATTGCCGTGTTCAGTGGCCCCATTCCGCTGTTCCAGCGTTCCGCTACCTCAGGGGTTTCAGGCCCGGCGAGCGCGACTCCCAAGGGACCCATGGATGACCATCATTGCATACATATACGGACGATATTGGTCGATAGATAAGCCGTCTCACAAGTAACACTACAAATATCCACTCATCTTCAACCCTATCTCTCCACCACGTCCAAACAATACCCATAATGCTCTTTTCTGCTTTTCGAACCACTGTGTGTATATAGTTATCAGTAATAAAACAAACATCAAAGAATATATATCACTCTAATCAAAATTTTATTTTACATGCAATTATGTAATAAAAAATATGGAATGCTAATAAAAAATGCATTACGTCATGACGTCATTGAAAATTGTGCCGCATTAGTTATTTACATATCAAAGGTTTTAGTAAAAATTTTGTATTGTTAGGTTGGTTGCAAATAAAACGTCAAATAAATTCCCAAATGTCAAAAGATGTAGGTGTTGTAAAAATTAAGGCTAAAATTTTTGATTAGAAAAAGTGATGGTCTAGTTATTCCCCAGCTTATTGTCGACAAGGAAAACGTTTCATTTCTTTAGAGCTGCGTCGAAAATAATTAAACAAAGGATTATGATGATGGACAAGTTAATTCGCACTATATTAAGTAAAAGAGAAGAGTGAATTACGTTTCACTTCTACAATTCTGTAACATATTTGTGAAATATTTCGATCGTGTGCTTAAAATCTACGTCAATAGTTGATTTATATATGAAAAGTTTAATTAGTAGAATCTGTTTTGAGTGTAAAATATCTAACAGTAATAATAGTAGTTTATACGTGGCAGTTGAGTTTGCAGAGTTAGCTACCAGGCGAGCTATACGACTCCCAGGGGAAAATGTCATGGGAGCGCATATTTCCCTGTCTGTACGTTGCCGTTCCCTGGACCCCTCACGCCTCCTGGGGCTTTCTGCCTCTCTCACCACCCAACGTTGGAGAACCGCAATATCGAAAGCCGAATACCGGGCGCATTTAAAAACTCATTTCGCCAATTAAACAATACAATTTTTTTAAATAAACAATACAGTCACGTGTTACATTTACCTGGCCTCATATGACCCACAAATCTTTTTCCATGTGGTATCACTTGTTCCTCAAACATTTTACTACAAATGATACAATATTTGTAAAAGCTTTAATTAATTTAATGTAATAACTTGAAACATAAATATTTTAACAAAAAATGGAAAACACAACGAGAGTTTTATCGGAAAAACGTTAAAATTCAAATTAATTTAGGAATTGTCTGTCTCGTTTGAAATTCATGTCACAAACACCTGTTAAACCACTGTAGCTATTTTCAGGTATATAAGTTCCGAGAAAAGTTACTTTCGTAGATTAAAGATTGGCATTTTCTCATAGAATTACAGATTTGATTTAGGTTAATTTGTTTTATTTTTAGTTTTAGGTCAAACATTTAAATTAAGTAAAAAGTAATCTAGGTATTATTAACAAAATAACTAGGTTTGGTAAAAGTTTTAATTAAATCTAGAACATTATGCAAATTTTGATATAATTCTTTTTATGCATTAGCGTCAAGTTATACAGATTTTATTTAAAAAGTAAATTTCATTTGATGTTAAATTTTTTGTTTGGAATGTGTCTGAAGCACGTGGCATGTCACTGTTGAGCATTTCACTTGTAGAAAAAAATTACCTAATTTAGCTGGATTGGCTTGCTTCCTTCTAGACATATCTAAATGGTTTTGCTTATTCCAAAAATGCACAAACCAACACATTTATCCACGTTTTTAATACCAACTTTAAGGTTTCACTGTGAAATTTGATATTTGGTATAATCATGACCCCATTTATTAGCCACATGTAAGTTGTCACGCACTAGAAATTTAATTTTTGAATTAAACGTATTTAACGTTAACGTGAACGGCATGTGTTGTGCTATGTAGCGTCGCGACGTTAATACAGGAACGGCGCTTAAACTGGACGGAGTCTAGTTTGATCACAAAAGCGCGCGCATTTGCATCCCAAGGGAATAACGGCGCGATGTTCACTGTTAGTACCTACTATCCTGGTGAAAACTTAATTGAATGATCACACATGATAACAATATGTGATCTTTACCGGCACGAATCAGACTCTTCAGATACTACTATTTACCAAAGAACATTATCTACTAATCATATCTACTAATTACTCTTATACATTTTTTTTACAATCATAAATTTATTAATTAAAAAATAAATATGTAAATATCTATCTCCTATTAGTGTTTTTAATTTCTGTTGCTTAAAAATTATTATTATTTTACTTTAAGTTAAGATTTATTTATAAACAAAAAGCTTAAATTGTTGTAAAATTAAAAGTGATAATTTATAGTTTTAATATAGATTAATTTGTTTAATTTTGAAAAAAGAATATAAAAATAAAAAATGGTGAATGCGCCGGGACACTAGTAGGAGATTTCAATACTAGATCTGTAAAGAAACAAAAAATAAAATACGTACATTATTATACTTAATATTATTTAGTACGTTTTAATTTTTAACATACACACAACGTCAGTTGAAAATAGATGTGAAATTAAAGCAAGAAAGGGTAAAAATAAGAGGTAAACCGCAGAGGAAATCGATGTACAAAATTGGAAAAATTATAAAGAAATCAAAAAAAAATCTTAAGAAATTCAGACAAAATCAAAAAAATCACGTAAAATCTTAAACAAACCGAAAAAAATCAAAACAAAATACATAAAAAAATCGAAAAAGGCGCACGCGCAAATAAGTGCTTGCGTCCAGTAATGCTGTGCTTTGCCGATATTACCTGAGTTCAAAAAAATATATAAAAAAAACAGTTTTTACACTGATTTTGTTTTATATTTAACTCTTAACTCGTTTTAAGGGTATCTAAGTATGTATAAGCAAAAATAAGATCTTTTATTTATATAAACCAAGCTACTAGTATATATGTCTTATCCAAAGGTTTGTTCCAAATTGATCACATTTGAACTCGGCCCTTTTTAATTTGACTGAAATTTTTATAAAATACAGTATGTTCCCAGATCGCCCTGCTTGTTTTCAAACTTCCGAAGACTCCAATACACAAATTACTTCTTCATTTTTTTCAAAATTGAAACTTAGTTTGTTTCGTAATCTTTAGAAGTAACTCTAGTAGGCGCATTTTATTGAAAAATACCACTAATAGCAGATGAAAAATCTAATAAAATAGTAGAACTGCAAGTTAAATCTTCGCTAATTTGAACAGTATTTATTCTATAATGTTAATTTTACAATAAAGAATTTATCTAAATTAATGTTACGAAACTGGAAAAGAGTGCTACTAAGTTGTTATCAGAAAATTCAACCAAAAATATCCGAAAGTTATTATTTCAAATTCCGGTGCGAAAAACTTGGCGACCAAATTCCTTAAAACAAGCTCGTTTTAAAACATTAAAAAGTCAAAAAAGTTGTTCAATGAAGACGATGCTGCTCCACATTTATTAAATTTGAAATTAAAGTATAATTTATTAAACCCAATTTAAATATTTTATAGCAATAAGAGTTAGATAAATTCTTCTATCTCACTAATATTATTAGTGAGATAGAAGCATCATTACACAACAAGTGTGTAGATTACAGATAACGAGGGCGTTAGCCCGAGTATCTGTAACACACGAGTTACTGTAATGTGTTCTATTTATCTATATGACTGCAAAAAAATTAAGAAAATCGAAAATTTAATGCTGCTGATAACTCCTACTTTTTTACATCAAAAGTAAGGTTGGTATGGATATGTTCATTAAGCACTATGGCAACCACTTACCATTTTACAAACAAAGCTCGCCATTTTAATATAATCAGTAAAAATTGTGCTTTGTGGTAAAAATAAGAAAATTGTAAACATGAGTGACTCAGAAAGTTTACCTTCTGATATCAATAAAGCGGCGACAAATGCTGCTTCTTGCTTGGTGCCAGAGAAGTCCAAAGAAAAGTACGAGATAGCTTTTCAACGGTTCAGTTCATGGTGCGACGAAAAAAATGTTAAAAATATTACGCATAAGAAGGTTCGACTTGCATATTTTGACCATTTATCAAAACAGTATAAATCACCAAGTCTCTGGGCTTTTTATTCTACGATTAAAACAGTAATGAAAATTAAAAAAAATGTTGGAATCAGTAGATACGTGCATTTAATCGCCTTTCTGAAAAAAAAATCTGAAGTATATCGTGCTAAAAAATCGCAAATTTTCATTAAACAAGATATTAGCAAATTTTTACAAAAAGCAAATGATGATAAATTTTTGTTAATGAATAAGGTACTGTACCCTTTTTATGCATAAATTATTCATACTGAGTAATGTTAATTTCAAGGTTGCTTTAATTATTAGAGTTGGTGAAGCTTGAAGGATCCAAGAACTTACCAACATGCTTTTAGATGATGTCAAAGATCAGAGACAATGATTCCATGATCTAATATAAAATACTAAAACAAAAATATCCAGAGAATTTTTTATTACGTCAGGCGAAATTGATGGAGTCAACATGTTAAAATTAATTCGAAAATATGCTGCACTTCGCCCTAATAACGACAGTAGTGAACGATTTTTTTTTAGAATACAAAAACCAGCAGTGTATAAAGTTACCTGTTGGTATAAACACATTTGCTGCTTTCCCCAAGAATATTGCTACTTTTCTTCAGTTACCTAATCCAGCAGGATTTACGGAACATTGTTATAAGCGCTCATCTACTTTGTTGTTTGCTTACTCGGGAGCTGATCTTTTAACAGTAAAGCGTCATGGAAGCTGGCGCTCGAATACAGTGGCGGAGGGGAATATAGACACGGAAAAAGATAATAAAAAACAAATTGCTTCAAAAATTCTGGGTGACAAAATTACTATAACAGAACTATTGCATCGACAGCTGTTATCAAAAAATTGTATCAGAAATGGCTTGTCCTACTATAAATAGATGTGAAAATTGTGTTATTAATATTTATAACAATAATAGCATGTAATTAAGAATGAGTTTGAAATTAAAACGAATTATTTTAAAGAGTAGATTTTTATTTTATTACTTGTCTAGTGAAGTAATATGTCACTTTACTTCACTTAAATATTCAATATAATATGCAGTTATCAAAGCAGTCATAGATAAAATAATATTACCTTAAACACCGTCTAAGTTAAACTAAAAGTAATTTGTGTTTTGAGGGTTTAAAAACAAGCAGGAAAAATCAACAAAAGTGACATTATCTGAGAAATCAAAAATAAGAATTTTTTTTCTCTTTTAAAGTCGATCTGGAGACACACTGTATAATGCTCCACTAAATATTTTTCTGATGTGATTTTTGTCGAATTTTTTTGCTCAACCAAAAAAAATATAAAAAAGAAAAAATAGCTTTTTTGCAAATAGTCATAACATTGAAAAACTGACCAAATAAAACATTTTTTTAATTTTTCAATTTTGAATAAATTTGCCGCTGAAATGGTTTACAAGAAATGCACAGTCATAAAAAGCACTACATTGTAAAACCCAAAAATATGTTAAAAAAAATTATCTCTTTTAATTGGCTCAGAAAACTGCTCCAAAGTTTATATTTTACAAGAAGCATATTTTAGATTACGAAAGTTTATCGGGTTTCTGATGTGATTTAAGCAGAATCAATGAGTTCTTAGCACATATTTAAACTGTTTTGGTAGATGGCAATTTCCAAATAAGCTTATTTTGTAGTAGCAATTTTTCAAAATTTTTATCTGTGAAACTGGTGGCAAACATGCATAAACGTGCATGCAAACGTGCAAAAATTCATATACTATCCCAAAAAATCACGTTGACCAAATACTGTCATACACATTTCATATCCATATTAGATCTCAAACATATAAAATGTACCAAGTCTTTTTTAACATCTATTCTTTTGAGGAACATGCCGATATGTATCTGGTTTTGGAAGAATGTCGTGGGAACTCGTTACAAGCTGCAGAGACATACGCTGAGCGATATCCTACCAGGCAGCATCCTTGTCCTTCCACAATCCGAAATTTAGATCGCCGTTTGAGAGAAAATGGGCAGTTAACTCCTGTTATAGCAAATTAAAGACGGCAAAGAAGCAAACGTACTGCTGATCTCGAAGAAGCAGTATTAGATCAATTCGAACAGGAATCAGGATGTAGTACTCGTAGAACTAGTCGTCTGTTTAACATTTCCAAAAATATTGTACACCAGATTGTTAAATAAGACAAGCTTTGTCCTTTGCGGTACAGATTTGTGCAAAAAATTAAACCAAAAAATTTAGTTCTAAAGTTACATTTTTGTAATTGACTACATAACAGAAATCTAGAATTAAAAAAAACAGTTAAAGCTATATTTACAAAAGATGGAGTGTTTAATAAACAAGGCAGATACCCGTAAAGTCAAGACAATCCACACACAAAATTCAAGAGAAAGCATTAAGATCAAACTTGTAGGCCGGAAAAGTAGACAATCAATTCATTGGTCCCTTTAGTTTATTTACCTAATCCTAACAATAGAAATTCTTTTTTAATGTTTTTGAAAAATTTTGATAATCTATTAGAAGATTTACCTCTGAACACATTACGACAAATGTAATATCAACAAGATAATGCACCTGCACATTACGTTGTTGCAGTATGGGGCCATTTAAACAATAATTTTCCTGGCAGATGGATTGAGAGAGATGGTCCAATAAGTTGCCCCCCCCCCCATTTTGATTGTTTTTTAGCATTAATAACACGTTACTCATCAATCGATCATTTCAAAAACCACATAAGTCACACAATTAAAACTTTTTAGGAATCAATAAAAACTGTTTAATTCGCAAATAAACAAGTTTTAAAAGACATTTTTGGGCTCAATATAGTACTTGTGGTTTAAAGGATTGAAATGTCGATCGAATAACCTTTATAGTTTATCAATATTAATAATTAAAAAAACTGTTCTTGACTGATGTTGTTTTAGCAGGAATCAGAGTTATTATTAAAAATTATACTTGAACATCAACCTATTAACATGTCAAATGTTTTAATTTTGCATGTTTTATTATCTTTAAAGTAAATTATCATATTCTCCATCGTACAACATTTGCAAATAGCCAGCTAAATATGTTTAATAAAATGACATATGCTCTTACAGAATGCTATTTTAAACTCGTTTTAATTCATCTAATTTTTTACTATTAATGATCAATCTCAAATCATAAGCCTTGGCTGATGGTATAAAGCAGAAGTTGAGAGTTTTTTCATTAGTATTTTCAATAAATCCTTAATACCAAAACAGTGAACTCACAATTGCCGTAAACAAAAAAAATCGTGTGTTGCAATAGTAGATTTTACATAAAATCGACTGTTATAGCTGCAACTCTATCTCGTTCTTTGCATAGATTTTGAACTGATGAATTTTTGTTGTAAAACTTTTTGGAACGTCTTTTGTAAATCGTTAACTCAGCGACTAACAAACGTTTTGCATTTTCTGGCAAGTGTGATTGTTTTATTTTTGTTGTTAGTTCTTCGCAAATCATACTTGTGTCAAGCCCACGCATTGTTTCTTTAAAAAAGCCAACAATTTTGTGAATTAGCTGATATTTTGATTTTCTTTAAAGGTAAGGCAGCTTCTAATCATTGAGTATTTATTCCAAAGAGTCAATGCCTTTAGAATCGTAGACAACTTAGAAAAGTAAGTTGACACTGCAAATTCAGTAATTTTTTTCACGTTTTTTTTTTATTACACTAAGACTTAAAATGTGCATATTCTTTCTCGTATCTTTTTCGAGATTCTTTAAGTAGCAAATTTTCAATTGCAACATCTGCAGCTTCTTCAATGTTCACTACTACTTCTTTCGTCACTTTCGATTTAGGTAAATAGTTTTTTAAACGTTTTTAATTTAAACGTTGTTCTTAATTGCTATGACACCTAATAACTAAAATTTAGATGCCTTCTTTACTAATACCAAAACTACATGACCGAAGTTCCTTAGGCGTTTTTGCATTACCTGTTCAAGTGAAATACAACAAATAAGGTAGATACTATTATAAAGATAATTTTATGCCCTTTAAAATCGCATATCACTCAACCCTACTTTCCATTTAAAACTTTGAGAGTGTGATTTAGCCCCGTCAAGGGGTTGCAAAATACTCCTAAAATGTGTCCCCCTTCCAAAAAAAAATTGACGTGTCTGCTTTAAATTTCACAATAAAAGGTACCTACCTAACGCTAGGTGCATACTTTTCATTGAACCACTCTGTATATGGTTTAAAACAGCTTTTAATTTTTTTATTAGACTTCAAGAATTGAGTCTGTTTTAAAGCATTATCGACTGTTTTTAATTAAGGTGGCGCTCTTCAAAAATCGGTGTTCTTGGTGTGAACATTGAGTCAAGATAACGTACAAAATATAAAGATTATGTTTTTGAATTTTTTATATATTAAACATAACACAGTGCAGTAGTTATTTACTAAGTTTCATATTTGTGCGCAAACATTTTAACTGATTAAAAAAAAGATAAAGTTTTCTTGTTTTGAACACTTTATTACATAGACCAGACTTTTACTATATAAGAGAGCAAGAAAATGTCTAGTAAATCTTCTAATTTCAAGAAAAAATGCTTTTATTTAAAAAAGATACATTTGATATCTATGTAAAGAAAAAAAAAATTTGATTGTTGTTTGGCAAAATATTAGATCTTTTTCTTTAAAATTATTTGGAATTTTTTGTTTTTAAAAATAATGCCCCCCCCCCCCAATTTAAATTATTAAATCTAAAGAAGAACGTCAAATTGAACATTCAGTTCAGTAATTCTGAAAATTGCGTCCATTTTGAAAAATTTAATAAAATATTTAAATTAGTTAAATTAGGTACTTAAAGTTTTCATTTTAGACCCTATAAATGTGTTATACTGTTATACTGTTATACTCAGAAAAAAAGTAGTTTCAATTTTTAACACCAATAATGAGGGTTGTCATTTAGAAAAGCAATCGATTAAGTCACAGCAAAAAACCGGTTAATTTTTTTTTTTTGAATATAAGTGAAAAACGTGCACAATAAAAAAATTAAATCGACCTGCCTTGGCGATTTTCTAAAAATTTTTTTTTTACAAAATATGAATTTTATTCCATTCTTTTATGTCACCCTGTATATAACAATAATAATTTTGTTTTTAAAAATTACAATAAATTTAATCGTAAAAGAATAAAATAGGAGAAGCTAGAAAACGTGTATTTGGCTAAAACTTATTAAAATATGTAGTTCCCAATTTAATACTACTTAGTATCCTCATTCAACGGTATTGCGTACAGTTTGCTCCACATATTGTCAATCCTTTTACGATTTACCTGCCCATAAGAAAATTTTTTGAGCCCCGAAACCCGACTTCACGGTAACTTACTTAAATACAAAATCAAAATACCTACTACCACACGGTAGCCGCACCAACCTTTTAGCCAATCAACGCCAAACTGGAAACATAGCTATTCTTTATCATCCCTCTCATTCTAATGCATACAGTTCAAATACTACGATATAACTGGTTAGTGATATGCACTGATTGCAGTTTAGATTTATTTTAATTGAGAGATGTGCCTTCTGTATAGTCCATTTACCTAATTTCCAAATCATAAAAATATATTTATCTCTTTTATGTATAAAACCAAATGCTCTCACCGTGTGCATAGTCAAAGAAATGTACATACCTGTATAGTTGGTTGCCTACCCACTTTATATTTAATTAATTAATAAATAAAAAATTATTTATACAATACTTTTATCAGACGACTGATTTATCACTCTTAAAGGTAGATAACTGTTCCCAATATTAGCATAAAAATTTATAAATCACTTAAGGTACTAATTCTCTAACCTCACTACCGGTCGCACAGTCGAAGTTTTGAGGTTATGTTACCAAAATCACCCAAAAAAGCTTATTTCATTAAGCTTTTAGTTGGTTCAGCTTTATTAATTCATTTAAGTGTTTTCATAATCAAACCTTTAGTGGTGTCTGAAAAGAACAAAAAATCAAATAACCAAGATTCAGAAAGACACTAACTGATGTTCCAGTTCACAAGAGTATGAGAATTAGAAGACCACGTAGTTTATCTGGTGCTCAATTAGGATTTGCTACTGCTTTAGGCATACTTGGTGGCATTTACATCTGGAGACCATTTTTCCTACCAAAAAAACAAGAAACGAAAGTTGAGGAGGAAACCAAAAATTAATTTCTGGTAATGAGCAATAACTTGTTACAAAGTATTATGTAATTGTTCTATTTAGAAATGGGTTGGCTTGCAAAACAACGAGGGAAACCAATTTTGCTTGTAGTAGCAGGAGTTAGCGCTGTTGGATTTTTCTGGATAGGGTACAAGCAATTTTTCTCCCCTTGGCGGACCAGACGACGTCTCCAGGAAAACGAAGAATATGCCAATATTTTAATACAAAGCCAGGACAATAATTAACCATGTTGTAGTTGTGTTGTTAATAAAAAAAACCTGTAGTTAAATAATTTTATTAACGACTACTAATTACAAAAATAATTAGGATTCCTCCTTGAATTTCCCATTGTAGTAGGGTAGATATTGCAGGACAAGCTTCCAGTCAGTGGCGTACGTCACAGCAACTCCTGCTGCAGCCCCAAAAGTGACCGCAGACCCGATCCTGCAAGGCTTACATAATACTTGATTTACAAAATTAAAAAACATACCATTGTGACGCCATTTCTACGTGTTTTTTGCCAATTAGCCTCAAAGGACCTGGTAATCTCACAGCAGGAGACATTTTTGCAACTGTCTCAATTAGAAAATTTTGAGTTTTTAACCCCTTTGCTCTGGGACAAATGTCAGGATTACTACTACTGTCAATACTGTCATCTGTTATTTGCTCAGAGTAAATAAAAGCGCGCTCAATTCAAAAAATAAAGATTTAATTTCTGGTAGTCTTAGTAACAAAAAACATGGAGTTTATAGTGGATAAAGTCTCGGAGGATTCATTTTACGAAAATTTGCTTATCGGTCTTCCTAAAGTTTTAGGTAAATTATTAATAAAATTATCCAAAATGAGAAATTGTTTCAGAGAAATTACCAAGTGTCTCAGATTTGTATTTGGAGAGGTTCTCCCCAGTTCAACATAATAATATTTGTGCCTGGGAACAAAAACATGGGGTTTTACTACCAGAAGATTTACGCTCATTTTATGCCTCGACTAATGGCTTGTTATACACCTATAACTTCTTTTACAGAGGTAATTTTTTGCTTTTTTTTATAAAACAGATACACGCTCTTGAATTTGGAATTACTGGCCAAGGGCCCACGTGTTTTATTAGGGGATAAATCTTAAGACTACGTCTTTTAAACAGGTGTTTGTAGATTTATGTGTTAGTATTTTTTTTACAGCCCGAATGTTAAAAGTAGTTTAACTTTTCTCAAAAACTAGTTATGACACTGACTTCAGGGTTTGCCATTAAAAACTTTGTTCTTTTCTCTACGTATCTGAATTTTTTCAGAATTTTTCTAATATTTCTTCTAAGAAATCAACCCAAGGATCAACCGACTTAATCCCCGTAAATAACAAGTGAGAGTTTTCTGAACTCAGTGGCAAAAGTCATTTAAACTTAATTAATCTAGCCACTTTATTTCAAGGAACTATAAAGAGCTATCGATTAATACAAAAAGATCCCGATTTGAGTGGTCATTAGATTTCCATAAGATGGGAACGATCTGCTTTAGTTTTACACCAAAGATTACCCCAAATTTAACCACCTTTCTTTCAATGTTCACTAGCTCTTAGACTAGTAGAATAAATAGCAGTTTTTATCAAAAAAGATATATTAAAAAAATTATCGATGAGCTCATTTGAAAACTAAGATTTAAACTCAAAAATTAAACAATAGTTATTACTCGTTTTTGTAACAAATTGTGCGTTTAATTTAAATTTTAATTCTTTCATCATTTGTACAATAAAAATTCAAAACATGTAAATGATACAGTATCTGAAACAAACAGAATTCTGCCAATTCTGGTAACACATTTTATATAAATTTCATTTAGTAAGAGCTCAAAGTGTGCATTCAAGACATTCAAGCATATTTTACGTCTGGAAAAGAGACAAAAAAAGTTGTTTACACCAATTTTTTACGTGAGATAACACTTCTTTTTTTCTACAAAAACTATAAGAGCTAGGCAGAATTCTAAAGTAAACGGCATAATTCTAGAATAAAGAGGTAGATGCTTAGCAAAACTAGCTTTGTAGATTATATTTAATCTTTAAATTATAAAATAGACGTCAAGCCGTCGGTTTCAGTCACCAATGGTCGTTAGGTCAAGTCAGGTCAGGTTGTAGGTACGTCCTGAAAACTCTGGCATACTGATTCGATTAAAAAGTGAGCAGACTTATTAAACCCACCCAATAAACAGATCATAAAAATAATTGCAGTTACCGCAAACATCAAATAAACCATATAACCACTCATAAAACTTGATTTATGAAAGTGCACATTTCTCGGAACTATTAGAAGATGTAAGCAAACCCTGCCAAGGTCGTTGTTAAATGTGAAAGTGTTTACCCTTATAAATAAAGTTTTATGAGGTGTGTTATGGTTATTTGATGTTTGCGGTAACTGCAATTATTTTAATGATCTGTTTATTGGGAGGGCTTAATAAGTCTGCTCACTTTTCTATAGGACCACTACACTTAGATGTTGCATTACCACAATAAGATTATTTACTTATAGAATAAATATATCTATTAAAACTAAAAATATTTAATTTTGACAAAAATGCTCAAACCGGTCGAATTTTCTTTAAGAAAATACGTTATTTTCAGCTTGTTTTTAACTTTTTTAAAATTCAATTTCAATCCTTTGTATTTTAAATAATGACGTCATCTTTTTTAGTTAAAAAATTTGTTATGTAACATTTAATATTTCGGCAAAAGATTAATATTGTTACTATTTAAACACTTAAAATTTAGACATCTTGAAACATTAAAATAAATTTCCCAAATCTTTCTACTGTCACAACACTGCTCGAAGGTGAGTTTTATCCCTCAATAACGCACGTGGCCACTAGTTCAAAATTCCACCGGTGGAGCGTGTAAATACTCAGGATACAACATATTCAATAGATTCAGGATCTGAGGAAGATAAAGTCGTTGGACGAATTGAAGTAAATAGTTTGAATGACTTAGCTCCTGTTTATGGCTATGAAATTAAACCCGATCCTGGAGTAAATCTAGAAGAAGACAACTACGATTTAAAACTGGGAACAGATAGTAAAGTTTTTGAGTTAGTAAACCTAAACGACATTGGACGAGTAGGTTTCATATCTGTTTTACTTAAAATAAAGTCAATTTTTAGGTGGCTTTAGTTTATATAAATCACCGTTATTTACCCACAATTTGGCTCCAGAACTCTGCAATGAAATTCTACTTCTTGGCTGATGATTTTACTACGTATCTCCGTATGTGTATTCATCATTTAGGAATACCTTTCTGGCAGTTCTCTTTTAGTGGTGAAGGAATCCCGGAATGGAGTGAAGTAATACATCTTTTTATTATACAAAAACCTTTATTTTCTTTAGATGGTTTTTAGATTATTGGCGCCGGCAATTCTGCCACTACACAAAAAAATTGAAGAGATAAAAAAACATACTGAATTAAAATCCGATGATTACTCAGATATACCACTTAACAAAATTGATTCAAATATATTTAGAACAACGCGACTGGTTCAAAATAATTCAGTACCAATTAATGAACCAAATTTAAGTCCAAGGCAAGTCAAAAAGAAGCAAGGGAAACCAAAGTACCCAACAAAGTTGCAAAGAAAGCCGATTCATCTAAAGAAGTGACGCACAAAAATGGCGGTTTGGTGGAGCTTATCAACGTGGCTCACACTGATTAGATTTGCGGCGTAACGTAACGTAACGTAACAAAAAAAAATTAAGTTAACTTAATTATAGGAAAATATTTGTTCACCGAGAAATCAAATTCTGGTGGCGTTACTGAATCTTTTTTATGTCCTCCAGCTAATAGTTTCAGCACAATAAAATTAGTTTTTGATATTTTTATCAAATCACTAATTTCATTATCAGCTTGTATATTTTCTAGCAACTGTCTAGCTTGATGAAAATGTTTACAACCAGTGACATAAAAATAAATACTGTCAACTGGTTGTTGTAATCTCTCAACAGATGTCATTTCCCTAAATTCCGAGTACTGCACTGGTGGTGGTGTTAGAAGATTTTGAAAAGGTGAAAAACGATGTTCGTATCTCACTTGTTCACTATCAAATTGTGGATGTGGCATTGTGAGTTTTCCATCCAAGCGGAAACCCATTAAAGCCTGAAATTAGTCAAATTATTTAAATATTTTACAGTACTACTACTATTACTTTGTAATAGCCTCCACACATATTCTGTAAAGCTTGATAATAAACAATATCCCTATTATACGGCCTTGGCTTTCTTTTATGCTTCGGTTTCTTTTTTGACGTATTTTTCGATTTTTGTAACTCGTTTATCAATTCATTTTCAACGAGAAAACTATCGGCTCGAGATAATGCCGACACTAACCATCCATACAAAAATTCATACAAGTACCTAAAATTCATTTTTCCTGACCGAATTGGGAACCAATTCCAACTTACCAATAGATGTAATAATATTCATGTCTACTGTACAATTCTAACTCAAAACCAGCTAATAAGTACATAATCATTATTTTTAACGTATGGTACAAAATCCAGGTCCCAAAACAGGCTAAATGTGGCCGTGATGTTGAATTCACCGATATGTTGTGTAAATACGCATCAACTCTTTCCGCCTAAAAATTATTTTTATTTCATTTCAGTAGTAAAATAAGAATTTGACTAAAGTAATAAATTATTGTTAACAAAGCGGACGCATCTAAGCTGTTACCACTTACTCAAAGTAATAATAAATGACATCAGCCAACATTTAAAAATCAGCCCCTAACGCAAAGTTTATACCTTCTATTGAAAAAATAATGCCATAAATTGAAAACTCATTGTTTCAAGTACTCTAATTCAATTACGTTTGCCTTGTTAAGTAATTTACGACTCAAGTCAAATTCTCATTTGGTGATAAAAAAGTATACAGTCGCGAGAATATAATTTTGGTCGTCAATTGACATTTTAACACTAAAAAAAATTGATCAAAAAATCGCTAGCAAACCGTATTAAACGTTGAGGCTGCGCAAAACATTTCACTTACCTCATCTTGTAAATTGGTAAATTCCTCTAAAAGATGAGCTAATTTGTCTCTTTGTCTTGCACGATTGTGACCACACAATTGCAAGAAACTGGCAAAAGGGCGCGTACAATGAGCTAAAAATGACTCAACGTATTTTTTAGCCTGAAAATTACCTTCATTACAGAGTTATTACAAAAAATCGTTACCTGCTGATTCGAAAGAATCGATTTCGAAACTAAGGCTGGTGGGCAAATAAAGTTTTTCACAGCTTCTTTCAAAATATCACGTAAGGCGCATGGATTTGTCCCTAAATAGCAAAATAAATTTAAGAGGAACATAGTGTTCCTTTTAGTTGGAATGTTAGAATCATAAATTCACGTTGATTTTAAATTTTGGTGATGGTTTTACGTGTTAAGATCTATTTCAACATTGTGGCACTTCCGGTAAAATTTTGTCTATTTTTTAATCCGTCTTAAAAATGTTATAACTTTGTTTTTTTTTAATGTAATTTTTATCTCTTAATAGTTTAAAATATACCGAGTAAATCAAGTGCTTTCCGGACCCCCAAAACGCCTCTTAAAACACAGTTTTAATTCATGTTTGATTTCGTAGAGATTTCGGTGCCTGTTTTTTACATCAATAAATCAAAAATACATAACAAACTCTATCTGTACCATTTCTTATTAAAACGTTAAAATTGAAGAAGATAAAAATATTTATTTATTCCAGATGTACTATCTTTAGAAAAACAGTTATGTATTTTCATTTATTTATTTTTGATATCGAGAATGCCGTCGAGTCATTGACAATTAAATTTAAAATGTTACACAGACATGAGTTTACATTAACGTTACATTAAAAAAAAATTGATTTTCGCGAAGTTTTTATCTCATGCATAGTTTGAGATAAGGTTTAAAAATTTATAGGGAAACTTCTTTGAATGAGTCAGACTGTTATTAGTATGCAGTTCTATTCAAAATGTGCAGTTTTAAATCCTTTTGTGCAGTTACAAATTATTATTTGTGTTGTTATAAAAGCTAAATAAACTGACAATAATAATTATGAACATTTGTTGGTTCTCATTTAGGTTTTCAATGTGGGGTGGGTGATTATGAGAAGAAAAAAAGCAAGGAGTAACGTCAGCCCTAATTTGTTCTCAAAAGTGGGAATGTTGTGGTGTGACAAGCGCGTACCTAGCGCCCTAAATCGAGCTTTTAGCTGCACTTATCCTTACAAAAACATACTCTACATTAATATCAAACCCGGGATGACGACTTTTTTGTTCATAATGATATAATCATTAAATAACAAGATTGAAAATGCACGAATAATAAGTCTGTGACCAGCTGTCGCTATCCGTAAGTAAGATGACAAGATGAGCCCCAGGCAATCATTCGCTATCTTGCCCAAGGGCTCGTTTAACGAAGCCCTTGGGTTTCCCTTTTTTCATTTTTAATTAATTTTAATTTCATTTACAACAATGTAAATTCAACGCCAAAGCATACTAGATACTGCCAGTTATATATCTTTGTGTTAAAATTGCATATGCTTTTTTCAATTTGTGTAATTTATTTTAACCTTTTTAAATTTTTCACCACGTGTTTTACTAAAAGCTGATGATGTCGTCGCACATCGAAACATGTTCTAACTAATTTAATTTTTTAAAATACATCATGTGCAAGTAGACCGAGTACTAATTTTTGTACCTCAAATATTTGTCTTGTACTTCGGGAAAAAATGGATTCTCTTCTTCTGAATAAATAGAGAGTTTTTACAATATGATTAAAAATCTTAGACGTATTATAAAATGCCGAATAAGTATTATCTTATTATAAAATGTTTACTTTAATAGTCTCTCATTTAGAATATTATTGTAACCACATTGCTTGACCAAAATAATAATAATTTATTAAACTTTAATTACAGTACAACTCTAATGCGCAGAGGGCGCCTCACGCCTAACCCTAACAAAAACGTACCCCACTTTAAAACCATCCTCGGGCTGACGCTACCAAAAGCCTTTTTCCCAGTAATTTGTTTATTAAAAAGGGCTTAAAGCATTCACTAAGAGTAGTTACTTCTGAGCACATTGTAAAAACTCTTCATTTGTAAAAATCATGATTAGGCGTTTTATAAAACTACTGTATTTGTAATTGGCTTACAATAGATACAAAATTCTTGGCTTTGGATTAACCAAGATCTTAAAAATGTATTAGGGTTGGGCAAAATAATCGATAATCGAGTAAAGAATCGATAAATCACGATTTGTTTATGTTATCAAAATTAATTAATTATTTTGATTTGATTATTCAATTATTAACAATTGATTATTGAATCAAAATAATCGATTTATTGGAATGATAAATAATTTTTAGTTATTCAAAATAAAAATTCTCCAGTCCTACTATTTATATAGTTAATATACAAGATGTTTATAAATGATTGTAGGGTCGTAGAAGGCTGTGGAAATTTTCGATATCACAAACATTCATTGTTATGTCCTATTTCCGCAACGAAATATTAGAGAATAGTTTCTAGAGTTACTCAATTGTCTAATAAGTATTATAATAACAGGTAAAATCATTGTCATTTAAAGACATAACATTTTTTATTGTTTCCAAAGCCTCCTACGACCCTACAATCATTTACAAACACCTTGCAGATGCTTGTATACATCTCTTAAATTTTTTAACAAAAGTACTGTATATTAAAAGACGTAATAGTGCCACAAAATCAACATGGTTCTGTTTCTAAAAGCCCAACTAAAAAAAAACTGTATTTGAATTTTAAATGTACCTTGATAAAGTATCTGAAGGGCCGACCGTGATAACAAGCAGGGACTAGTTTTACTAAAGTCAATAAAAAAATCCTACAAAAAAAAGACTTAGCTATGAAATGTTAAGTTTGTTTAATTGCAATTTGCACCATTCCTATAGCAACGACATAAAATAAACTGATTGGTATTTTATAGTTGCCAAAGAAACGTTTTGAATTTTGAACCACTTACTAAAACTTGGTGTAGTGATGTTATTGACTGAATTTTTGTAATTGTTTTAAACCTATCTACCATTTCCGAAAAGTAATTTAAAGCTTCCGCCTTTGGTTTAATTTTAGTGTATCTGGGAAAGGTTGGTGGTAACAATCTCTGATTGATTAGCGGTTCAAAACCTGGTGTTAATTCATTTTCACCTAAAAAAATCTCAAGTAAATAATTTATTCTGACCTCAAAAATTTTACCAGTGGGTGGCCCTAACTGAACGGTCTCTTTCATAATTATTAATTGATCTGAAGCTGTCATTAGAAGTCTTTGACAATCTGTTATTGGAGGGGGTTGATCCTCACGTCTCATTAAAGTAAGTGCTTGGTAAAAAACCCTCACAAATTTGATTCTGGCAAAAACTGCCTGAACTGCATTCTAAAAAATTTTAAATAGAAAAAATCAAGCAATAAGAAATAATATACTGGTGAATAATTCGCTCGCATTTTTCTGTGTAATTCCTCCTCAACTTCGCGTAACATTCCAATAATTCTTTGCTCTGAGACATCAGGATTCAAGTGATAGCCATATTGCATCGGCTGGAAATCCTCTTCTTCATAAACCATAGCCCTAACAACATCAAATTTACACGAGTTACATACAGATTTTTTTCAGCTTACTTGTGTACAAAATGTTTGATAATTTCAAGTAACTTGTAAATCATCAGACAGAAAGCCCTCATTGTTCTGTCTTCTATAATGTAAGGTTTATGTAAATATAGATTAGTAAAAACAGTTTGAGCTAAAGAGTGGCCTTCTAACCACGACACAATACACGCAAGGGTTGTATCAATAATGCCTATCATTTCCTCATATGAAAAGTTATCCAACCGTACAATACCTTCCTTTTAACAGAAAATTCACAATTTTTTTAAAACACTAAACAAATGTTTTACCTCCAGGGTTTGACTTAAAGTCTTAGCCTTGCGTGCCCCCCTGTTACAAATCATGCCAGCATCCATTTTGGGGTCCATCATTTCAATAGCAGACATTGCTTCAAAAAGTCCAAATAAATTATCGTGTAACAGTTCCCCCATATCTAAATCTGATAAAAAAAATTAGTTACTCAATCTAAATTCCACTCATTTTATTAAATATATTACCAGTTACTGCATCCTTAAATTCTGAGGTTATGTCAACCCATTTGTACATTAAGATTTTATCTAAAGTTTCTCCATTACATTCTCTGCAATTTAAAAAAATATTAATTCAAATAGAATAAAACATTTAAGTCAATACTCACGATTCTAAATATTCCATTATTTTCAGGATTTCAAGTAGGACTTTAAATCGGGATGGGGATTTGTAAAAAATAGGGATTGCGTGATAGGCAACACAAAATACATGTGTCACTACTGTCACCACTGTCACTGTCACTTTATAAGTGGCGGGAAAATTCAAAAATTAACAATGCTGTTATACAATTTGCAAAATTTAAGCAACACAATATTAAAAATACATTTATTAAAACAAAAACACACTAATACGATCAGAAACAACTTATTAAATATAATAATATCATAAATAAATTAATGATTTTTTTTTGGTACATATACCGGGTGTAAACGAAATTAGGCTCACCCCTTTTTTTAATAGTATTTATTTAAATAAAAAACGAAACTCAGAAAACGTTATATAGTAGAAAAATCAACATTAATTGAGTCTCGAATTTAGTGAAAAACCGGTTTTACCGGAAACGACTATAACTTTGGATTTTTAAATAAAACACTATGTATATTTTTATATTTTTGGAATCTACATTCAACTTTGACTCTAATATATCACTTTATACAAGTTTCTGTAAAATAAAAAAACTTTTTTGCAATTTTTTTATTATCTTAGAAGGTTACAAAAGTAAAAAAATATTTCTAGATAATAAAGACAACCATTAAAAAATAAAATCAGTCCTATAAATTATCTAATTTGAAAAATACGCGAGTTTAAATTAGAATAAATTAGTTTTTCCGGTTTAACTATTTATTTATTTTTTTAAATAGAAAAATAGTCGCTCGCTTGACTTTCTAAAATAACGTTTTTTTTGTTAATCCAAAGATACCAAAATTTTAAAAACTTACTCAGCAGTTTTTGTAATATTTCCCAAAAAATTTTAAATCTAAAAAAAAGTTTATATTAAAGAAAAATTAAAGAAAAAAATAAGTAAATAAAATAGACAACTGTCAAACATAACCATGTTGTGTGTTACGTCCATTATTTGAATTTAGAAAAAAAAATTCACGGAGAAGTGGACTAGGGCAATAAAAAAATTGCTATACAGCCAACGTTTCGAGCCTTTTTCGGCTCTTTCTCAAGCTATAAGCCTTGAGAAAAAGTCAAAAAGAGCTCGAAACGTTGGATGTATAGCAAGTTTTATTGCCCCACTTTACTTTTCCGTGATTTTTTTTTTAAATTAAACATAATTTGTAACTTCTTTTTGTTTTGCACCCTACTTGAAATTTAGTTAACTTTTAAGGATTTTAAAAAAATATTTTTCTAATTACAACAACTACTAAATTGATTTTTTAAATTTTAGTATTTTTAAATTAACAAAAAAATCGTTATTTCCGTCCCCCCAAAAAAATATTAGAAATTTCTTTGAAAACAGTTAATTTTCTTGCCTCATTTTTTCCACTGCTTTTTGACATAAATAAATTAATTTTTATGCAGCTTTAAAAAATAAATTTTTAACAAACTAGCTCATTACGTCACGCTTGCAGAACGAATTTCTAGAATGTAAGCAACCAATATTAGAAAAAGATTTTATTAATACAAAAATACATTAATACTATTAGAAACAAAACGAATGAAAGACATATAACACACTAATATAATTAGGAACAAATTAAAACTAGCTAAAAAATAGAACTACCACAAATGTGAAAAATTTGTTGGTATATGTAACTTGTAGAAACCATCATCTCCGCCCACTTTAAGCAGCTCCCGCACAATATCAATTTTTGTGATTTTCTTCGAAACTGTTAATTTCCTCGCTTCAGTTCCTATACTTTTTGACTTTAAATTAAATCTTTTCGCAACTCTAAAAAAATAAATTTGTAAAATCACCTAGTTAAAAAAGGGTAATAAACCGAACAGTATTGGATTTATAATGTACAGTGTAATATTATAAACAGTCAGTAAAATACTGTAAAATACCATTTAAACAATACTGTAAAAGACACAGTATGTTTCAGCGATTCCAAGCAAAACATTTCTAGAGCTTAAACAATTAAAAATTGTTTAAATTAGAAAAAAAATGGTATTTAAAACAGGTGTTAATTGGAAAATTGTTATTATTTACAAGAAAATTTTGCTGTTTATCGTAAATACAATTTTTTGTAGCATTATTTCAAAAATGACAATTAAAAGGTATAAATCAACAGATAACAGATGGTTTGACAATCAATACTCAACAGAAATGGAAATATAAACTATGCTTGCAGTCGCTAAAAGTGTCCTTCAAGTCTTGATTAAAACTACATTTTTCCCTGTATTAAATTTGGCAATTTAACAGTAAAAATTAATAATGGTCAGTACACAATAATCAGTAATTGTATGCAGTGCCTCCATCACGCAAAGCGGTCCGCAACTAGACTTCTTACAGATGTATCCCACTGTCTAACAGCCTCGGAAAAATCCACTTAACCAAACTTTAATTAAGAGTGTTTTCTGATCACTTATTACTAGGCTTCGGTGCAAGCGAGTCTTGGCTAAACGATCAGGTAATTAAATCGGTATAATCCAGCGGACTGCATGTTATTCATTCAAATGGTCTACACCAGTTGCCCAGTAGAATGAATAACATGCATCCCGCTGGATTACACCGATTAATTACCTGGTCGTTTAGCCAAGACTCGCTTGAACCGAAGCCTACTTATTATTTTTACTGATCATTTGAAATAAAATAGTAAAAAAGTGTACTGTTTATAAAATTTAAATACTAGTCATTTAATTTGTTGCAATTAAAAAAACATACTTATGAATTAAAACTCGTTCCTCTTTTGTAAATTCCGAATCAAAAACAAGCGTCAATAAGGCGGAAGATCTTGAAAAACTAGCCAGCTTTCTAGTGACTTCTCTCATTAAATTTCTTGTCCCGAAGCCCTGTCTATTGACATTTTCATAAACCATGACTGAATCAAGACTTCCTTGTTCATGGGCGCCAAGACCCTGACCATGCCAACCCATTTTTCCCATTATTTTATGAGCAATACTGGTTCCAACAGCAACAGCAGCTGAAGGCGCTGTTGGCATTTCGGCCTTATCCAGATTTTTCCTTGTTACATTTACATAATCTTTTTTCTAAAAATTTCAAATTATGACAAAAAACAGCAAAAATATGTAGCACCGTAGTGACAAAAAAGCAAGTTTTTTTCAACTCATTTAAAGCCATCTCTGCTAAATGTCTCTTTGCAAGTTGTATGTTTTCAAAGGTGCCTCTTACTAATTCTTCGCCATTTATATTCATCGCAAACACATCGCTAAAAAAAATGTTCAAAAATTTGAAATATTTTGGTCAAAAATACTTGTCACTTCCAATTTTGCCCACAACTAAGCTCAAATTTGCATAAGCAATACCATTTTGCAGAGGAACATATGGGTTGTTATCCTCATCGGTACAAAATATTATTATATTTCCTAGGGGCCCCTGAGACTTAACGGCGTTTATAAGATTTGAAATTTTTGCCTCTATATTAGGTGGTTCTAAATGTACGTCTGTTGAAGATTCTCCTTCACTTAATTTGCGTTTTGTACTCATATTTTTTTCTTTAAACCTAAAAAAATTGAAAATGTTTATCTAAAAAGTGAGGTTATGTAAAAAAATCAAAACATTTTGAATGCGCAAAATCGAATTTAAATGAAGTGACAAGAAATTTTTATCGCCGGTTCGAAGTTCACTGAATTATATACATAATTTTATTACCTTGAAAACACAAAATTTTATTAATTCTTCAATTTTTCACTTTTGGAAAATTTTGATCTAGTTACTTTTACAAAGAATATAAATTCCCCAAATTTTTTAAATTGGCATTGATGGTAACTGTTGGTAGCATCTTACAAAAAAAGTTTTTCCAAATAAAAAATTATCATATTTTGTTATCAAATAAAAGCAAACGCATGTAATTACTACTCAATATATTTCAATTATTTAAATAATTTTAACGATTATTATCGCTGCAAGAATTCCGTTAATTGACATTTGTCGTTATCGCCAGTTGCCGGCAATGCCCTACTCCCTGATTTGAGGTTAACCACTTGCTTTATTTTACTTTAATTTATTTAAATTGATATTAAATTGAATTAAGTCTAAAGAATTTATTTCGAAAATGGCAGACATGGGCCCAGTTGAATATTTTATTTGCGGCGGTTTTGGTGGTATTTGTACTGTAGTTGTAGGGCACCCCCTTGACACAATCAAGGTAAGTATCCCCTAATTTTTATACCTTATGTGGCAAAAAATTCTAGGTGCGTCTACAAACCATGCCTCTCCCCAAACCTGGGGAGAAACCTCTCTATTCAGGCACCCTTGACTGCCTTAAAACCACTATAAGAAACGAAGGTGTCAGGGGTTTGTATAAGGGAATGGGGGCTCCACTGGTAGGCGTTGCACCAATTTTTGCTATATCTTTTATGGGTTACGGGATAGGGAAAAAAATTTTTGGGCCAGGAGATGGCCAACAGTTTACCTACTTAGAGTATTTCACTGCTGGTGCCTTCTCAGGAATTTCTACTACGATTATTATGGCTCCAGGGGAGCGAATTAAATGCTTGTTACAAATACAGCAGGCTAGCCAAGGGCCTAAGACTTACAATGGGCCTGTAGATGTTGTTAAAAAGTTGTATAAGGAAGGGGGGATTAGGAGTATTTACAGGGGATCAGGAGCCACACTACTCAGAGGTAAGCAACAGTACTATTTTCTAAAATTAATAAATACAGTGGAACTGCGGTAATCCGACAAACGTTTTGCAGGGCGGTGTCGGACTATCGAATTTGTCGGATTACAGAGTACTGCCATAGACACCCTATGGTCCGGAATTTTTTGAAAGAAAGTATTTTGTAATCCTACAAATTACAAATGAAAAGTGATTTCTTTTTTTTGTCTCTTACAAATTTTTCGTAAAACGCACCGTTTTAGAACGAGGTTTAGGAGTATCAACAAAAATAATACAATAAATTGGAAGTACCTAAAAAAGAAAAAGTAAAATAACAAAATACAAAAGTAAAATAACAAAATCCTTTCTGGAATATGATCCTGAAGCCAATTTCTTACATTCAATTGACAATGATGTGGTGCACCATCGTGCATGAAACGGCCATAGAGGAACGTTAGTGGATAAAAGCTGGTCATGCTAATACTAACTGCATCGTTTTACTCAAAAACGATGCGTTTTACGAAAAATTTGTAAGAGACAAAAAAATTTCTCAATTGAATGGGCTTTCAAACTGTAGGAACCCCAACGTTAAACTAATTTGTGCTACAAAGTTATGAAGCAAATTGTGTCAAGGAGGCCTTCGTAGCCCCTTTTTAAAATGTCCTACAATACTACAATTAACACTGTAAGGTGGTTATCTAATACAGAATGAGTATACCAAGTTTCATCAAAATCGAGCAAGTACTTTATTAGATAAAAAAATAAAGTGTATTTTTGGAGCGATTTTTGGGGGCTAATAATTCTGAAAATAAATTTTTTTGGGAAAAAATATGTATCAATTAATTTTTACTTCTTAATCTTTGGTTAAATTATGTGCACTCGTTCGTGAGACACCCTGTATAATATGAGAATTAAGGCGTATCGGATTACAAAGGGCGTCGGATTAGACAAGGGCCGGATTAACGGGGGTCCACTGTATTAGAATATTAGTAGATTTCACTTATTATTATTAATATGGCAAATTGTGGTTTTTTTCAACATATTAGAAACTTAATTTAATTACAATGTTACATAAAATTTTTGTTTATAGTTTCTAATTGGATTCTGATAAAAATTATCTAAACTTCTAGCTGTTGCTCTTTGTAATACATGATTTTAAGTAATGATGGCCAAAACCGATTGAACTCAACAGTCAATTTATCCAAAAAAAGAATTATTTGATTTTTTTAATTCAAATTTTTAAAAGTTCTACTTTTTTCTTGGATTTTTTCGGATTTGGCAATTTCGGTTTATTCAATAGGTCAGGTGCATATAAATTACAGAAATATTAGTTGTTCTATATTTAGCATTACATTTCGTGTTATTTCAAGTATTTTGGTTATTAAGTTATAAATAAATTAGTAAGCAAATTATTCCTAATTATATTTTATATTTTTAGGATACCGGTTTCGACTAATTATCATCGTCAGTTCTACTTACAATACAATAACTTGAAAATGGAAAAATATTTTTTGTAGTATAAATCATTATATTGTTTAAAGTATTGTATTCTAAGGCTGATGATTAATTCCAAACAGTCGAAACAGGTACCCAGAAAATTATAAAAACAGAAAGATTGCACAAAGAGGACTCCACATAGTAGTACATATGTAGTTAAAAACGGAGAAATAAAAATGACGTTTTTAACACTTGTACAGATTATTATCAATTATAATCGAAATGACCGCCACGAGATCGGCCCATGTACGATCCAAAGGTTGGTTGGAACGCAGGTAGGGATCATACAGTGTACCGTCACTTTTGGGTTGGAACGCCGTTTATTCATTGCACTTGAGCGGGATCGTACACTGTACGGTCCTCAGGGTGATTGGAACAAACCTTTAGTAATAACCTACTTTTGTTTTTATAAAATTTCTTAAAATAATGTTTTCTGTTAAACTATTTTTGAAGACTGTAAAAAAACACATTACATATCAACAAGAAACAGAGTAATTATTTACGTAATCTTTTTTTTAGGAAGCAAATGTTTTTTAATTATGTGTGCTAAACAATAATAGGTTTATACATTATTAATTATATAAATAAACAACATTTCTTTTATTTCGTTGAATAAATATACATAAAAATTATTGATAACTAACAAAAAATAAAAAAAAGAACGAAAAGTTTGGCAACTGTTTGATAGATGGCGCTTAAAATTAAACATATTAGACACTAAAATTTAAATTAGTACACTAAAAGACTTTTCAATTTATTATGTCTTTATCAATTCTTGTAAATGTACATTTTTTCTTGTTTTATTAATCTAAATAAATATCGCATAAAATCTGTAAACAAAGAAACGTCAATCTTCTGTCAATTTATTCACATTTTTAGTCACTTTTTCTCAATAAAGTCGCTACACAGGTGACTTTGAAATATGTTTGGAAAATTTTACCAGCTGTAGTACATAATAAACGAAGTTGAAATAACCCAACTTGCCTTATACAAATGTTTATAGTTTTTGGGATACACCTTGTAGGACTTTTTTAAGAAAAAAATTTTTTTTGAAGGAGATACAATGTATTACAGCAATTTTTTTAATATACAGTTTGTGACTGCAATATATGCAACAATTTTTTTCTGGTGATAGTTGTAGTTTTAATATTAAAATCAGATATACAGGGTGTTTTTTAAAAAAATTCTACAAACGTTGCCAGGTAATAACCCTTACTGTAACGATGCTAAAAATTACAATTTGTTTTATACAACTGTTTATAGTTTTTAAGATATACGCTGAAAACATTTAAAAAAAACACTATTTTTGGGATACACGATAGATGACAACACTGTTTTTGAGCAAAAACTTTTGCATCCTAAATCTCTAAATGTATATACTCGAAAACAGTGTTGTGTGTTGATCGTGTATCTTAAAAACAATGTTATTTGAAAAAAAAGTTTTACGGGGTGTACCTTAAAAACTATTAACATTTGTATAAGGCCAGTTGGGTTATTTCAACTGTTTTTATTATGTACTACAGCTGGTTAAATTTTCCAAACATACTTCAAAGTCACCCTGTATAAATAATCTCTTATGTCATGTTATTGTGTCATCGACTCATAAATCAGTCAAGATCCCATCTTCGAATAGTGGTTATTTCTGTCGTTTATCTCACTAAAATCTTCAATTTTAATTTTGAACGGGATAACCGATAAAGATACTTAACACCGGAAAAAATCACTTTATCTTATTTCAAATAATTCATAATACGTTGTTTAACATATTTTACTAACTTATCTTTTTTTTGACTGGCAAATTTAATACATAATAAATAAGATAGTCTATGTAATGTAACAAGTGCTCATTTAAAAAAGTTGGCAAGAGTGCCATGACAAAACAAAAACATTTTGAAGTATTTCTTAATTAAATTCTGCTGCCGTTCTCTCAGTGATAGTTATTACAAATGTTTAAAGCGTCTGGCGATAATTATCGCCGACAGAAAGTGTCTGGCAGTATTGATTATTAGTTTTTGACAATATTTTGTAAAACATATGTGATAATCAGCCTTCAGACTTCAAGTAAAGTGAGTAATATTTTTACTTACCTGTAGCACCTGGTACCTGAGAATTGACCTGCGGTATAAGCCAGCAGGTATGTGTACGCTTACGGTATATACAACACTATTGTATGGTACATATTTTGTTCATCAGAAAATAAGTAAGGTCTGGCGGTCCTGAGATCTTGGATATAAAATAAAGATTTCAAAACCCACTAGCCGCTACTACAGTCACTTATTTATTTGACCATAAATCAAAATTATATCAATCGTAGAAAAAAAAGTTTATACAATAAGATTTTAGATAATAGTCACAACTTTTTTACCAAAAAATGTAATATAAGCGAGATATTTGCAAAAAATCGTTTTCAACTCCCATCAAATGAGTTTGGGGGATATTCCGGATCATTATTTTAATTGATCTTTTTGGGTTTATACAGGGTGATTTTTTTATTTGTTCCCGCCCGAAACTCCAAAAGTAGGCAACACATTATACTTTGAAAATTTAATATCCAAATTAAGGCATAGAGAGTTGTAAATTAATGTCAACATTGTTGACAATACCTTTGACAGTGCTTCCAAAGTCAGTTCATTTGAATCATATGTAGCCACATTAATTAATTAATTAAATTGTTTATCGTTTGTATAACGTGTTGCCTATTTTTAAGATTTCGGGCGGGAACAAATAAAAAAATCACCCTTTATTCTAAGAGGGGTAACTACAACATACTAAAATATCAAAACTCTTCCAAAAATTGATTTTATTTCTAAATATTTTGTACATTATTATTTATTACTGGGCTATACCTTTTTTACAAAAAATTAATGAAATCTAATTTTAAATTATCAGCTATTAAATGTTAAAAAACACCCTTTACGAAACCAAAAATTATAAAAAGTAAAACCAACAAGAAATTTCTTTATAAATTTTTATTATTTTAAAAAAGTAAACTGTGCCCATTTAACCTAATTAAATATTTATATTGTTATCCATCTGTAAATGCTTCTTGTGCTTCCGTATTTTGCGCATTTTTGGTTTACCATAAACCGGTGGCAACATATTCAGATCATTATTTTCCTCACTGACATTATGCACTTCATGTTTCAGCAATTTATTGCGTAACAAGTCATATTTCGAGATTTTATTTTGCACAATGTGGGTCTCATTTCCAGTTTCGTGTTTCTTGAATTTTCGAATTTTTGGTTTATATTCCGGACATTTCAATAATCTCCTCATCACGTGAAAAACGCTCCAATTAACATACTGCTTTGGTTGAACACATTTTGGCGTGACTTTGTTTTCGTAGATGTATTTAAACGTAAAACGGTTGTCTTGCATGCACCCTACACCCTTATCATGTGTGAATTCGCACTGTTTTATGATTTTCTGCTTAATCCTGTTGATAATCATCGGCTTCCATTCGCTCATATCGCAGGAACAATGCCAAGGATTTTCGTTGAGACGAATCATTTTTGGGTGGATTTTGGTAAAAATGTCACGTGGTAGTTTTGCTAGTTTATTGTTGTTCAAGTAGATTTCTTTAATGTTGATGAGTTGGTCAAAAAGTGCTGGTGGTAAGTACTCTAAGTGGTTTTTTGATAAATCTAAAATTTCAAGGTGTTCCAAACCGATAAATGCGTCCATTGAAATATTTCGTATGTTACAATTGCTTAAAATGAGTTTTTTGAGTTTATAAACATCCAAAAATGTGTCAAATTCTATTTCTGTGATATTTCCGGTTAAAGTCAATTCGTTTAAACTGGGCATTCCGACGAATAAATCTCTTTTGAGCCGTCTGATATTTAAATTGTTTAAAGTCAAAGCTTTTAGGAGGTTTAAGCCCAAAAATGAGTTTGTCATTAAGGATAAATTGACGTCATCACTGCCAATTATAAGAGAGTCTGTTGTGTTCATAACTTCAAAGGTGTTTGGGAAAATAACTGTAATTGGGTTATTTCCGAAATCTGCAAGTTTTAATTTTGGAAAAGGTGGAAGGGAGAGCTCCGATAATTGCGAAAAGTTGTTATATGATAAATCCAAGTATTCGAGTTCTAGAAGACCCGCTAAGTCTGTTATTTGTATATCTAACAAGTTGTTGTGTGCCAAAGACAATGTTTTTAAATTTGGGGTCCCATAAAAAGCAAACGGTGGAATAAACCGTAGATTGTTCTTATCTAAAATTAAATATTGTAAATTGTTTAGACCGTCAAACATTGCCCAATGGACGTTATTTAATTCACAGTGGGTTATTCTAAGAAGGTACAAGTTTTTAAAACCGATAAATAGCGGATTTTTATTTTCATTGTCTTGTTCTTTGTATTTTTCATATGGCAGAATCTCTTCGTTTGTTCCTTGTTGTACCATTGTTAGTGGATGTCCGTCAATTTTTTGTACATATTCGAAAGTTTGTTCTTCGTCGCTAAATTCTTTGACGAAATTTTGAATTTGGATTTTCGAATTTTTGATTTGGATATTTTCCAAATTCATGTATTTTAAATCCGGTAATGGCAAATCAATTTCACTTATTAAACTGCTGTTTGTCTTTTTGTTAAGTAAGTTTGGGCCAAGTAATTCGAGACTGAGCAGGTTTTTGAATTTGCTAAAGTAACTAAATTTTAGGATTTTACTCCCTGTATCGTAGCCTTGTATAAGGGTTAGAGTTTCTAAATCTGATGGTAAATTCTCGATCAGTTCCAGTGGGTCAATTTCAGTTTGTAAAATACACATTGCTGAACGAACTATTTGCTTGTCTTCTAGTAATTCCGTCTCCAAATTATCATCATAAAGGACCTTAAACATTTTTTGTTATTTCCCAAAAATTTGGGAATAGGGGGATTGCATCACGTCACAATATAGGCAACCCACAGCCTTCAAACAACCCCTACAGAGTTTCACTTATTAGCGAATGCTGTTTAAATTCATCTTAGATAAAAAAAAATTAAGAATAGTTTTTGATTTAATAGAAAAAAATTTAATCGTTATAACGCCATATAAGTCAATGTAAAAAAATTATTTAGATAAAAATAGTTTACAAGGTTGTCGGCCAAAAAGTTTTATACATATCTCATCATAAATAACTTCATCAAGATTGTTAATGGAAAAAAAAACAATTTAATGAAGTAGAAGGTGCAGTACTATCGAGAAAAATTTCGAAAATTGACATTATAATCAGTGTGAGAATGTTATACCGAGTGAATCAAGTTTTATTCGCATCCTTTTTTAATCTAAAAAAATTAGCTTGTAGCTGTTTTTTTCAAATAGAAGATGTTTTTGTTCAATTATTAAATTATTTGCCCGCACAGTTACTTTTTTATTTTTTCGTAATTAATTATAAATTGAACCTAATGATTTTTGTGTATAGGGTAGTTCATTTTCGATGTTTTATACAGGTTTCTCATATTTCCGACTATTACACAACAAAACGGATAGTAGACAATACTTTCCGGTGCTACTTTTTTGAGGCAAATTTAATGGTGTAACCTGTTTTGCCCTACCATCTTTTGTTTTTGAGATATCGTGTTCTCTTTGGTTTATTCGATTTCTTAAAAAATGCAATTTTTTTTATTATTTAATCAATTCTGGAAGCAAAAATTAGTATTAGTATAGATTTTTACGTTGAATTGAATAGTACATTTAATTTTTTTTATTTTTTTATTTGATATATCAAGTGATTCAAAAGTATGAAACAATATTTTAACCAGAAATACAGCACTACAAATGATGAAAATCTGCCAAAAATTGTTTTATCTCAACTGATAACAAAAGTGTATACTAAAAATTTGTTATTGTAAAACATATTATAACAAAAAGATGTGAGCATAAAGAAACTACAGGTTTTTTAGGTTAAAATGAAGTATAATATACTAAGTTGCACCGTTTTGGAGCTACAGAGTGCCAAAGTTGTAGATTAAAATTTGTTTCTATAATTTGAAGGTAAATATCTCGAAAACGGTACGTTTTAACTAAATTTTGCGTTCTTATTTTTTTTTATTTAGAAACCGTTGCTATATTTATTTTTATAATAAAAATTGGAGTTAGAAAGGCAAAAAATTGGGTAATTCTTAAAAATGTACGATACTCCACCGGAAATTGAGATGATTTAGCAGAGTTTTGATATTTTTAGGAAGCGATTTTCGAGATATTAAAAACATTTTTTTATTCAAATTTGGAGGCCCACAATTTTGTTATCACTCGAGGTAACACAAAATTTTTGGCAGATTTTTATCATTTGCGGTGCTGTTTGTTAGGTCAAAATTTTGATCCATACTTTTGAATTACCCTATATAAAGCAAAGTTTTTTCAAATGGATTTGTTTTTAAAACAAATAGTTTCTGTTTAGAAAAATGTAGCTTTGGTCTATAAAAATTTTTAAAAAGTTTTAAATGCACTATTCGATTCTACGTAAAAATCTATATTAGAACCATCTTTTACTTTTTGATTTGGTTAAAAAATAAATAAGTTAAAATCAAACAAAAATTAAAAAGAGGCTGTATCTCAAAAACAAAAGGTGGTAGTACAAACTGTTTACACTATTAAATTTCTCTAAAATATAGTCCGAAACCGTATTATTATCGTTTCTTTGTGTGTAGGTTACGGACATATGAGAAACCTATGAAAACTATCGAAAATGAACCACAAAAATAATGCATCAAAATGGTTAATTAAATTTTCGAAGAAAAGTTGAATGGAAACCCTTATTTTCGCATGAATTATGACAGAATCCTAAATTATTTTCACAAAAGAACTGTGAAGGTGGTGGTTTTTTAAATCTTTGGTATATTTCTTTCATGAAAAATTTAAATAGTGACTTAAATTATAAGTCTTATTAAGAAAAACTTCCTACTTGAGCTCTTGGCGTTATTGCGATTTATGAAGTCTCTATTGTTGTACTGGTAAAACCGAAAACAAACATCTGTTAGCGTCAGCCCCTTTTCGGTTATGCCAAAGCAAGATTAGAGATGTAAGTTGTAATAATGGTAATGGCCTCAGTAGGGGGTCTTTCTTAAGAAAATTTACAGTTTAAGTCACTATTTCTATTTCTGATGAAAAAAGTATATTTGTCATAAAATCGGCAAATGATATTGGTGTAATTCGAAACTTAAAGCAGCTGGTAAAAAATCGTGGGCTTATAATTGATGTCAATGTGCCGTTCTTTTTTGGTATTAGGATATTTTAAAATTGTTTTTTAAGTTTAGTAGGTTAAATAAATTGATAGAAAAAAACATTGATTTAGAGTAATTCGTAATTTTTTCTATGTTATAAGAAGTGTTTTCGGGTTGCGGATAAAACCTGATTCACGTGTACATAAATAGATATATGAAATTAAAATAACACAAAAAATCTACGTAAACCAAGTTAAACTTAACTATAAATTCCAAAATTCAAAAATCTTTAGAGGGACTTAGTTTACTGAAGTTGTACATTACGGCATTAATAATGAAGGGGTTTGGCCTAGTAATGTTTATATAACATTAGAAAAATAATAAAAAAAGTTTAGAATTTCAAGTTGAAAAAAATATTTTTTTGTTGAAAATGGGGCTTCATTCAGTATTACACACCCAGATCTGTTATTTATTTAGCAAAAAAATTCTGTTTTTGGCACTGTAATTTAGACACTTTCCTTTATGTTTTGGCGACCTGCTTTTTGTTATTAAAAAACAAACGTTGATAACAAAACATTTAAAAGGTATTTTTTTATTATTGATATTTAATTATGTAATTTGATAATTATCTCCATAATGAGTGACGACACAATTGAGGAGCTTGCGTGCAAAACCGGATATATCCACTTTTACAAATTTTTCAGGAGATGAAAAAAACAACCTACATATTTGTTTAAAAAAATAGTGTTATTTAGCGAAAACAGTTTAAATTTAATAGGGTTATGCAAGTGATAAACATATATTTTTTTTGTATAGAAAGTAAACATTTTGGCGTTATTAGCAAAAAACTATTGGATATATCCAGTTTTGCCCACAAATGACATACACTGAGCGAAAAAATTATTTATTTTTCTTGAAATAAATAAATTTAAATTGGTATTTGCAAAAAGAACAAAAAAATTAAATATGTACTACAGCCTCTTCGTTCAGGTTATCGCATAGCTTCTTGGGTTTCATTCTGTTCTTCGTTTCTTCCCCCATTACTGTGTAATAATTTTTTATACCACAAAAGGTCTTCCCTTTTTAGCCAATCTTCCCCAAAATGTTTTTTTATTATGTGTTAAGCTTTTTTTCTTCTTATCTGGATATATCCGCTGTTGTTTGCAAAATTTAGATAGATATAACTGATTTTGCTCCAAATGTCGAACTTTACTTAACGCTTTAACAAGGATTTAAACGATTTTGGTTGCAAACGCATATATGGGCCTATAGATATCACAACTTAGATTCAGAAATCACCAAAACATGATTTTTTGTGAAAAGTGGATATATCCGGTTTTGCACGCAAGCTCCTCAATTATTTTTCCTAAATATTTTTAACGAAAAAAAAACAACTTTAATTTGTTACATGTTTTGTTTTAAAAACAATTAGATTAATTGCGAAGCAAATCTAAGAAATTCGAGTTGGTTTTATTGATTACCTTAGCAAAGCTAAAAGAGATTTAACATTTTTTTGCAAAAAAGATCAACTTATGTCGAATAGAACAATTAACGAATTAGAAAAATTAGAACATTTAATCGAATCACTTTCAAAACAGTTGAATCCTGTTGCAAAATTTTGACTGTCCAACATTAACAGGCAAGAAATTTAAAAATTGATCAAATTTTAATTAAGATCGACGTTATTAAATAATATATTATAAATAATTATGTATTTTACACTACCTTGAAAATAATTAGAATAGCATTCGCTAAATAAGTGGAAAAAAAAACCGCCAAAAAAATATCTCCATAAGAAATGTTTTTATGGATTGTCCAGAGACTGCTGGATTGTTTAACCTACTGTCACGTGGCTCTATTAATATTTGTACTTACATCATTAAATTCCACCGAATTGACTTCATGTGAGCTCTGCTTTTTCTTATTGTTTTGCATAAAACGATAAATTGCAGTTTCTGTTAAATGTTCCAATTGGCAAGTGCACGTAAAAGGACAATTTTCGTTTTTTTCCCAAATTTCTAGACCCTTTTAAAACAATTAATTAACGTAACACACAAAAAATTACTTACAAGAATTGAATTAATCAACACAAACAAACTTATAAACAAGTACATTTTGCTGATTTGACTATTAAAGTGGAAGTGAATTTAAAATTGATACTGTCCAGGAAATCCTCCCCCGCTTGTTTCCTTTCTTTATCTATTTTTATCACAGCTTTAAGAAAAATTACATCAGGTTTGATTTTTGAAAACAATTTTTTTAGATATTCCCGCTAGTGGGATGTACTTTTTGACTTACGAGGCAATTAAAGATTACATAACGCATAACGGAAGAGATGCACCAAATATTTTGGGGACAATTTTCGCAGGGGGGGCTGCAGGGATCGCAAATTGGGCTGTGGGGATGCCTCCTGATGTACTAAAAAGTCGTCTTCAGACAGGTTTGTTTAGTGTATTGTTTGGACAATTTTTTAGTGGTATTTTAGCTCCTGAGGGTACATATCCCAATGGCATTCGTGATGTTTTTAAAAATTTAATGAAAACTGAAGGGCCTGTGGCATTATATAAGGGCATAACTCCGGTTTTGTTACGAGCTTTTCCAGCAAATGCTGCGTGTTTTGTTGGGTTCGAGTTGTGTAAAACGTTTTTAGCCTATTTGAAATGATTTTATTTTATTATTTATGTAGAGCATTTGACTGCAATTTTGTCTACCATTGTAATATTTCGGTTTTATTTTATTTTTATCTATACATTTTATGGGAGTGTTAGGTGCTGTTATTTTTGTTTACTGAATTGTTTGAACAGGTTTTTTATTTGATCGATTTGTTTAGTCCTTTATATTATATACACTTATTTTTTAAAACAATTAATAATTGCTAGTGTGATATGTTATACATTTTAATATTTTTATAAACGATGAATTATTATGTTTATTTATTACAGATAATTAAAGTGTTCCGAAATTTTTTATGGTGTTGGACATGCAACAAAAAAATGTCAATAAATATTTTTTTATCGAAAAATTTGATTTTTATTATTACCTTTCTCAATAAAAAATTATAGAATTGCGTAATTGTTATTACTACTATACAGGTTATTATAATTTATGACCTACATTACTATTCCGCAATTTCTTCTATTACTTTAGAGCAACTAAGAATTGTTATTTATCTACGGGGCATTATGCCAAATTGACCTACGGAATACCTTGACATCTGCGGTATGTATTTCTGAGTTTTTTTCTTTTTTTAGTACCCATTGAAAGAAGCTTTTATGCAAAATTTTAGACCTTTACCTCAAAACATTTATGAAATATGAATTTTTGAAAAAATGGCGCCTTTTTTTTCAAATTTGAACTTGGCCAAAACTTTGCAAAACCTTTTCGAGATATAGCATACACGGCCACAGAGAATCCATTAAAAAAATTCAAACAGCTTTTTTGGTGAAATGGGAGTGTTCTAAACGTTCCATTTTTGCAATACCTACATGTAACGATTTGTATAATTAGTACAACGAATCTACAAAAAGAATTAAAAGACCACGAAACCATCAGTTACCAAGCAAAATATAAAGATCATCGAAATTACTCCATTGCGCTTGAAGTTACAAACTTTTGAATTTCTAGCTATTAGTAAAGATAGAAGGATAAAAATTTTACTGGTGTTATACGTAGGTCTCCAGAACTACGTATACATAATTTATTTTTCATTTTATAGCTCTGTTCGAAATTTAATATATTGAATTTTGTATCATAAAACAAAATTTTTGGGTGGGCCATTTCAATTGTTGACCGCTTTATTACTGAATAACCAATTAACAGATTAAAATTGTTAGCTTTTATTTTGTCATGGCCATCTACATTAATTATTTTTAAAAAAAACTAAAGTAGTTAATCTACTAAATTAGATACGAAAATTTTACAACAGACGGAAATTGTGGTTGTACAATAAAAGAATACTGGAATCAACCTAATAACACATAAAAAAGTGTTGGTTTTTCATAGTTTAAGTACTTTGAAATAGAAACTAAAGGAAATGTTACACCAGAATGCGTAGTTTCAACATACATCAGCACTAAATTTTATTAAAATCGTTAAGGTTGTTGGTTAATAAGTTATTAATAAATAATGAATTTTAATTTCTAACTTTCGCGTCCTCTAGCTTCAAAGCGTTGCAACTTGGGATGAAGGTAAGTTTCATCGGTTCGTTTCAATCTTGAGAATCTCAGTTTGACTTATGGGAATTAACATAAATTTTGAAGCACTAATAACCAGCAAAAATTTTGCGTTAGTCCTTCAACTAGTGCACTAGCTTTAGTTAGTCGTTTGCCCATAAATTGTGGTCCAAAAAAAATTAGTACACAAGTTGTGTAAGTACCAAAAGCTTATTGGAAAAAAAGCTATACATATATAATAATTTTTTTTGGAAACTAGATACTGTAATAAATTTTCTTTATTTTCGGATTTTATACAGTAGGTAAGTAAGATAAAACTCAAAAAAAAATAGAAAAACAATGTTGTTTTTAAAATCTTACTAGGGAATAAAATTTTAGTACTTTTCTAATTTTATTTTATTTTTTTCCTTTGAGACAGGTTGGATATAACAGTAGTCTAACCGCTTTCCCAATGTGTTTACCCGAAATAAGAACAAAAATTTAATTTTGAAATAACAGGTGATCTTGCAGTTTACATCCTGTCTATTTTTTCTCTTAAAAAAATTTGTTTATTATTTTTTTATGATAAAATGGGTATACAAGGAATAAGGTTTTTTTTAAATACGGGGATTAATTAGTAAGTAACGAGATACGTAAGTGTTGCACCCCTATTTCTGTCCGAATGTTCTGCCGGACCACTTTTAACTCTTGACATAATTTTTGTGACTAATGAATTTCTATAAAAAAGAATAAGAAAAAATCAAAAGCTTTTTTTTCTTTTCTCTCTTTCAAGTAATATTTTAGCAGACAAATATAGGTACGAGTTCATAAAAATAATTTATGGTACATACAGGGTTTTTCAGAAATAATAAATCTCACCAAAACAAACAACTTTTCTAGATAACATTTTTGTGAAAAATGTGAGGCATTCCGACTTTTTTTACCCGTATATCCCCCCTATAAAAATACGATACGCTCATGAAACTTTGTAAATTCAAAAAAGCATAGAAACCAAAAATGCATTGCTGCAATTAAAATTTATTAAAGAAAAATTGTCAAATTGACAAGCTCAATACGTCCATAATTCAAGCCGAGACTCGTGTATTAATTTGTTGACTAGTTCACAATCGTTTATTGTTGCTCTTGTTCTTGTTTTGTTGTTGTTTCTGTTCGTTTGTTCCATGGTTGTTGTTCTTGTTCGTTAGTGTTCTTGTTTTGTTAGCATTACTTGTTAACTAACTCTTTAGTTGGCAGAAACATCATTAGTTGTGTTTCCAAAACTTGATCACTTATTGAGTGCTGTTTCTGTATCACAACTTTTTATTTAGAATTGTTCTGATCACTTTAACAGCTCAAGTAGGTGATCTTTGTTAGTAAAATTTACAATTTAAGTCACAACTTTTATTTCTCATAGAAAAAGTGTACACAAAAACTTTCCAAAAAATTATGTACAGTGTGTAATCCTGATAATTCGTAAGTCTGGGACCAAGGATCCATTACGAATTATAGGGATTTTTAAATAACGGGATTATCGACGGGATCGACGACAAAAAAGAAATTGTTTTTGAAATAGCGGGAATATAAATGATCGACAACAAAAAAAAAACTTTGGATTAATATTTCTTTAAGTCGTTAAAACAGAAAATATAATAGAAAGGCAGTTGTGAAATAAGTTACGAATTAGGAATAATAGGGTGTTTTGATGGGTGTGTTACCAATTATTACAAAACGTTTTCAGTGATATAAGAACAAAAGTTATTACAAATAATTGAGGGAACCGAAATGTATTGTTTTTTTTTTACGAATTGTCGCGATTTTATCAAAGGACTTGACATTTGGTACGAATTAATGCGATTTACGTATTATCTGGAGACGAATTACGGGATAATACTGTTATTACTGTATCAATACAATTGACATTGGTGAAATTAACACATTTTTGTAAATAATAAATGTAATAATATAATAATTCTAAGTACCTACTAACACTCACAGGCATTAGTTCAAAATTTCAATATATTTTTTTTTGTAAAAAAATCGCTGTATTTTTAATCATACAAACTGTTTTATTTTCCTTCCTTCCTTGAACTTGACATTGACCTTATGTGCACAGTATTAAATTAGGGGTTAGAGAAGTGCAAAAACAAATTTTTGATAACAAAATAAATTTTGCGAAATTTACAGCTTACAACAATCTAGCACTCACATTTTTTTTTTAATTTTGGAACTTTTGTTAATCTTAAGGAACAAAAGCTTTGATAAGGTTCTAAACTGTTTATATTTTTGGAAAACTAATATATTTCTACATAAATGAAACTCAAGAAAATATTAAAACTGTCCCTTTATTAAAATTTTAGACATACAAACAACATAACAGAGCTTCAGTCGTAATTGCAAACAGCATAATTGAATAAATAACCCCGTAAATATGAAATTATGAAAATTGTCAAATTACAAACTAATCGCATTGTTGTCTTCAGCGATTTTGGCTTTAATGTCATCATAAGAATCGAGCGAATCCCAAAAATCGGGGTTCCAGCTTGGGAAAATCGAAGTGAAGGTTTCCGGTTCCTGGCCTTGTGTTACTGTAGTTATTGACGTATCATCCCTTCCATATTTCTTCAAATGCATCTAAAAACAAAAATTAATAATAATTTCAAGTGAAAACCACGTCGTACTTTAGCAAGGTCACTAGCTTTGGCCTTCTCCTTGACACTCGCTCCATTTCCAATCCAAACAAACAGTTCCTTTCCAGCATCCAAAAGCATGACATCATCTTCATTCAAGTCTTTTTGTTCAAAATCAATTATCTCCTCAACATCGAATTTATTTCCTCTGGTTTTAATTTCGGCATGGAAAAGTCTTGGTTCGAACGAATTATATTTTTCAGTACTCGGGGATCGGATAAGTCTAGTATGAAGCTCATTTTTGTTCCTCCAAGACTGGAAATACTGAGTAAAAGCAGTGGGTTCAGCCCCTTCCACGATTCTTTGCACGTGGGTCCACGCTGGGTATTTTTTGGAAGTTAGGAAGTTTTGGGCTTTAACCATTGCTTCTTGTTTTTCCTTGTTATTACACTTCTTGCCGATCCAAACAAAAATGTTGGAATCAGAAGAATCCAAAATAAAGCAATCGTTGCCATCGAGGAGTGACTGTTGGAGAGGCTTTTGGGCTACTAAGTCAACTTTAAGACTACCGGAATTGTCCGAAACACGGTACAAGGACACTACGCGTTCTTGGTTTGACTCAAATTGGGCATCGTCACCTCCTGCGGTCTCATCTGGGACATTTGCCGCACTCCCGCTGCCCAAAGCACTGAAGAATTCCGCGAAATCGCTGTCTGGACTAAACTCATCTATAAAATACAATTACATGGATGAAAGGCGAACACGAAGACGACTAGCTCTGTCTCTTTCGACTCAATGCTGTGAAAGAGATAGAAATAGAGGTAGATATTGCTAGTGCCAATTCTGGCTCATAAAAAGGGTAGAAAAGGGTAAAAAAAACTGGTTTAAAACAATTTTCTTAAACCAGTCTAACTTAAGAGTCTAAAAGGTCAATGAACTTTTTAAAGTTTATTGACCTTAGATATTGAGCATGCGCACTAAACTGAGTCAGAACCGGCATTATAAGTAAATCTTAAGTCTATAAAAAAAACGGAAAAGTACCGATAATGTGAACTTTGGCTTTTCCAGCGTGGTCTTGGTCGCGGACTTGGTTGGCTGCCGAAATGGCCTTGAGTCTTTCCACACGTTTGCTTTTAGTCCCGACATAAACATAGATATCCCGTCCAACATCAAGGATAAAGCAGTCTCCTTTATTCATTGATCCTATAACAGGGTCGACTTGTTTGACTCGAATATTTCTTGATCCTTTAACTTGGAATAATCTCTTTTCGAAAGCATTTGGATCAACGTGAGTAAAACCGGAAGCAATACCTCCCGGGAGGTAACGGATTCCATTTTTGAAATATGACAAGAATAATTGTGACTCGTGCTCTTGGGTTTCCCGATATTGGATTGGCACTCCTCCAAGTTGGTCATCAAGTTGAACGGCGAAAATTGCAGCAGAACCGGCCTCATCCTAATCGATAAAGGAATATTCAAGAAACGAACGAGCTTGTTATTTAAGGAGTTTTTCTCATTTTGCGTCCTTTAGGGAATTTTACGAAGGTCGGTAACAACTGCATTGAATTTTATAATTTCACGAATATCTAGAAATTCACCAAAATATATTGCAAAAATTATTTTAAAAAAGTTGTTTATTAATACCCCAAAATGATATTTAATTGTTAAAAATAATATCCTAAAGGTTTCTTTTAAATAAATATTTCTATAGGTTTTTGGAATGTACGTAAACAAAACTTTTCTATTTTTAACATTTCAACACTATTTTGACGTGTTGTTTAACCAATTTTTGCAATACATTTTTATGCATTTGAACAAGTTATAAACATTTTTTTTTAAATTGTTTTGTGATACTTTTAATTAGGCAAGTTATAACCTTTTGGAACGAACCCATACAATACCAAGGAAAATTTTTAAATTCTGTATTATTCATAACTTCCTTAGATTTGAATTTTATTTATCTTTTTATAAATGTTTTTTATCTTTCTGTCATTTAGATAACATGTTTTTTTAAATTTTATATTAATTTTGTTTATTTTGTTAAATAAACATAATATATAAACCATGTTCACTTTTTAGCGTTCATTGTAGTGCAAATGATTAACCCGTTACTATGAAAATTCGAGTTAAAAGTTAATACCAAGTGCACATCATTTGCACCAAAGTAGACCTTATGTGCACTTGGTTTACATTCATATTATAATACCTTCATCTAGTTATCAAGATAAAACGGAGAGTACTTCAATTTACTTTGTTAAAAACGAATTTTTATCGTATTCACACGGGTTTCAAAAATGTGCAATTGGAAAATTGAAATAACGCTAATTTCGGAATCATATCTATATGAAGGACCGTCGAAGAAGCTTTCGAGCTATTAATGCCTTTTTAAAGTGACAAAGCCTAATGGCTTTTAATGGAAACATTTTTGTGTAACATTTAATATTTCAAAATCCATCGAAATAGCTAAAAACATCTAAGGGTTTCCAATAATAAAAATATATACAAAATACAAGTTTTTTAGTACATTTTAAATCAAGTTAAGAATGATTTCTTAATTTTTTAAAAGACAATTGACCTGTTCGAACATTTTTGTAAAGACAAAAATATTTTTAATTTAAATAAAATTATTCCATAATTTAGCCGCCCTCTGTATACCTATACCATTCTTATAACAATTATAATTTGTTCAGATAATTTCGGGTTCGGTAAAGAAAACTTGCGTAAAATCGTCGCGATTCTTGTTATAACAAAAGGGGCGCCGTCTGGATCCTATTCAATTATAAGTTTTATTGTCGTATTTTTTATGCAATTATAAGTTTATGCCAAGATCTTGGTTCTTGATTCTTCTCTTTTTTAATTTAGCAACAATTTAAGGAATTTTGTAAGCAAATAGTAAATATTTATTTTAGTTTCAGCCAAATGTCGATTGAATATTTATAGGGGTAAAAATATCTGAAGTATTTAGAGTAGACTAAGGCACAAATTAGCAGAAAAATATAGTAGGGGTAAAACTCGTACAGGGTGTGATTAGAAAGGACTGACCCAAGAAGTACGACTTGAATTTTGAAAGAAGTCAGACGTGCGTTATTGAGAGTTTAGTCAAATTTGCAAACTTTTGCAATTTAATTTGATTTTAAAGTGAATTCGAATTATGTTATTTTTGAATTCAATTACAAGTTCAGTGGTTGTTCTGGATGGACAAAAACTAGCTAAATACTTTTTTTTTTATTCACGATAAAGTAATTAACTTCTTCCAACTTACATTTAAAACTATTTTTTTTTAAATTTCATTAAGGCTTTTTTTTAGAATTTTTTTAAGTGATAAAATCTACGAAACATACAAAACAATTTAATTTTTAGGTTTTTGGACATTTATATTTTTTTATTATATCATTGTTTTGTATGGCAAGCTTAAAAATTGCTTAAAAATTTTATTTAAAAAAATCTAATTTGATTAGAAATCATTTTCTTTACTTTTTTCATAAAATTTACAACAAACTAACAATCGGTTCAAAAAAAGTCTACCAAAAAATGTAAAAACAAATATCTGTTTGAATAATAAAAGTGACCATGTTAAAAAATCAAAAGTAAAACCATTTTATGTAGAGAACTTGACTTTTAGTTGTTTTTTTAAATTCGTAGAATAAATAAATATGGGCCGTTTTTAGGAAACAGCCTATATGTATAAGTAAGTACATGTTATAAACATTGTTTTTCCATTAATTTAGTTTATTTTTGACTTTCCTGCTGTCTTCAGTTACTGTTGTTTCAGTCGGTTGTGTAATTTTTTTGTCTGGGTCTCAAAGTGATCACAAAGTGGCGCTCACTTTTTTTAAATTCTTATTATAAATAGTCCTTTTCTTCAATATTCGTAATTTTTATCACACTGATTAGTTTTTTGTCATAATTTCAATATTTTGTCTAGAAGTAGGAGAGCGCTTGCGTTGCCAAACTGTCGCGCATGCGCATTTCTTAGTATTTTCAAAATTTTCAAAAAGTTATTACATTATTCCGTGAAATTTATCTAACGTGCCAAATATTATTTTAATCTGGAATTTCCGGTTGCAGTTGACAGTTTAAAATAAATTACTTAAGTGAAACGATATTCATGAATTATGATAATTAATGGATTTTTGACTTTTCATATTTATTTGACGTTTTCGGGGATTTTATGGCAATTGATGAAAAAAAAATTAATTAGACTAATGCAACGTTATTTATCACAAATAAATGTCGCAAATATAATTTAAGTATGTCGTTAAAACTTTTAGTATTTGTGAAGTTATTTGACGTTTTATGTGTTACCAACCTCAGAGAAAAAAGGCGCAAAATAGAAAAACTGTTTTTTTACCTGACTTGTCTGTGAGCCTAGCCAGAAATGTATGTCCCAGGATTTTTCTCCGCGTTTATTGATTTTGGTCTGTAAATGACTGATTAATTGATTTGTCGATGAAAGAACATTGACTTACGCTTAGGACAATGTAGGAATCGCCTGAATAGAACTTTCCGTATTCGTTTTTGGGGTAAGCTACCGGTTTGAAGTTCTTTAAAAAATACGGTAATTAGTTAAGGGAATACGCTAATTGCGCAAGATGACCTTCTGTAGTGATTCATTGTGTCTAATGTTTGTTCTCATTTACGGTTAGTTTATCGGCCTTGAATTTTGAATTTTGCTCGAATTTATGTTAAAAGCAGTTTTCAACAGTGAATTCTAATAAAAGTAAAACTGTCGAAGTGATTTGTTTTCTTTTGAGTTTATTTATAACTGATGTAAACCAAATCGTTTTATTAACTTCAGAAATATCTACTGATTTATAAATTCTACTAAATTTGTTTTTAGAATATTGCAGGTAATAGTGTTATCAGTAAAAAGATCAAACATCTTATTGACGTAATGTTGAAATCACTGTTGTTTCAAGTGTCCTTTAAATAAACAATTTTGAAAAAAGGATTTTTATCTAACCACTCTTAATCAAATTTCCGTCGCCACAAGATAAAACCGAAGGCTTTAATTAGGTACTATTAAATTTTGGTTAAGTCAATTTTAAAAGATGACAGACCGGCTAAAAATATGCCTTTACGACTTGATCTTGTCTGGCCGAAAACAATTTTAATTAGTCTGTTTTCGAAGAAAGACTTGAGATCTGATAAATTTGATAAATTTTCAGAAAAGTTTCGCAATCAATTTTTATCTAAGAATTTAAGTGGTCATTGCGAAAAATTGAAAATTATTGATTTTCAATGTAAAATTGCGTTGCAAAAGCATGGAATTAAAAGCTTGCTTTTATCGAAAAATCAATATTGGTGAAAGCGCAAAAAGCGTATAATTTTTGAATTTACCTCAATTCTCCAAATTTCGATACCGGCGTTTTGACCGGCATTGGCAAATGCGGGCTCCATAACAGTTTTCTGTCTTTTGGCTTGATTTGCTGTAGTTGGTGATGCTGGTCTTTTACCGCTAACTGTTGCCGCCGAACAACTCAGACAACAAACTAGTAGAAACACTGCTGTTGCTATATAAACATTTAGAGGCGATGAAACACGAAAGTTGTTGCGCAAGCGCATCTCTAGAAAAAAATATTTTATAGTATTTTGTTAAAAAATTGCACTTGAGATATACAAATTAAAAAAAATTGCTTTTGAGTTTTAACTTGGGTCAGGTTCAAATATAAAAAATATTTCTCTTAGCGCACCGTTAAACTAGTAAAAATAAAAGTTCTGAAAATAATTCTTGCAAGTTTTTTATTTTTAACGCATTGTAATGCAGTGCAATGACTTTTTTCCATCGAAAATGTGGATTAGAATTGACTATTTTCATTCAAGAGAATTTTTATCGAAAAATCATGATTCGGGGAAATTTGTTTCGTTATCAATGACTTACGAAAACTGAGCAATAATTCGATTGACGGATTATTTGTTCAATTTTATTATTTAATATGACATAAAAGTGACAAAAAAATTTAGTAGAGAAGGTTAGTGTGTAACTTTTGGGGCCAAACTTTACAAAACTGGTTTTCTAAAGGAACAAATTACAGAATAAATGTGACAAATTTTTGTTGCAAATTATTCAAACTCATTACAGTACAACTTCGACAATCCTGGTTTTGGTTTTTCTTTTATACTATTTGATTATTTTTTTTAAAGGTATTTTGGAATTCTGTACTAAAAAATAAAGTAAGATATTTATTGCAGTGTATTTATTCACCACACGAATCAATGGCAAGACTTTAAATTATTTGTAATTAAAAAACGTTTTGAAAGTAATTTATTTTTAAATGGCTTGCCAACGAAGTCATTAGAAAATGCACAAATTATATGGTAGACAATTTGGAATACCAAACTAGAAAATTTCAAAAATCTACAAAAATGTATAGAACATTTACAACGAGAAAAATTACTAGCAAATTTGAAAATGAAAAACATATACAAAACTCAGGAATTAAAAAAAATATAGAAAAGCTAGAACTTTATTTAAAGAAATGTATAAAAAAAAATTAGGGAATATGTATGATCTAATAAAAATTTAGTCTATTTAGAAAATAATTAGAGAAAAATAATAAAACTGAAAAATTTAGGACATTTATCTATGAAGATCTAGAATAAAAATGTTTTTAAGAATAAATTTATAAAATCTGTAGGATCTAGGAAGTTTTCTAACCCTTCAGAAAACCAGAAATAATAAAAAAAACTATAAAAATGACATCTATAAAGCAACACTTATAAAATTTAGAACATCTACAAAAAGAACTTCTAGACAATCTATAAGTATGGACAATCTGGAATTCTCAACAATGTGAAAAGTCAATTGAAAATCTGAAGAATTTGGGAAATACTCATATACAAATTTTTGTAGAACAACTATTGTTAATCTAGATAACACAAAAAAATTATTATGTAGAAAATTACGAAAATTACATATTTTAGACAGTTTTAAAAATCTAAAAAATTAATATGCAACCAAAAAAAAATTAAATTGAAGTTTAACAGAATAGTTAAATATTGAGTAGTATTAAAGATAATTAATAAATATATAAAAAAAAGCAGAAATAAAATGGGTTCGCCATTCTCGTTCAACCACTTTCTGTTAACTCATTATTTTTCGAACACTCGGTATAATCAATTTCCTTTCAACCCTTTCTGGTGTAAAGAATCAAGAATATTAATTTACATAAACCTGGTTCTGGTTCTTCTATTTCTTATTTTTTTTTTGTACTTCATTATTTGTTCCTTATTTGTGTTTCTTGTTTCTGTTTGTCTATTTAGTAAGTCTTTTCAGTTGGCCGATATATCTTTCTTGTCTTTAATAGTCTTTTGTTTCCCTTCTTTTATTTTTCAATTTTTTTAAGAATTTATTATTACTTTAATTATTAATTTTTTTTTATTTTGATATTATTTACTATTAGTTTCGTGTTTCACTCCTGTTAGATATATTTTTTTACTTTTATTTGTAGTTTTTTTTTTGTATTCATTGTCACATTGTTTGACTGTTAAGTACTTTTGCTACTTTTCTTTTTCTTTCATTTCTTTTTTGTCTACCATGCTGTTCTTTTCGTCTGCTTATTTATTATAGTGACCCCAAAAATTACTTTTACTGCATTTATGTCTTTTTGTGACTATTTTTAGTTTTTTGTCACATTTCTTCCACCGTCAGTTTTGCTCAAAATTATTCTTCTTATCTTCTATCGCACTTCCCATTAGGGTCTCTAATTTTGTCGCCACTCCTATTTCTTTGAATTGAAATGAATTTGAAAATTTAAAATTATTGTTTTAGTTGGTTGTTTTAACAACACCATTTTAAAGTTTTATTTCTACATGAAAATCGTAATCAGGAATTTCAAATAAGTAAGAAGTATAAAAACAACAAAAAATTTTCAAGAACAAGTAATTATATTCTAAACACCATCAAATAAAGCAATGCAACAATATATTGAACAACAAAAAATAAAATATCTTTAATATTTCCCGGACAGAAAAATTAATTGCACGCCACAATAATAAAGTGCACGGTAAGAAAGTTTTTAGAGCAATAATAAGTTACAATGTACGACAAAATAGTCTATATCACAGCCAATTTGGTAATCATTACACAAAAAAAAAGATTGCTGTAAAATAATCTGCAAGCATGTAAAAATCGGTTATTTCTAGCAACTTTGCACATTGTTATAGTTATTCTAACAATAGGTTTGTATTTTTATTATAAATAATTTACTCGTGTATTTTTGTTATAAAATGTAAAGAACATTGAAAATTAAAAAAGTGCCAACTTAAAGAAAAAATAAGAAAAAAAACTACGTTAAATAAAGAACAAAGAAAGAACGTGAAAAGACAATAAGAAATTTTAGAGAAATTAGAAAATCGACGTTTAAAAGAAGGAAAAATACAATTAGTAAAAAAAAAAGAAAAGAAAATTCTAAAAGAATGAAAGATTAGTTTTAGACAACTTGAATATCTGTAAATAGAAGAAAAAACAAAATATGCTTTAGAAGAATTTACCTTTTACAACAACTACAAGAAAGATCTAGAAGAACTTGAAAAACGAAAAGTTTCAAGAAAATTTTTGAAAAATTTGGTAGTTTTTATTATGTGTTCAATAGAAACGATCTAGAAATAAAAAATAAAATAAATAGGCGTAGTGAGATAGAAACAAAATCTAAAAAAAAACAAGAGGAAATTAACAACAGGACCCGCAACATTTGACAATCAATCTTTTAGTCATTATTGTATTATTTTTTCATAACTTTTTAATACGAATAATTTTTATTTTCCTAGCCGTTGACGGGACCAAACCTCAATCCGTCTCTGTTCTAACTGATATTGGTGTTAATTATTCAGTAGACTTCTAGTAATCCAAAAGATATGTGAGCAGAGTCCTTGTAAAACTAATTTTTAGGAAAGAAACAATTTTATACAAAACCGTCTTGCTCCTAATAAAGAAATACAATTAAATAAAGATTTCCGGTACGTTTTCTCTGCAAAGTTGTTCTGGAGTTGCATGGATGTGTTTAAAGTATGTGTACGTTTACGATGCATTGGACTAACCAAAGAAAACACAGCATTTTCTTTGCCCTTGACGTTAACCATAATATTTTTTTTTACTTTAGAATTATGGATGATTGCGTAAAATATTGTTTATTTTCAAAACTGAGAGATATGTTGTTTGTTTCTGGAATAAACACACTTTGAATAAAATTCTAATAAGGCCACAATGTTGGTAGTAATTAAATTAAAAGGCAAAAAAGTTTTTTCTATCAGTGGTCTAAAGGTTAGTTTAATGACATTAGTTTAGACAACAAGTAAATAAGTCTTTAAGGTGGTGGAAATTTATATTTTATTTTATAAATTAAGCAATATAATAAAGTATATTGTTCCAAATCAATATTGGCGTACCTGACTTTAAAGGCAAGTCATCTGTTTATTACTAGTGCAGTAAAGATTGTATTGTTACCAAACACAAGTAATTTATGGTCGTTAAACTCTTTGATGCCATCTGGGAAAACCGCCCGAGGCATGCAGATTTGTCACCACTTTTACCTGGATTTGATCTGCTTCGGGCGGCTTTCTCAGATGTCAGCGAAGGGTCTAACAACCATAAATTATTTGCGTTTGGTAATAGTACAATCTTTATATTGCACTAGTAATAAACAGATGACTTGCCTTTAAAGTCAGGTCAGGTCAGGAAGGCCAATTTTGGTTTGGAACAGTAATTATCTATAAGATTTTCTTATGTTAATATAAGATTATTATGTGTGTATTTTTTATGTTTTTTTTAGTAAACATTGCGCTAAAATACCACTAGAACAATAGAAGAGAAATGGGAGGCAATAAAAAAAACTAATGAAACAAGCAATTAGAGAACAAATCAAAGAGAAGAATAACAAGAAAACAAAAGATTCGTAGCATGAAGATAGTAGATTTTAATAACAGAAGAAAAATACAGCAAGGGAAAAGATACTAGAAGAAAATACGTAGATCAGCCAGAAAGAATATAAAAACAAAGAGCACAATACAAAAAAAATTACAGAAAGAAAAAAGAGAACGCAAAGCTAGAAAAATAGAAGATATTGAAGATAATTACAAAAAAAAGATACAAGGATGCAAGAGAATTAACAAAGATTTTAGCCTGAAACCATATTTTATCGAGATAAACATGGCAAATTCGAGTTAATGGAAAACTGTCAAGAAAGTTTGAGATGTTTGATGGCTTAAAACAGGGAGATTTGCTTTCTTTGACATTGTTTATAATAGCTCTAGAAAAAAATTTAAGACAATGGAATATATATAGAAAAGGTCTGCTTTTCCATCAACAACATCAATGCCTTGCATTTACAGACGACGTAACACTCATAACAAGAATCAAAGAAGAGTTACCAAGAGTAACAAAAAGGCTGATTATTTGGAAAAAATAAGACTAAAAATTAATGAAGAAAAAACTAAATTTATGATATGGGAAGATAAAGTATTTATTAAAGAAGACAGATTTATAGAAGTAAAAGTAAACGAAAGAGAGAGATACAAATTCAAAGAAATTAAGTGATTTGTCTACTCAGAAAGTGTAATAGAAACGAAACCAACAAATACAGAAGAGATAAAAGCAAAAATAGCAGCTGGAAACAAAAGCGTCAATGCATTACACTCTAAACTAAATTCAAAAGACGTAGCAACAGCAACAAAACTTCATATCTATAAAACTTTAATACGACCGGTAGTAACATACGCTTGCGAAGGATGAACACTGAGAAAACAAGAATAGTCCATGCTGTAAGTATAGGAAAGATAGGTTCTAGGAAAATTTATGACGGGATAAAAGTAGAAGAAACTTGGATTAGAAGAACAGACGAAGAATTAAGAACATTATACAACGACACAGATATAAGAGGAGTAGTTACAAGTCACAAAGAATGAGGTGGATACAAAAATGAAAGAAAATAGATTACTAAAAAAAATATTAGAAACAGGACGAAGAGGCAGACCAAGGACAGAGTGGAAAAAAGAAGTAGAGGACGACCTCTAAAAACTACAAGTAAAGCAGTGGAAAAAGAAAGCTCTGAATAAGAAAGAATGGAGAAAAATCGCCTACCAGGCATGAGCAAACAGGGCTTGTAGTGCCTAATATATATATATAAATATTGCGCATTAAATAAATATCATCCAAATCTATGTACCTATAATTACTCGGATTAGTGGAAATCCCCATTAAGAAAATTCGTGTTATCGAACTTCTTCTGTGCATTATTTTATTATGGTCATTTAATTATTATCTTTAATTCGAAATTATTAAACTTTTACTCCAATTAGTAACCAAAAATAAATGAAATGAGTTGCGTTATAATTTGTAGTTTTAAATAAATTAAATATTTATTTATTTAAAATTGTGAAAAACTATATTGATTTGTATTGATGCCAGTGACCGTAATAATGTGTAATAACTACTAAAATATCACATGAAGGTAATTTGTGAAATAGATTTATGGTAGCTGAGATAAAATATTGTTAAATTAATTTTCTATCGATATTATTGCATAACATGATTTTATAACAACTGTTAACTGATAATTGTCTTATCAATAGTTGAGATTAGATTTTTCTGGTATATTGTCAGCAAATTAGATACACATACCTAACTTTTTTTTTCAAAATAGATTGGCAAACGTGAATTATTTATTTGTTATTTAATTTAAACTTGCGTCATCGTCAAAACAAATGATAACGTAAAAATCAAAAATTAATAGAGTTTATTGATGTTATTACAATCTAAGCTGATGTGCTTTAACAATCTTATTAAACGTATCACATAATAAAACAATTAAGCAATTTGATAATTAATCGCCTATATTTCGCGTTATCTCTCCATCACCATCATTCCAAAGTTGCGTTAAAAACGTTTTGAGTCGTTGAATGTATTTATCTGATAAACATTTTTATTAAATCCACTTGAGTTATATTTTCAAAAATGACATGTATTTTTTATCGATTTATGTACACTTACTCGTATTTTGTAACAAAATTACACAAAAATAAAAACACCAAACACAAACAGATGTGTTTTGTAGACGAGTTTAGATCTCACTATTTGCATTTATAAATCGACTTATTCTTATAGCAATGACCCATTGTGTGGAAGGTCATCTCGTTTATTATGCTTGATAAAAGGAATCCAAGAAATTTCAATTTCAAGTAGTGGACATTTCTGAGAAAAGAAATTATGATCATTACGTGAAATTGTTTATTCCAAAAAATGTTATTGAGTTAAGGTTTAAAAACAAATACATTAGACTTGGTAAAGAGAAGGTTTTTTTTGAATTCAAACAAATTTTACTAAAACGATAAACACATCTTTCAGTTTCTCAGAATATGCCACTAAAAAAATAAAATAATTAGTTTAATAATAATAAATAATTAGACATGGAAAAACACTTTTTTTAAATTTTAGATATTGTAATTAAATGAGGTGAACTTTTTATGTGATAAATGCTAAAGAGAATGGGTCTAACTTATAATCAATAATGAGAATTAAGGCAGACATTTAATCATAGTTAGGTATTGATTTTTTTGACATTACTTGGCATTTTGAAAACAAAAACAAAGTAAATACACGAATATTAATAAATTTCAAACAAAATAAATATCACTTAAAACGCATTATGAGGCCTATTCTGTAACATTCTGTTAAAAATAACGTATATGTTAAAAATTTCATTTCAGCAATTCTGTTAAGAAATTATTCGATTTTGCCAAAATTAACAATGCAGGACAGATTATTATCTAATAGAAAACTACTAAAATAACATTTTAGAAAATAACAACTTTGGTTAAAAAAATAAAGAAACCGTTAATTTTTAACTTTTAACAGAATGTGGTACAGAATAGCCTTCATAATGTCTATTATGTTAAGGATGTTCCGTGAAAAATCACTTTTCTTACAATATCTTTCAATTTTTAAATACACATACTTCTAACTGTTCTTCATACGCAGGTGAAAATCGTATATTTCATATGTATTCCCTATCCCGACCGTAGTTAGAATAAGCATTTAGTTTGATAGGAACTGTACTTTTCTTATGATTTTTTTTAAAAACTGAGAATAATTAATTGAAGATATAACAACATTTTTTTTAAGAATAACATAAACAAGCGGTATTCATTTTTTATAAATAATTTTTAAAGTTTGTTGAAAACCTGACAAAATAATTTCAAAACATTACATTTTGATTGATTACGTTGGGATCCAAATTTTGTTATAAAGGATTACTATTAAGACCAAACTGAAAGCTACTGCTAAAAAAAATTTGAAATTTGCGAAATTTGATTTTTAAAAATGATGTGCCCCCCCTTGGTTATTTCCGAAACGGCTTATGTTAAGCCAGTGCCAATTTTTTTCAGCATTATGGACCAAATTAATAACTAGTTTATTTTAGTTTTGTTCAAAATTTTTAATTTAAGAAAACGATATGAGGTAATAAAATTTTAGAGAAAGAATATTTTTCGAATATTAAATTTCAGTGCTCCTAACTTTTTTTATAATTAAAATTTTGGAAAAAACCAAAAGAAGACTAGTCCTTAATTTGTCTCACAATGCTGAAAAAAAAAATCGCCATCGTTCTAACATAAGCCGTTTCGGAAATAACCAGGGGGGCACTCCATTTTTAAAAATCAAATTTTGCAAATTTTTTTTAGCAGTAGCCTTTAGTTTAGTCTCAATAGTAATCCTTTATAACAAAATTTGGATCCCATGCCCCATTTTCAAAATACAGAGTTTTAAACAATCACCGGCCGACACTGGGTGGAACTACCTTAAAATAATTTTTAAACCAAATTTTAATGTGTTTTTTTAATTTTGATTAATTTTATTAGAGAGGTGTTCTAAAAGTAAATCTCTATATGTCACCCGTTGACGGGAAAAATCATGAATTACAATAAAAAAAAATTGAAATTGTAAGTAAAATGCAACCAGTAATACCACTAATGTTTAAATTGCATAGATCTAATAATAATACTGGATGGAACCTCGCGTATACATCGCCGATGCAAGCTGCGGTGACCACCTAGGAGAGAGCTAGTATAATATGCAGATTATAGTGTGTGAGAGAGAAAGATCAGTTGCTGTTAGGCAAGAATGTTGAATTTTTGAAAATAAAGGAATAATAAGACAAGAAAATATTTTTTTATTTTAATTCAGTAAACATATCAGTAAACAGGTCTTTATTGTGCATGCATACAACACTCATACTTTACAAATTAATATTTAATTTATCTGGACTCATAATTATCTAAAATTATTTAAAACACTTCTTATAAACAAAATTGTTTAGAAATATGCAAATTTTAGCGATTTTAACACTTGTTTACACCTTTAACTAACACGGTAAATACACCACTAATGCTTCAGTCAATGTTTTGCTTACCAATAGCTCTGTCTCTCTCGATATATGTTGTCACCATACCTTCTTTGTCTACGCTAACTCCAGTCTTATTATTAACTCAATGTTAAATTGGATTCACGGTTTAAAAGAATGTGATACCCTTACCCCACGATATAAAATTATCATTAGTTGTTTTTCAAGAACAACGAGAACTTCTGGAATAAATGAAAAAACGAAGACAGGAAGAAGAAGAGGAACAATGCAAAATTCTAGAAGAAATAGAAAGACGACAAATAGAAGACAAAAGAATATTCTGGGAAAAGAAGAAAAACGAGGACAAGAAAAAAAAAGCAACGACAGGAATAGAAAGAAGAACAACGGAAAATTCTAAAAGAAATAGAAAAACGAGGAAGAGAAAACTAAGAAAAACATAAGAAACTTCTACCTGATCTCGAAAAACTCCTCTTGGAAGAAAAATAAGAAACCAGGTAAACTCCAACAGGAAGACCAGAAAAAAATCTTCGAAAAATTGGAGGATACTTTCAGAAGAGACGATGAAGAGAAAGTTGTAGAAGTGAAAAACGAGTTGGAAAAGAAAGTTGTACAAATTAAAGAAAATCAAGAAAAGAAAGTGATTGACATATAAACAAAAGTTAAACAAGATTTTGACAAAAAAGTAAAAGAAATAGAAACAAAAATTAAAAAATTAGGAAAAGGACAAACGACGAGACCAGAATCGACTTTACAACAAATAAAACCCCCAACTTTCGATGCCTAATCATCGCAGCCAATGTATAAGCGGCAGTTCAGTGGACAAAAACAAAAAAATCAACATTTTTAAAAGTAATTTTAAGTCGCTTGTCTACACTTAAATACAGAGTGACATAAAAGTATGGAATAAAAATTAAATAAAAAATTCATATTTTCTAAGTTAATGTTTTTTTAGAAAAACGTCAAGACAGGTCGATTTTATTTTTTTATTGCGCACGTTTTTCACTTGTCTTCAATTTTTTTTAGCCAACCAGTTTTTTGTTGTGACGTAATCGATACTTTTTTTAAATAGCAACCCCTATGTTGAATATTGAGACTACTTTTTTTTCTGTGTATAACAATATAACAGGGTCTAAAATAAAAACTTTAAGTAACTTAACCAATTTAAATGTTTTATTAAATTTTTCAAAATAGACGCAGATTTTAATAGAATTACTGAACTAAATGTTCAAATTGGCGTTCTTCCGTTTTTTGGCAATAATACAACTAATTTTCGAACTCCGTTAGCACGGTATTTCCCATTTTTTTGACCAATTAAGCGGTACTGATTTGTAATTCTTTTTCTTAAATTCTTGATTTTGTTACAAATAATTTTGATTTTAAGTAGCCCTTTAGAAAAACGGTCAAAACATCATCTAAATAATCTCTGAGACCACGAGCGTAGTGTGGAAGTGCACCATCTTGTTTAAACCATACATTAGCTGCTGGTATGTTTAGATCCTTTTTATTGGGAAAAGTTCCGCTAATGCTGGTACTAAAGTGTCGCAAAGAACATCCAAATAAACTTGTCTAGTCAATGAGACGTCAAAAAAATTCAGTTCTAAAATGTGATTAGCTTAAAAAAGACACAACTGTTATATGGGTCGATAGAAAATTCACACTGGATGAAAGAAACCAATACTTGTTACAACATCCACAAAAACTGAATGTTTAGTGTGATTTTGTTAAATCACATTTTAGAATTTTAGGACATCAATGATGTAAGAGAAAGAATTACAAATCAGTACCCCTTAATTAGGCAAAAAATGATAAATAATGTGCTACCAGAGTTCGAAAATTAGTTGTATTTTTACTAAGAAATGGAAGGACGTCAATTTGAACATTTAGTTCAGTAATTCTGTTAAAAATTGCGTCTATTTTGAAAAATTCAATAAAATATTTAAATTGGTTAAATTAAAGTTTTCATTTTAGACCCTACAAATGTTATATTTGAAGCAGAAAAAAGTAGTTTCGATATTCAACACCAAAAATAGGGTTGCTATTTAAAAAAAGTATCGATTAATCAGCAAAAAAAAACGGTTGACTAAAAAAATTTGAAAACAAGTGAAAAACTTTTGCAATAAAAAAATAAAATCGAAACCAAGCACTGATCTTCATAATTTATAAAAAAAACTTATCGCGCTTAAAAGAAAAACGAAGCTGCTTCGCCAAAGATCTTGTTGTTCTTTACCAGTTTGTAGTAAGTATTGATGGCTACTTCAAAAGGCAAAAAATGTGAAAATGTTGCTCCATATCTTCAAGATATTTTTAAGATAGGACTTAAAAATAAGGTAAATTTTATGTATTATATATTTTTTTTCAATTAATTAATAGGATATTTACAAAGCTTCCAAGTACTTTTGTTTGACAATTCAGCAAAAGTGGTTATCTTGTGCAAGACATAGTGCAACGTTTGAAAGGCGATGGGAACATTGGTTGGGCTTAAAATTTCAGATGCCACTTTCTTTACGATAACAAATTGAAGCATCAGTAAGTCATTGAAATAATGTTAAGGATTCTCGTCGCGGTAGATCAATGGTTTCTTTTGCAGAATCGTCAAACTAAAATTAAGAAAAGAAGGGTTGAAGATCTTGTTTCCAGCAGAGATCCAGAGGAAATTAAATATGCGGCTAATAAATTAGGTATTTCAACTCTCACAAGTTGCGAAAGATTTAACTGTTTAACACCAAAAGAAGCCTTAGTACTCAAGCTAGATTTAAATCTTTCTGTACGAAAATATTACTGTTTAAGACTAGTAGTCAATAGTCTTCATAAAAATTGTTTTCTTAGTTGGTATTCAGTTGAAAAACTAAAAAGACAAATTTTACCATTTAAAATGTTGGTGACTGAATTTTGAGAATAAGCAAGACCTGCTTAATATAACTTTCCAAAGTATTTTTGAGACATTACCTGTTTCAAGAAATATTAATGCAACTTTGATTTGTAAATGGGGCTTTGGCGGTAGCTCAGGGCACAGCGGATATAAACAAAAATTTGTAGAAAACAAAACAGACGAATTTGTTTTCTTTATTGCATTAGTTTCTTTAAAAAGAGTTGCAAATGATGGCAGTGAGCTGTGGGTCAACACAAGGCCTTCTTCGACCTTGTACTGTAGACCAATTCAATTTCTTTTTATGAAAGAATTTCAGAAGTTGTCAGAGACGAAAAAGCTAAAATTAATTCTGCAATTAGTCAACTTGAACGTCACAAATTTTTGGTGGGTTTATTTAAGGTAAAATTAAATTTTACATTACATTTTACTATGATTGATGAAAGTGTCAATGTAATATATTATCAGACACAAATTCTACCTCAAGGTGTTATATTTGTGGGGCTACGCCTAAAGAAATGAATCAAAAAAGGGTAGGTAGAAAACCTTCTAAACCTGAACATTACCGCTTTGGTTTGTCTACGTTACACGCTTGGATAAGGTTCTTTGAATGTTTGTTGCACATTTCTTATAGATTGCCAATAAAGCAGTGGCAAATAAGAGAAAACCAAAATAAAGAAATATACAATCAGAATAAAATTAAAATTCAACAACATTTTAAACAAAAGATTAAACTTTTAGTAGACAAACCTAAGCCGTGTTTTTTTTTTTCTAGTGATGATGGAAACACGGCTAGGAAGTTTACCTTACAGCCTGAATTAAGCAACGAGATTACTGGAATTGATAAAAATTTAATTGTAAAATTTGCAGTTATTTTAAGAGTACTACCTAAGCAGTGAGCAGAAAATTGATACCACAGCATTTAAACAATTGTTGAATGAAACGAAAGCATTGTATCTCTCTCTTTACAGCTGGTATTACATGCCGATTTCGCTGCATAAAATTTTAATTCATGGTTGCGATATAATTGATAGTTTTAAGCTACATACCAATAGGTGCTTTATCAGAAGATGCGTTAAAATCTTTTATAAGTTGACTGTTTTTTTAATAATTATGCCTCTATAAAACAGATTTAGATTTTTGTGCATTTCTCTCATAACATCGTGACACTGCAGCAGCTGAAATAAATCTTGAAATAAACTATTGGAATGAAGAAGACAAAGCAATAGCCCTGGTGTCGGTGTTGCGAGCTCTAGTATGTCTAGAAATCCATATTGGCATGGAATATTGTGGGATGAGAGAAAGTGGTCTTTTGTTTCGAAAAATTGCCACTAGAATTGGTTGTGACGCAACTACAGTGATGAGATGTTGGAGAAGATGGTCTGAGAAAGGTTTCTATTTCTGTGGACGTCGGAGAAGATCTGGACCACAGCGAAGAACGACAGACCGCGAAGAACGACGTTTAAGACTTTTCGACTTTCCAACACGCGCGTAGTTGGAAACACTTGGAGAGAAACTTTAAATGTAAGAGTCTCAATGGCGTACATATATCGTCGAGTATATTTGTAGTGCGTTTTTATCGTCTTTTTTCATGCCTCCCCCTAACGCCTCATCATCCAGCTCGTATATTAGAATGATGTACGGAACGAGTAAATTGAAGGCAGGAATGGCATCAGATTCTGTTTACCGAACGAATCTAGATTTTGGAGGACAGTGAACTTCTTAGAAGAAGCTAACGTGGTGGTGCTTCGATGGTCTTTTGAAAATTATGATCTTTTAAATGATCACCGGATCTTTTGCCCATTGAACATGTGTGGCATATAATAGGCACAAGACTAAGCAATTTACCTCATCCCCAAGACTCTTTAGACGAGGAGTTTCGTGTGCAGATTCAGGAAGCTTGGAATGCAGTACCGCAGGAGGATATTGATTATCTCATTCAAAATATGCCAAGTCGAATGATTGAGTGCATTAGAAATCATGGAGGACCCACACATTATTAAAAAAATGCATTTGTTGTTAATTTAATAAATTGAAATGGTGATGATTTCTTTATTGCATTCAAGTAAACCTTTTGTGAAATTTTGATTAAAATGTGCCCACAACTTCTTGGTGTTGCAATTTTCATTCAAAGCAGTATATAATTACTAACAGTTTACTTTGAGTTTAACTTTTCAACTATTTCAACGTTGGAAGTGATTATTTCTGGTAATGTTTTCTGTCAGATTGTTTTTGTCTCTGTAGATAATAATTGTTTACTTAAGATCAATTTATTTGTTCCTTGTTATCAAATAAACCAACACAGAGAATTTTTTTAAATGTTTCCCAAATTTTTTCAGTAAATAAATAATTTTTTTAATGCATGCAATTGGTTCAGAAAGTAGCAAATTAACATTTTAATTGTCAATATAATTATTTCGAATTCTTTTTAATCTTTTTACTGCAACATTGCCAACCTGATATACTAAATATCCCAGATTAGGACTGTGCAGATTAGGAAAGTTCTTGTCAGTCCTTTTTTGAATCTCCGAAGAATCGCACGTGTTGTAAAGTTTGTTAATTTGTGAGAAATTTTCACTAATTTCTTTGTTTATTTTCAGCAAAACATGGATAAGTATCTTGATATATTGGAATGTTGTGTTTGCTTTCAATTGATGTCTAGAAAAATTATTGTTTGTGCTGGAGGACACAGTTTATGCTGTTGCTGTTCCGACAGGATTTTAGAATGTCCTTGTTGTAAACTGCCGATGACGAAAACACGAAACCACTTGTTAGAGAGTTTGGTCAAGTGTTACTTGCAAGATCCCGAAATTTTTAACAAAGTTGCTGAACTAAAAAACTCGGAACAGTCTGAACCATCGCACAATGAAGTTCCTGCAAGACGAAGAAGTACAAGATTGTCGACAAGAACTACCTTCTAACTCAAAAAGTATTTTAACAATTTTTATTCATTTTTTTATACTCTATATGATTTTGTAATTAATTAATGATTGGTGTAATTTATAATAAATCAAAGTTCAAAGCTTTTACAATTACCTATAGGCGTTGATGTAATGCGTTCTATATAATACATGTTTTATACAAATCATTTTTGTTTTGATTGCTTCAAGATCAACGCCTTAGCTGATCTATGAAAAAGTTATTTTTTAATGGACAGATAGGGGCGGAATGGCAAATTTTTATATAGAGTGCTGGGTGAAAGCTAGTAAATTAGATAACAGGATTGGACATTGATGAAGCTGCAAATATGAGTGGCCAATATAGAGTCATTAGAGTCGGATATGACAGACGGAACCCGGGCATTTGCCAGTTTAGATTTTTTCTATCTATAATTATATTTCAGTTTTAATTTTCTATAATTATATTTCAAAAAAATTAACTTCAAATTTTACAAATGTCTAATGATTCCTAAAAACAAAACATAGCTATAACGGAGTACCAGCTGATTATCATTATGACGTTTTCAACTTTTCACTCATTTTTGTAAAAATTTGTAAAGAAACCCAGATAATGGAAACATCCTTTTTTCTCAAAGTGAGGTATTTTAATATAAATAATAAAATCTTAAAATCCAAGTCAATCCTACAAGTTTAAACAAATTCTTACATATTAGTGGCAGATCGCTTTCAAGAATAGTTATCTCTCATCATCAGTGCCTAAATAATAAGGTAAAAAGAAAATTAAAAAAGTTAGAAAATATTTAAAAAAACCAAAAAGAACTTACCAAACTTTTGTCAATTATAAATTAAAACATAAAAATGAATACTAAAAATAAGTATAAAAATAAAATATAAGTGTAAAAATCTTTATTTTTAGCGAAAAATGTGTTGATCTTTAAAATATTTGATATCAATTTGACGTTTGATTTAAAAAATCTACTTTTTATTTAAATCTACTGTTGATTTTGTCCTCTTCACTCTAACAAAATTTAACACTCTTAAGTCTTCCCCCTCTTTTTTATGAATCCTTCCAGCCTTAAACTTTTTGGACTTCTTAAAATTCACAAAAATAATACTCCAAAGAAAACCAGTAGTTTCTTATACCTGCCCACCTTGTTATAAATTAGCAAAGTAGTTAAATCAGGTAATTTGAAATTCCAAAAACTTTAAAAATAGATTATCTGTAAAAAAATTCTTTAGATTTAACTAACAAAATTTAATAACCTCTGAGGTTCTTTCCTTGTTTCTTTCGACGTCATCAACCTATCAACCTATGTTCTTCTATTTCTGCCAATAAAGTTCTTTCTGTTTTTAGTAATCTTCCTTTTAATTCACTTCCTCCTCTACACGCTACTGATTTAATTTCTTAGCAAATTTTTACAAGCAAATAATGATAAATTTTTGTTAATGAAGGTACTGTACCCTTTTTATGCATAAATTATTCTTACTAAATAATGTTAATTTTAAGGTTGCTTTAATTATTGGAGTTGGTGGAGCTTGTGCTTGTAGGATCCAAGAACTTACCAACATGCTTTTGGAAGATGTCAAAGATCAGAGACAATGCTTCTATGTTCTAATACCAAACACTAAAACAAAAATATCCAGAGAATTTTTCACTACGTCAGGCGGAATTGATGGAGTCAACATGTTTAATTTTTAATTCGAAAATAAGCTGCACTTCGCCCTAATAACGCCAGTAGTGGGCGCTTTTTTTTAGGATACAGAAACCAGAGATGTATAAAGTTACCTGTTGGTATAAACACATTTGCTGCTTTCCCCAAAAATATTGCTACTGTACTTCAGTTACCTAATCCAGCAGGATTTACGGGACATTATTATAGGCGCTCATCTACTTCGTTGCTTGCTAATTCGGGAGCTGATCTTTTAACAGTAAACCGTCATAGGGGCTGGCGCTCGAATACAGTGGCGGAGGGGTATATAAACACGGAAGAAGAAAATAAAAAACAAATTGCTTCAAAAATTATGGGTGACAAAAGTACTATATCAGTTAGAACTACTGCATCGACTACTGCAAATGTATCAGAAATAGCTTGTCCTACTATAACTAGGTGTAAAAATTGTATTATTAATATTTATAACAATAATAGCATGTAATTAAGATTGAGTTTGAAATTAAAACGAATTATTTTAAAGAATGTATTTTTGTCTTATTACTTCACTAGTGAAGTAATACATATATCACTTTACTTCACTTAAATTTTCAATATAATATGCAGTTATCAAAGCTGAATAAACTTTTTTATAAATTCAGAAACAAATACTTTCTACGCCTCGACATATTACAAAATTCTTTCTCCACATCTTCTTTTTTGAAACCTCATAATTCTTCCATCCCTTTTATTGACAAAATTTCTCTTTTTATCTCTTATATTTTAAAAAACCATGACATAAAAGTTGCATCTTTCGACTTGTCTGGTACACAAAAAGGTTCAAATTTCTCCTGTACATCATTCAAGCGTCTACAAGTCATTTTGTAATGACTGACAAGCTTTACAAGTTTGTAGAAGCCTTAAATGATCAAACCAGCTTTGATTATCTTCAGTATTTTAATATTCATTAGTTAATTGAATGTTTGTTTATAAACTTGTCTCTCTATTAGTATTTACGCCTTTTTGAAATGTTTTAATTTATTATTGACAACAGTTTGGTAAGTTTTTTTTTAACATTTAAAGAGCTAGAACAAATAAATTTTTTTTACAAAAGACAAAAATTATTTAGAATTAATGTGACTTTCCGAAAAAATATTTAAGCCAATCGGATAAGACATAAGAAAGTTATTCATAAAAATGATTAAGCATGATACTAGTCTGGTACTTTAAAATTGCCCCCTAATTCCTTAACAATGCAACTTGGTTTATAGGTAAATTGGCTAAAATTGTTTTATTTTGACCTTAGAAATGTCATATTACTCTGTCCCCATTGCTTTGTTATACGTTGTGTGTTATCAACTTTTGGTATAAATTAAATCTAACCAAAATTTAAAAAAATACCTACTGCCAATTAATTATTTTTAGAAATTATATTTCTTTTACTTACCTAATAATAGTCACCTTTCATGTTGTTATCAACTTTCTGGCTTAAATAAAATACTAACCAAAAAATTCAAAATTTTATAAGACACTTTTTATTATTTTAAACAATTTAAAGAATAAGAAACATAGGACAAACAATTTTTTCGTCGATCGGCAGAAAACACCATATTTTAGTGACAACTTAAGCGCACTAAACTATCACATTTATTGATTAGGCAATATATCAGAATTTTTATGGATTAAGCAGAAAATCAAACACTACAAAACCGTTCAGGTTTCTTCAGCTGTCTCAAAATTTTGAGATTAAATGTCAAGCACCAAATTTTCTTAAAAAAAAAGGTAAATTGGTAGGATCAACGAAAAAATTATATGTTCAACACGGCAATAAAAAAGCAGGATTAATGCCTGTTAGTCACAGCACTAAATCACATTTATTGCCTAATTAAACAAATAACTATTTGTTGTTAAATAAAAGAGAATAGATAAAAAAACAATTTATTAAAGTAAAATACTGGTAGGCATAAATAAAAACAAAAAAAGTTGGTAATACAAACAAAACAAAAACTAAAAAAGTCTTCTTGAGGATGAATAGCGTGTGGCACTGTGGCTATTCCGTACCATTCTAGAAAAAATAATAATTACTAGAAAAAATTACCTAAGTACAGTGCGCCGAATGAAAGATGATTGGGAGAAAGAATGTGAAAAATTTATTATAATACGTGCCCCTATCTTAACAAAGCGCTGCTATAATTCTAATTCATTCTTTGCAAAATTTATCCAACGCAACGTCGTCGCAGTATTGGCCTCCCAATAACTCAGCGTATTAATTAACACCGCGTCGCGACAAACTTATCACAGTTATGTATGGACAACTGGAGTAGGTGGGACTCAAGTCAAGTCAAAATCATTTATTTTTTTCAACCATATTTACAATTTTTCTTAGAAACTATGACATTTATTTAGAGCAAACATAGGCGCTGCTGAGGCTTAAGGCCTTTTCAGCGTTAGGTGGGACTGATTGCTTACCGTTTTTATAGTAGCATGTGCAATGCAGTGGCGCGACCAATTACTTCAGGTTAGGAATTGTGCAAAAAGGGGAAAACAATTTGAAGCGGCGCGAGAGAAATCATTGTAAATGTAATTAATTTGTGCACCAAATAAATATTATTTACTATCTTCAAATAAATTCTCCAATAAAATAAAATGGAAGACAGCAGTTCACAAAATAAAATTTGCATTCACCGCGCGGCCGTGCCGCCTATGAATTCCAAGATATCTGTGCGACCGGTGCGTTTCCTCTTCCTTTCCGCACCAGTCAAGTTTCATTCGGCGCACAGTATATATAAAACGTACCCTATAATAACAAGGAACTGAAGTCTTACTACTATAAAGTGGAATTTGAATATAAGGTAAACGCACTAAACGTTTCTTATAAATAACAAAGACCAAAACAGCAATAATAACAACAATGACAGCTATTGTACCACCAACAATAGCTCCTACTGGAGTAGCAGTCATAATATCTTTTTTAAGTAAAAAACAAGCTTCCTGTAAATTATATAGAACAACAGTTTTGCATTTTGCATCCTAAAAATAAAATGAAAACACTTTGTCAACAATTGTACTTACATACTTCTATTATTCGAGCTGCACTTTTGGTGTTGTTACATTGTAATAAAATTTCAAATTGATAACTATCTGAAATAAAACAATTTTAAATTGAAAAATATACAAAGAAATTACCGTTAACATCACAAGTGTGTGCCAAATAGTGTATTTTGACAGTATTAGCTTTATAATCAAATATTGTTGCTGGACAAATTGCTGGAATTACATTACGTCCATTTTTACAAAAAATGCCTTCACAAAGTGCAGTTTCTTGATCAAGATTTATTTGCAAATCATTTCCTTTTTGCAAAATCTAAAACAAAAACAAAAAATTATTTGAGAATGATAACGCACACAACTTACTTCCTCCGATTTTATTTTATTTAAATTAAATTCGTACCCTGTATATCCATTTGAAACTATACAATCAGTTTTATTATTTGGCTTTGCCGTGGTTGTAAGTTCCGAAATATCATAAGTATCATAAACTAAGTAATTTTGTTTATTTGCACAAAAAATATGTGCCTGAAGCGTCATATTTAAAATACAATTTTCAATAGTTTTCTTTTCAAAATATTCTTCGACTTTGTCTGAACATTCGAGTCTGAGAATTATTTTTATCACAGGTGTTGTATTTGAACACTTTTCATTCAAATCCAAAATTACGTAAGAGTCTTTTTTGTCTTTTAAATATTCGCGATGGAGATTCTTTGTTTGAGATATATCTAAAATTACAAAAAATAAATTAATTCCAAACTTACATAACTAAAAATACAATTGTAAATAATGCAAACACTTTATTTTGACACGAACCGCGTTAATTAAATAAAGACCACAGCCTTATATTAATCGTTCCGCCCTCTCACTTCCCCACTTCCTCCACCAACCAAAGAAAAGAAATAAAAATCTCATTGGTTGAAAGAGTAGAAGTGGAAGGGGAACAATTAATATACAAAGCAGTGGTCTTTGTGATTCATTTATGTTTATTCCCTGGGGGGAGAAATAACAAGAGTGGGCACAAGCATTGAAATCGTGGTTGTTGCACAAACACCTTTTATAGCAGTTTCACAATACCTGGGATAGCTTTTTCCTCCACTATAAATTTGCAATCAGTGGTCTTGACAATAAAATAAGACCATAAAAGGTGTTTGTACCTCAACCAAAAACCTAACATTGTCGGTATAGGGCATGCCAACTTCTCTTATTTCTCCCTGCACGATTTATTCACACTTGAGGATAATGTCCAAAATAATGTGTTTGGTGCTATTGTTATACCGAACTTACTTTTTATAAACGTTGTGTAAATGTCTTTACACAGATAAAACTCATATTTTTTTGAAATATCATCAAATTCCAAATTAATGACTTTATTTTCTAACATGGTTAAATCAAATCTGAAAAATAGGTAATAAGAGAAACAAAATTATCTACCTTTTTTATTTTCATAGTTATAACATATAAAAACAAAAATAGAAGCAAAGTTAAAAAGTGAGTCTTGCCACACAATCCAGTGAGCTAAAAAGAAAATAAAACCCTTATACCTCGACATTTACTCCCATCTTCATGAAGTTACTATTTTTACAAATTTACTTACGTTAAATCGGAACTACTGGAATTGATTGTACAATTTCTGATTTTTGGGCAGGCTTGAGGTGTTTGCCAAACAAAATTGTACACACATGTGTCCTTCGATACGAATCTTGGTGAAACTTCTGTTTGTGAGCATTCAAACCGCATGACTGATTTGTAGAAACCTAAATTGGCACAAAACGCCCCCAATGAAGCTACCAATACTAGTTTGTTATCCTGAAGGCGTGGCCCGCTGACTCCGCCCAATGACATATACCTACATTCAAAAACATTAAAAAGAAAATATGTAATAGAAAAAAATATTCACCGATGATTGATAGCAACTTCTGTTTTATTCCTTTGACAAAACATTGTGTCCCCCATACACAGAGCCCCCGGCCCGCTTATAATCGGTCCACAAACATTAAAAACATAATCTAAATCACTATCACCACGAATGACATAATTTTTATTTTTTAACGCAAGTGGGGTTAAATCATAAGTTAAATTTTCAGAGTGGTAAACACAATTGCTGAAATTTCCATGTGCTATGCACGCTAGTGGGGAAAAAACTGTCATATTGTAGTTACAATGGTCTTGGACCTGTAAAAGTGCAAGTGATTTCTGGTTAATAGACTTTTTCAAAACCACACTGATTAATTTATCATTATTGAGCGTTTATTTATGAGAGCTTAAAGACAACGGCCAAACACATTTGACAAGCGGAAAAAATCCTAACGTGTTTTCAAACTACCTGCTAAGGAATAAACACAGGATTAGATATCTGGTCTTAATAAACGCTCAATAATGATAAGGTAATAACTGAGATTTTTCAAAAATCCATAAAGATCTATAACAGACTAAAGGAACATAAATACAGTGTACTAACCACGTGTAGTTCAGGCGAGGGTGAAGGGTTTTCATAACTGCAGACTAAATTAACGAAAATTTCGCCCTGACTTTTGTTATTTTGACACAAACTTCCTGAGAATTCCATTCTGAGGAGTCCATTTTCACTGATGACTTCTCGGCTGTGCCAGCCAATGACAATCTCTTTTTGTGGGGTTTTCAAACAAAAACTCACATTTGTGAAATTATTGCAAGACTGGTGTATAGGCCCACATAAATTATAAATTAATTTCGTTGAATTATTTGGGCTTAAAGGGTAAATTTTGTCAGAGTTGGTGTAGAGTTTTCGCAAATCTCGATTGGATATCCTGTCACTAATATAACAGTTATGACCTTTGTACAACTAAAAAAAATTCTAGAAATGCTGGCAAATTAAAATATATATTTTTTACATCAACAGGACATGCGTGAGGTGTTTCCCAAAATATAAACATGACACAATTTTTGATTTGTTGAAATTGGGGCCCTTTTTCTGATTTAGAACATTTCAATTCTATATGTGTGCTGTATAAAAGAGTAGAGTTTTCGAGACAAGTGGAACCTGATACAAATTGGGCTGTAATAATATCGTCTTGGGCTTGAAAAGATGTCAGTATGCTGCCAAAATTTCTGTAATCGTTGTTGATTACTTGACAAACTTGAGAATATTGATCTAAAAAAATAAAAGTCATACGTCTAATCAAGAAAAACTGTTATTTTTAATGTTGGGTTAAATATACACTCAATTTATTTATAGTCAGTTTAAAAAGGATATACATTAGGGTGGTCCAAAAATATTATTTTTTTAACTTCCGACACTGAAAAATTAGTACCTAGGCATCTTTAAAAAATGACTTTTAAAGATGAGCTCTTAATTTTAATAGAAAGAACTCCCTCATCTCAGTTTTCTATTTTTTCTTTGGTTCTATTTAGCAAAATCCATATCTCGTTACTACTTCATCGTCGGAAAAAATTTTTTTTACATTTTTTGTAGAAAATAAAACGCTTTAAAAAAGGTATTTTACAATTTTTTTATAGCTATTAGCGTTTAGAAGATATCAAAGGTCAAAGTTTGAATTTAACAAAAATTTCTTTTTTACTTCTAAATTTTATAACTCGTAGATAAATAAATATTAGAAAATGCTTATAGGAAATTTAACGCATGTAGAGCGTTACCACAAAAAGATCTTTTGTGGTTAATCGGTTACTCAAACCACTTGGAAGATATTTGCATTTAAAAAACCAAAATTTGAGACTAAATCCTCATTTTTTAAAAAAAATGGTTGGAATAATCGATTAACCACAAAAGACTTTTTTGTAGACCGTTTAATTTCTTACAAAATTATATGTTGCGCACTTTCTAATATTTATTTATCTACGAGTTTTTTTAATTTGTGATCAATAGCGTTTAGAAAATATCACAGATCAAAGTTTTAGGAATTTATCAAAAATTTGTTATTCACTTCTAAATTTTATAACTCGTGGATAAATAAATATTATAAAGTGCGCAACATACAGTTTTGTCGGAAATTAAACGCTCTACAAAAAAAGTCGTTTGTGGTTAATCGATTACTTCAACCATTTATAAAAAATGGGGATTTAGTATCAAATTTTGGTTTTTAAAATGCAAATATCTTCTAAATGGTTAGAATAATCAATTAACCACAAGAGACTTTTTCTACAGAGCGTTTAATTTCCTACAAGGCTATATATTGCGCATTTTATAATATTTATTTATCTCTAAGTTATAAAATTTAGAAGTAGAAAAGGAATTTTTGTTAAATTCTTTAAAATTTGACCTCCCGATATTTTCTAAATGGTAAAAGATATAAAAAAAATTGCAAGATAATTTTTTGTAGAACGTTTAATTTCCTACAAAAAATAGAAAACTGCGATGAGAGAGTCTTTTCTATTAAAATTAAGAGCTCATCTTTAAAAAGCATTTTTTAAAGGTGCCTAGAAATCAATTTTTTAGTGTCGGAAGTTAAAAAAAATAATATTCGATTTTTTTGGCCCACCCTAATATACATGTAACTGAAGTGTCCGTAATAACAGGCTTCACTGTATTATTTTCTTTTTTTTAATTGAGTATTGTAAGACTTAATTTACACATTTTTAGAGATTTTGAACTATTTGTAACCATTTCGTAAACAGGTGTACCAGGTAAATCAAGTATTATCCGCACCACAAACACATTTCTTAAAACACAAATAAAATTATGTATAGTGTGTCCATCGATAGATTGAACTTCTTTAAATATTGTTGGGGTGATTGTTAAATTTTCCTGCTGAGACTCCTTTTTGGTACCATGCAAATGACAACCATCGACAGCATTGACAGTTAAGTTTTAGTAACCTGCTTTTGAACGAATTTGCCTTGAATCTGCTATACAAGGGGCATTCCATGACAAGTCAACCCTCTTTGACATCTACAATTTTTTTGAAATTTTGTTTTCTTCTAGTACCAATTGAAAGATGTTTTCATATAAATTTTCAGACATTAATGTCATTGCAATATAAATTTATGATAAAAATTACCAATTCCATATTTTTTCAAATGCCTTTAACTTCACGAAAAATTAAACTATAACAATAATTTGTTTTAAAAATTATTGTTTTTAAACGAAAAAAATAGCAAAAAATATTTACAGCGGTCATAATACATATTACATATATTTGTAAAATTGTGTTAGTCGATGATTTCTTTCACTTTTTTTGACAAAAACTACTTCTTATTTAATTATTTTTAAGACTGAGTGGCTAACTGATTCGTTCTGTTATTTAAACTTTTGAGAATAAAAAAATACGTCTTTGTTTTCAATTGCCTGTAACTGTGCGAAAAATCAGGCTATTTCAATATAAAAAGAAAAGATTCAAAATCTTTGTTTTTAAATATACTTTACAAAAAAAAAGTAAAAAAAAAGATTGTAAGTGTTAACAATAGATATTGTTTAATTTTTGAATTATAATCCCATTTTTAAACAAAATGTTTTGATATAATTAATTTACATTAAAAGTCATGAAAGAGATTATTTGCTGTAGAGGCTAATTGAAAAATACGAGAACGCACAGTGTCCGAGTACCTTATTAAAGCCTCCAAATCATGCAAAAAATATTTTATGACGTGTAAAAATTTTCCTGAAACAGCCAAATGTTGCTAAAAATGCCATTAAAAGTAGAAAATTTTAAACATCAAACTGACAAATAAAATAAAAAAATGTCACTTTATTTTACAAATTACAGTACTAACCACTTACTTTAACAACCATTATTGTACTATCAAGAACTGATGATCTTTCATTTGCCAAACTGTTCTGAAATCATGAAATTACTTGACAACTTCAGGAAAAAAAATCATATTTTTCTGTCTTTTGTATTTCTGAAATTATCAGTTTTACATTTCTCTTTATTTCAAAAATTCAAATATCATGCAAAATTTAAAATTTCAAAACATTTGCCTCGACCTTCAAGCCACAACAATGGTCGTGTGGACAGTTTATAAAGAATATTACTTATAAATAGGGCTGGGCGATACCTGTTTTTAGGTATCGGGTATCGATACCTGCAAAGTATCGAGGTATCGGATGTATCAAGGTATCGATGGTATCGGAAGTATCGTGGTATCGAGGTATCGGAACTATCGGGTTGCGATAATAAATATTGCATCAAATAGCTTGTGAATTTGCTTGTTTTCATCAAAATAGCTTGTGTTTCCAACATCCAAAGTACTCTGAATAGGACATTCATTTATAGCCAGTCTTTATCAAGGTATCGTAGGTATCGAAGTATCGAAGATATCGGAAGTATCGGAGGTATCGGGGTATCCAGGTATCAGAAGTATGGAGGTATCGGAGGTATCGAAATATCGGAGGTATCAAAGTATCGGAGGTATCGGAAGTATCGATACTTCGACACCTGATTGCAGTCAGGTAAGAATCTTTTGTAAGAACCGGTACTTTTCCCAGGCCTACTTATAAACTGGAGAAACCACCACCCTGATTAAGGCTAGGTTAAAGGGATTTCTCTAAGTGGCGTTCTCCATATCGTTTTTACGCGATAACTAAGTTATTTAAAAAGATATAAACTTCATTTAAAAACCAGTATAATCTTAGAAATATTATCTACTCAATGAATGGTTTTAATCAATTGTAGTGTTCTAAATCACCTTCTTATCGCATTGTTCGATCAGCAACTGCGTAAAACGGTGTTTTGGGGGTAAACAGAGGAATTTTTTGTCAAAAAATAACTTTAGATACGTTAACCGACGGTCGCCCTAAGTAGATCCATTTTGTCGATAAAAAGATTTAGTATTTGTAATGTTTTATTTATTGGGTCATTATTAAATAATTTTTCAAGTTCAATGACAACGACCAAGAGCGCCCGGTGCAAATGCCCACTGTCGAAAAATCTTTCTATTCTGTTTTCACCATGCACTATGAATGAATGAAGGGCAGACAATATGCAAGAATTCATTATATTTTAAAGAGCGAGGACTGATCGGACATCAAAGTATCTATAATACTGAGATTATCGTTTTTACTAAAATTATTTTCTTTTTTCGGCTAAAATTATTCGGAAATTTACATTCTGTAGCGTTTCTAACTTTCATTTCGTTTGCATTAACTTCATCCAGGATGGTCCCGCCCCCCAGTTTGACAATTCGGACGGTATGTCCACAATTCTAACCGCGGTAATGAAATTCGTTTCAAAGATTCTACCTTTGATTTAGCACATATTTAAAATATTGTTATGGATTTATGCGATAAAATGAAACGGAAATAAACTAGGGCTCCATATCCCGTTTCCCAAGCATCTCAAAATGCATGCATTTGTCCAAAAGGTGGTTGGGAAGAACATCATCCCTTTATACACCAACGACCGGCCCACAGCTATTGCACTACAGATTTTGCTAAAAAAGTTAGAGGTGTTTTTCCCCCTCAACAAGAGGGGTTAGGAAAACAAGCCGCACACTGAGGCCTGTGCTCATTGTGTACAACCTTTTGAAATAGAACTACTGCAGCAGTCCTGTGCCTCTAATAAAGCTCAGTACCTTGTCTGCAGGAGTCTTCTCGATAACACTGGGCTCGAGATATCGGGAGCCCAGATATTGATCTCTGATCTCACTAAGAGCGATAATGTGCAGTTGTCATAAGCGATCTGATAATTAGTACGCTTATTCGCAATAATTTTACGATGGACAGGGGTTCTTTGGTTAAATGGGTGATTAATACGAGGAATTTTTCAATGTTGGAATACCCCATCTTTGAATGTACCAACACATGAAATACATCTTTGAAAATAGACTAGTTATTTTCAATTCGCGTCAAATTTAATCAAATTTATGGGTGCTAATTTGATGTAGAGCGGGGGAGGAGAAGAAAGTTGATTGACCAAAGACGACGCAGGCAATGCCGTTTGTTTTACCTTTCCATGTAAAACTTTGATTTTAAAATAACACCCTTCAACATTTAAGTGGAACTCGGACAGTTTGTTAGTATTTTTGGTGTCCTCCTCATCCACGTTTGCTAACGTTTGTCTGAAGTCATCAAACATGTTCCTTGCCATTTCAAAAGCAGTGTTAACAGAAGCAAAATCTGAATTTGCACCAACTAAATTCTCTAATTGCAATAGACTGGCCAGAGACTGTTTTTTTGGCCATTCTAGAAATGTAAAAAATTGGCGTTCCCAAATTGCCGCCAATTGTACCACCAGATGTGGAACTCAATATTGAACGTAATAATTTTTGTTACATTTTTAAATTCGATTAGAATTATCTGCGAATGTTTTTGACTTATGTCAATTTATGTGTCAAAAAAGCGTTGTGCATAACTTTCATAACTTCAAAACTATACAAGATAATTAACTATTTTTCAGTCGATTCCTTTAGGTTTGCTCCATCATATTACGATTTTAAAAAATGACAAATTACAAATGGCAATAACTCGACTTTTTTAAATACTAGACCCTATATTTTACTGCATCCTTGCAGGCCTTTTTTTTATAAGTTTTTTGCCAATATAAGATTTACAGGGCAAACTTTGTAAAATTTATGCGATTTTTGTTGCATTTGAGCATTTTTTATAAGAAGCGTTCTCTCAAATTTTTTACATTGTTTTTTGTTAATCAGTTTTTCCTGTTCCTTTAATAAAGTTTACGAAAATAATTGATTTGTTCTACCTTATTTTAATTTTTAAAATTAAAAAAAAAAATCTCAAAATGAGCTTGATCTTAAAAATCGTAAAATAAATAGTAGTTTTTATCAAAAACAAAATCCATTCACAGTTATATATAGTTTAAAAAATATCGCAAATGCCAAAGTATTTCGTAGGTCAATTTGGCATAATATATATATAAAAGCGAATATTTTGTGTATTTAATACCCCATGATGTAATTACTTTAATAAAAAAAATATATAAATATGTTTTTTTTTTATTCAAATACAGACTGCAAGAAGTCTAAGAACAAGACGCACTTGTTGGCACATACATTATCCCGAGAAAAAAAATCGTCTTGCTTTCGGAAAAATACGGCAAATTTTCAGTGCCAATTTATAAAAAGTTATTTAATTTAATAGTTTTGAATATAAACAGAATTAAGCAAAAATTGCATAGAAGCAAAACAGACTAATCCAAATTAAAGTGTCTCTACTGTAATAACAAAAAGAGTTTTTTAGAACTAAACGTTTATACTTACCAGAACATCGATTTGGAGGTAGTTTTAGTGGTCCACAGATATTTAAAAAAACTTTACCAGAGGGAACCTTAGCAACGGTCCAACCATGCAAAGTATACAATTTACTTAGATCATAATTTAACTTCTCAATACTTGTAAAATGACAATCCGGCGGCAATTTAATACATCCATAAGAAGATTCAATTTGAAATCTATAATGTTTTCCTTGAGCAGGTACTTTTACATACGTGGGATTGGCAGCCTCCGTTTCCCAGTTACATCGAATCAAAACTTGAATATCTCTGACTTCTAAAACCTCATAATTGTATTATTGGAACAACACAACTCAGACAGAACTTATCACCTCCAAATTCTTTAATTCGCCCCCTTGCTGTTAACTCATTTTCGGCAACGTTATAAACGAGGAGTTGAGAATCAATTATTGCTAAAGATGTAACTGAACTGTCACTTTTTATTTCACAGGCGCTTACATCTTCAGGACAATTCTTATTTGAGCCACAAAGACTCAAACTGAACCGTCTATTATCAGATTGAACTTGAATATTTTTAGGAAATTTTCTAATATCAATAAATTTAGATCCTAGAACTGTTTCAGTGCATCTAGGCTGACAGTTGGGTAACATCATGGTCACTTCAAAAACACAGTCGTCATCTGAGGCCATCAGACGCGGTTTAGGTTTTACTGATTCAGAACAAAACAAAGACACAGAGATACTGTAATTTTGATCGGAGTTACACTTTGCCCCATTTGATGACACAAGAATAGGATCATCACTGTCAGCTTAAATCAAACAATTATTCATTTGATCCATTTGAATCTATTGTTGTACCTGGACGGAACTCGTGCCCTAAATTAATGAACTCGTTGTTACTTTTTCGAAAAACACAAGACGAAGTTTCATTTCTGCACACTTCTTGTACCGTGTTACATAAAGAAAAATGTAAAACAAATTCGCGATTGTCAATAGTCCATAATTTACTACAAAAATAGTTTTTATACATAAATAACAGGAAGTAAAATATATACTGTGCAAAATAAATTAGGGATCATTTAAATTTTTTGATTATTGTGCTATAAATTAACACAAACAAAAAGAAATTCAACATTTTGGTGGAAGTTCAATAATAGTCTGGGAATGGTATAAGTGTACATGGAAGAACTGAGCTTGTCGTAGTTGAAGGAGGATCCACATTGTACAACCACATGTGCCACCGTATGCTGAAAATTACGGCAAAGATCTTATCTTTCAGCATGATTCAGAATTGTTAGAACTTCCTTTGAAAGACACAATATTGAAGCCAGCCAACACCCCAGACTTAAACCCGATTGAGCATCTTTGGGATAAACTGGGAAGACGTCTAAGGCAGCGGAAAATGCCTCATAACTTTGAGCAACTGTCAAATTTTCTTGAGGAAGAATAAGAACAAATACCCCAAGAACGAATAAGACATCGAATAAACAGTATGCCCCGTCGATGTCAGGAAGTCATACGAGCACGAGGAGAACATACGCGTTATTAACTTTTAGGTTATTACAAACGTTGAGCAATGATAACTTTGATTTCCTGAGTTTTGTTATGAGTCATAAACCACCCTATTCTTGTATTTTTTTATATATTTTTTATATCATATGCTTATTTATTTTCTATATAATAAGACTGAGTAGATTATATGTAAGTTTCAAATAAAATTTGCTGCATGGTTGTTGTACAGTGAGACTTATTTAAGTGATCCCTAATTCGTTGTGCCTAGTATAGAAAGGAGTCTGCATTTGTCAGCCAAAAAACTGCATAGAAATATGCCCAAGAGAGACAGCATCGATGCTAAACATTGCAGTGAACTTGAATTAAAAATTGCAAAACTAATTCTAAGCTAAAACTGCGATGTGTACATATTTTAAAATATAAACTACATATTTTAATTAAAAAATTAAAGTTTATAATTTTTATAGGTACCTATGGCAGTCAGGCGTCTCTCTCTTAAACCTATTAGTGGAACGATCGGTGAGTGTAAGACGCTTAATTAAGAAAAAAAAAATTTCGAGGTAGAAAGATATGGGACCTACACTATCTTTTAATTAACAGATTTCTGTTTTACCACCTCGTGCTTTGGTTAATCTGAGAAAATCTCTAGGAAATCCGTTAATTTGAATATTTCTCTAAAAGATGGTGTAGGTCCTCTATGTTTCTAGCGTTTTTTTTTTTTTAACAAATCCGGACAAATCCGCTCTACTATCTCTTCAACACAGGCATATAACTACAAAGCCCAAACAAGCTGTTAAATAGCTCTTTATAGTGCATAGTCCGGTGTTATGTATATGTGAAAAGTGTTAACTTAAGTTTATTTCAAAATGAATGTCATCTCAGTAGACCGTGACTGTGTGAACAGCCTATAGTGTCACTAGAAAAAAGTAACTATAAAGATTAATTCGTCAAAAACAAAATAAAAAATTGCGACTTTGTCAGATTAGAGTAATATTCTATAACAATTATTACAGGTAAAATACAGTGCTTAACAATTGAAATGGAACCCTAAACTTTTAACAAAATTCAAACTCCTACAAAAATTTATTAATCGAAATCATCTTTTTTTTCTGGGTAGATCATTTCTTGTACTTTAAGACATTTAATAAAACGGTTATACAGTGTCAAAAACAGGCTCTACAAAAAACGAAAGGTTTAGACATCTCCTAGTTTAACAAAAAAAATTTTTTGAATTTTTTAATTAGTCTCGGAAGAGCGCTGGATTAAGCCCTCGATACAGTTTTACAGATTTTGAACTACACTTATAAATTAAAGCAATAATCCAAAAAAATGTTTTCTGCGCATTAAGCAATAATTTTGTTAATTGATGTAAAATTTTACCTCTTTTTGGATTATTCTAAAGATAAAAATTCAAACTTGAATTTCGGAAGACAACAACAGACATACTGTTAATATTTAGTGTAGAAAAAAACTTACGAAAATGACCAAATTTTTAAACAGCTCCGAATTTTAGTTTGATAAAAGAAGGATAAAAGTTTAAACGTGTATTTAGACACATACCTTGTTTTTTGTATCTCAACATTCTTATAGCATTACTTTACTTAGTATTGGTTGGTGATTACTGATTACTGATTAGATCCGATTCGTAAAAGCATATTTTTAGGAAAAAAATTAAAGCTTTTTCTAACTTGAACAGCTCGTTACCACGATAAGGACGCGCTACTGTTAGCTATCTACAATTGTATCATTGGAAACAAGCCGTTTAGATGAGAAAAAGTTTTAATTTTTTTCTAAAAACATGGCTTCAAAAATTGTATTTAAACACCAACTTACACCGAGTAAACCAATGCTACAATAAGGGTCTTGAGATTTAAAACACAAGTCATGTTTCTAAATACATGTTTAAATTTTTATCATTGTTTTACCAAGCTAAAATTCAGAGCTTTTTAAAAAATTGATCATTTTTTGGAGCTTTTTATTACACGAAATGTTAACGGTACGTGTAGAGCCCTCGGTAGAGGTCCCCACCGAATTTGTTGAAGGATCAGTCCTTTTGACTGGTTCAGTAGTTCCTACATTTGGGAACAGTGAAAAACCTTGTCATGTACCCTATCCATTTACACTGATTTATTCACACTATAGACAAGGTAGTAACAATTTCGCTACATGCTGCCTTTATAAGAAAAATTCTTATATTATATACAGGGTGTCCCATCGTATATGCATAGTGGAATTTTGAACTTTTAGAATAAACATAAAAAAATTAAAACTTCTTATTAACTGTCTACTTATTGGGCGCTACAAAAATCTTAGAAAATATTAGCAATTTGTTACTCCGTTTAAGAGAAAAATAGCAATTTGTGCTATAAAATTTTATTTTTATTTTTTTAAATTTTTTTCTTTTGCCTACAAATAATGCTCATATATCAGGAAGTCACCTTGCGCAATTAAAATAATTAAAGTCTATTAGTAACTGAGATATCTTTAATTAAAGGGAGACGTCACTTTAAGAAAGATATTTACGACAAATAATTATAATACCGCAAAATGAGGGGTAGTTATTTATGGTTCAGGCAGTAGGTAGTTTTAACAATGGGCTCTATTTGCCTAAGAATCGAAGCCGTCTATCCCAAAGCTTATAAACTTTTGTCGGCTATTGTTAAAGATTTTCAATTTTTGATTTTGCAAAATCACTTTCTGACATATTACCTTTTACCAGATCAAAAAGAAAAAAATTTAAAAGAATAAAAATAAAATTTTATTGCATAAATTGCTATTTTTCTCTTAAACGAACTAACAAATCGCTAATATTTTTTAAGATTATTGTAGCGCCTGATAAGTGAATGGTTAACAATTTTTTTTTTTTCATTTATTCTAAGGGTTCAAAATTCCACTATGCATATACGATGGGACACCCTGTACAAATGAAAACTCAAAAATGAGCTGGGTGTCTGCCGTTGTCACCCCTACTTTTCTCGGTAAGAGGGTAGTACGATCCGAACCAACTAATGGTGGGGACGATGCCCTGAGGGGTAGGACCCAACAGTATCTCCACCACTATTTCCAGAATTCAAGTTTGAACTTTTACCTTTAGAATAAGCCAAAAAAGTAAAAAAAATTACACCAATTAACAAAAAAATTATTGCTTATAGTGCAAAAAACAGGTTTTTTTTTGAATTTTGGTTCAGCGCTCTTCCGTAACCCATTAAAGTGTGTCCATCGATATTTTAAAACGACTTTTAAATCACTAGTTAACATTTTGGGTCGTTTACGACAGTCTCATTATTAGAGGATTATTTACCTACTCTCGAGGGTTGAGGTTTCAGGTCCGTATTCAGATTTTTACAATAAAACTACATAAATGAAACTCTCAAACACAGGTCTATGGTAAAAACTTGTATTTCTTAAAATAGTAATTTTTGATTATTATTAATTACCTTACGTACATAATTAATTAATTCACCATTACATTACTTAGTTATATGTACTATACCTGGTTATATATATATATATAAATAATGCAGTGGAAAAACTAATTATGGTCACAATCACTGTTGCACAGGCCATCGTCACTGTCATCGCTGTGGTCGTCGTCGTTATCCAAATTAATAATTAAGTCTTTAACCTGTTTTGCCCGGTAGCTGTCTTCTATTTTAATTACATGTCGCTGACAATTAGCCCAGTTTGTTGCAGTGATTTTAGCTACTTCTTCTTTGATTAATTCCACTGTTCTTCCATTAAATTTTGGATGTTTATTATTTCTTCTGAGATTCTCTTTCAACTGCGCCCATATCATTTCTATTGGGTTGAAAACGCAATGATAAGGCGGAAGACGAACAACTTGAAACCCGGCTTTCGCAGCTTCTGTATCGGCTTCATACTGTTTTTCAAAATGTTTGGATTTCAAAACTTCTAGAAGCTGCTTTTTTGTATAGTTTTCTTCATAAAATAACTCATTTTTTTCCAAAAATTCCATTATTTCCATTTTACGACTATTTGAGTTAGGTATTTTTTCTGTTTGAACTGAATGATAACTAGCGTTGTCCATTATAATGATGCTGTTTTTGGGTAAATTTGGAGGTAATTTTTTGCGAAACCAATTCATAAACATTTCTCCCGACATGTCATCATGATAATCTAAGGCTGAGTGTTTTATATTTTTGGCACTTAACAATAAGCCGTTGTTTACCCATCCATGTTCCGATCCGGCATGAAGAATAATAATACGGTGTCCTTTTCCTGGCGGTATATCTAAGGTACATTTGTTTGATTTATCAACCCAACCCTTTTTTACTGTGTCGTAAGAATGAAACCATGTTTCATCCAAATAAATTAAAAGTTTACCATCATCGCGCCCTTTTTTCACTTCAGATAGATATCTGTAACGCGACTTTCCATTAACACGCTTCTTTTATTTAATGTTTTTTGATTAAATCCAATTTTTATTAAAAATTTTCTTACAGTCTCCCGACACACAGAAACACCTGCCATTTCAGAAATTTTTTCTTGTACTGTTCTTAACGTAGGTACAAAATTTTCTTTATATAAATCATATATAATTCCTCTTACTAGGTGTGCATGGTTTTCCTCGTCCAATTTTTTAGGAATACCTCGGTCATTTCTGATTTTTCTTAATGATACCCCATTATTGATAATATTCCAAACTGATGAATAGGAAGTTTTGGTAAGTCGCGCAGTTTCCTTTAATATTTGGTCAGAAGGAATGATATTGTCTTCTTTCAATGTCTGGTATACATTTGTAATCATCTTCTTCGCATCAGTTGACAAAAAGTTGCGTTTTTTTTTTCTCTGAGCCAGCTTCTTTACCATGTTGACTAAAAGACGCTTCCGTTTCATTTCTGTTTTCATTTTGAAGAACTGAATTATTTTCTTCAGAGCACCACGGTCTCCACATTTTTAGTTCACTGACAATTACACTCAACTCTTACAGAAGCCAAATCAGAACTGAAGTTAATTAATAAAACTAGGTACTTTTGTATACCTAGAATTTGAAGTGGTAAATAAGTTAATAAAATTTCAGGAAAATTTTATTTACTTTTCGAGTGCCTGTGGAGGGACAGGTAATCTCGGCAACAGTAAGTATTTTAATCTGTGACCCATACCTGTTTTGTTGTATCCTATTGGTAATTCTGTCACCAATATTTTTCTAAATTTTTAATAACAATTATGGGAGATTATCCTTTTTGACTTGATAGGGTGTGATGCCTCAACAGAATCCCGGTGCGGTATAACTTTTTATATTAGCTATGGCAAACAAAAATATTTTGTAAATCTTTTTTTAACACTTTTTTTAAAATACTTTGCAGATTTTTTTGCAGTGGCAAAAAAATGTACGTTGGGCGTTCGCTAGTTGTTAATATTTAAAAGACTACCTATATAAAGTACATTCGACGATTATTTTTATTTAAACAAATTTTTCTTTAGAAATTACCATACCAATAACATTATAATTAATTTTAGTCTTGCCTTTGAATTTTAGGTAAAAATTAAATCAATACTGAGAGAAACGTTTGGTTCAACCACTCTATCTTAATAGGGGTAGCAAAATTGAAAATGCGGCTCTGTTTAATAATTTTGTTCAAGACTTGTACCTGGGGATTAGTGAGGATGGGTTGCTTACCGCTTTTACGACAACCCCCATTAAACCTACAATAAACCACTTAAAGAATCGAAAGGTCGTTTCAAAATATCGATGGACAGAGAATAACAAAATTCTATTTTTTTTAAATGGGAGCAGTCAGTCTAATCTTTTCGTTTTTTACAGGGCCTGTCTTTGACACCCTGTATAACTTAAATTACAAATTTAACAAAAACGTTCTATTAATCATCTTAAAGTATAAGAAACGAGCTACCCAGAGAAAAAATCTCAATGAATTTTTGCAGAAGTTTCAAGACTACAAGAACTTTGTTAAAATTTTACGGTGTTCCATTTCAACTGTTGACCGCTGTAGTTTATCAATAACATTAAATTAATACCCGTGTTAAATACCAATAAAAATAATTGAAAAATATAAAAGCCCTATTTTTACTTGTTAAAAAATGATATTGTCAAAGTCAAATGTCGCAACTAACGAAAACAGTGTTGCTAACTTTAATTTAAATTTTCACAGAATCTCCCGAGATGTCATTCTTTTTGAAACGCACTGAGCACTTGTACTTACTCAACAAATGGAATTTTTTTCATTCCGGTGAATTTATATTCGCAAAAGGAGTGCACTTCCGAAAAAATTTGAGGAACAGAGATTGCCAAAATTGGAAATAATAAAAATACGTAAACTGCGAAAATGTAAAACTTTGCCATCTTAATTCTTTATCAACAATTATTGTTTTGCTGATTACGTGCGTTTATCAATGCCCAGAAGATTATTATTACTGGATGCAATTAATTAAAAACAAAAATTAAAGATTATGTTGTTACTTACGAAATTTGGATTCATTAATGCTTTTTGCACTTGGAACATTTCTACCACTTGCACTGATATCTTACAAAATGATTCCGGCCGGTAATTCACCGGGAACGCGGGAACCGGGAAGATACCTTCGTGAGAAAGATGTAAAACATGTAATCGGAAACGAATGATAACAGATAAATGCACTCGGTTTGATTTAAACAGATACAGAAAGTAAGGTTATGTTACTGTAGGTAATATAGGCAACTAATTAAACTTTTTGTGAGACAGAATAATAGTGTCAGAGAGAACTAGTTCTCTCTGATGGTGTATAAATTTAAAAAAAAAGTTAGAACTACTTATTATTTTTGTTCAAAATAAAATACACAAAAAATTTTATTTTATTATTACAGAGATTTTAATACATAGTTATTCACATAAAATGACGAGGCTGACCAGGTAAATATGCAACCCAAAATACAGTTTACAAAGGACTCATTGTTTTTTGGAACTAGAAAATTAAATTAGGGATCCAAGTATATTATACAGGATGGTTAATTTTTGATGGTTTTGACAGGTTTTTTACATGATACTAAGACTAACAAGATATGATCACTTGCGGTACGAATTTTAGACTAGTTTGCGCATGACGTCATCGTGTGACAAAAATGTATTGCGGTATTAGAAAAATCATGCATTTAATAGTATTATTAGAGAATTACTCGAAAAATTACTAAAACTTTTGTTGATTCTAATGTCTCAGATGAATATTATTTAATAATACTTAATAAAAAGACATTTTAGAACCTTATTAGGTTTATTTTTACAGTTCAAAATAGGGCGGGTTATTTAAAAATATTTTTTTATTAATGGTTAATTTGTAGGGTAGAATTGTGGGGTAGAGTGGTACAAACCACAAAAAATAGATTTGTTTAAGCATAGGCTTTTCCTGCGAGCGGAAATCTGGGATAAAATAATCTTTTGGAGTAAAAGGTTGCAGTCTGAAATCCCTAAAATTAATTTCGAAAGTAAAATCAGTTTTAAAATTGAATTAACATGTATATTAATTAAATATAAATTGATATAATAAGATAATAAAATATGTAATTAAATATAAAAACCTTAAAAGCTAATAAACAAATTAAAATTCACTTGCATGTGAATTTTAAATAATATGTATAAGCATTCAATAAAAAAATATTCCAAATAAAATTAATTAAATAAGTACTTACATGCAATGTATGTTTTTAACAAATTCTCTCTTTTTTATTCTTTCCTCACGATCCTTCTGGGCAGATGTTTGCACTTGTGGTGACTTTGGTAAATTAAGTGAAGGTAAAGCGTCTCGTTTTAACCTCCACTTATTTTTGGAGACATGCAAGAGTTTTTCCTTCACACAAAAATCATCATCAGAAAAATGTTTTGAACATATTCTGGCATGTTTTGTATTAAAAGCATGCTTTTGAAAGCATTTTTGCACCCATAAATTACAAAGTTTGATATTGGTTGGAAAACTAAAGTATCGACAATCGGAGGAACAGTTTTTGCTTTTTTTATTATTGTTGCTGGTACAACCCATCACCGCACAATAAACCATCGTTCACATAATTAAATAATTAATATTCAATTGCAAAAACCAAAACCAAAAATCAAAACAGAGAGAATTTAGACGATAATAGTCACACTAATGACACCACGTTTGTCACCAGATTTCAGATTTGTCACACAATGACGTCAGAGTCGAAAGAGAGAGAGGGAAAAAAGCTGCGCGTGATCATATCTTGTTTAGTCTTAGTATCATGGGTTTTTTATATATCCGATTATCATTCAAAGAAACGAATAATATACTCTCCCGCTACTTTTTCAAAATAAATTTAATGGTCTAATCAATGTCTAATCAGTTTTGTTTTATCACCTTTTGTTTATGAAATACAGGGCGTTTTTGATTTTTTGGTGATTACTTTAAAATTTCGTAACTTTTTTATTATTTTTTTTTTTTAAATAAAATTGGTGCTATATTATAAGGGTGTATCCTCAATTTTTAATTGTTTTTCGCTTTTTACTTAGCACATTGGTCCAGAATTCAAAAAAAAGTGGCCATAAATCATAAATATTTAAAAAAAAAATAATAATTAAAAAAAATATTTGACAAATCAACGTTGTCAAATAACTTTCTTCTTTTGTATGTCCATTGAAAAAACATCAAACTAATATTTTGTGGAATTTTAACCATTTTGTTCCAAGAAGTGAGGCGTTGAGAACCAGAGCGGACCATCCCATTGGTGACTCAAATGGAGAAAGGTAGGTTTAAAAATTAAACAGCTCCAAGGAGGTTAGATAGAAAGGAGAGAGTACGCCCTATACTTCCCATGTAAACAGTTTGGTACCAGCTTGGTACCAGTTTATAACAGGTTTCAAATGAAGCGCAGAATCGACAGATTCTGTTTGGCTGTGTCTGGTCTCGCACAGTGGCGTAGCTGACGCAGGATGCTAGTTTTTGTTTGGTTGTTTACAAACAAACGTTGTTTTGTTTTTTTACTGATTTTTTTGTTCTGTGTGAATTGATTGTTAATATTTTTTGTTATTGTTGTTTTGTTGTGTTTTTATCCTTTGTTTAAACTTTTTACACTACATTGTGTGACGCTACTGACTTCAACCTCGTGATGCGCCTACTTTCAGTACCAGTTTATAGCTTTGCGCAGTGAAGGCGGAAGTCCATTTTTTTCAAGTTGTACTCTCTCCGTCCTATCTAACCTCCTTGGCCAGCTCTAAAACTCTCCTAATAATAACGGTAGAGTTCGACCAACAATATTCTGCGTTTACAACATAATCCTGCGATTAACTTTTCTAAATTTTTACGACACTCAACCTCAGTCCGCTGTAAAATTCTTTATCTACCAAAGTAGATATTTCTTAAGCCTGTTGTCAAGATCTGGTCGGCACTATTTTTATTGGGGGTTTGCAGTCCAACCGTTATAAAGTACTTAAAGAGTCAAAGCAATAACCGCAGAATATCTTTGGTCGTGCAATAACAACGTTTCAATCGTATTCTAAATAACGCAGATTATTCAGTTGGTCCACTTTGACATGGTAAAACAACATAAACGGAACTGAAAATACGCTCAAGTCCAGAACGAGAATTTTGTGGGATGGTCCGCTCTGGTTCTCAACGCCTCAATTAACCTGCGCTGACATTCCAAGGTTTATTTTATTTAGGGATTATTATCTTTTTATTATTAAGGATAATCTAGGTACGAGTTCCCTAGCAATCTTGTTAACAATAAATACCGAACATCACAATTCTGGTATAGAATAAAAAGACATGTACATATAATGTTATGTATTTCTTTAAAAATGTTTAACATAATTACTTAAACTCTGTTTTTTAATTTATTTAAATTATTTTATTTTATTTGATAGATATTATTTTATATACGTATTAGAACTGTTTTATTGTGAAGATAAATGAAATTCGGTAATTCGGTTCCAAAAAAAAAAAAATGTTAACAATCTTCGATATGCACTTCGCTTCGATTAAAAACAATGGTGATTACACTAGTCTACAAAATTAAACTTTAATTTTGTCCTTCGAATGCTACTACTTCGAATACCAGCTAAGTGGTTGTTGCATGGTTCTCAGACGTTTTTCCAGCATGTCCCACACATGCTCTATAGGATTTAAATCTGGACTCATCGGTGGCCAATCCATGCATCAGGATAAAGTTGTCTCCAATATAAGGTGCAAAAGGCATAACATACGGTTCCAAAATATCGGTAATGTACCGTGCAGCGTTCAAATTTCCTCCATTAAAGACGTGAAGGTCTGTGCAACCCATAAACCAACCACTTATGATTATTTTATCGAAACTCCAATAATAATAGTTAGGTACTATAAAGACTTTCTTACGGGACTTACTATAACCTGTTGTATGTTCTATCCTTCGTTATCCTTTCCTCTTAATATAAAAATATCTTATAATAACAGTGTGGTACCTTGCAAGAGGAGACACTACTGATTTCGACGGCAGATCGTTTTGATGTTACTATGTCAAAGTCCTGAAATTGTATTAATGTAATTCCCCCAGAAATCAACAATTTAAGTAATTTAACACAAGGAATGTTGAAATTGCCAATACGAAAAGAATATGTCGTAATCAGCACACATTGAGGAGCAATGTAGATTCCCGGGCAATATCAAGAATGAGAAAATCTGCAGTAAAAAACGTATTTATGAGAGGACTTTGTAATAAAATTCGAAGTTTTTGAAAAAGGTGGTTTATTTTTCTATTAGTACATTTCTTATGGCATTACGGAAATTCATTCATCGCTGGATGCTGAGTACGTCCGGTTTAATATCGCTTTATTCTTTAATAACAGCAACTTCTTATGTATTATTCTTTTGAGAGAGACAAAACCATATAAAATGAAGGTTAAACCATACTACAGGTTATAGTAAGTCCCGCAAGAAAATCATTATTAATTATGGCTACATTTAAAAAAAAATATGTGACTTTATTTAAATTTTCGAAATTAAAATATTTGAAATGAGAAAAATATGCCATAGTTTGTTGATGACTTGTAGTAGTTCATGACTTTTTAAATGAACACCCGATATTTTATGTTATGGAAGATTACATGTGTATATTGTATAATTACAGTGGGAGCTCGTTGTTACAATTCTCTTTCAATGAAGCCAGATGAATTCAAGCCAATAGATGAGACATCTTCACCCTGGATCAAAAGTATATATTTCTATTGTGTTTGAAAATTGTATTATTTTCAATTTATTTTAGGAGCAGTTGCAACTCCATACCAAATGTTGCAGAGTGTAGGAATAGCTCGCCGAGACATGATACCCCGGAAAACAAAAATTTACGGATTAGTGAAGGAATTGTCGAGGAAATTGAAAAAGTCCAACATTTCGAAGCAAAGTTTTCGCAAAAGATTATTTGCAGCTGAAAAGTTTGCAAAAGAAAAATGCTTAGAAGAAAATCTTCTAGAATTAAACCATATAGCAGCGCAATTTATTCGGTGTCAACTGCGGGAAGTTAGTAAATCGAAAAGACAACACCGTTTCACTATGGACGAAAAAATCTTGGCCTTAACGTTATTTAAGCAAAGTCCCAAATCTTATCGATTCTTATCAAAAATTTTTATTTTGCCTAGTGCAGGAACACTAAGAATTTTTTTGCATGAAATTGAAATAGAAGCTGGTATCAATATGGAAATTTTTAATGCTTTAGAGAAGAAAGTAAGAAAAATGGCACCTGCTGATAGATACGTCAGTGTCATATGGGATGAAATGTCTATATCCCCGAGCTTAACGTTTAATGAAAGGAAAGGGTGCATCGACGGATTCCATGATTTTGGCAGTGGCAGTGGAAATAGGAAAAATGAAATAGCGGATCATGTCTTGGTATTTATGATACGTGGTCTAAAAAGCAAAATAAAATAACCAATTGCATACGCCTTTTCGTCAAAAGGTGGTGCAAAAGGTCACGAGATAAAAGGACTACTAACGAAAATTTTAGAGGCGTTGATCAAAATTTCTCTAAAACCAATAGTAACGATTTGTGACCAAGCGACTACAAATGTTAAAGTTTTGAATAGTTTGATAAAAGAAACTAAGGCTAAGTGTCTAGTAGAAAATAAAGATTACGGAGAGGGATATTTTGAAGTCAATAATTTCAAAATATTTCCAATTTTTGACCCCCCTCATTTGTTGAAGGGAATTCGAAACAATTTTATAAATAAAACTATAAAATTTGGGGAATCACAACAAAAGAGGGCAAAATGGCAACACCTTGTCAAGTTGTATGAAGTTGACAACGCCAATAATACAGTGGATGGATTTAGGGCCTTACCACATTTGACGGACGAACATATTTATCCAGACAAAATTAAAAAAATGAAAGTAAAGCATGCTGCACAAGTATTTAGCCATCGCGTAGCTGTTACATTAAACTTGGCCAGCAAATTTGGTATGGAAATTGATTAATTGTGTCAGGGTTATTTTACATTTATTAACTTTTTTAGATTATTTCAATACATTGGGAGAAGGAGCCGAGCAAACGTCGGAATTATTGCTTTTCTTTGACAAGTTGTTCGACTCTGTTAATGGAAACACGAAGAATCCCACTTTGGGAAAAACATTTCGATGTGGAATTAGTGATTCCAGTGGACTGATAGAGTTTTGGCAAAAGGAAGCAATTCCATTCTTAAATTCTATGGAATTTGAAGTGCTTCGTCCAAGCGATAAAGGAAAACCATCAAGTTTAAAAAACTGGATTTTCACATTGAAAAACATTATTCGTGTTTGGAATACATTGAAGAAAAACGGTTTTGAGTACTTGCTTGGACGACACTTGAATCAAAATCCTATAGAAAATTTTTTTGGAAGGATTCGAAGTCACGGTATCTTAAATAACAATCCTACCGCGACAGATTTTAACACCACTTTCAAAACAATGCTGTTAAACTCATCAGTTAAAACCCATTTTTCATCATTCAACTGCGAAGATGATCAATGTGAAATGCATTTTGAAAATTTTAAGACATTATTACAATCGGCCAAACAGAAGAATAGACAAGATACCGAAAATACCCGACATTACATATGAAGAGATAAGGGGAACAGAAATTGCTGACCAATTTCTTGAAATGGAACTCAACGAAGTCAGTACAAATTATGTTGCTGGCTTTGTACTCACTCAAAAGGGTAAAAAATAAAATAAAATGTAAAGCATGTAGTGATATTCTGTTTGGAACTAGTGAAGAAGCCGCTAATATTTTAATAAAGTAGAGAGAGCGAGGTGGGGGTGTTTTACAAAGACTTTGCTATGGTAGTGGCCGATTTAGAAGTAGTTTTGTCTTACTTACAAGGGCCATAAATAAGCGTCTTAAAACAAAAGCTATTGACAGGAGCCTTTTCAACGCGTTAAAAATGACTTCAAAAGAAGTATTAAAGTCATTATTTTTATGCAACGAACACCATGACCAAATTGTCAATTTAATTACAAGTTGCACAATACGAACAATAGTTCACAACTAGTGCACAAGCATTAACAAAATAATTAATGGGAAAGATACCAGAACTATAACAACGAATAACGTTGTGAAAAAGAAAGCTTTTGAAATTCATTCTAAGCGAAAAAAATTAATTAACTTCTTCAGGTCCATTGGACGGTCAATTTGGAATTATAATTTAAGTACACTATCAATTTCTGTTCATCTACTTATATTTATGTAAGTGTGTTATGTATGTTTTGTGTAGGTGATGTTGCAAAAAATATGTTTATACATGCCTTTTTGGTTTAATAAAGTCCATTTTTTATATTATTAGGTACTTCGAGTTTTTATTCAATCCAAAATTAAAAATGGTACGAAATCTTATGAGTATTTAAAATTTCGCGTGTCATTGAATTCACTATTTTCCCATCCACTAGAGGCGCTGATGTCTTTTTAGACTTGTTACTAAGCATGAGCGTTGATCGTCTAGAGTGGTTGGTTTATGGTGCAACCCTTCAAAGAAATGCCTCCCCATCCCATACCATTACAGAGCCTCCGCTAGAAGAATGGACTTCTTGAATGTTGCACTCGGCAAAACGTTCATGTGGACGTCGGTACACTCTTGCACGTCTATCGTTGACGTACAAACAAATCTCGACCCATCTGTAAACAGAACCCGTTCCCAATCTTCTTCATCCCATTCGACGTGTTCTCTAGCAAAAGCTAGTCTAGCTCTACGGTGGTTTACAGACAAAGCTGGGCATCTAGCTGGCACTCTGGGCTTTAAGTTAACTTCTGCAAGTCGTTGCCAAACGGTTTCAATGCTTACTTGGTTATTATACACCCTTGCTAACTGTTGCTGTAAACTTCGAGCAGTAGTGAACCTCTCCCGTAAAGCACGAATTCGTAGAAAACGATCTTCAATAGCCGTTGTACTTCGATGTCTGCCTTGTCCAGGACGTCTAGTATACGCATTTGTTTCCCGGTAATATTGAACTATCCTAGACAACGTCGTATGGGCTGCACCAAATCTTCTTCCTATAGCACGGTAGCTCAAGCCTTCTTGAGATAAAGTAACTATTGCGACACATTCGCCATTGCTTAAATTGCGCTGATTACGTTCCATTGCTTTCAAAATTTAACAAAATTTTAATTATAGTGACACTGATGTGTTTTTAAAAACAAGACTGAACAATGAAAACCAAACGTTCATTTCAGGTAAATTTTATTCTTATCGTCTTTTTTTCTTTATCTTCGAAGAAAAAATTAATGCCACATAAAAGCGCTTTCTGTTAATGTTGTTATGATTAGAAATAAAAGAAAAAGTCTTTAAATGCAAATTCAAATTTATCATTTTCAAAAAATTGCAAATATTGCAGGTGGTGCGATAATTGTTTGGAGTAGTTTATTATAGAACACGATGGCAAAGAACTCATAATATTGAAGACCGCAGTAATTATAACCGTTTAAACAACAAACTAGAAAATAAAATAAAAGAAGTACGTAACAAAACATTTCAAACATATCTAACTTCACTTTCTGCCAACGATAATACATTCTGGAAAACCACAAAAGGTTTTAAAAGACCCACAAAACATATACCACCCTTACAAATTTCTCCTGGCACCTGGCACTTGGTTAAGAACAGACAAAGAAAAGGCTGAAGCTTTTTCACAACATCTGGAAACGACTTTCACTCCGCACACCAATGACTCTGACGATGATGTGGAAGATTACCTAAATAGTCCTCACCAAATGTCATTAGATACCTGTGAAAAATTTCACTGTTCATGAAATCCAAGAAGGAATTAAACACTTGAACAAGAAGAAGTCCCTGGTTACGACCTAATAATTGCAAATCACCTAAAACATCTAACTAACAAAGGAATCAAATTTCTGAGAGACCTTTTTAATAGCATTCTACGTCTCACAGATTGCCCTCTCCAATTAAAATTTGCACAAATTATCTTAATTCCTAAAACTGGTAAACCCTTAAATCAAATCAAATCCTATCACCCAATAAATCTTCTCCCTATACTGTCTAAGTTTAGACTGGTTCCCGGAGGACCAATTTGGGTTTCGTTAGGATCTCTCAACAATACAACAGTGCCACAAAATCGTCAATTTAATTCAAACAGCTCTGGAAAAGAAATTATATTGCTCTGCAGTATTCCTTGACGTCAGCCAGACTTTTGATAAAGTGTGGCATTGTGGGCTATTATCAAAAGTCAAAAAACTATTTCCACATCATTATTGTCTGATAATAAAATCCTACCTAAAAAATCGATGATTCCAAACAAAAGTAGGAGATGAAACGTCTCAAGTCAGGATCATCCAGGCTGGGGTTCCCCAAGGGAGCGTGTTGGAACCACTGTTGTAGTACCTACTATACATACATGATATACTAATTATGGATCAAAGTCATATAGGAGCTTTTGCCGACGATACCGCAATATTAACAATAAATAAAGATCTAAGAGTCGCAGCTACAACTCAACAAATCGACTTAATTTAACGATGTCTGAAGAAGTGGAGAATAAAAGTAAATGAAGATAAATCCCAACATGTAACATTTACAACTAAACATTCATACTGTTCCCCAGTGAGGATTAATAATAAGCCAATCCATCAAAATCAAGATGTGAAATATCTTGGTATGCATATAGACAGAAGATTAACGTGGAAACCTCATGTAAGTAAAAAGACGCAAAGAAATAGACCTTAAAATTAAGAAAATGTTCTGGCTCTTAGAAAGAAAATCGTCACTCTCCCTAGAAAACTAAGTTTTCTTATATAAAACAATCGTACGCCCTACTTGGCTCTACGGCGGTGAGCTCTGGGGCTGTGCAAGTCCTACAACAATAAATATTCAACGTAATGCAACGTTTTTAATCCAAAACACTCCGTATGATAGCCAGTGTCCCGTGGTACGTGTCCAATCAAATAATACACACACACAGATCTGAATATTTCATTTGTGAGGAAAATAATCAAAGAAAAATCGAAGAAGTACTACAATAACATGGAATATCATTCCAATGAACTGATGAATTCTTTAAAAGAAGATCCTCCGGTTAGAAGGCTTAAGAAAAAGTGGCGTATAGACTTGCCCTTAGTATAAAGAGGTGGTTTCGCTGGGAGTCTTCCTCTCTAGTCTCAAGTTGTGTTTTTTTTTGTGGTAGCCATAAAATTAAATCATAGAATGAATTATATTATTCTGATTGCTAAATAAAAAAAAGTGTTCCATCCTTTCACTATCGTAAAAACTTAAATTTAACTTGTTAAGTACTTAATAAATAATAATTTTTAAACAAGCAAATTCTGTTTTTCTCCAAAAATTACTTAATAAAAATATAGCTTCTCAAAAACTAATATGAGACAGAGATCAGAGATAAATAGAAGATGTTTTGCCACAATTCGGAGAAGTGGATGTAGTCTTAACACAGTATTATTAATAGTATAGAATAAATTGTATTATTCAGATTGCTAAATAAAGTGTTTAAAAAAACATAATATTATAGGTATTCAAAAAACATTATTTCTTTCCATTCGCTTTCAATTTATTATTGAAACTATTACCAACAATTATCATTGTTAATTTTAATTTGTGACTTTTACTTAAAATCAATTTTGAATTTTTCTATAATCAACAAATTTATTTTCAATAAATGAAACAATTGGAATCTGGGTTCAGATGTTAAAAACATCCATCCATAAATTAAGATATCCTATCCCTGAATATTAGCTTACTATTAGATTCAACAATGGCCATTATTTGTTTTATTGAGGGCTTTAGAAGTCAGAGATCATAGATTTCTGAGACAGCTATACTTGAATCTCAAAACATCAATGCCTGCATGAAAAGAATACTATTCAAGAGTCGTAAGTAGTAGGAGCATCCCTGTAACATAACGTAAACCCTAATAACGAGAACACTTAGTTCCGCGAGGAGTAAACTTCTATAAAATCCATTAGAGTACTTTGATTGTGATCCCAGCTGGGGGTAAAAAAGCACCAAAAAGTAACTGATCTAACTAACTCAAAAACCTTCACAAAGCACTAAAAAAGAGAAGAAGATACCTCTAACAGAAAGAGAAATCAAAAGCGATATGAAAGCAGTAGGCTATGCATTGACTCTGTGCAGACATTACAAAAGGAAATTCTGACAGAAACGACCAAATGACAAAGAGAGGAAATGAAGGAAGAAAGCGATGCTGACGCAGTCATTTCTCTCTTTTCTCACAATTACAGAAAACCCACTGGAAATGATAAATATCTAATAAGAGAAGCTAAAGAGGATAGATGTGGAGAAGCAAACGTCTACAATAACAAAGAAGGCCTAGACACAGGCAATAAATGTTTCGGTTTTAACAAAACTGAGAGAGCCATTATACATTGGCGACGAAAGGTTTTTCGTAGACTCTCTAGACCAGCAAAAAATAATCATAAGACTTTGTAGGGATTAAAATAAGTACGAGAGAGTTTAAAAGATACAGACAGTAACATAACTGCAATCAAGAAAACCAGGTAAGGAAAACTCTTGTTAGTAGTCAAAGAAGAAAAGCAATAAAGTAAGACAATCAAAGAGATTTTAAACTCTAAAATGAGTGGCTATAAAATTATGCTACAAACAGATGGCATAAAAGAAGTAAAGATCTTACACATAAAAGATCTGGATAAAGTGACGACGGAAATAAAGAACGTTGTCAAAGACACGTATCTAGGATTGTTTTTTAGTTGGGCGGAGGAAGGAGAGATTGAGTTTAAATTTTTACTATCTCACTATTATCTTTAGAACTCAAAATTCTCCTTTTGGGTAGACTTTTGGTAATTTTTTTACATTCGGATTTTTAATGCAATACAATTTTGGGAGCCGAAGGCGATTATTATTGCACAAACAAATATTTTTACAATATTTATGAAAAACAAATAAAAACTGTTATCTTTAACTCCTAATTTCTATTAAACATATTAAAATATACATTTTGAGGAGCGCAACCGAGAATTATTGTAAATTGCCTCTTTTATACTAAGACTTTTTTCAATATCAAGCTCGAAGAACCATCAATTTTTTAATACAATATTTATATTTAAAAAATTAGAAAGTTTTTCAAAATTTTATATTTTATGTTAGTAGGTAATTCCGTTCATTTGGTTATAAAAAACTACTTACATGTTTTTTATGTTGTGTGTACTTTTATATTTGTTTTTGTTGTCAATGTTTCAGAGCTTGTAATGGCCAATAAACCCTAAAACGTTGGCAGCAATATACAAAAATAAAAGTCTAAACAACTTAAAAAACTGTGGAACTATTTAAAATACTTGTAAATTTATGGGAGCCAGGAACAAGACCATTGCAAATTGTACTGTCTATACTTAGACATTTCTCTATATCTGGCGCGAAGGACTATACAATTTTTGAAGAACAACTAATATAAAAAAAATGTTTCTGCAGTATTTATAAAAAAGGTAAAATTAAAAGCATGCCAGAAGTTGTTCTTTTTATACTAACAATAAGTCGTTTCTCTACATCTGGCTTGAAAGCCCATAAAATGTTTAATACAATTTGCAGTTCTGCATTTTGCTAAAAAAAGAGTACAAACTGTAGTCTCCAGCTCCGAAATTTAACTAAAAACCGCAAAATATTGATTTTTGGGAGTGGAAACCAAAAATTATTGTAAATTGCTCTGTCTGTATTCAGACTTTTCTCAGTATCCGGTTTGAAAGATCATTCTTTATTATTCTAGAATTTTCCTTTGTTTTTTTTACAACATACTAGTTTTTTTTGTTATTAGGTCACCTTTTCTTCAAATTCTTCTAGAACCTACTTCTATTCTTTTTTTCTCTCACTAATCGTACTTCTATTGTTCTATTTTCTCTCTCATTTAATATTCTATTTACGTAGGTCTTATAATTTAAGCCTGGAAGAAACTTTTGCTTGTTTAGACGTACTTAAAATTTCACTTTGATGACCTAAAAAAAGGCAATTAATTAATCTTTGAAATCAACTAATCACAATTTGGTATTTCAGTTTTCCAAGACTTACTCGTTTCTCTTTGGTTAAAAAACTAGATAAAAGGACAAGTTGTGTCCTTTAAGTACAGTACAAATTCTCTAGTTCGGACAGATATCGGCCACAGGATGTCCGGATGAAAGAGTTTTTCGGATTAGCGAATATTTTTAAATCAAATTTATAACTTAAAATTAAGATGCATATATTGTTATCAAGATACAAAAATTTATTCAGAAACTAACATAAGCATATTTTTCAAGTTCTCTTAAAGAATTCATTAATTTTTTTGTGTAACCTTTTGCAAATATTTTTTCTGAGCGTTTTTTTATTCTTTCCGTCAACAGTATATCTGGTAAGGGTAGCTGATTTTCTTCGGCCCATTTTATACATACTAAAAATGCTTCAATCGCGTGACAGTGTTTTATCTAAGAAGCTTCCCCATTCTCACTCTCTTCATCATCATGTTCGTCTTCTTTTTCCTGTTGTTGTTTTCTTTCTATAGCTTCAGAAAGATTATTTTGTTCATCAGTTGCTTCAGCATTGAAGTCTTCGTTTTCACCAGTTGCCCAAATTCTAATTTCTTCGTCTGTCATTTGAGTAGTTGGAACTATGAGGAGAAGTGATTTTTTAATTTGCTTTAAATCTTTGTCAATATTAGCTCTAAGCCTTTTTCTTAGTTTCTCAAATGGAAAAGATTCTTTCTCATCGTCATCATCATCCCTTGATGGCCATAAGGCAGACCAACAGCTCTGGATGTTCTTTTCTGTTATTGATTGCCATGCTTGATCCAAAAATATAACAGCGTCTTTTGGATTGAATTTCTTTAATATCTTTACTATATCATCATCATTTTGATCAATTATGAAGTTTAATATTTTTTTTCTATAAACGACTTTAATGTTTTGCTTAAGTTCTGATTCATGGGCTGCAATATAGCCGTGCAGTTAGGTGGCAAAAATAAAACTCTAAAATTTTGATCAAAATTAATTTTTGATTCAATAGAATCGAACATTATCTTTTGTGGCTTGTTAAATTTTTTTAAAAACTTCTTTACTTTGGGAATAAAACTATTTTTAAACCACTTCTTAAACAGCTCCTGTGTCATCCAGACTTTTGTTGATGCCTCATACAACAGGCGCAAGTGTACATTTCGGAAAGATCGTGGATTTTTAGCTTTCTCAAAGACCAAGCCTTCATTCCAGCCGCATTACAACATAGCATAAATGTTATTCTATCTTTTGATACTTTTCTCCCAAGCACAGACTTCTCTTTGTCATCTACCCAAGTTGTTGATGGTAAAACCCTCCAGAAGGCAGCGGCGGATTCGTCAGCATTATAAACTTGATGCCTATCCAATTCTATTTCATTGACAATTTCCAAAAACTTTTTCTAAAACGGTTTCACTGCCTCGAGGTCGCTTGTAACTTTTTCACCACATATTTTTAAAGGACGAATGCCATGCCGGAATTGGAATTTGTTTAGCCCCCCAGAGCTTGCAAGAAAGTCGTTTTTTCCAGTTATTTGCTCATAAAAATATCTTGTCTTTGTCCTCAAAATTTAGGATGAGACTGGTACATATTTGCTACGTTGTTTTAAGAGCAACATATACAGGGCATCCTCCATTTCAGGGTGCTCTGCTTTACGCATCACCCGTTTTTTACCTTACATAAAATTTGAGTACTTTACGATTAACTTATAAATAAAAAATAAATCTTACCAACTTCATGAAACGACCTAGACACAGTGTCTTATTTTATTTTTATATTCCCTACTGTGGACTTAAGAACACAAAACTTGTCACTCACTTGTCTAATGCTTGATTCTTCATCAAGAGCCTCTAATATCTTGCAATGAAAGCAAGAAAATACTGAGTTCATTCGGAAGTCACCAGTTGTTTCAATTTGCAGAATAAGAAGTTCCGAGAATTCTTTGAGACGATACATAAAAAAGATTTTTTCGAATTACCAAATAAAACACCTGTGTACGAAACGATATTGCAAATTTTGTCCGAACTATAGAGGCAAAAAATTTAAAGTGCCCGAAACGTGAGAGCCTACGTACTATTGGAGTGTCCGATCTAGAATGTGTCCGAATTATAGAAGTTGTACTGTATATATTAAAGATTAAAGGCCAGTTTATAAATTTAACGGACTATCCTTTGAAATAAAAGACGGTTGGCAACCCTATTAGAGGTAATTCTAGAAGTATACATGCAGAGGGATCTGGAAGTGACATCACTGCGCAAGGCGTATAGTGAAAAAATGGTTGCTACAGTCAAAGCATTCAATGAGGTAGTAGATGCTATTTTTAGTAAAAAAAATGAAGTTTGGTTTGCAGAAATATATTGCCTAGTATGCAACTTGAAAAGTCATAGAAAAAAGTGCAGGTTTGTGAGAGTAGTTGGGATCTGTTAGTGTAGAAAAATAATTTAAAAAAATGTTTAAAAGTGTTGCTGTATCATTCTTCTTTAATATTTACATTACCAGGTTTACACCTAAAGGTAAGTTGAAATAAAAAATAAAATCATAAGATAGAACTAAACATTTTATTAACTCAAACGAAATCAAAAATTACAAAATTAGAACGCTTACAATATAAATATAATTTTAGTATGGATAAAAGTCTGGATTTTTCCTAAGAATGACGAAACCTTCCATAATCGGAGTAAGAGCAATGTATTCCTCCGTCGCTAATTCAGCCCTTTCCCCATAGGCTAATAATACAGGAGTTGTATGAGTCTGAAATCCTGTGATAGTTTTCGGTTTGCCAGCTTGTCCAACTACATCAACCGCCTAAAAAGTACTCCTAAAATAACCGCAAAACTTCTTAATTTCCCAATACTTACAAGACCAACTCGTACAGGCACCGGAAGTGGATTTAGATCCTCATCAAAGGTGACCAACATTCGTGGTTGCATCGCTGCAGCTAAAGTATACAACAAATAGTGAGATTTTCCCAAAATAATGTTTTTCACGTCTAAGAATCCCACAAGTGTTGCCATTAATCCTGCTACAGCAACGGGACTCATCAATTGGCGGTCACTGTGATAAGGACTTAACGTCAAAGTGCCCTTTCCTAAATGGGTCAGTCCTTGTGCAATTCTCACCATGAATAGATTATTTGGGTCCTTAGCATGGAATTGAGCTAACTGGCGAAGCATCGCCGCTAAGCGGGCATTATTTGTACCAGCGCCCACTAAACCCATTGCGAAAATTGCGTTATGGGCTACTTCTGCATCACTGTCATGCGAAAATTTGCTTAAAGTATCTAAGATACTGAGTTTGGGGTTTGAGACTGAGATCAAACCCAGTGCTAGAGGTACTGCTCTACGAATAACAGGTTCGCAGTAACGTAGTAAATGGCCAAAAGTACGGAATGCCATATCACTTCCTATATCTTCACCCATGCTGATTAAAGCGATTCCTAATACTGCTACAGCTTGTCTTGCAGACAGGTCTTTCTCTTTATCATCTTTTTCCTTTTTATCTTTTTTGTCGTTTCTGCTTTCATCTTTCTCAGCAGATTCATAATGTTCGGAACAAATATGGAGTAGGTGCTGCACTTTAAGCACATTACCAGTACCAGCGTAGGCACAAATATCGACCATAGTAACCGCCATAGATTTGAAAGGTTCAGGGATCACCTCCAAGGCTGCTATAATCGTTTCAATACCTTCCTGTTTACCCAAATGACATAAACCTAATCCTAGGGGTAAAAATCTAGCGTAGGTATCTTTCAAATCCGCCTCGGATTTTTCCATCAAAGTTTGCATAATGGCAGTTGTAATTTGGGAATTGCCTGAACCTACAGCGATCATACCACATGCCAAGGCCGCCATTCCAATAACTTCCATATTCGATTTAGAGTCAGAAAAGACTGGAGTGAGAAGGCTTAAAACTGCCTCTCTGTTTGAACCCACATATGCTAAACCCAGACCTACTATGGCTCCAATTCGCATTGTATTAGTGTTATGAAGAACATAGTCAGAAAGTAAAGCTAAAGCAGGATCGCATTCATTACGGACTCCACAATTGACAATACCGCAAGCTAGGAGAGCTCCGGATTTAATATGGTCCTCAGAAGAGTAAAGGTATTTATCAATAGGGGTCAAACCACCATCAACATCCCACAATAGCACCAAACCAAGCGATGCAGTAGCACTCAACATTCCGTGTTCTTTATTCTTGTACAACCACTTATTACCATCTTCCATCAAAAGTTTATCTTGACCGAATGCAGCATTTACAAAACCATTGACAAAACTAGCCGCCAGATTTTGCCGAGCAGAGTCCACTTGGTTCGAACCAAACTGAGGCCTGGTGTTTTCCAAATGTGACTTATACACATCCTCTGGTGTTTTAGGTTCCATAATATCTAACTCCCTGGCCAAATTTAAGAAGTGGTTGTTCAAATGACAGTTGGCCATAATTTCAATCAAATCTTCATACTCGGGAGTAGTTTCCGGAATTTCAATATAAATCTGTTGCCGACCTAACATAAAAGCTAATTGTTTCTGAACAGTAGAGTCAGGACATGACGTAAAAATTTCTTCAATTAAATTATGATCATTGAGTTGCATTGCAAGCCTTAAGGCTTGAGGATACTGATCAAAATTCCGGAAGAGTAGCAACGCAGTTTGCAAAAGTGTTGTATTCTCAGGATCAGCAACGTAAGGCACGCAACTGATCAAGTATAAACACACCCTAGGATAAGTATTCTCATCTACGTAGACTTCCAGTAAGTCCAACCTCTCGATCTCCATCAATAAATCGCAAGCTTCAGCTTCAGCATTATGTGACATATTATACGGAACAATTTGTTTCGCTAATTCAATAAGAACATCCTTCACATCTTTGTCTTCAGACACATCAGTCTCAGCCCACTCTGCTGCTATTTCTCCTGCGAGATGTCGCACATATTCGTGTCCCCATTCTCCAATACCGTCCAATTTTGACAAAAGCCGGTATTTAAGACATTCTCGGCCTTCACCCATTGTCATAGCTAAGACTGAAATTACGTCAGCACAAACGCTTTTTACGTTAGGGTCCTGGATTTTATCATAGACGTTTTTCATGGTACCATAATGAGGTTTCATAAATTTTAAGGGCTTGGGGACTGAAGTCATGGAAGTTGTGGAGGCTCGGATGTGATTGCCGAGGGCCTGCAGGGCTGGCAAGAAAAGGTTTTCATCGTTTTCCTAAAAATAAATATATACATTATATGAGGTGATTAAATTGAGCAACGCCTGAAGATCCCGGCCACATTTCTAAGCAAAAAAATATTGTTTTGTCATTTCCAAAATGTATGTTCAAAAATTTTCGTTATCAAGATGCCTTTGTTTTAAGGACCGTTATTAATTGTTATTTATTTAAAATCATAATTGTCACTACACCACAAAAAGTACAGTAGATCGACACGAAGAAAGAAATGACCAAATGTACCTTTGGTACTATAAAAAATAAATACTAACAGAAAAACAAGGAAAGAGAAACATATCAAAGTTAAAAGCAGGAGAAGATAATCTAAAAATTAAATCAGTAAAAGAAACATTGGAAGAGAAAAAGATAATAGTAATTGTAGGTGAAAAACAGGTAAAGCAAATTTAGAAAATAAGGTTCTATTAATAAACAAAGTAGACCAAAGCAAACCATAAAAAATATTAAAAAAAAAGAAAATAAACAAAAGAAGACACATAAGACAAGAAGAAAGTGTTGAATAACTGAAAGATTAAATAGAAAAGCCTAATTTGACGCTAATGATATTTGTATAACAAAATTAACAGAAGTGTCAGTGTTTATTAAAAAATTTATCCAAACCAACCTTTACATGACCAAAGACAAATTATTATCGAAAGTTTTGAGACACTTGTCCCACAGAAAAGTCTCCAGATGAAATTTCTCTGCAAACAATTATTGCATTAGTAAAAAATCCAAAATAGGTCGATTTTGTTTGCTAGGGGCACGTTTAATAAGAGTAATTTTAAAATTCAGGTACCATCCACATCTTGAGGAAACCCTTACAAAAAATTAAATAGCAAGTTGGATCAAATTGCATATCACTGAAAAATTAATTAGAATTTGTTTTTAACGGTATCTTACTTTTGAAATACAGAGTAGTTTTAGAGTTATTGCAGATTGAAGTGTCCATATATTTATTATATAAGTATAACTCAAATATAATGTAATAAAGAATAAAATTCGATAAAAGCATTCTTTTTTCTTGAAGTAGAGTCTTTTAATGTAAAAAATTAAAGAATTAATTTAAAGCGCTTTCGAGAGTTATGTCTCATCATCAATATATAAATAATAATGTAAAAAGTTAGAAAATATTAAAAGAAACTTACCAAACTTTTATTAGTAATAAATTTCAACAAACAAATAAAAATGTATACAAAAAAAATACGATAAAACGTTATTTTTAGTAAAAAAATATATTGATCTATCTGGAACAACAAATAAACAAATAAATGGTATTTGGAAAATTGACAAATGAAAAATATATTTTAGCCGCCTAAACATCTCTTTTATCGTTTAGGCACTAATGATGAGAAATAAATCTCGAAAGCGCTCTGCAACTTTCATGTGAGAATTTATCTGATTAAACTTTTAGGTTTAACTTGGAAAATTACAAAACTAATTACACAAAAAAATACTGTCAGAGGATTAAAATCTAAATATTTGAATTTAAAAAAAATAACAAAAACGTTACTCTAATAACATATTTGAAAAATATATTGAAAGTTTTTAATTTACGCAGAGCTAGTTTTATTTTAAAAACACTGAGCAAACAGTTAAAGCAACACAAATAATTTATAGGTAAAAGTTGTAGAAAACTAAATTTTGTATAATAAATTCCTCGAAGCAAAATTCACAAATGTGTTTGTAAAATATTGTAGTTAAAATATATTTTTGTAGTCATGTAGTTTGATTTTAATTTAAATAGTTGCGACACCACATGAATAAATAAGATTTTGATGTAGAAGATAACTAAAAATTAAAACAGCTACTTATACGATGTTATAAAAATATACACTGCCGAGCATAAAATTAGGTTCACTTGTAAAATTCTTTAAATATTGTACAATATTTGCAGTAGGATAGTTTTTTAACTTAAGATTGTTCTTCTTAGAAAGATAAAAGAATTTAAAACAATAAACATTATAAATCAATGTGTATTTTACAGAAAAAATCCGCTTCGTGTCTGAAATACATTATCCGTAAATTTTTTGTTTCTCTGTTTAGTCTCTCTTTATTATAAATTCTTTAATTAAATTCATTGTGTTTTCATTTGTTATTAAATAAAATGTCCATAAATCCTGTTGTGGCGGCTATAGAAGATCTTCACAGCCAGCGTGAAACCGCAAGGGCCTATAGTGCAAGTCGTTCCTGAGTGCAAAGAGTGTTAGATCGGTTTTAAGAGACTCGTCTGCTTACTCGTAGACTAGGATCCGAAAGAAGAAGGGCTACAACAGCTAGAGATGACCGCTTTTTTGTTTCTACTGTTTTGGAAAACTGAACGGTTACGGCAGTTTCCCTTCGAACTAGCTTACAAGAAGTAAGAAATGTAAACGTAAACGAGTGAACCATAAGAAAAAAACCTTTGTGCTGCGGAATTGTTTTCTAGAACTACAGCTACAGGCCCTCCGCTTTCTCGTGAACACTGAGTTGGGAAATTGAATTTCGCACAAAAACATTTGGAATGAACAGTAGAAGATTGGAGTCCCATGTTGTTTTCTGACGAATCTCAATTTTGTCTCAGGATCAGACAGACGCGTGAGAGTATGGCGACGACCGAGTGAGAGGTATGCGCAACCTTGTATAGCTGAACGACTTCCTTTTTGTAGAGGCTCACTTATGGTATGGAAACGAATTTCTTTCTAGGCCCGTACAGAGTTAGTCTTCATTCAAAATGGGACTCTGGCTGCGCACAGCTACATTACCGAGATTCTAGAAAACCATGTTGTACCGTTCATGGTTGTTCTTGAAGAGATCGCTACCTTCATGCATAATAATGCACGGCCCCACACTGCTCGTTTGGTTATAACTTTCGTAAACAAGGTTCGAATTACAAGATTTGACTGGCTTGTTCGAAGTCTGGATTAGAATCCTGTCAAGCATGTTTGGGATAAGATTAAGGGACGTTTACGGAGACATGTACCCGCTCCCAAGAATTCTAGAGAGATTCGAGAAATGTTAGTACAGGAATGGAATAATCTTCCACAGGATGTATTCCAAAACTTGATTCGAAGCATGCCTCGTCGTCTACAAGCTATTGTCTCTACCAGAAGAGAAAATACTCGCTACTGAAGTGTTCGAAAGCACTATTATTTAGTATAAATAAATTTAAAATTTTGTACTAAAGTTTCATTATTTTGAAAAATTTTTTACAGCAACAACAAGCATTTCTATTTATTCGAGCAATCAGTGTAAAATAACCAAATAGAGTTGATAATTTATGTTACAGTTAAAAAAACATTAAGGAACAAAAAATTATTATTTAAATAGAAATATTGAGGTGACCCTAATTTTATGTTCGGCAGTGTATATATGTATAATCTAGTAAACGCTTAATAGAATAAGAGAAGATTCAACTCTTTCTAATTTTTAAGTGTCTAGAGTTGAACTATTAAACATAAAGCTTCACCCAACAGGTGGATAGTATTCATATTTCAAACCTACCCTTGTTATAACACCCCTAGTAAAAAAATCTACCTCTTCATAAATTTTTCATAAAAACACTTACTGAGGTATTCCACCTGGGGACTTTTCTGTGGGACACTTGTATATTACATAAATAAAGTGTATCATTATTCCAGAACGGTATCCTCTTTTTTCAAAGACCAAGCCCAATAAATTATTTTTATAATAAAATGTATTTGGTGTTGGTAAATAAAATTTTGTTCTATTGAACAATTTATTTGTATGAAATTACTACCACAGGGTGCTAATTAGAATAATAAAACTGTAAATTTTAGACGACCATAACTACCTTTTTTAATGCAATACTCAGAGTGTTTAGTAAATAAACGGCAATATTTGAGATATAAATTGGCAAAAATCCAAAAAATGTGATTCTAAAAAGTTTGCGTTTCGAAAATAGTCTTCTGAAGAACGGCGATGGTTTAAAAGTGACCAATAGAAAATCGTTCCTAAATGAATCGTAATTTAATGAATCAAGTTGTCGATTTAAAAAAAATATTAGAAAATTTGTCACAAATGTGACATTAATCTGACAATAACTCATTAGCGTTTCGTTAAGTTTGTGATACAAAAATGGTTCACCGCTTCACATTTGAGGAATACGCAGACATGCATTTGGTATACGGGGGAAAAAGGGGTAACAGTATAGCAGAAAGAAAACGTTAGCAGCAGTTATTTTCCAACCGAAAAATCTCACATAAAAGCCTTTTTGAAAGAAGTGACCGGCAATTACGGAAAACAGGAAATATTACCTCCCATAATTTGGACAGAGGTAGACCTCGCAATAATGATTTTTTTAAAGAAGTGAACAAATTTTGAAACTAATTGAAGAAAATGCAAACAAGAATTTAAGACAATTGTTTTTACTTTTCTGAGGCAATTGAACAAAATCACTCTACTCCAAAAATTTTCCTTCTAGATTGCATAAACAACATCTCGGCAGCTTGGGATCTTGATGTTACAAGAAGTACAATTGAAAAGTGCTTTAGATATGCTGGTTTTGGTTTTGCTGTCATTATCCCAACTAAAAACACAGACTTCAAATGACGAGCCGACAATTGCACAAGATCAATTTTAGACGATACTGCGACATCTTAACGCTGATCCTAGTGAAATCACTCTGAACGATTACATACATGGAAATTGACAACAATATTGTAACTTTCGAATTTCCAACAGACACTGAAATTTTAGAATCTGTAAGTAATCGAGAAGAATCGGAGGGAAATGAAGAAGGTAATCTCAACGACGTGGAACTCGCCAAGCCAACAAGACTCGAAGTGCTTTGGAAGTGTTGAGAATTTATTTTTTGACTCAGGAAGACTTACCGGATGACTTCTTCAAGAACCTTGCCGAAGTTGAAAGATATTTAACAAAACCAAATTATAATATTAAGCAAACTCTTGTAACTCATTTTTTCAAATAAAGTTTAAAAGAAATTTACAATCTACATTGTATATTTTAAATAGGCATGTATCTAGAAAAAATATACTTTTTTATTTAATTTTCTGTAAGTCGAAACCTCCACAAGTCAAACAAATATGCTTGGGAGATGATGGTTCGACATATAGAGGTTCCACTGTAATAAGTTGCATCCAAGTAGTTCAAGCAATTGGTGGTAAAACAACTAAAGTAGATGCACATTCATAGCGTCCAGTTGTCAATTTCTTAGGTTGGCAGCTATGCCAATTTTTTTAGTGCATTGGTTGGCAGTACTAATTCGCTGTCAGAAGTGTCAGATTTGTTTTCATGGCACAAGCACTGTAAAAATGATTTAAAATTTAATTTAATATCAAAAATTTATCAAAAATAAATCGTAAGAGATCTGAGAACAAGCGAACAAAGCTAACTATTGCTACAATCTATTACAATTGACACCAACACCATGTGGTTAGTTTATATTTCATGTTTCTCGCTTTTTAAATGCTTTTCGTACCTCACTGAATTAGTTTAGTTTTATCTACAATGCAAAAATTTCATTTAGACAACTAAATTTACATTAAATTAATTTTACCAAAAAAACTGCTCATGACGGTTAGTACATTTTTCATGTATTTACAGATGCCACAATAATATATTCTAGAGAACTTTTCTTGTGAAACAATTAGGAATCAAATTTTACCGTCCCATTATCAATTGAACGTTTTCAGTGTAAAACAATCTTCATCTAACTAAATAGGTACTTGAATTCATTGAAATCAGTGAAATCACTGTCCACATTGTGTTATGTTATGAAGTCTTATTACCCACTCGAAAATCTATCAATTCTAAAATAAAACTGTAAAACAAGCAACAGGTTCATGACAATATGATTTACCTACAAAATAACGTAATAAAGTCAGCGGACACTAATGTGGCTAAAATCACAAATTTAGGAACTCTAAAACACCCACTTTTGCCGCACTCAAAGGAGGTACATACAGTTAGCTGCATGCAGCCCCTTACACAAATTTGAAGTAATAATTCTTTATTAAATTAAACGACAACTAAAGTATCAACAGGGACACATCGTTTCTGAACAAGTTTTATAACTTCACAAATTTAATTTAGGTGTTTAACAAGTAAAAACTAACAAATTTTTAAAAGCGTCAGAGATTCTAACCCAATTTTGTACAGCTGTCAATTTTGACAAATTTCCCACTAAAAACAATCGAGCTTCGTTTAAAGAACGACTTACACTGACCGATTATTGTAAACTTACACTAGGAAGTGGACGCAATGAAAGTGCGCCGACTTTAGATATTTTTCAAAATAATTAACAGAAATTTCGTCAGATTATGTAAATATAATAAATTTAATAAAAATGTGTAGCAAAAACCCAGAGTACAACCCCAATTTTTTAAAATAACAAAAAAAATTGAATTTTATTACCTGCAAAGACTCCACACACAGGTTTAACTCCTCTTGCAGTTGTTTATCCTCTTCAGACTATAAAAAAATAAAAATAATTAACTGTTTCTTTTCATTTATGGAAACGAAAAACGTAAATCATTCCCGACATAACCTCACTTTTCCGCAACAACAAAAAGCCACAATATCTTTGATTTTACAATAAAACTTATGCAACAAATGACAACAAATCAAACACTAAGCAATTATTAGCTAATTACCAATTCGTTTTTGTCCTCTTCTGCCGGTTTTTCCTCTTTTTTAGGTTTCTCCTCTTTGGTGTCTCCCATTTTGAATGCACTTACAACTAAATATAAAAAAATATACGTATAACGCACTAAACTGGAACTAGATATTGATTTACAAACTGTTATTAAACCGCACTTTGTTTATTTTTCCAAATAACAATATAGAGTCTTGAGATGACTTCGGTCAACGATCAACGTAGAATGCCAGTCATGATTTTTTTGGTCACGTGACTAACAACAGAGATACATTGGCAGTTGTTACAGGTTACTGTAACCACAGCCATCCTGTAACTATAGGTACGGTCGCGACATCTCTGGCAATGGAGTCAGAAGTTATGCTCTCAAAAACCTGATTTACACCGGAGAGTTAAAATAGCAGTTAAGGTAACTTTATAATATTTAAAAAAAAATGTCAAAAAAATATTTAATCAGCAATACCCGTAAGGCACAAGCTATAAGCTATAACTTTTTTGAGTTTTTGTAAATTTGTTTATGGTTATGATATTTGTTGTAATATTTAAAAAAATATTGAAATATTTCACTAAAAAGTGTGGAAAACACAGTTCAGCGTTTACCAAACAAACAACAATAAAAATAATTTTGGAATACTTCAAATTTATTTAAAAAACACAAAAACTTAAATATTGGCTATTAAAAAAAATGCATTAGTTTAAAAAAAACGTAAATATTAAAATATTCGGCTAAGAAGTGTGGAAAACACAGTTTAGCGTTCACCAAACAAAAAACAATAAAATATAATTTTGAAATAATGCAAATTTAATAAAAATTGCAAAATACTTTAATCTTGGCTTTTAAAAATAATTTGACCCAGTTTTAATTGTCATAAATATGTCTAAAATACGACTCTCATATAACGATCTTATCGGTAATTTGTAATTACCGATTTTTGTTAAGAGAGGGAGGCTTTTAATTAAAATTTGCATGAAAAAGAGGGCTTGTATAGGTACATTTGTACATATCAAGCGGTCTTGAGACTAAAGGCTGTTAGTACCAATAGTACACTTTGAATTTTTTTTTATGTTTTTTACGCAAATATACAGCGCAGCAGCAATTATAAAGCTGCCGTAATAACTGTAATAATACGTCCTATAGCAACAAGTGTATAAATATATAAGAACGTGTTTTTAGAGTTTCTAGTTACTTACACATAACATATTTAAGTAAGATAACAGCCCTTAATTGCAGCTTTAGATCTTCGGTTAGCAACTTCAACTTTTCTTTGCAGGTTTAGATTTTGTAACATTTTGGTTGTTGTACTATATTTTCTAGCACTATTACGACAGGTTTAAGTATCTTAATAACTCTAAAAGTCCGCATATTATTTTATCATAAGCAATAACTCTAATATTTTTTTTTTATTTGGTAGGTTTAGGTACTGATATATCACTCAAAAATTTTAAAATCTTTTGTTGTTGTACATAATATTTCTTACTACTATTTTTGCCACATATTTCTTTCTATGATAAGTTTAGGTGCTTTAATTACTCCTAGTAAATCCATATACTTAGATACTGTACTAACTTACCTCATTATTTATCCACAAGCCACACTATAGCGAGATTTGTAGCGAATGAAGATTTTTGATGAGAAATAAATAACAAAAGTTTGCATTAAGTGTATGCTGTGTATGTATTTACATAAATATAAAATAAATATAATAACTTCTTAACACATGTGAAAATAATAAAAATCCATAATTTTTTAATATATTTACGTGTTGTTTGTAATAATTAATAACAATAAATACAACTAAAAAGCGATGGTTTAGGTGCTAATAACTAAACAAAATTAATTATTAATAAACTAAATTATTTAAAAATATAAAAAAGTGAAAAAAATGTAAACAAATAGCAAAAGTGTTAATCTGTAACTAGTGCCAAGGCATAAATACTAAAGTTACAATAATGAAAAAAATTAAAAAAGCGTGGATAAAGACAAAAAATAAGCTAAACAAAAAGATAGAATAAGCAAGTTTTTTTAAAACATTTTTTTAATCGAAAATAAAATCGCTAAATTTGTAATTTAGTTATTATTTTTTGTATTTTCAAATAATTTTTTAAATACTTACTTGTTACTTTATTTTTAATTTTTTTTAACTAAATTATTTTTATTATTGTCAATGCTTTTATTCTATAGTTTCACTTTTTGTTGCAAGTAAACTAAATAAAAAATCGATTTTTTTTCAGTTTTTTTATGTAAAATGTTACTTTTTCAAAAGCTGAGAGAAGTATCGGTCGTCATCTTTGATACGACTGCTGAGTCCGCTTTATACATTTACCACGTATAAGTATTGTATTTATTATATATTGTTGCAGTATTTTTGTTATTTAAAAACAGTTTTTTGCATATTGTTATTTGTTATTTTGTTTATAAATAGGTTATTATGAGTAAGAGTTGTGTTAAATGGAAACATTTCGAATTGTTTATTTTGAATTCTATTTAAAGTCGACGTTTCGGATCATTTAATCTTTAATCATAGCGTAAATTATAAATTGAGAGTTGTAGGTATTAGAAACCAAGCAAAAATTTAACAAATTACACAGCAGTACGTCAAGCCACCACGTGAAAAATTTTACTACTTTTTTTTTAATTATTAAAAACTTTTTTCTTCCCAGAGTTTTAAAGTTTTAGCTTCTGTGAGATCACTGATAACGATACTGTTATAAAAAATCTAAAAAGCTAAAATCTAAATAGCTTTAATACAACACATAAAAAAATGCCAAGATTGCAAAATTAGACAAAAAAGGCACACATAATAAAATCTATTACTAGAAGTTTTTAATTTTTTTTTTAATTTGAAGGTGTTTAAAGCTAATAAATCAGAAGCTAAATCATCAGCTATAATAATAATAATATTTATTCCAACAGACTACAGGCCATAGTGGTAATATAATAAATCAGCATAAAAGCTTTTACATAAAACAAAAACTTACAGACAAAATACTTAACTAAATAAAGAAAAAAGATGGGTAAAAAGCTTAGATTAATACGCAACTGGCACAATTAAATTTATCTAGAATTTTGGCTTTTGTGAACTGCTGTTAAAATTATCAGAAAATATATCAAAATTTTTATCAAATGTACAATTGTTGTAGCACCTAAGACATGTCAGGAGAGAGCAGTTGAGATGATGGAAGATATTAGAAATTTTGTAAATAAAACTGGAAAGATGACGATTTTGGATTCGTGGCACAGGAAAGTTAATATGGCTTAATAACTCTAGACTACAAATCTTACCGTTAATAATTTTTTGCAAAAATATAAGGCTCGCTACATATCCTCTACTTTCTAAAAAATTTACATTTACAACAGAGAGGAGTTGACTATTATCAACTATAAAATTTTACTTTATGCTCTCTAGATTTTCAAAATATCAAAAATTATATAATATGAAATTTAAGAATATCCAAAATATGTTTAGCATACGACAATGTTGTGTCTAAAGTGACGCCTAAATCACGAATAGAAGTACAATTTTCTAAAGCAAAACCCTTGATGTTGTAGTTATTCGCTTCTTTTCTTGTAAACGTAATGATTTTATATTTTTGTTTATTAAGCTCTAATTTATTGTCAGTGCACCATGTAGCTAAATTATCTAAACTGTCGTGCAAAGATAAACAATTATCTATAGACTTGACAACAACAGCAATTTTTAAGTCATTGGCATAAATTCATAAATTACAAGCAAGAGTATTGACAACGACATTAAAAATTCTGATAAAAAAAGAGTGGACCTAGGTTTGACCCTTGAGTCAAACTCCTCTATAAACTGGAAAACAGGTTGACTTGACACCGCCATGCTCAACATATTGTTTTCTATCAGATAACATATTTTTTACAGCACTTAGAAAAGCAAGACATAGGCCCAAAGCTCATATTGTCTAGTTTTGTTAATAATAGACGATGATCTACTCTATCAAACGTTTTGGAAAAATCTGTATATATAGCGTTCACTTGATATTGACATTCTAATGCTGAAGAAACAAAATGATTAAATTCACAAAGGTTTGAAAGAGCAGATTTGCATTTATAAGCTATATAAAATATAAGGTGTAATATAACAAAGATATTTGAAAAAAGGCAGTTTTGTGAGCTGACATCTGAAAATGTTTGTCTACGAACCGTAAATGTCTAAATACTTTATAAAAGAAAAATAAAAAAGATAAAATTCTGTTTTAAATTTTTTGCAAATTTTAATGGTATTTTTTAAATTTTATATCTAACTTATAGTTTTTGTTAAAAATAGGAAATTTTTTAAGGCCAACGTTTCGGATCATTTATTGATTCTTTTTCAAGGCTTATAATAAATGTAAAATTTGTTTTAAACTAGTGGCCGAGACCAGTGGCCGAGACAAGTTGGTACCATGCCAAACAAATTTAAAATTTATTATAAGCCTTGAAAAAGAATCAATAAATGATTCGAAACGTTGGCCTTAAAAAATAGTTTTTTTTTCTGCCTTGTCCACTTCCCCGTAACAACAAATTTCGAATGTAAAAAGAATGGACGTAATTCACCAAAATACTTATCTTTAACGTTGTTTTATTATATAATTTTGTGAATTTTTGTTAAATAATTTGAAAAAAGTTGATCATAATTAAATATTTAATTCACATCCTGTAATCCGGTCTATATGGTTTCCAAAATATAATTTTTATAATGTAGAGCTTTGTCGCGTCGCACTATCACTTTAACGTGTGTTAAGCTAGAGATAACGTCACGCAGTTCAAATCTGCAGAGATAACGCAAAAACGAACCAATTTGCCTTCCTGTGACGATTAAACTCACGACCCCTGGTTTACAAAACCACTGTGCTCTACCACCACTGAGCTAAAGAGGCTACTTGAAGTATGGGAATGGAAAGAATATGAAAAAATTGAGCGTATATAAGAAAAATATATAAAATAGTTGTTAAGGTTAACTAAACAAACGTCAGGATACATAGTAAGAGAAGAAAGTAAGAGAGAAAAGTTGAGAGTGGAAAGAGGAAAAAAAGCGGTGAGATTCGAGAAAAATCTAAGAATGCGACATGAATGCAGAATACTGGAACAGTGCTGGGCTGAAATTAAAAGAGAAAATGGTAATGTTAGGTGGATAGAACGAGGTGACTACTATAAGAAAAAAAGATATGCGTGTGCAGAAATTGAAAGAATGAGAGAAGAAGAAGAAAAATGGAAGAAAATCTAAAAAAAAGATGCTGACATGGATAGACAGGAAAGAATTGTGAGTATAAAAGAATCAAGATACAATTTAAAATATACTCTGATTGTTACCACCGAACTGCCGAAATATCGATTTAAAATGAAAAGTAAAAACAAAAAAATGGTTGCAAGATACAGATGTGGGAATAAAGAAAGGGAAAATGAATTTTGGAGAGAAGATTGGTAAAGAATGTGTAGCTTATGTAGAGAAGAAAGGAAAACGATAGAGCATTGTTTGTCAGAGTGTGTAGAATTAAGAATGTGCGAGTATGGAAGCATAAAAGTTCTAAACGAAAATGGAGAAGGGAAAGAATAGATGAAAGAAGTTACGTGTGCTAGAAGAAGATTGAAGAAGAATTATTATTATTATTTAGATTAAGAAGATTGAATAAAAATAGTATATAAACTTTCAAATAAGTAGGACTGTAAAGCTAATTAGGCAATAAAGACATTAAAACACACAAAAACGAAACAGTCTCCAGTTTTTTTGTGAAATACTTTTAATGGCTTCTTTAGTTAAAATTGTTTAAATAAGTAGGTAGTAAAGCCTGAAAAACATTTTAGTTGTGATCAAATTTCGTAAATAATAATTGGTTTTTGGGACCGGAAACCTGCTTTAATGCGAATAACACAAAAATTTTATTAGATCATAAGTCAAAATTTTATTACTACAAATTTTTGAGCATGTACGAATGTAATGTCATAAAATTTTTTAATGATCATTAAATACGAAACGTGCATGTATTTTTTCTGAGAAATAACATTTATTTTTTGGTGATATTACATTACTTAATTTTTTTGTGTTATTAAATAAGTTTTAAACAAAAATTTTTTTATTAAACAAATTCTTAATTTTTTGTGTGTGAAGTGGGCTTAAAAATTAAAAATTTTGAATTTGGCGCCATTGGTTGTGATTCGTCCATTTTCGTTGAGCGCCCGAAGCGAGGAAAATATCGATGGTAACTGTGATGGTAGATGTATGTAGAAAAATAAATAAGTCGTTTTTGGCTGAGTTTTCTGAAAATAGTCGGTTTTTGTGTGAAAAACCTGTTTAAAGATGTGGTTGGATATAAAAGCGAGTTAATTTAGGCGTTGGCAATAATTTTTTAATTAAAAAAAGATGCAGAAATCAGTGTTTCCTATGGTACACTTTTGGTTGAAAATTTTAATGGAGTAAGTTAAATAATAAAGCATTTCGTCAAAAATTTCCAGTCCCCAACAGGATTTAAGATGCGTTCGAGTTAGTTCTTGTTTAAATTTTAATGAGCGTTGGGGTTGTTAGTAATGTTAATTAATTAAAGTGAGTGGTGTTGGTGTAGAGCACGGAGGACGGGGCTCCTCCTAAACCAGTGATATGGTCACGATGAACTCCGACAAGGCTGCCACCAAGCGCAAGCCGGAGCCTAACAATGGGGGCTGTACCGGAACTAGCACAAACGAAGACGCTGTCCAAGCACAAACCCCTTCAATCGCTGAGGAGTCCCCTAACCACCTCTTGTACAAAAAGGTAATCCCACACTGCACACAACAGCCCCACAATATCTCTTTCCAGATGGAAAAAATTGTTGAAAAAATGCAAGATGAGACCACGGGGGTGCCGGTTCGTACAGTGAAGAGCTTTATGTCTAAGATCCCTTCAGTATTCACAGGTTCAGATTTAGTTATGTGGATGATGAAAAACTTAGACGTTGAAGATCAACAAGAAGCTTTACATTTAGCACATCTTATGGCTGCACACGGTTACTTTTTTCCCATAGACGATCATATGCTCACTGTTAAAAACGATAACACTTTCTATAGATTTCAAACACCATATTTTTGGCCCTCCAACTGCTGGGAACCTGAGAATACTGATTATGGTACTTAAAACATCTCAAAAATATTTTCTTTATTTCATTATTTTTACTTCAAGCTGTGTATCTTTGTAAAAGAACAATGCAGAACAAGACACGACTAGAACTCGCTGATTATGAAGCTGAAAATTTAGCTCGATTACAAAAAATGTTTTCACGGAAATGGGAATTTATTTTTATGCAAGCGGAAGCACAAAGTAAAGTTGATAAAAAGAGAGATAAGCTGGAAAGGAAGGTTTTGGACAGCCAAGAGAGAGCCTTCTGGGATGTTCATCGTCCAATGGTATGTATTTTTTTTATACACTAGCGCTATCTACACAAATTTTCAACTTAAAATCAGTCAACTTAAATTGTGGTTGAATTATTTTTAGGACACTATGTATATATAACATCTCGTTGAGAACTGTTTGTGTGAAGTATTTTCAATCTTATATCACATTCTGTTCTGTTATTTTACATAAAAACTTTATTTTTGAATTCTTATTTTGTAGTTTTATTAGATTATATACAGGCTGGGTATTTTAACTCTTCGTTAGTCGCGCTTGTATCTCACAGATTCATGTCTCATTTTTTGTAGATATTTTCAAAACTATCAATCCCCTTAACTTGAGATAAAGCGTGTTTTTTGGTCAATGTATTTTAATTATGTTCCTGGAAAAACAAGTTGAACATTTAATTTTTAGCACGGTTATTTGTGCAGGTACCAAAAACTGTATTCAACAGATTTAGCGCGCTTGTATATATTATTCCTTGTTTCACTACCTGCTATACTTACTTTCTGTCATAGAATCATGTTAGTGTGTTTCTAAGTGTTTATTGTTTGTGAAAAGTATATTTTTTTGATCTTATTACAATAAGTAGCAAAAAATATTTTATTTATGTAATCTAGAAGACGTTGAAGAGATTTAGATACACAAAATTTATCTGAATAAATCTAAGAAATTCTTGAAGTAATATGCTTTTTTTTAACCAATAATATTCACTGAAATAAAATACGATATTTACAAAAATTTTTGTAAAATTGTAAAAAATATAAATTATGAAACATGTATCTGACAGACCAAATATGTTACCTTAGATGGCGCGACTAATGGAGAGTTAACTGGAATAAATTGTATAACTCGGTTCTTATTATTTCTATCAAAAAATTAAAGAAAAAACGTTTCTTGAATTTTACCCTCTCCTCATTTGGGGAGAAACCACGCCTAACTTTTTTTCAAAAGCAGGTTTACATTTTGGTAATATGATAAGCGCAAAACAGTAGCGAAACAAAAAAAAAACACTTAAAATCGAACAATAAATTCCAGAAATGTTTCAAAATTTCAAAAATGAGTTAAAAAAAACAAAAAAAAACGTATTTTAAAGATTGTCAAATTGTAAGAATGTATAGTGAGTCATATTTTTTACTTTAGGGTTTTTTTAACGAGCCATAGCAATAGGTGCTTTTGCATTTGTAAACAAAGTTGGGGATGGGTTTTTTTCTTAAATGAGGAGGAGAATTCAACAAAATGCAAAAATAATGTGGCAAATTAAAAACATAAATGCTTTTTTAATTTTTGTGACCAACTAGTGAGAGTTGAATTATAGATTTTATTCTCGTTAATATGCTCACCCTGTATGGGGAATTTCTTGCCAAATCGAACACTTTTGGACCCGACTTCTTTTGATTTGACTCAAATTTTTATACTCGTATGATATAGGATATAGTACTACACTATACATAAATACGTTTCTGTGATTTTTTCAAAATTTTTTGTTCAATCGGAATAAATGTAAATTTTTGAAAAAAAAATGGCGTTTTTTTCTTTAAATATTTATAACACTCATAACTCTTTCAAAAATTGACCAAATAAGACGTTATTTTTGTTAAATTTCTTGTTTGAACGAGTTTACAAAAAAAATTACAAAAGAATATACTAAGATATACATTACTTTTTTTTGAAATAACATTTTTTTTTTGTATAAATGTGAAATATGCAAGTAACAATACACACATACACTTTACCGACCTAGACCGTTATAGCATCTTTACGGATTCTTATTTTGTAAATGGAATGACCAAAACTATTTACGTCTATTTTTTTGTTACTTTTTGAAGGTTTGAACCACAGGGGATGGACCAAGAACAGACAAATTTTGTTTTTTGACGACGTTTCTTTTTTTTCAAGGTTTGCAACATAATTAATTTATTATAAAACAGAGCATTGTGATCAGCTGGGTGGGTTCCGATGTTTTTTTTAATCCATTTTCTGTGATCTTAATTTAAAAAAAAACAGTTCTTCTTTCTTTTTGTCAAAACGGTACTTTTTTAATGACACCTGTATATTTTTCTTATATCATTGGATAGATAATTTACTTCTAATTCTGAATATGTATCACACTGTGGCAAAAAAATAGTAAACAACTAGAAAAAATTTTAAAATATTATATATGAGAAAATCTATATAACGATGAAAACAATTAAAAATTATGTTGTTGAATTTTAATATGTACATTACAATTTATAAAATGTGGTTTTGATTAACGCTAAATAAACTATATAGTTTGTATGTTTTTTTTAAAAAAACGTATATTACCTCTAAGGGTGTGCAACTTTTGACACTCCTGATATAGAGGACTTGTCGTTATGGGCTGGAGAAGTGTGTCGTAATTTTAGCGCGAACGTTTGAAGCACTGTCATTCTGAAAACATACCTTAAAAAAGTCGCCCTTATTGCACTAATACATAAGGTTGAAATTATAACAGCTAAACTTTGACCGAATAAAAATCACATATGGAAACACAAATAAGGCATAAAAACACTCAACTCCAATACTCTAGACATTCTAGTTTTAATCCAGACACAAGTTACAAACAATTCTCGCATATTTGAGAAATTAATCGAAAATAGAAATTACCGTACAGGCTTCGTGCTCTCAAAGTGACCCGAACCGCTGTAAAGCAACTACCGTAGATAGCCGAGTAGCAAAGTAGCGCGCAAACGCGCTCACGAATAGAGAAAATTGTTCACGTTCGGCATAGTTCGCTGGCAGTCGCTCATGTTGGACCTGCGTTAAAGCTTAGAAATGAAGGAAATCTGTGCATCGAACATTTTATTTTCCATTAATTTCTTTATTAAGTGTAAATTGGTTGTGATTCGTGACTTATCAATAAATGAAATGTTTAGGCTATCGAATGTCGACATTTTTAGGTCTTATTTATTTTATTTAGTGTATTTATTCATCGCATAAAATTTGATCTTTATAAATACAACCTTATTTACATGTGCAATAAGGTCGACTTTTTCAAGGTATTTTTATCGAATGACAGTGTTTCAAAATTTCGCGCATTTTTTACGTCACGGCTTCTGGAGCCCATAAGCAGTTTTTGATAACGCATTAACTTCCAACATTTTGGCGACATATCGTACTAAACGAAATCGTTATAACAGGTTTTTGTTATATTTTAAAACATTCATGACATGTTTTGAATCTTTTTGGGTACTTTCAGAATTCATTCAGTTCCTAGTTTTATGTGAATTTATCTTCTTGTATATCCGGGGTACAAATTAATTATTTACATGTTTTTTGCTTATAAAAAATTTATGAATCTATTTTTAGTTGACTCGTGAACTTTTTAAATATTAAATGATTCTGTTAAGGTTAGGAAAATTATATCTTGAAAACTGTTCGTGGTGGTAATTTTTTGATTTGTTCTCCTTTAGCCTGGTTGCGTAAACACTACAGAAATTGATATTAAAAAAGCGTGCCAAATGAACAAACCTTTACATGCTTTAAAAAACATGCACGTTGGTCCTCCAAGAATGTCTCCATCAACATCTGGTATAAGTAGTAAGAGTTCATTAGATTTACTCAAGAAACAAATCGCACTCTTAAAATCTAGACTAGAAAGAAGAAATATTAAAGTGTCGAAAGCTGCAGAATCGTAAGTTTTTTCCAATTCAGTAAAATTTAATATATTTTTTTGTAGTTTTGTAGCTTATTACGAACAGTATTTGGAATATGACAGTTTTTTTGTTGCACCAGAATACCCAAATCCTTGGATATCAGACAATCCCGAACTTTGGGAACAAGAAAAACAAGCCAAAGACATATCAGCTCGTAGAGTAAAAAGATGGGCGTTTAGTTTACAAGAATTGTTACAAGATCCAGTGGGGAGAGAACATTTTGTTAAGTTTCTTGACAAGGAGTTTAGTGGAGAGAATCTCAAGTAAAAAAAAGTTAAAAATAGAGTTTTGTAGTAACAAGTGAATTGCAGATTTTGGGAAGCTGTTCAGGAGTTAAAAGCGCTTCCACAAAGCGAAGTCCAAAACAAAGTCCAAGAAATTTGGATAGAATTCCTAGCACCTGATGCAAGCTGTCCAATCAACGTTGATTGTAAATCTTATGAAATTACTAAGAAAAATATGGAGAGTCAAGACCGGTGGAGTTTTGATTGTGCAGCGGTAAGTAACCTTATTAATAATAATAGTAATAATAATATTATATTTTTTTAGGCTCACGTTTATCACTTGATGAAAAGTGATAGTTACTCACGGTACCTAAGATCTGAAATGTACAAAGAATTTCTAAATGGATCGAAGAAAAAAGTATGTTTTATAATTTTTGGAATAGTGTTAATAATTTTTTTTGTAGACTTCTGTCAAAGGAATTCGCTCCATCGTGTCATTTTCAGCACGTAAAGACAACGTAACTTAAATTTAAAAAATTGAATACGTGAGTCTCAAAATTTCATTCTAATTATGACTTATCCAGTATTGGTAAGTTCATCTATCGACAATACAAATATTGCCATTGGCAGATTTTTGTTGACTTAATTGTTTGGACGACTAGTTATAAATGTCAAAATTATGTTTACCTATACAATATATTTTTTGGAAGAAGTTGTGCATGGCATTTAGTAAATGATATTTAATGATGGAACTCATGATATTAATTGTGTTGTTGTTTTAACAGTTATAGTGACCCAGTAATTAATTTTGGTAATAACAGTCTTATGATATTAAAATATGTAAATAAAATTAGCACTATTATTATTGCTATGTGATACATGCACAAACTACTTTTGATTTTCAAAGTATATATTTGTATAACAAAAATAGTGAGTGTACATAAATGTGTATATAAAGAAAATTATTTATAATACTGTGTCACTGTATCTGTTACTAATTTGTAGTTGATTTAAGTCTGTGCAGTGTAGTTATACCACTTTGAGGCATTTAGTAAAAATAAAAACACTGCCATATACAATTAACTAATTTTAGTTAATGTATGAAAAAAATTGTATATGTGAGCGCTACCTATATATTTTTTTGAATTCATTTATTTAGCTCAGGTGTAAACGCTAATAGTATTAGTAAATCATAGGCCGCACCAATTTTTTTTCCTCAAACAGTGCAATTACAATATCACCAAAATCTAGTGCTTTTATTAATTGGTTGGTACAGTATTTTGCCAATTTATTGAGGTTTTCATAGTGTACCCACACATTTTAAATGACACTAGATTTAAATTTTCTCAATATTGGTGTACAATGCTTAGAAAATATACTGATAATTATTATGTTATAAAGGAATTGAACCATATTATCTCATTAATTATCCATATGTAGATGGATGATTCCACACAGAATTCCAATAAATTATATCATACGAAAATGGTTTATTTATTCCCTAACAATCACAAAACCAATTTTTAACTGATAAACAATATCAATTTCTGCTCTCTGATGTGCCTAGTGACTTTTGTACGTTTGCGCAGTTTTGATTAAATAATTATCCAATCCTACAGAGTAAAGTCCTGCGAAAGATATATCGTGTTTAGGACCTAATCCGGTATTTAACTTTCACTATAATTTTTATGAAGGTCTAACCGCAAACCATCATTTCTAATCCCAAATAAAAAGAGGTACACAGATTTCGTCAACGCTGCACGTGCTAAGCATGGTCCTGGTGTTAGGGTGGCCATAAAACGTTGTAAACACGACATATCTTTCTGAGGACTTTCCCAAGTGATTAAAAAATATGTAAGTAGCTTTTGGAAGAAAGACAGTATTAGGTCTAAAAATAGAACTCAGAACTAGAAGCTAGACCTTCAAAATGATGTTTTACTCGACTCTTTTTCCTCATTCAAATTCTAGGGGTGTAAAACTCCGTGCTTAAGGGGGTGGAGAGATAAACGAGATTTTACCGCCAAAAGACGTCCTCTGGCAATAAAAATCGACCTCTCCGGGTGATTCAAAATTACGTGGTATAATTTTAATTTAAAATATAGCACCACAAATGATGAAATTCGGAAAAAAAATTTTGGTTTATCTCGAAAATCGCTTAACCGATTATTATGAAATTTGGTACACAAATAAAGTTAACAGTGCTTTTTTTTAAATCAATTTTTGTAATTCAAATCTCTGTAGCTTCGCGAAAAATTAAGCAATCTCAATATTTTTTTCAAATGTGTGTTTTTCAATGTACTTTCCAAAAAAATAGCAAATTAAAAATCATAATAATAAATATGTTTTAATTTTTATATTAAAATTTTATTTTTGAAACTGCGTCAATAGATTTTATCGTTTTTGTTTTCTTATAACTACTATCTATTCTACGATTTTTAAGCCCAAGCTTATCGTGGGTAATCGATTCGTTCTATGTAATTTTAATTTTTGAAATTAAGGAAAATATGCCTTTCTTTCTTCAAATGTCTGTAACTTCGCCAAAAAATGCAACTATTTTAATTTTTTGCAAAATCTTTGTTTTTAAATATATTTTGCAAAAAAAGATTGTAGAAAAAGATTAAACGCGTTAATAATACATATTTTTTAATTTATGAATTACATAATAAAATCTCATTTTTAAATCTGACAATGAGTGCATTCATATTTTTTTTTCCATATATTGTCTTTAGGCAATTGATTTGTTTTTTGAAACCTAAAAAAAATGACGTAGAATAAATAGCAATTCTTGTTAGAAGAATATACAGGCTGGACCAAATGTATGGAACGGGCTTTTTTTTGGCTAAATTATAAAGAATTTTGAAAAAACAAAATATAGGCATTAAATGGCTAGGAAGATACTACACAATGTTTAAATTTTTAAGATAACTATAGCAACATTTTTGTTTTTCTGTGAAATTTATTCTTGATTTTTTTTTAAAACAAGCTTTTTAAAAGAAATGTTGGTATGTTAATTGTTTTAATATTAACTTTATAAATTTTTAATAAAAAAATTAAACATTACCGAATATTATTGTTAATTTTCGCCAAACCTACAAAATGTTTGGTTAATTCAAGTTATGCATTTTAAAAAGCTAATAACAGTCTCTTAAAGCAGTTACAAAAAAATAATTTATTTAAATAATTTAACAATAAAATGAATTTTTTAAATTTTTATTATGTTGTAGTGCACATTATGAGTATGTTGTAAGTAGTACTAGGTATAAATAGATAAAATGTAAATAGTAAATATCAAGAACACCCGATTTTTTAAATAAATTGTTCAAAGAAAAATGTTATCAAAACTGCCTTCCACCTTACACACGCTGGTATTTGATACTAGTTGAGACAACAATAGCAAAAGAACAGCTTGGGGGTGTGTAAAAACGCCTACTTGATTTTCTTACCGGTGCGGTGTTTGAAAGGGCAAGGACAGTTTCGATAAAAAAAGTTTTTTAACAATTTATTTAAATAAAAATTCGGGTGTTTTTACAAATTTACAATTATTAACTGCCCTAATAATTTTAATATTTCTTTCGTCAATTCTGTGCAACGCTAGATTTTTCAATTCTGTCAAATCCGAGATGAATAATTGTTAAATCTAGTATGAATTTCGGCTTTTTGGATATATTGTATGCTATACAAGGGCTAATTTTTTTAAAAACACTATAATAATCGAATAACAGCTATTATTGAGTTGACTGAAGGCAGACCTTCCATTCATTTTGATACTCGGTCTATGGCAAATCCTTAAAAAGTCTATTTATTTCTGGTTTAGTAAAGCGAAAACAACTACTAGCCCACTTGTTATTAATTATAATACGTGATTCTTTGAATTACTTGAGGAAATATTATGACTCTGTTTTTAAATTTAATTATAATGATCTAACAGTTTAACTCACTCCTGTCGTTAACTGCTTTTTAATGGGACCTATGGTCTAATATTTTTCTCCTTGACAAAGTGCAAAATTTTCTAAATAATATTCCGTTGTTTATCAAGTCTGGTGTAGTCATTTTCATTGGGAGTTAAATAAAGTAAGTTAATTTGGCAGAATATTTTAATATAATAAAGACATAAAAAAGTTTTAACTGTTTTATTAATCGTAAATTTCTACATGATTGTTGTTTATCTTACATATCCTAAATAGCGAATGATGGTAAAAAAGTCTTCCACAGCCTCTTTCTTAAAAAATATTCACGTCAATATAACAAAAGACATACAAAAGTATCACAAATAAATTCGAAATGAGTAACTGATATATAGTAATAAAAGTTGAAAATTTGTACAGTAGTGGACTCAACTCAAAAAACATTTGCCTATACAAGAATTTGTTTGAGCATTACTAAATTAGTGTTATTATATTTGGCGAAATCTAAAGGTTGTGACGGTTCATTTTTCTTCGTTTGTGTGTGCCATACTAAAATCTGAAACAGAAAATAGCCCAATCTTCTCAAAATAATCAACTTACTTTTGTGCAATTTGAAGCTAATAATTCGATGTCTTGAGGTTCAAAGGGTTCGAGACTTTTCAAAAAACCATCCTCTTCAAAACCCGGCTTAAATGGCATCAAAGCTTTTGGACGCTTTAGCAAAAAATCGACCGAAACTGCGAAACCTGCCATATCTACAGGAAATTTTCGACCAGCAACCCAGCCGTCATAAAAACCCGAAAATACGCCATTTCTCACAATCGGCGAACTGACGCCGAGTTTTGTTATCAGACCGACAGGAAACATCGATACCCTTTTCGTATAACGGATCTAGAAAAAAAAACAGTCTTTATGGCTCGGCTATGTCTGACAAGTACCCTTTTATATATATATATATACAGCGTGACTCTTAACTTTTCTCAAAAATTAGTTGTCACACCGACTTCAGGGTTTGTCATTAAAAAATTTGTTTTTTCTCTTCGCATGTGAATTTTTTCAGACTTTTTTTAAATATTCCCTCTAATGAATATTAATTAATTAATAATAATTCGTTGAAAAAAATATAAAATTTACATTATTCTAATGTTATTCTAAATGACACGATGTTGGAATACTGTTTATGTGAAAAAAATGTTTCAAAAAAATTCTAGATAACCGCAAAAAATAATAAAGTTTATCCGTTTTGTAAGACCTATTTTGGTGCAGCATTGTCATGTTACTTGACAATAGGTTGGACATCTACGCTTCAGCTTCTTGGTCCCACCCACTCTTTTGGAAATAATGGCTTATTATTTAGTGTAGGAAAATTTAAAAAAAGATTACTTTGTTTTTATTTGTCGATTTAGTGATAATCCTTACTTACACAGTAAAAAAATATTTTCAGTAAAAATTTTCTTAAGACATTGAGTAATTACGCCATTTTTTCCAAAAAAGTGAGTTGGATAAAGAAGCAAAAGGGTAGGTTACCTAGTTCATTGTCGAGTAACGGCAAGGCTGCACTAAAATAGGTCTTACAAAACGAATAAACTTTAATATTTTTTCCAGTTATCTATAATTTTTTTGAAATATTTTTTTCACAAAATCATTTCATTTAGAATGACATTAGAAATAATATAAATTTTATATTTTTTTTGAATGAATTAATATTAATTAATATTCATTAGAGAGAATATTAAAAAAATTCATATGCGTAGAGAAAAAAACAAAGTTTTTAATGGCAAACCCTGAAGTCCCTGTAACAACTAGTTTTTAAGAAAAATTAAGATACATATACTTTTAATAGACTTGCCCTGTATACAGGAGAACTGTTATAAACCAGACCTTTTATCACCAGGTCTATGCATTAATATGTATTTTAATCTCTTACCTCATCAAACAATTGCAGATCGTACGTGTTGTCATCATCTGCAAAATACAGGACTCCTCTCTTTGCATTTTGTCGAATCCACTGCAGGCCCCTATTCCTATTACTCACTCCTCTCGGTTTGGGACCTTTTTTCTTTTTTTTATACTGTTCAGGCATAGGTGCTAGAAAAAAATCAGTATGTGTCGACTGTTTTTTATTGTCTTACCAATTAAATGTTCGTATTTTAACCCTGTTTTCTTTAAAAGTTCACCAACTAATGCTGTTTTACTCGTTGCGTCTTCGACGACAATCCAGTATATATTTTTTACTAGCATTAGAGTATGGGAGAGTCGAGTAAGTTCAGCCAGTTGTTCAGGTCGTCTATATGTCGGTGTTATGACATATAATGGGGGTAAATCAACTTCAGGTTCGGTTAATAAACACTGAAATTTTTTTAAAATTATTATTTAGTAGGAAAAATCTAGTGTGACTCACGGGAGTTGTGCTAGGATTACTAATGGAAGAAGCGTTGAAAATCGATACATTTCTAAGTTTATCACTAGTCTTAGGATTTAATACTCGAAATTCTTGGGGGTTGGTTTGGGAGATCATCCAAGCATTTGATAAGTGGTATTGATACAAAATTACTGATGCACTTATAAATATTATGAGGTACATTTTGATCGAAAGCCTCATATTTTAGAGCTATCTCGACCTAAAACAGAATTATTGGTTTCAGTTTTATTAAGAATGTTTCAAATGTTTGAAGATAAGAAATTTTTATTGATCTGCATCTTAAGGGCTGAGTTGACCGAGCCTTCAGGGCCACATGACTTTAAAATTTTAGCAGTTAACGTCATGAGACTCTCAAGGGTCATTTGACATTGAAATTAATTTTTATAAGGCGCTACGGTACTTATGATATGGCTAAAAAATAATTGAGATATTTTTTCAAAACAATGGAGAGGTTTGAAACAGTAGTGTTCATAGAATAATAAAAAAATAATAAAAGAAAATGTTTAAGGTATCAAACTGACAATTTTTTTTGTTGAAAACAAGGCTTCAGTATTACACACCCATATCTGTTATTTATTTACCAAAAAAATTTTGTTTTTGGCATTGCAAATTAGACACTTTTTCTTATGTCACACCATCCTGCTTTTTCATATCAACTTATAATTTTTGATAAAAAAACTTTGAAGTCAGTTCTTATTTTATAATAACTTCAAAGCTTTTTTTATTAAAAGTTGATAACAAAAGGCAGGATAGTAAGACATAAGAAAAAGTGTCTAATTTAGGTGTGTAATCCTGAAAGCCCTGTTTTCAAAAAAAAAAAAAAATGACAACTTGATATTCTAAATAGTGTTTACTAGATCCATTATTTTGAAAAAATATCTTGATTAATTTTTAGCCGAATCATAGGTACCGTACCGCCTTAAATGGAAAACACGTAAATTAAATTGTTTCATTAAATAAAAATGGAGATGACTTAATCCCCAAACAGTCTATATGTGTTGCTAAAATTTAATTTATTAAATAGTTTTAAATAAAAATTGTTCTAAAAAGAAGATAAATTAATGAGAAAAACAGGAAGTATTCACGGTGTAAAATGGTTAATAGACAATTTGTATTAAACTTTTTCACCAGGACTTTTATTAAAAAATCATAAATAATTAGGTATCTAATTTATTTTTCAATAAAAGTCAAAAAAGTACGTCATCATGGATACTAACTCAAATAATGCTGTAGAAATCTGTTATTGACAATACGCTTTTGCAATACGAGTTGGCTCTTTACAACTGGAGTTAAAAATTTTGTAAAATAAATTAAATTTTCTCATTTAGCAATCAACAGTTGTGCAAAATGGTGTTTTAATAAATCTGTTTTCAAAAAGATTTTTATTAAACGTATCTGGAAGATGTCAATTTTTATTTACAACACGTAAAAATGACTCAATGTTGTTAAATTAAATATAATTAATAACTAAATTCAATTAAAATTTTAAATTTTTGTAATTTCTCTATTTTTTTTGAAAAGAGTGAGAAATTAAATATAGTTTATCTATTCAAATATTATTTTTATAGTGGATATAAGCTGTAAACTTACAAATGACATTTCGATAATGTTAAATCACCATCGTAGAGTAAATTTTGGTATATAATATCTAATAACTACACTATGCTATTAATACGATTTTTTTTACTTTAATACTAGGTAACAAACAAGAATTTTCAAGGAACAAAACTGTTTATAAAACCGTGGCTTTAAAATAAACCAAGCTAATTGGATAACGATAACAACACATAAAAATGTTTTATGGTGTAAATTGTAATGATGGTAGTACTTTAGTACTTTGAAAGCACAATAAAAAGAAAACGTCAAGACGAGGCGTGTAACAATATGTAGTAAAAAAAATGTACAAAATCTCATTAAAATCGCTCAAGCGGTTACAGTTAAAAACAATTTTTAAACTTTAGATCCCTGTTACTCTAGCAACAGTGAAATATCTGGTTTTATCCTGTGTTCCCAATTTTTGTTAGTCGTATATTCGGGACTTATAAATGTTTATTTATTAAGACCATATAAAAGACATTTTTTTCTTAAAATTTTAAAATGATAGAAATTTTAAATAATTTAATATTTCTTAATAATTTAAAGTTGGTAAAATGAATGTGTTTTTCTTTTATAAAAGAATTTTTATAAATAGAATATATATTTTTTTAAATAAGGACAAATAAATTTCTCATATTGAAAGGCGCCATTTCTCGTGTTGCAAAAGCATATTATCTAATACAGTTTTCCACAATATTTTTGAGGACAACAAACAGTTACTTTTGAAGTATAATGAAATAAGAAATAGGTTACCTAACAATTTACAATTTTTTTAATACAAGTGGTCGGCCATAAATTTTGTGTTAACCATTTTATAGCGCTCAAATATTAAAACACTCTACTGCACATCGTGTTTAAAATTAATTTCGCTCTGTAAAATTTAAGTTATCACACGCGAGTATAAATAACTTTGTTTAATGGTTACTTAATTTTTATAAAATGTTTTGACTTTAAATTCATTTGATGATTACCAATATATGACTGGCTCTGAGGGCCTGACCTGGCCACATAACCTGAGAATTATTTGATTCAATTTTGATTAATTTAATGGTGTTTTCAATGACTTGAACCTCACGACACGAGAATTCCTAATTTAAAATTAAAAAAGCGTAAATGACCTACCTGTGCCTGTTATTTTAATTAATTAAAGTAAATGTTTACAAATGAGCATCAATGAAGTGGATTTGGATGATTGAATATGGTTTCATTGCCGAAAAAGCCGAATACTTTATTTTTTTTTTTAATTTACATGTGTGTTTCAAAGTTGTATTATTTTTTAAAGATTATTTTCTATTAAAATAAGTGATAGAAACAGAGGAAGTACTTAGTGAAGTTGTCTAATTGTGGTAAAATCTAATATTTAAAAAAAAATTGGCTACACGTTTTGAAGACGATACAGTCTTCTTTAGATAGTTCAGGTCCATTTTAATAAACAACTCTTTAATTAATTAAACGGGCCCACGAAACGTAAAAAGTAGCACGAAAGAATACGAAGAGCTAATAGAAGAAATAATGAAACAAAACGTAAAAATTCTTGAAAACAAAAACGAAATAGTTTAAAGAAAATACACAGGATACTGGATCCCTGCAGGATACCCTTTCTACAAGAAGACCTCAGAGGAGAGAGAGAGAGAGCTTTTTAAAGATAAGCTCTTAATTTTAATAGGAAGGACCTCCTCATCTCAGTTTTCTATTTTTTCTTTAGTTCTATTTGGCATAATCCATATCTCGTTCTCGTCACTATTTGATCGTAGGGAAAAATTTTATTTACATTTTTTGTAGAAAATTGAACGCTCTAAGAAAGGTATCTTACAATTTTTTATAGCTATTAGCGTTTAGAAGATATCAAAGGTCAAAGTTTGAAGAATTTAACAAAAATTTCTTTTTTACTTCTAAATTTTATAACTCATAGATAAATCAATATTAGAAAATGCGCAACATATAGTTTTGTAGGAAATTAATCACTCTACAAAAAAAGTTTTTTGTGGTTAATCGATTACTGCAACCAAAAAAATAAAAAATAAATGAGGATTGTCTCAAATTTTGGTTTTTAAAATGCGAATATCTTCTAAGTGGTTAGAGTGATCGATTAACCACAAGAGACCTTTTTTTGTAGAGCGTTCAATTTCCTATAAAACTATATATTTTGCATTTTCTAATATTTACTTCTAGAGAGCAAAAACATAGAACAGAGTGAAAAATGTAAAAGCAAAACGGGAACCAGAAATAGTAGGTGACCACTTCTTGTTAAAATTGAAACTGAAAAGAGAGAAAATAGAAATGAGGATAAAAGGAGGATAAAATAGAAGAAAAAATACCAAAAGAAATATTAGGAATACTAGAAGATAAACTAAAGGAAACAGTTAAAAAAAGGGGACACAAGAAACAGCATGAACACAGCTGAAAAGAGCTACGGTAAAAAGAAAATAGAAATAACAGATAAATAGAAAAAATATCTAACACAGGTATACGAAACGAGAACGGAAGTTAAAATAGCAATTAAAAAGGCAAAACGGAAATATTTGGAAAAATTTGGTTATGAAATGACAGAGAATTATAGCAATAACAAAAAAACATTTTACGGCACACCACGAACTATAATAACAGAGCACTATTCACTTTCAGAACCAACCGCTTGCTTGCACTTTATAAATGTAGCGCCTACTGAAGAGAGAGTTTGAGAGGTAAAGGCAGTAAACTGTAACGACAAAACTTGAAAATTGAAATGTTTTAATAGAAGTAATTTTGAAACTAATAAAAAATACTGTCATATAGAAAACAGAATGGATAAATGGAGCTAGAGAAGAGTCAGAAAAAAAATGGAGTCGTTTGAAATGAAATAAGGCACCTAAAACAAGATAAACAGCAATGTAGTCAACTCTACTAGTCTTATACTTAACAGTAAAAAGGCTTATAAGACTAAATAAAATATAAGTAAATGCGGATGTTCACAAGTGCGGATTAAGGCGGTGACTCAAGATTCGGCCAAAAATTAATCGCGATATTTTTTTACAAAATCTAAAAGTGTTCATACAATGTTAGAAAAATAATTAAAAAAATGTTCAAAATATTAAGTTGTCAATTTTTTTGGAAAACGGGACTTTAGTAGGTATTACACACCCAGACGTGTTATTTATTTACAAAAAAATCTGTTTTTGCCATTGTAATTTAGACACATTTCCCTACCTTTTTTTCTCTTAACCACCTGCTCTTTTTTATCAACATTCGGTTTTTAATAGTAAAAGGCTTTGAGGTCGGTTTTTACTTTACGGTAACTTAAGTCTCAAGTTTTACTTGAAAATGGTAACATCATTACTGAAACGTGCGTGTGTAAACCATACTAAGGAGCTATTGACATACTAAGGAGATCCAGCAAGAAGCAATACTTTGTACCTAATTAGACTGAAGATATAGAAGGGAGGTACTTTTTTTAAATTATGTGTGAGCAGTGACTAGATATAAAGTCACTGGTAAAATGTATATAGTCGCTGGTATGGGACACTCTTCATGTCGGCACAGAATATTTTTTTTACAAAGAAGAGTTATACGTGTGACTTTTGGCCTTCAATATCGTGCTGACTGTTAAGAGTGCTTCATCAAAAATAACACTAGTTTACAAAATTTTACTTTTTATTTATACCCCGAACCGAATGTATGTCAATATGTTAATCTACCTTCCCTAAACCTAAAAGTGTTAGCAGAAATATTTTATCACGTCGGAATTTTTTTCTGCCGTCAATTGTTTTTTTTTAACTACCCGACGTGGTGGTGATATTTTATTGTTTATTCGTTCGCTTCAAACGACAGTTACTTTGCTTTGGATTGATTTAAAATGGCTAGCAGAAAGTGCAAACAAAGTTCTCACCGTTTTTGTTATGTTTTTGGACAGTTTATATTTTCAAAAAAGAGAAGACCTATTGTAGATTCGTTAAAAACTGCATATCTTCATTATTTTGGATTTCCTGTTGCAAATCAAGATAAAAAGTGGGTGCCTCACGTGTTTTGCGAAAACTGTAGAATCATCTTACTCCAGTGGTCATCAGGAGAAAAAGTTTACCTTCCATTTGGTTCGCCAATGCTATGGAGAGAACCTAGTATGAAAATGATTGTTACTTTTGTGTTACGAAGACATTGGGATATAACAAAAAAAATAAGGCAAGTATTATGTATGCCGATGTTCCGTCTGTTACTAAGCCGATTTTACATTCAAAAGATCTACCCCATCCAGTTTGTCCCGGTAGTTCGAGTGCAAATATATTAGATGACAATAACAGTGATGTTGAATTCAAGTCGATTTCTAGTGATTCTGACGAATTTTCACCTCAAGAAAACACTCCACATTTAATTAATCAGGTCGAATTAAATGATCTTATACGAGATTTACAGTTATCAAGATCTAAAGCAGAGCTTCTTGGCTCCCGCTTACAACAATGGAACTTGTTACTACCAGACACAAAAGTTACGTTTTTCAGAAACAGAAGCAAAGTTTACTCAGAATTTTTCAAAAGAGAAGGTAAATATTGTTATTGCACTGATATCCCGGGACTTTTCGAAGCAATGAATCAAAACTATGATAAAACAGAGTGGCGCCTATTCATAGATTCTTCGAAATATAGTCTCAAAGCTGTTTTATTACATAACGGAAATAAGAAACCTTCCATACCAATAGGACACGCAGTGAATTGTAAAGAGAGCTATGAAACGATGCGTACTTTGATTAATTTAATAAAGTATAAAGAACATCAATGGAAAGTGTGCGGCGACCTCAAAGTCATCGGTATGTTAGTGGGATTGCAGGGTGGTTACACGAAGTACTGTTGTTTCCTTTGTTTGTGGGACAGTAGAGCGAAACAACATCATTATGTAAGGAAAGAATGGCCTGTTCGAAATGAGTATATTCCGGGTAAAATAAAAATCACGAGCTGTTGGTCGATCCAAATAACGTCACTTTACCCCCTTTACACATCAAACTGGGGCTCATGAAAAACTTTGTAAAGGCGCTTGACAAAAACAGTGATGCTTTCCGGTATTTGCAAAAAATATTTCCAAACATTACAGAGGGAAAACTGAAGGAGGGTATATTTATTGGTCCACAAATCCGTAAAATTATGAAAGATTCTCAGTTTGAAAACCTTTTATCGGTTAAAGAAAAGTCTGCTTGGAACTCATTTAAAATGCTTGTAGAAAATTTTTTGGGAAATAAAAAAAGTGAAAATTATGAAGAAATTGTTAACAATTTATTGAAAAACTTTCATGATATGGGAGTAAACATGTCATTAAAGATTCACTTTCTACACTCTCATCTGAATTTTTTTCCTGAAAACTTAGGAAGTATGAGTGACGAACAGGGTGAACGTTTCCACCAAGATTTAAGGACTTTCGAAGAACGACATCAAGGATTTTGGGATGAAAATATGTTAGGGGATTACTGTTGGTCTATCATAAGAGAAACTGATTCAAATAAATATAAAAAGAAAGCAAAAATTGGTCATTTTTATTTTATTTTTGTATTAATCCTAAAATTTTTGTATTTCCCTTCAAGAAAATAAATATTTTTTAAACCAGACGTGACAGAATTTTTTTATTATTTTTTCTGGATAGTTCTACCTGAACACAAAATAAAATAACAACTTTCAGCTGGGGTATGAAAACCGTGTAAACTAGTGTAATATTTTAACATTTCTAGCTTTGTTTGTTTTCCATTGTTTAGATTATGTTAAAAAAAAATTTAATGCATTTCCTCAATTTTAAATAATCATGAATACGATACCCGTGGCAAAGAAAACATTGCCCGCATCATTTAGACTAAGTAGAGCTCAAACTAGTAACAAGATATTTCTGTATCAAACTTTATAATCATCTACCATTTCTAATCAAAGTTTTAGAAATAAGCTATTGGCCATTTTTAGGGAAAAATTAAAATGCTTTCTCATCTACAACTGTTTATTTTCATAGGAAGACTATTATCATTGTAATTTTTCTCAACTTGGATAATCTAATGTTTAATGTTTTATTTTCTAATTAATTATTATTACTTTTTTTGACTTATGTATAAACAATTTGTTTCCTTTACATCAATAAATAATCAATTAATTTGCACTTTTATTAATTTGTCTTTTGTACGGCCTCTAAGGGGTGAAAAAATATAAAGGATCTACATTCACTATTTATTTTAATTAAATAATATGGATATTTAAAAAAAATAGATCTGACGATGAGTTTATTTTTATTTAATACAAATTTTATTGGTGTTTTAATTTTTTTACGACTATTTCGGCTAGGCTAATAATAATTTAAGTGTGAGAAACAGAAAATATTTATTAAATTATTCTCGAGCTATTCGTACCTGTTTTAATTTGCAGGTATGTACATTTTTCAAATTCAAGACTTAGGACCGTTGAAAATACTTATTTTAAATTTAATTAATTTGACTCCGAGTTGTTAAGGCTCCCGGACCGTTGAAAATGGTGGGAGAAGCTTACGAAGTTAAAACGCTGAGTTTTTGTAGCCGTCTTCGACAATTTTTTCAGGGACTGACTCGCTCTTTTTGGCCCGCTCTAATAGATGCTCCCGCAATAGTTTCCCACAATTTGTATGAATTAATATTGCGGCGAGGGTTCATGTACTTACAAAGAATAAAAATACAATGTGAACTATCTGAAATAACTAAAGTCAGATTCAAATTTTGTCGCAGAAACAAATTTAATTTAATGTCACCATTTCCAGTAATTTCCAAATTAACTACAAATTATCATTCAAATTCATATGATTATTATAGCGCTTATAATTTAAATAGTTTAAATTTATAATTTTAATATCCCATTTTTTTTTAAATAATGTTTAACTTTAGTTTAGGTCGAGTTTTATTAAAATCTATTGGATTTACATACCATATTTTGAGACAAAATTAAAACACACATAGTTTAAAGTAACTCCCAAAGTAATTTCAAATAGCAAAATAGTTCTAAATTAAAATTTGTTTGACACTACTAATAATTTGTTACATTGCATTGCAATTACAGTTTGTACATTTCAATGACGCCTCTTCTAATTTCGTCCTTAATACGTCCTCTATGACTCTTTGACCGTCTAGAGCGTCACTAGACGGTCAAAGATTTTAAAAAGTAAGGAAAATATTTTTAGGGCGTTTTAAGTCGAAATAAAAACTTACAAAAAAATGTGTGTTCCTAAAATTCTTAAAAATAGGTTATTGCATAGAAACATTGCTGAATTTTTTGCTACAAAATTTTTAAAAATTAAAAAATAATACATAATTAAAAAAGTTGGCGCAGAAAATAGTTTTGTCTTTAGCTTTAGGTAAAAAAAAATTTTTTTAATGTTGTTTAATAAGAGCGCAGCACATTTTCTTCGTTAGGTACCTCATTCCTGGAACCTTAATGGCCTGGGATGATCTGGGTACATGATAATAAAACATTGTAAAATGAAAAAAACTGGTCGCTGGTCTATCTTCACTATTCTTTTAAATTATCTTAATTAATTACTTAAATAATAAGTTTACTCTCAAACAGCCAAAACACGCGGATAAAACCTTGTTTAACATTTTTTATGGGTCTTTTAAGGACCTGATTTTTAAAAACCATGTGACCTAAGAATTTTTCATTAAAATTTTTATTAATATCATACTTTGGCGTTTGGAAAAATACAAAATAAAGTATAAAAACATTTTTTGACGCAGTATTAATCATATAAAATGATTTTTAGTTTTGTGCAAGTACATTATAGTTTCATAAAAGTTGATTATCTCCATTGTAAGAGTTGTTTGATTAAGAGGAAAATTAAGAATTGGTCCTTTTAACTCTTAAAATTTATTTAAAAGTGATTACAGCTGTTTCGGTATCTATGCCATCATCAGATCTATAGTTACATTATATAGATCACATTATAGTTTTATGAACAAATCAAAAAAAATGAATAAAGTTGTGAAAATATTAGTTCTTTTTTGGTCTACCATAAAATTTTATGAATTTCTTTAAAATCACAGTAATTTTATTGTCCTTATTGAGCGACTATTTACGAAATCTTGAAGGCAAAGCCCTAACAGATTTTTAATACCGGGTTTAGCAAGAAGAATTGCAGCAATAAGTCTATTTACGAGAGCTGGAAAGGAAAAGTCCGAGGCTAGCAAAAAAAATGTTGCAATAAGTCCTCTGATTACTTGCTTAGGGAGTACCTATAATAAATAGTAAACCGGAGCCTAATATCTAATGAGCATTTGCTTTAAAGTCGAAAGCCCGTATAAATAAATACTTAATAATGATAATCTAATTACTGTGGTTTTCAAAAAGCTCGGAAAACTTTTATGGTAGATCGAAGAAAAATGGAAAAAGTATAGTTTCGCTTTTTTCAAACTGGTTGAAGAAAAAATTTTTTTGTGTCGTGATAGGGAACATTTTTTCCTTATTGGTAAAAAAACACATGCTAACGTATTTCAGAACTTGGTTTTTCTTTGTTTCTATGGATTCATTGTTGTGTTATTGGTATGGTTTGACATAAAACAGCTAATACCAGACATATTCTTGATTCAAAAGATATAGGGCTTGCCAATTAAGACGTAAAATTAAAATAGTCGTAAAAACTATGCAAACAGTCGTTAAATTGTTCTTGATACAGTCGACCAGCTTTGTTTTCGATGTAACAAAGCGTAAAATATCTAATCATTATCCAACTAGACAACTATGTTAACAGTTCATTACTAATTGATCACAGAAGTGCAGCTGTGCTCTTGAACAGGGTTGCGATTAAATAGTTAATTCGTGATTAAATACCGATTTTGACCAATCAAACGCCAGCAAAGTCGATTTAATCACGACATTAAAACTTAATCGCAATTAAATATTTAATTTACCTTTTGTAAACCGACCCTAAGTATTCTAAATTGACGACGTTTTGTCAATTTTATATTTCTTTATCAAAGAAAACATCGACAATATAGCAATATATTTTTTTTTTTAAATTCTACTATAATTAAGTTACCAACTGATAATACAACATGTTTATTAAATTCTATTTGACAAAAAGGTATCTATCAATCTGTCGCCTAGGTGAAACCATTTGCTTTTAACACCAACGTCATAAAGGGATGAAATTAAACTCAAGAAATATATACTTTTAGTGTAGAGTGTACAATTTCTTCGAAATTCCGGCTTTAAAGAATTTATCGTGTTAAACCGAAAGAGAGCAGCACTAGACAACACGAGTTTATGGAATAAAAACGTCGTGCAAAGGGTTCGCAGACAATTGATCACAGACATACTGGGCCCGTAATTTAAAATAGATTTTAAGATACATAACGACAAAAGATCAATTTATGTTTCTATAAGCATTTTTTTTTTTTAAATATTTTTTGTAATTTTGATATTAAATATTGGCTATGTTGTTGTTATTTTTTAACAGTACAGTGCATTTCAATAAAAATTGATTCCTATAGAAACATGCTTTCATCCTTTCTCTACCTAGAAAAAATTTTAGTGTTGCATTATTGACTGAAACAACAATGTAATCAATTTTTTGCGAAAGGTCTAAATATAACGATTTCAAGCGGCGACGTCCACACCCTTAAGTTTAAGCTTGGGACAGCTGCACTTCTGTGATCAATTAGTAACGAAATGTTGGCATAGTTGTCCAGTTGGACAATGATTAGTTATTTTACGCTTTGTTACATCGAAAATAAAGCTGGTCGAGTGTATCAAGGCCGCGGCTACTTAATTTAATGGCTGTTTATATAGTTTTTACGACTATTTTACTTTTACGATTTTTTAATTGACAAGCCTTATATCTCTTAAATCAAGAATATTATAAGCAACACGTGAATTCAGCCAATAAAATCAAACGTCTCTTATTACGTCATGATCGGAAAATTTATTTTTAATATTTTTTTTTGTTTTTTTAAAAAATACGGGTCAAATATTTTTTTAAGTACTTTCCAGTGGCATTTTTTCCAAAAACGGTTTATGAGCCTATTATTCATTTAAAATGGAAAAATTGTCACCTACCTTTACTATTCTTTTATAACTGTTTACAAATGTGTGTGAACCTGATGACGACTTTATTTCCAAACAGTCGAAACATGTAGCAGGAAGTTTGTCAAAATTTATAAAAACTGGGTTCAGTTTTAGCCGAGTATTTTCAGTTAGAATAAATGGAACAAACCGAGAAAAGTACTTTGTGAAATTGTCCATTTGTGGTAAAACGCAAATTTTACATTGATTCATTTGTACAAGGGTTGCCAGTCACGAAATATCGATCACTTAAATTCACCACAATGTGAAATCGTGACATTTATCAAACTACAAATTTCCTCAATTTACAGGAAACGCCTACTCCTAGACATCCGTTACAGAAATAAATCTGTTTCAGATAATTAAAGATGGTCGAGGTTTAAAATTTTCAATTTTTTATGGCTTATTAAGGCACCAAATTTACAAATAACGTGAAGCAATATTTGGTTTTAAATTTTTTTCTAGATCCTGTAAATATGTACACTGTACACGAATAAAAATTTACCACGCGATGAGGATGCAAACCTCAAATTCGTTGTCCACATTATTAGGTTATTTTTAGTAACATTTCAACTAGCCAAACACTTAATTCACTGACACAATTTGTAAAAGTACCATTAACACAATTAGAATGTTGACTGTTTGTTACATTTGATTGCATTATTTTCTTAATTGACAGGATTTGTTATAATTTAAATCGCTTCAAAACCACAACAAATTCTGATAAATTTATCGCAGTTTAATTAGCGCACTTTTTACTGTAATAATAATAATAAATTTAGAAAGTATTTCCATGCAAGGAATTTGAAATATTTAGTTTAGTTGTCTAATTTTCATATCAGAACCGAGTTGATTTTTCATTACACGCAATTCTCTACTTAGAAAATAAATTTACTTGACGAAAATAAATTAATGGAAGAGATTTCTTTGAAGATATTTGTATGCATCAAGGTTGCAATCATGACATGTCTAATTATGTAATTAGTAAGTATAAATAAACGCAACAAATCCACTTTCGGACTGACATAATTAAACAAAGTGATTTTATTACATATATACAGCTTGTCCTAAAAATTGGACCAACTACATAAATATTTTTTTATGAACAAAAAAAAATTATATAGATTTTTTTAAACAAAAAATAAATTATTTATTGTTAACAGTTCAAATAAATCTGAACATGATGCACTGACCCTTAATTTGTGATAATTAATGGCCGGAAAGGTCAGTTTTGGTGCATTGGAGTAATCACCGAAATTTATTGTAATTTATTATTTTTCACGCGAAAAAAAGGGCGTTGCGTCGATTTAATAAAAATAAAATTTTCTATTTAATAAAAAATCTTTATTTGCGTCCAAAAACGGTGAAATAGTGCTTATGGCATTGCCGGCCGCATGTATACCTATTATTGATTAGTTTTACTTGTCCAATAAAATAAAACATGACTTACCTGCAATTTCTGTCTGTTGAACATGAATGTTTCGAATTTTTCCAAATATTCAAAACCAACATTGTTCTATTATCCCGTATCCAGCTTAATTTATTATTAATCTTCACTTATTTAAATCGAACAACTCGAATACGCATTGCAGCTCAATTTGCATTGAAAAAAAATATATGTGTCACTCGTGTTGCCACTGTTTTGTTTATGGTAAGTGAGTAGATTTTGTTTTTGATTTGTACTCACTACTTGACTGTTTCTACTGCTGCTGCACAATGATACAAAACATTGTTTTATGTTCTTTTTCCACCAGTTAGCTCAGCTAACTCCGGGTTCGTAGAGCGCTGTTTGAGATAATACCCTAAATGGGTAAAAGGGGGCGTTGGCTATATCTGCAGGAACAATTTAAAGATTTTTAATAAACAGGTCAAAAAAGCATCTTCGCGCTCACATAAATTCAAATTAACAATTTAATTTTTTAAGGAAAAATACAAATAAATTATATGGTTGACAGCAATTAATGCAGCAGTGTATTTCTGGTTGTCTATGCCCAAGATTTTAGCTGATATAACAATCTAATTCCTAAATCTATATGGTTATTAACTTGGTTTATATGTAATTAATAGATTTAAATTAGTACAACATATATCGGGCGTGTTATAAAATTCGCATTGTCTTATTAAAAGCACTAGATGTAAATTTTTTAGCAAAGAACAATCCAAAAATTTTTTTTAGAAGTTTTAGAAAAGTAAAGAATTCATTTTATAGTAATACCACTTTGCAACAACAAATTAATTAAATTTTAACGCTGACAAGAAAAATCGTGTAACTGTTATTGTCCTCATATTAGTGAATTACTATATCGTGACTGTGCTTAATGAGGAAAAAATTAATGGCTGCTTTACTTAATTTTTTATGTCATTGTTGCAGAAATCAAAAATATTCTTGAAAACAATTTATAACTCAGTTAAACTGTTTTTTTTTTAAATTTATTAAGGTGACGCGATGACTTGTCTTAAAAATCGTAAAAAAATAGTAGTTTTTACCAAATAAAATTTTAAAAAAATACATCGAGGATCGAAGCATCGATATCGGTTCTGATTTTACTGTAACTTTAAAGCAGCTTTTTTTATTAACAATTATTAACGTTACTAAAGTTACTTATTAGTATAATTTAGTAGTTACTAAATTATAAGTTGATAACAAAAAGCAGCTAGGTAAGATATGAAGAAATGTGTCTAATTTACAATGCCAAGAATATTTTTTTTTAGCAAATGAAAAAATTTATTTGTCATTTTGATATTTTAAATAAATGATTTTATTATTTTTTAAACATTCTATGAACACTACTAGATTAAACTTTTTTATTATTTGAAAAAAATATGTCGAATAATTTTTAACCAAATTAGCTTGAGGTTCAGTGGAATATTTTTCTTAGAGAGGCTACGCCGATCTCATTGATTTTGCTGATATTTTTATATTCTATTAAATACCTTTCTGTGATTTGCCCAAGTGGAAAAAATATATTTTTAAAAAAAAACGCCGTTTCTTAGTCATCATAACTTTTCAAAAATTTATTAAATAAGACTTTTTTTTAATTTTTTGTTTTTGAATAAAATTTATACAAAAATTACAAACAATATATTTTAATTTATCTTTTAATAAATTTTTGAGATTTTTAGAAAAAAAAATATATTTATATTTTGCTAAGTATTAAAAATTTTATTTATTATTATTATTAAAATATTTATTATTAAAAAGATCGGTTATTTATTTTAAGTTTGATGATAGGCCATCGTGGGCTGAGGTTTCTGTCTATTTGTTTTTTCTTAATTGAAAAAAGAAAAGTTTTTTATTTTTTCGAAATTTAATTTTGTTTTTATTTTATTTAACTAAATATTTGTAGGTATGTATAATATTTAATATATTAATAATTTAATTTTTTGAGTAATACAATAAACAATTAAAAAAAAATATTGTATATTTACGTAAAAAACGTTTTATTTAAGTTTTCATGAGAGTTTATTCTGCTGAGAAACAAACACGCCTAAACCGGTTTACAGCTTCCTGGCGTTATCCTCACTTAGAACACTTTTTATTATTTAAATGCACAAGAAGAATTAAATAATTTTTTTATTAAGTTAATATGATTTTTTTGTTTATTAGATTATTTGTGAAATACCTAATGTTAATACATAAAACAACATAAAATTTAAGCATTTATAAACAAACTATATATAATCATGTTCTTTTACGTTTTATAATAAAAAAAGGCTTAAAGTTAAATAATTTCAACAAATTTATTTATTGGTTGTGAAGGTTTAAAAACACAAACGACTGTTCTCACTTGATCTAATTTCAAATTCTAAGTAATTGTTATTGCATTGCATATTTAAATAATTTACAAGATGAACTTAAAAATTAGCGTAAGCGAGATTTTTATTGTTGATTCAGATTTTTTTTCATCACACCATAAACTATAAATTTTAGCCAAAGAGCTATAGAGTAAAATTTTACAAATTAAAATTTAGTAAAGATTTATTTCTGGCACATTTTTAATAATATCTTCATTAAGGCTCTAGACCTTATTATTATAAAAATCAATTTCTAAAGAAAAAATGTGTTGTATTATTTAAAATACATTCACCGGTACAAAATTCGATACATACTTGATTTTCTCAAAATCGAATTTGTTATTATTTTTTTTCAGTCAGAGAACTTTTAGGTAGAAATAAGACACATTTCTGACCAATGTTAAAACTAAAAATCAAAAAAAATAAGCACCTGATAAAATTTTTAATTTTTTTTAACTTTTCTTATTTTTTTTATTATGATACCTGTAGATAATTGTCATTATTATGATACCTGCCACTATACTACTATACTTGGCATCTTAATTTAATCTTACAAGAGCAAATGTAGTTCTAAATCCAACGTACTCAGCTAGAGCAATTGCTTTAGTTTAAAATGGTCGATTACAATACTACGGAGCTCGAGTTCTGGGAGTTTCAAGATGCAGTGTGCAAAGAGTTGTAGAACGTTTTCGGAAAACTGGGGACTACACTAGGAGAGTTGGTTTCGGAAGAAGGCGATGTACCTACTGCTCGAAATGATCATTTTCTCACACTGCAGGTGTTGAGAAATAGTCACGACAGCTGTTGCTGTTCGTAGTTCTTTAGAAGAAGTAAAAGGTGTAGCAATTATTGAAAGAACAGTAAGAAAGAAACTAAACGAAGAAGGATTACTTAGAAGAAAACTAGCAAATGGCAAAAAGTTAACCAGAGAGCATCGAGAAGAGCGACTATGTTTTGCTCGTGAATATGAGAAATGGGATGTTGGTGATTGGAGACGAGTTCTCTTCTCTGATGAGTCTAGATTTTGTCTTCATTTTCCAGATGAAGACGTTCTGGAACCCCATGATGTGCCTTATGAATCAACTATTCAGGAAAATTTCATTTTCATGCACAATAATGCACGTGCTTACACTACACGTATCATGAGCACGTATCTCGATTGGGTTGGTATTCAGCGTATGATATGACTAGCGCGCAGTCCAGACCTAAATCCGATTGAACACCTTTGGGATATAATGGGAAGAAAGATTCGAAGCAGAGTTCCTGCTCCAGTATCTCTGAGAGACCTAAATGTGGCAGTACCAGTAACTCAAATTTGGGAGTAAATCGGCCAAAGACACTTTATTGAGGGAATGCCAAGAAGAATGGCAGCTTTAATTCAAGCAAAAGGAGGTGATACACATTATTAAACTCGAGTTTAGTTTTGAGTGTAGGTTTTCCACTTTGTTAGGTTTTAATTTAGGCTTTAATTTTTTTGTAAAATTCAGCACTATTTTTGTTATTGCAAAATAAAAAAACCTGTTGTTTAATTTATGCTGTTTTTTGTTTATACTTATTGAAAATTGCGTAATTTAAAGTTAAGCAAAAAATTGTTGCCGCTTACAACAACATTTACTTAAGAAAATTGGATCGAATTTTGCGCCGGTGAGTGTAGTTATTTATGATAGTAGTGTTAAAAGTAAGATTTTATTGTGGGAGTGGAGATGATTAAAAAACGAGCGTAGCGAGTTTTTTAACTTCAATAACAAAATAAAATCACTTTTAACACGTATTCATACACTATTTTTTCTACAAAACAATTTGAAGAACTTTAAACTCAATAAAAATAAGAAATCAAAAAATAATACCACACAGGTCGCAATGTTTATGAACCAAAATTTTCGTAGCAACCAGTTACTTTTAACACGCGTGTCTAGAAATGACACTTTTAACATCAAAAATGACAATTAAAAAGACCACTTTTAACAGTTTTGTAGAAAAAATATTGTTTTATAACGCTCTAAAACATCGCTTAATTATTAAATGTTTTTCACAAATAATCCAAAAACCTACAGAAATAGTAAAAAGCAAAAAAATATTTTGTTTAATATAAATTATTAGGATATTATTTGTGATACTTTACCAATTCAATTTTTGCTGTTAACCTAATAATTTGTTGCGAAATTGATTACAAAAAGTGTGATTTTACAAAAATCAGTGATAGTGTTTTACCAGTTACTAAGTGACTATTGATCTTTGACGGAAATAACTATATTGGTGACCCTGCTGACCCCATGCTGCACATGTCAATTGTCATTTAATTCTATTTTGGTTAAGTATAATTTGGCGATGCAAAAAAGATTGGAATAACATAATCAACAAATTTTACTAGATAATACAAATTATTGCAAATAAATTTAAAAAAGATGTTCAAAGTATTGACTTTCTTGCTGTAAGCAAAGTTGAACTCTGTTGAATAGAGCATTGGAAACTTGATTAACATTTCGAGGCCTACGTTTGCAACTGGCATGCTGCAATTCTTGCAAATTGTTAACAGGATTACAAAACACAACATTTTTAAGATACGGAAACAAGAAAAAGTTCAGAGGGGTCAGATCAGGTCAAACCTGCACTAATTAAACGTTCTGGGAAAAATTCTTGTAAATAATTTACGGTGGCACGTGCGGTATGTGCAGTGGCCGAGTCCTGCTGGAAATAACCGTTTGTTAATTTGATGCCATCCAGTTGATTTAAAAATGGGCCTATAAGAAATCTTCGGTATCTTTCCGCATTTATTGTTTTACGAAAGAATATTGGCCCAATAATACGTCTTTACGACACGGCGACGCATACGCCGATTTTAAGCGGATGCAGTAGCACTTTAATTATATTGTGTGAATTGTGAGCAGACCATTTTATAATTTTGCGAATTTATGAACCCAGATAAATGAAACTATGTCTCAACAGCGTTTTAAAAAGCGTTTAATTATCCGACCACAATGTTTTGCAAAATTACTGTATTCGATTTGCTCTTTAAGACAATTTTGAACAAATTGTTCATAAGCCGCCTCTTGTGAATATATCCAGTCACTACCTTCATTTTACAGTTTATTTCGAAAATAGGTCATTACAATACGAGTATTTTGTTCTGCTGTAAACCCATTTTTGTAAAAATATCAGTTAAATGACATTTATTTCATATGCCAACGATGCTGCCAACTTAAGACGTTAAATTTGTGACTATTGTAACAAAATAATTGTCAAACATTAATAGTCACTTGGTATTTTGAAGCAAAAAAGTTTTTCTTGTATATATACGGCCTGTTTTAGAAGCAAAGCTAATTATTTTTTTAATAGTATAGGTATTCTTGTTTTTAAAATCCGATCAATACTTTTGGATGAAAGATTAAGTTAAATTTACAAAAACCATAGAAGCGTTTTCAGAAAAACATCGTTAAAGATCAAAAACTTGCGGGTGTCGTAACCAAAATTATTTTTAATGGTATTTAGGTAGGTATGTAGGTAGATTACATGTTGAAGTTAATATTTTTGACGTTAGATTTTGTATCGTTAAGTAATAAAAAAATTGTGTCTAATATTTAAAATAAAAATGTTTTTGGTATGATCCTTGAGGCTGATTCACCTCGTTAGAAATTATTTTATCCAGGATATTAGATTATATTGAGTGGTGCTTAAATTTGATGACCCTCTTTGCTCATAACATACGCTTAAATAAAGTAGGCTGTGTTTTAATATGGCATAATGTGTGTAAAAAAATATCGTGAAATCGATCGTTGATGGGGTATTGTTCGTTGTGATAAATTTGCGCTTAAAAAGCGTATTTTCCGATAAAGATATAAGAGGTGTGGTTGAAAGATTTTTAGGGAGGTTATCACCCCGGAAATGATGATAACGCATGTCAGACATGATGGCGGATTGCGCGCATATAGATTATCTTTGTTTGGAGTGACAACGCGTCGTTTCCAGATTGCTTATGAATGCCAAAGGTGTTGATCCGGATAAAGGGGAGATGAGCAATTAATGAAGTTCGACTTCGACCCCTTTCTCTCTTACTCAATACCTTTATAAGTTGAATTCTCCCTCTGCTGCTATCAATGCTGGGTTAATATAAAATTAAACTTCTCTCAAATAAATCAGGAATTTCGAAATGAATTTGGAAAAACATTTTTTCCGGAGTGGAATTTGGGAAATCCGTTGTCGCATGAATTGGCAATTGCACAATTAAAGGTGCGAACACCTGCGAACTCTCATATACAATCGCAGGGTAAATAGATACAATCCTTCTTTCTGATAGAGTGCAAAAGAAGAGAGGGGGTGTTGTGTTCGCAGTTTACAGTTCGACACTCACATACAAAGCTTTCACAGTTCAGCTAAACTCCAGGATACGGCCCAGGAAAGAGGATTTTACATTCAACAATTGCCGACACTGAATATTTCCCACTTTTAATACACTGCAGAGGGCAGTTTATTATCCTTATTAGGGTATCAGGATTATATCGTGTCAACCCTAGTGGATAATAATTGCCCAACGATAAACAACTGTCTCTGCTAATCAACGAATTTCAACTGGAATGATTCTTAACAAGATATGACGAAACCCTATTTTCATTTTTTTCTCGCCATAGAGCTTAATTTGTTATTTGTTTATTTTTTTTTTCAGTTGTAATAATAAATCAATAATAAATCAATAATAAAACATTTGGAAATTTAACTCTAAATCAGCTATTGATGTATTATAATAACAATAACTTATGAAAAAACATCAAGTTTTATCTGTTTTTTTACTAATAAGTAATCTTGCTTTGCTCTTCTCCTACTTTAAAATCTAGCAAAAGACATAAATAAAAAAAGATTGAAAAAAGGCAAAAAATTTAACTTATTTTTTTTACTGCTAGAAATTGTTTTTTGCGACAAAAAACATGAATAACCAAAAGATCTTAAATGTGATTTTTTGAGAAATGGTTGCCAAGAATTTAAAAGACACAAATTTTTAAAATAAAGGTGTCAAAATTAAAGTTTTAAGTACTTTTCGTCTAGAACATATGTAACTTTATTTTCTTGCTCAACATTTAAGGAAAGGATTCTCCCCAACAGTCCTGGAAAATCTGAAAAATTATAGAATAAAAATTCCACTTAAGGTTTTTTCTAAAGTTGTAATTTTTTAAAATATTTATTTAATTAATATTTATTAATTGTACCTATATTTTATAAAAAAGTGAAAAATACAACCAGCATTTTGCACAAACACTTTTCTGTTTATAGACGATTTTTATTTGAATATATCTGAGTCCGCAAAAGTACTTCTTTACGAATTATTTTGGTTTACTTATTTTGATCATTTTATGAACTATTTTGTAAAAAATATTTTTATGTTAAATTTTGAAAGATTGTAATTTGTTTGCACATTTTTATCATTTGCAGTGCTATCACCTGATAATATCGGTTTGATTATGAGCATAAAATTGAATAGAGACTTTTCTTTAAGGAAACAAATGTAATAGTGAATTTGGACTTTAATTTTAAAAATTACAACAATGCCGTTTTGACAGGTTTATTGCACTGCAGTAAAGTATTTAAGCTGTTTATGGATTGTGTCTTTATCTTCACTTACTTACAGAGCCGTAACCAGAAAGAAATCGTAGGGGAGGCACACACACGTTCAGGACCAGAAATTGAATACTAATTATATTAGATTATTTAATACGTCCACATCGATTAAAATTTTAATGTCTGCATAAATATTTAATTGAAAATAGTGGAAAAGTTAAGAACATGCTGTTTTTTGATTTATAAAAAAACATGTTTTTTTCTATAGTTTTTTTTGAGGGGGTGGAGTGCACAATATTATTATTTATTAGTTATTTGTTATTTGCATTTACAAGTTAAGTAGCATTTTTTTTAAAGCACAAATTTTTAAATAAAAAATAACAGAAAAAAATCATTGAGTTCTGAGTTACAGCTGAGAATGCCAAAGCAAATTTTTTTTGGTTTTTTAGTTACAGAGAATTTTACGATTACATTACAAATTAACTTTTAATTAATTACTAATTAATTTACAACTTTTTTTATATTTTTGTCGTCCAAGTTTATGTTTTCATTTTTCTGGTTTTTAGTATAGTTTGAACAGAGCAATTCAATAAAAGATTTTCTCTATTTCAAAAAATTTCTTTAAAACTTCAAAATCATAGACATTTTAATAATCAAAAATAATGATGCCAACTTAATAACAAATAAAAAAGTTTTAGAATACCGGATTATTACTCGAAACAGATCAAACAACAAAAAGCAACATTTTTAAACATAATAATTACTCCAACAGTTTTATTGTTTTTTTTACCAAAATTAACAATAAGAAAGACAATAAAACAATTAAAAAAAAACTATGCAAAATTTTCTTATATTAACTATCTTGTTAAACAAATACAGGGTGGCATAAAAGTATGGTCTGACATTCATATCTTTAAATTTTTTTTTTAAGAAAACGCCAAGACAGGTTGATTTTATTTTTTTATTGCGCATGTTTTTTACTTATTTTCAAATTTTTTTGTCAACCGGTTTTTTTTCTGTGACGTAATCGAATTTTTTTTAAATAACAATTTTTATATTTGGTGCTGAAAATCAAAACTACTTTTTTTTCTGCGTATAACAGTATAACATTTATAGGGTCTAAAATGAACACTTTAAGTAACTTTAACTAATTTAAATGTTTTATTAAATTTTTCAAAATTGACGCAATTTTTAACAGAATTGCTGAACAAAATGTTTAAATTGACGGCTTTCTGTTTCCTGGCAACAACACAACCAATTTTCGAACTCTGTTAGCACATTATTTATTATTTTTTAACTAGTTTAAGCGGCACTGATTTGTATTTTTTTCTTAATTTTTAAATCACTTGGTTTTTTGCAAATACTTTAAATCTTAAGTAGACTCATAAAAAAGTCAAATAAATTTAGCTCAAAAAAGACGTAATTGCCTATATGGACCGATAGAAAATTTGCACTGGGTGAGAAAAACCTATACTCAACATCCACAAAAATTTAATGTTTGGTGTGGTTTTGTCAGATCACATTTTAGAACCTTATTTTTTTTAAATCTCATTGACTGGACATGTTATTTTTCGCAACATCCATCGTTAGTGCCAGCATTAGCAGAACATTTTTTCAATAAAGATGATCTAAACATACCAGCAGCTAATGTATGGTTTTAACAAGATGGTGCACCTCTAACTACGCTCCTTGTATCAGAGATTATTGAGATGATGTATTTATACAAATACTTACAGTTGATTTTGCAAAATAATCGACTGAAATAGGAAAAAAAACAATTTTTGAGAAAAATTGTTACAAACGACTAAAATTGAATTTCTTAAGATTTATTATTACCAAAAATTGTTTTTTAATTAAAATATGACCTTTTAATTACAAATTTATTGTACTTAGAGTGCATTTAACGTAATTGAGCCGTTCTGTATACATATTATGATCACTCTGTAGCGAACTCTCTAAAAAATAAATGAGAGGTTTAATTGATCGTGATTTCAATAAATATTTTTTTATTACAAGAGTGTACAGTGTACACAGAAGTTTTTTTTAAAGTAAACAATTTTATCCTGAATTTAGAAATACGCAAAGTACAGAAGCAGAAAATAGAAAAGAAGTACGAAAATTATTGAAAATTGACCATCACTCTAAGCACATTAAAATTATTTTTTTTTGAGCTTTGATTTATACGTTTTACTTACTTAAGTAGGTAGTTTTATTGATGCTGAAGAAAATAATCTGAAATTGTGAGAGTCGTAATATAATACTAAAAACTTAAATACAAAAAATATTTGTGCGATTTTTTTTATGTTTGAAAAGTGTCATTGTTAATTTAGTAAATAGTTGTTGGTTGTCAGTTTTGTTAAATTCGTTGGGCGGATAAGCCATTTAAAGCGATCAGAAAATAGCACGTCTGAGATAAGCGGTGTATTAGAACTATTAGGAGAGTGCGGCATTTGGTAAAGGCCAACAACCCAATAGCGGCCGAAGCCGAACACAGTAATCTGCTTAAGGATATTAGCAGAAAAACTGTTGTAGGTGACCATTCGAGGGGAAGAAGCACCTAATCTGGCTCTGGCCGTGGAGCATAGACAGGAACAGGACATGTGAGATTGCACAAGACCCAAAGACACAATTCATGTGGTTCCTTCTTTATTCCTGTATTCAGTTTCGGCAAATATTTACGCAATCAAAACCAACGACCGAAAGGAGCTAGCGGTCAACGCTAGGATGCACCACCCCAGGGCTTTGCGAATATAATGCCCAACTGCCTACTGATATTACTCTATTATGATATGATTCATTCCATGCCGCGGTTCGGTTCGGTTCGGTTCACTCGTTTTACGGACACCCAAACCATTATTAGCATGACCAATTACGAAAATACCCAACTGGAACCAAAACATACATCCAAACCCTAATTAACTCCTTCTTATTAATCCCAAATCAAATAACTCGAATCCATCGTTTTACTACTTAATACCACAAAAGAATTAAATCAAAATTTTAACACTAGATTAAAAAGAAAAAAATAGACATATGTCTACTTGAATATCATGTTGGTACAGATATTATGATTATATACATAAAAATAAATTATATAACAATTTTGTATTACAATTACTTTACCAAAACGTGACTGAATTTTAATGTTAACACAACAAAAATTTTGTAAAAAATGTTTTAAAATTGTTTTTTTGTTGTTCGTTGACATATGAGGGTTATTAATGCACTCCAAGTACTTGAAAAAAAAATTGGTTAAACACTCCTATTAACGACCTGTTAATACCATACAAACCAAAATTTTGATTATTATAAACTGTCATAATCATGAAAAAATTATAAAAACGGTATTTTTGAAGATATTGCTTCTTTTTGTCTCTCTGGTGAAGTGAGATTTAAAATTTCTTTCATACTTTTAACAAAAATACCACTATCAAATAACAATGACAGCACTATGAAACTGATTAATATTAATGACAACTAAAAAATTTGTTTAGGTGTTTTGTAGCTAGGTAACAGAAAACAATCTATATGTGTTACTGCAAATGTGTTAGTAGGGAGAAGCAAGTTGAAATATTTTGGAAATAATTTTTCTTTAAGTTTATTGTGATATGAGCAACAGAAAAACATTGTAATCAACGCTTTTGTTAATATGCGATTGATAATCTCAACATCTATTAAAATGTCTCGATTATTAATTACCTTCTTTAACTAACTTGTTGGTTAAATTACTATTAACACATAATAGATATTTAAATAAAATATAGTGTTTGTTTATGCATAGTAATACCCAATTTTGTATTTTAAATAAAATTGGGTATGTAGTGATAAGAAGAATAGAATTTAATCTGTTTTTTAAATTTTTTAGTAGGTACTTCAATATTTATTAATTAATTAAATTATTATTTTTAATTAAGAATTCTGTAAACTTTTAAAATTTTGTTATTACAAAATAGATTTGGGTAGGTATTTAAATAAAATATAAACACAGTGTAAACACTGGAAACAAATAAAATAGGTTTTAAACTTTTACCTGGTAATGAATCTTGTTAAAAGTATGTTAAAAATTTTAATTTGCTTTATACAAATAGTATGGTTTTTAACATATACGATGTAAAAAAAAATTTTTATTGTTGTAAATCTCAAAGAAATAATGTTTGTATATATATTGGTCATTACGAATACTTTAAATACGTCAGATTTGAGCTTTCTTGATATGACTGGTTACTTGTTTTTGTATTTTTTTACTTTTGAAAAACAAAAAAATTACATATTTTGAACTTTACTTTCTAATTGAAACTTAAATATATTATTTCTTGTTTGGTTTATCTACATTCAAAGTTAGTAACAGAATTGTCAAGCCTTATTAGTAAGACATTGAATTATAAAAAATAATTATATCATTTTTTTAAAAAACATAATGACGTCATAGTGCACCCATATTGATTATTACTAGTAATTTAATTACGTTAGACTTGAGCTGTTTTGATATGCCTAGTTATCTGTTTTTGTATTATTTTTTTATTTTTGTAAAATAAGAGAATTACGAATATTACACACGTCTTAGTTTATAGGTAAAATTGAATTTTTTTTTCTTGTTTTAGTTTATCCGCAAGCAAAATAATTCATAGTTGTAAACACGTATTAGTATGGCATCTAATTATAAAAAAAAAATTATGTAATGCTATTTAAAAAAATACAGGGTGTTTCAAAAATAAATACAAAAATTTTAACCAGTAATAAATCTCACCGAAACAAACTACTTTTCTAAATAACATTTTTGCGAAAAATAAAATTTTTCCGAATTATTTTACCGTTATATCCCCCCTATAAAGTACGCTACGCTCATGAATTTTCTATAGTATATAATGACCTCATAGCGCGGTGATATTGGTCGCTACGAGTAATCCAATTTCATCAGAATTGAACTTTTTAAGTTTTTACATTCTTTTAACTTAGAAAAATAAAAATATTACTAATTTTATGCTTTACTTTAAACTCATCTCGTATATTAATATGTTAGAACATAAAAAGAATACTTTGAAATTTTGTTTTTTTACACTTATTTTATTATTAGACTTTTTAGTTTTTAGAACAAAAAAAAACGAAAATATGAGCTAGAATAAGCACAATATTTAGGCAAAATATGCATAAAAAACACAAAAAGTTAATATAACTATTAGGGTGGGCCAAAAAAATCAACTATTTTTTTTAACTTTCGACACTAAAAAATTGGTTCCTAAGCACTTTTAAAAAATTCTTTTTTAAGATAAGCTTTTAATTTTAATAGGAAAGACTCCCTCATCGCAGTTTTTCATTTTTTTTTTCAGTTCCATATGGTAAAATCCATATCTCGTCACAATTGTACAGAAAAAATTTATTTACATTTTTTGTAGGAAATTAAACGCTCTAAAAAAGGTATATTACAATTTTTTTATAGCTTTTACCGTTTAGAAGATATCAGAGGTCAAAGTTTGAAGAATATAGCAAAAAAATTTTTTTCACTTTTTTTTATAATTTCACTTCCAAATTTTATAACTCGTGGATAAATAAATATTACAAAGTGCGCAACATACGATTTGTAGGAAATTCAATGATCTACAACAAAAATTGTTTGTGGTTAATTGATTAATTCAACCGTTTAAAAAAATGGGGATATAGTATCAAATTTTGGTTTTTAAAATGCGAATATTTTCTAAATGGTTAGAATAATTAATTATCTACAAGAAACCTTTTTTATAGAGCATTTAATTTTCTACAAGGCCATATGATGCACATTTTATATTATTTATTTATCTCTGAGTTATAAAATTTAGAAGTAGAAAAAGAATTTTTGTTAAATTTTTTAAACTTTGACCTCCGATATCTTCTAAATGGTAAGAGATATAAAAAAATTGTAAAATAACTTTTTTGTAGAACGTTTAATTTCCTACAAATAATGTAAATACAAATTTTCTGTGCAATTAAGCAATAACGAGATATGGATTTTACCATATGGAACTAAAAAAAAAAATGTAAAACTGCGATGAGGGAGTCTTTCCTATTAAAATTAAAAGCTTATCTTAAAAAGGCATTTTTTAAAGATGCCTAGGAATCAATTTTTTAGGTCGGAAGTTAACAAAAAATAGTCTTTTTTTTGGCTCACCCTAATAACTATGTCTGAAAATAAAGTCATTTTTTTTTAAATCTGTAATAAAATTTTTATAATGAAAAAAACAACAAATGTTTAGAATTCAATTTTTAATTATTATTATTATTAATTTTAATTAATAATAATTATTATTATTAATTAATAATTATTAATTTCATTTTTTTAAGATGAAACTGAAGACTAAACGTACGTTATGTAGGACATTCAAAAATGCGCTTCATTGCGTTTTATCTAAAAGGAGAACTGAGTAATATGACAATATTTTTATATTTTATGGATGAAAAGATAAAAATTAGAGAATAAATTGTTGTAGGTATTTAGTTTGTTCACTTTGATGCTTAAGAATTAAAAAATAAATAAATTTAAAAATAAGGATAAATAAAACAACATTTATTTTAACTATAACATTAAGAATTTTTTTGTGGATTGAAAAAATAAATTAATATAAAATAAAAAATTTAGTAAACGCAGGTTCTACCTACCTTTTAGAATATAAAACGAGATATTTTAACTCTTTTTTATTTTTCAGAGTCTCTAGACCCTAAAGTATTAAAATCAGAACTATACATATAATAATGGAAAATTTAGTTTTCTACTTTTTATACTATTTTTCATAGCTTTGACGGTTTGTGCAGCGTTTTAAAATAATGACGGCGCTGCACAAATTTTAAATATTTAATATTATATTTAAATACTTATATTTCACTAACTTTTTTTAATACAGATATTAAGAACTTGATCGTCTATGTGACAGTGTTTTCTTATTCGTTTTGAAACTATTTTAATTTAAAATTTTACTATTTAGCTATTTAATTTATGAAACAATTTTTCCAATTTTGTGTTTCAACGTTTTGACCACGTTTGTGACGTCAGAATTTATACAATCAAGCTAAAACTGTCTTGCTTGATAGCTTCGTATTGATGGTACGAAACTGGTCAACACACATTTTGGTACCTGAGATTTTTAAGTTTAGTTATCTAATATTGGTTTGTTTAATCCGAAAAAGCTGTTCTTTTCGTTTTATCATGCCTAGTTTTCGAAATATACTATTTCTGTCTTATATAAAAATTGGCTAAAAATAGATTTAACGTTTTTTATGTAAAAATTAAAATTTACTATTTAATTACAACTGACAACTCAAAAATGCAAAAAATAAATGAAACAAAAACTCTAAAAATAATAAATAAAGTTTATTAAAGTTTAATCTTTTTTTCTTAAGTATCTACTAGTCAAATTTTAAAAAGAATTATATCGTTGGACAGAGAATTTAAATACATTTCTAATAATGTGCTAATTCGCCCCACTTGCAATTTAAAATTTGAAAATTTTGACTGCCCTTGCCAAGAGGTTGAAATTGAGAGGTAAATTATTCTGAACAACATAATATTAATATTTTGTTTTGGTGAATTACGTCCATTTTTTTAATTTCGAAATTTGGTGTTACGGGGAAGTGGACGACAAGGCAAAAAAAAACTGTTTTATAAGGCCAACGTTTCGAATCCTTTATTGATTCTTCTTCAAGGCTTCTAATAAATGTCAGATTTGTTTGGCATGGTACCAATTTGTCTCGGCCAGTGGTCGCCGGAAGAATGATTCTTCATTTTCTTCATTCATCAATTCTTCCGGCGACCACTGGCCGAGACAAATTGGTACCATGCCAAACAAATCTGACATTTATTAGAAGCCTTGAAGAAGAATCAATAAAGGATTCGAAACGTTGGCCTTATAAAACAGTTTTTTTTTTTTGCCTTGTCGTCCACTTCCCCGTAACACCAAATTTCGATAATATTAATATATTGAAACACAAAAGAATGTTCTAAAATATTGTTGCAACATACTTTAATTGATATTCTGGTGGTTTTGCATAATAATAATTACACATTTTGTATAAATTTTGTTATTAAACATAATAAATTTATTTATGCCAAGACATAATAAAAATGTTTGATTTACAAAATTTGTTTCAAGATTTTTAATAAGAATTTACTGATTTAGTTTATTGATGTCAATTTTGAAAGTTCATAATTATTTTGAAAGGGAGGTAAAAGACCCTGAAACCACTTCATTGAAGCTACCCAAAGCATAAATGTAAACAGTTTGGTAATTGAAACTGCGAAATAGCACTATCATATTCAGTTCATTGATTTCGGTTAAAAGACGCTAACAATGGCCCTTTTCAAATTTAAAGCAAATATTTTATAGCATTCATGACTATAATGTTATTTAGTTTGTTTATAAAGTGACCCATAGGTGGATGAATAGCCTCAACGAAAATTTCATGTCTGCTAGAGCGAACATCCGTCTTGAATCAACCCCCAGCACCCTCTAAACATGTGCACTATATTAGAACATCTTAATACGTACTCGAAACGTACTGTGCCGAGCTAATCCTCTTTAATTCTTTACCAGCCATTTTGTGTACATCTTTTGTCATTTTTTCGGATGCTACCGATGGCAGATTTTATAAAAAACGAGAGATTCCCAAGTGACAGCTCAAAATCCACTAATCTGATTAGAGAAAAACGCCACTGGCGTTTTCCAATAAAATATACAGTAAGAACGAAAAAAAAACAGAATCAGAGCTGGCTGTGTGCGCCTTGCTTTATCAAGCAAAAATTAATAAAAATGACAGACTAAAGCTTGTTCTGATTCAGTTTATTTTCGTTCGCACGATATTTAAAAGAAATTGTTTTAATTTTTTATCCAAATCGTAGACTATGTGATTTCTGCTTTAAGGTTGGCAACACTGTATTTTTTATAAGTGGGCAGCTTATCTCACAACCGCATGTTTCGCCATCTGGCTGTTAGGCTGTAGCAGAAGTATCAGTATGTCGATTATCTAAGAATTTTAGTCAATTGTGTGACATTAAAACAAAAAATACAGTTTTTAGTTTTCTAAACGATTTTTTGCGTTTAAACAGACACACGATTTTTTTTTGTTGCCATATCTGTAATTTTTATTTTTAAAATGTTACTTTTTATCCAGACTTTACTTAAGGAACACAATTTTATTATTGTTACCGGTGGGATGTATAGGAACGAAATCAAAAACTTTTTTTTGTAAAAAATTTTTGACAGTTGTAAAATATAGTCAAAAATCGATTGAGTTATAGGTTTTTGTAGTGTAAACTCTCTAATTTGTAATAATAATTATCTGATTGATTCTGGTACAAATTAAATGATCAAAATGTTTGCATAATAAGTTTTTTTAAAACTTACAGCCGTAAAATGTATATTAAAAAAATAATTATTGGCATATGTTGACATCTGCCATTTTATAATTTTTTTTTTTTTGGAGTATCTGTTGAAACAGTTTTTATATAAATTTTTGGAACTTATTTATTAATCTCAAACCATACTTGAAACCTAAAATTTTGAAAATGTTACTTCTTTTTTATGTCTGTAAATTCGCAAAATATTATGCTATCTCACTTTTTTTTTCAAATTTGTATCAATTTATCGATACATTGAGTTTCAAAAATAAATTTTAATTTAAAAATTAAGCAATAATTAATATTAACTTTTCTAATTTTTTTTTACTGTAGTTTTTGTTAAAAAAAGTTTAGCGACATTAATACTTTTAATACTAAAATTTTAATTTAAAAATTAAAAACTTTTTATTATAAATGCTAATGATATCTTTTACTTTTCTTCGTAATTAGTCTCCATTATTGTATTGTTTGGTTTGGTTTTTGGAATTTTGGAGGGGTATTAAAGCAATATCTTGGTCAACATTTTATGACATTTGTGGCGGCTTTTTCAACGTGTCTTTATTCTCAAAAATATCAATAAATTATTGCAGTCTTAAAGGAGTGGCCACGAAACATTGACTAAGATATTGTTTTAATACCTTTCCAAAATCTTAAATACCAAACAAAACAGATTTTTACTGCTTTTTTATAAAGCACATTTAAGAAGACAAATAAAAAAAATTGGGACGGCTTACAAATGGATTTAATTCATCAAAAAATTATAATAAAGACTGAGTTCTATAACTAAATTATAAGACCTATTGTTTAAAATAGGTAAATATTGTTTAGTGTCTAAAATTTTGTCAAAAATTTAATTTTTGTAAATAGTTTCAAATTAAGTTCTGAAAATTTATATAAAATCTTCTTTCAATAGATACTAAAGAATAAAAATTTTTAATAGAAATAGTAGATCTCAACGTATTTGATAGGCCATTTTGTGATAGAATCCCTGATTCTATAAATTTTATTTTTTCTGATAACAATTAATGCAAGCGGGTGATAGAGGTTAAACTTGGCCACCCAGCAAAAGTGAAGATATATTTTAGTGTTTTATATCACTTTTATTTTTCGGCAGACTTTGTTTTGTTTATACGTCTCTTATTTTTGCTCCTAAGTGGTCATGTTTTGCTTCTACTTTTATATGCAAGGCAGATTGGCACCAATAATTTTTAAAAAATAATTGATACCAACTTTACAAACCAAGATTTTAATAAACCAGTAAATTATACTCCTGTGTTTAGTTTTTCAATTTTTTATTCAGAACGTTTTCGGGCCTGGGCCCATCATCGGTGTTCTGACACGTCAATTATGCTACCCAAAAAAAACATGAAAAACCTCAATTCTTAAGCTCCGAAAATGAAACATGTACGGTTAAAGTTACAGTTAAAAACAACAACAAATTATTAATTGTTTAAACACGTTAAAAAAGTTAAAAAGTTCAAATTGCATCAGCTGTCAGTCTGATGCAATTGATGATGGGCCCAGCCCCGAAAACGTTCTGAATAAAAAATTGAAAAACTAAACACAGGAGTATAATTTACTGGTTTATTGTAAACAACCTGTGAGGCATCAAACAACACTTGCAAGATTTTAATATTTGTATGAACTGTTAACAAGGTTTTGAAATCTATTCACTAGATACAATCAACGGAAAAATATTGTAACCAACTTTTTTTGTAACCAATAAAAAGTTTCGAGTATTAACTGATGTTATTAACAAACTTGGCGGTTAAATAACTGTTAAAATTTTGTATAGGTGTACAGTGTGTCTCAAATTTTTCTTTAATTTTTTTTGTTGTTTAAAATAAAAGACTACCAAGTATTAAATAACATTTATTTGAGTATTATACTACTAAATTACACATTTTATACAATTTAGTCTAAGCCGGGTACAGTCACCACCAAAAAAGTGACCCTGCACATATTGCACATCGAAAAAGAGATCATTTAGTATATATCTAGTAGGGTCACAATAATTTCGAATAGACCGGAACTGGAGGCCGCAAAAACGGACTAATAAAATGGTGCAAGTCTCTTTCATTCGGATAAACAGTTGGCTGTGCTGGATTCGTCCCAAAATCCGTATCAGCAGAAGCCGTACTTTCGTGTAACTTCCTCATGTGCTTCTTCAAGTCAAAGTTTCGACAAAAGCCTTTTCCACAGACTCTACAAGTGAAAGGTTTTTTGTCGTTGTGGGTGTGCATGTGGAATGTCAGATTGTAGATCTGGTGGAAAGCCTTAGAACAAACCGAGCACTTGTAAGCCTTTTCTCCACTATGTGTCAGTTTGTGATTCTTGTAGTTGCCCTTTTGATGGAAGCCTTTTCCACAGTACTCGCATACAAAAGGTTTGTAGCCTGCATGAATGCGCGCATGTGTGTTTAATGTTGATGACCTGTTGAAGGCTTTCCCACAGGTGTGGCATTTGTGTGGTTTTTCTGACGTGTGGATGATTTTATGGCGACAGAGGGTAGACGCTTGTCGGAAGCCTTTTCCACAGATTTTGCAAACGAAAGGTCTGGCTCCTGTGTGGACTGGCATGTGTCTGGTTAGGTTGTAGTGGGCATTAAAGACTTTACCGCACTCTCCACATTCAAAGCTTTTTTGTTTACTAGAACTGGTTGGAGGAGTTGTAACCGGTTTGGTTTCGGAACGTTTTGGAGGGCATGGTTTTGGAGGGAATTGTATTGGAGTGGAGTGGATAGGGGGATTGGAAGAAGCACTAGTTTCTGATGAGGAGTACACAGATACTGAACTTAACATCAGTTGACTAGGGTGGTAGTACACTAGGGGGTACTGTTGTAACAAGTCCTGTGATCGTAACATGTTTGGAACGTATTTTTTGAAAGCTGATTCTAGAGGTGTTGGATATGTGATATTTACAACTTTGTCGTTTTTTCTTAAAGGTTTGTTGTCGGGTTCCATTATTTTTGCTATTGAGAAGTTTAAACTTCTGGAAGGAGGTGAAGTTGTACTCGGATCCGATGAATCGGGAAGATTTGTTGAACTTTCGGCAGCCATTGCAAGACTTGTTTTAACCTACAACAAAAGAAAATTCAATAAGCATAAATGTAAATCGAGGTGTGCGGTTGTCATTGAATAAGCCGCCCCATTGCATTAAATTCTGAAAACGTTTTCGTTATGCATTGATTGAGACGAATACACGAAATTGAGTTAAGAAAAATCAATTACATATATTTTTCTTAGCGTTTCTCTAGCCATCAAATTTTAATTAATCAACCAACTTTACTTCCAACTTGATATCATTAATGTGTTTGCCTTAAGGGTTTTTGTTTAAGATTTGATTAGTTGATTAATATACAAAATGTAAATTAAAACTGTTTTCCTTCAGAAACATAAAAGTAAATAATTTCAGAACGAAGTATCTTCAAGAGAACTCAAGTGCTTGATCTGAATATGATACCGAGAGGGATGATTCGAATTTAGTCACTGACTTTCTAATTTAAATAAAGAATTGTATTTAACTCTGCAAATGCATTCACTCACTTAAGTGTGAAATATTTTGTAATTAAAAAACCGGTCTTGTGTTGTCATAAATTTGCAAAAATTGCGAACAAAAACCGGTTTTAGAAAAGCTTGAACGCGTAAAAACCGGTTTTGTGTTTCTATAAATTTGCGTAAATTGCGAGCAAAAACCGGTTTTAGAAAAGTTTGAATCACGTAAAAACCGGTTTTGTGTACTTGTGTATGTGTGAAGCGAATAGAAGACGGTTTTTATTTGTAAAAAAATGTGTGTGTGTGCAACAGTCTTTGGCGAGTGGCACGTTTATTACGGTTGTAGGTGCTCTCGACCTCTAATAAAGCCCTTTGCCTTTACAATAGACACGAGCATCTGCGACGTCTTCCGGCAAACAACTTTTTCCGCTTTTTATTGTTGCGTCGTGGCGCGACACGAGTCTACAATAACTTGAAGGCGGATACGCGATATATGATCGCCTTACAACCACTTCCTTGCATCTGCATCTGATCACAGCTTGACAGTATGACATTACTTAAATTTTGTATTTAGTGGAGAGTTAATTTTTTTTTGGGAATGTGTATGACGTGTGTGACATTTGGTCAATTAGTGTGGATGTGCGATTTCTCAGGGAGAAAACATCAATTAATAAAGCCATTTCCGATGCACCCCAAGAGGGAATAAGGATTATAATCTCGGAAATCGGTATTAGCAATGTCAGGAAGGTAGCGCTAGCTAATATGGCGCTCTGTATGATTGAAATGATCGTCGATCAAGTCTGTGGTCGAAGGGCATTCAATAAAAATCTCCCAGCGTGTCATCCGACGCAGCTTGACAATGACATCGCCAGATCGTGTTAGGACCAAATACCTCTCCTTGTTAATTGACCATGATTACTACCCTTCTCTCCCTTCGTACACGACACACCCAGCCTATAATAACCATTGTCACTTATAGCGATTACGTGGGGGTAGTACAGATTGGTTTTCATTTATCATATTCGAATGCATTCATTCATTCCATGTTTGGATCTCTGTGTACATTTCAATTTCGAGGCAAATGCGGAATTACACCAATTTATAACACCATTATCTATGCTACTTCAGCTTTGTCACTCAAAGTGCCTACTTTGTTGCCACTCACGACTCCATCAAATCCGACAGAAGCCAAAAAATAATAACACACAATTTTTTTAATTGTGAAAAATGATGATGATTATTGTGTTTAAATTTTTGAGTAAGATGGGTAACATCAAATGTCACAATTTGCTCCAGTCGCGGCCGGCGCTCTAGAGAACATTATTTTATATCTCTCGTTATTTTAATTATATTCTGGAGATTGGGTGATACAACCAGTGCAGAAGTGGGATATCTAGGACTCACCAAGATATTTTTTTAGAGTTCACCAATTTATAAAAACAATGTGCTACAAATTTAACTCTAATTTTTTAATACGACGTCTGATTTCTGACATCCCTAATTTGTATGTACAAATTAGAGATTTATTTAGGGTGTAACTTATGTTCATTACAGAAATGTTTGTTAGAACCATAAAGTAACCAGTGCACAGCAGAAAAAATAAAATAAACGACCAAAACAATAATATACACTACAAAAATGAAACAAATGCCAGTAAAAAAAATTGCACGACAATAAAATACAATAAATATAAGAAATGTATATTATCTGCACTACAAAATCGGTTAAACCAACAACAAAAATTTTTTATTTTTTTTTATTTTTTAAAAGAGACCAAACTATTGCTTTTAGTTCCAAAGAACTTAAAAAAAGATTTAAAAAGTTTTGGAATTTAAAAGTGGCATTTAAAATTGCTTGGGATTTAAAATATAGACAAATCTAAATAACAAATAATTTTTTTTATGGAGAGTGTAAAAACAACGTATATAGCTCAGGAATAAAATGCTTTTATTATTCAAGTAATTGGAGCTTTTAGGCTTTTTAGATTTTTTTGTTCTTTGACATATAATATACTATTAGCAATCATATCAACATGACGAAAAGTTTAGTAACGTCAGATAGGTAATTTTTAAATTTAAGTAAATGGAAATTGTCAAAACAAATAAACATTTATATGTATATAACAATTTTTAATCTTAAAATATGTGTCGACCTAGAATACTAGAGAGTTCTTTTACCATTTCAAAAACAGACTTTAAGAGAAAACTCGGGTTAGGGATACTGACCACTTTTTTTCTCGAAAATTATATTTTTTATATATTTATTATTTCTGGTGTTGATCCATCAATAGGTATTAATGGCTCTTTGCTTATCTTGACTTCATTTATTGTTCCAACTATTTTGTTTCTAATCTGCTTATTTTTGGTTTATTTTTTGTTTGTTTTTTCTTTATTATTATGTTTCTTTTTTTAAATGTAATAAATACTTTGCCATTATTTGTGCTTTTTTTAGATAATATTGATAACGCTGTATTTTTATAACGTAACTTTAGAATTTTAGTCTGTTAAAGTTTTGAAATTAACCATCTTATTGGTTGTTGTTATGGTTAAAAAAAATTTTAAAGGTTTTACACTGTGTCACAATAGTGTCTATCAATTTTTTGCAATAACGTAAAATAAATAGGTACAGACAAGGTTTTGCTTTATAAACGATTTTGGATGTTTCAATTTTTTTTTGTCAAAAAATTTAATTTTTTTTTAGGAACAACTATCATTGCAGTAAACTGAAAAAAAGACTTTGTCACTGACTGTTTATCAATGATTTTTTTAATTCGGTTAATTTTTTGACATTTAAAAATTCACTCTGAAAAAAAAAACTTTGTGGGGTAAAGCAAATTTTTTTTTAAAAAAGAATGTATTTTTAACAAATTATTTGTCTGCGGCAGACCAAGATTTGGTTTTCTTAGCCAAATCATTGTATTTTTTTACTCGATTAAAATTTCTTTTCTCACTTTAGTAGTTTAATATGTGTTTGCATGAGTAAATTAGAAGTTTATTTGTTATTTTAAGCTTTTGGAATATTATCAATATACTAAATAAAGACTTGTTCCTGGAATTTTTCTGAAACATGACTGTGTTAAAGGATTTTTAAATTGCAAGATAGTTTTAAAATTAAAATAAGACAAAAGATAAAACTAAAACCAGAAGAAATAAAACTAGATATGAAAAGTTTTATTAGATGTTATTAGGCTTGTATAGAAGAGTTAGAGCTTGGATTGTTAGGTCCAACTAAAGTTGAGTGTTATCAAACGTAAAACACCTACTAACACCAAACACGACGTGCGTTTCAACAACAAAGTTGTCATCTTCAGGTAGGAAAACCAAGATTTGGTTTTCTAAGTCAAATTATTTAGACTGAAGGCGTTTTTCTTTTCTCAGTTTAGTGGTTTATATGTATTTACATTACAAGAGTAAATTCAACCTTTGTTCAAAACTTTTTCGATAATTTGATAAAACATGAATAAACTGATAGTTTTAATTCTTAACTGAAGATGACAATATTGTTGTCGAAACGAGCGTCAGTGTTAGTGGGGGTTTTTACTTTTTATTAACATATTAAAAAGATCCAACAAGAAGACTGAGTATTATCGTTCAAAAACATCAATATTTTTGAAAATATTTTTAAATTAAACAGTTTTTAATTTGTCAAATATTAAGATCCAACATCTTTATCACTAAAATAACTTTCAGAAATTCACCGAGCGTTTAATGCAGAGATAATTGTTATTATTCTTTTGTGGTTGTCTCAGTAAATCGAAATAAATTTTAATCGTTACAGTTTATCTTAGAACTGTGATTTAGATAAAAAAAATTTAAATTTGTTACTACAAAAATTAGAATAATTTAAAATAAATATAATAATTGATGTTGAAGGAAGTAAGCTTATAGGGACCCACAATAGCTATTTATGTATCTAGTACGAAAAAGGTAGTTTTAGAGGACGAATCGTAGTTAAAGACGAGGCGACGTAAGAGCCGAGTCTTTAATGAGATGAGTTCCCTAAAACTATTTTGCGGACGTGGTACATACAAGATTTTTTTGAATAAATTTTCTAAATCACCAAATTGATTCTTAAGAGAACTAATAATTCATATGAGGCATAATAGAATACGTTTTTAAGTATCATAGTTAGTTTGGCATTTGGCTGTTATGACAACTCATAAATAAAAAAACTAAAATTAAAAAGAATTCAAGTGCAATCGCTGAAAAAGCAAAAAATATTGTTTTGAATTTACTTCCTGCTAAATCTTGTGAACAATATGAGAAAGAGTATACCTTGTTTTGTGAGTGGAAAGCAAAAATGAAGTAACAACAGTAAATGAAGATGCAATTTTAACTTATCTTTATGAAAAAGTAAGTACATCTGCATGTGGTATGTTTTGTTTTGACTTTTCAATTTTAGCAGTAAGATCGACTTCTGTTTTCAATTCATCACAACAAATTGCTGCTGTAAATGAGAAAGAAAATGTTATTTCATTTAGCGATAATAGTTTCCAATATGCTCAGAACTGTGAATCTCATTTTCATGTATCTATATAAATAGTTCTTTGTATGTTATCGACTTTTTAATAAAAATAATCCTATAAAGTTGCCATAACAGCTTTAGCGACTTAGGCCGCTAAAGACTTATTTTTCGGCGTTTTTTTAGTTTGCAAAATTCTAATTTTAGAGATAGAACGCAAAAAAATTTAAAAAATCTCGGTTGGTGTCCGGCACTGAAAAAAAAGATGTTTGAACTCTGAGAAATGATAATGGTGATGATGGTTTGTGTTGTTTTGAGTTTGACGTTGAAAGCGGTATCGATTGGTGTGTTTGAGGAGCGAATTGCGCAATAAAAAAGCAGCTGGTAAAGATTTAGCGCGATCTAAAATGACAAAGTAAGGCTGCAGTCGGCAGTAATTACGACATATGTCAGAAAATCCAAGAAAACCGCAGGGGAGAGATCCTGTGGTACACAATGAATAATTGTGAACTAGAAATTACGGTGTAGTGGCAGACCCCCGGAACATTTACTACAACGATTCTGACTCTGATCACTCTCCAACGATTCGTGCCAGCTCTAGCTGCTGTCACCCCGCCTGCTATTGTTAAGGGCATGTCAACATTTCAACACCGGGAAACAACGATTCCACCCCTCGACGGTTCGCACACTAGAAAACTCGGAAGATTTGTGTGGCTTTTCATTAAAACAATTCAAAAAAAAAGTTCTGTTTTTCTTTTTCGTGTTCATGTTGGTAATTTTATGAGATAATTTACATGAAATTTGTAATTTGGTTTTAGCGATTAAGTGTGCCTCATTCCCAACACGTGCGATGATGTTTGATATTAAAGAGCGACATGTGACCTATGCACACCCTCTTTAATTCAAAACTTCTAGCCTTTTCGAGTCTTTATATTGCCTTAACATCCGGGCACGTGTGCAATGTTCAGAGGTGTACCGCTGTGGAATCACATTTCCGACATTCACCGGAAAGAAAAAATGCATAGAGACTACTTACTAATTATTTCAATAAGAAGTAGACCGGTCGAGGCGCACCGGGCCTTCACCTACCTCTTATTCAACAATCACATCCTAAAGAATGAATTGACTCGAAAATAAACCAATCTCATACAAAACTGTTTGTTCATACATCTTCATTACTTTTATTAAAAGAGAAAAGAAAGCAAAGAGCTAGGACAGGCGTCGCGATTGCTGAACTCGTAAACCAAAACAAAATGCTTATTTTTGACTTTACTATTTTTTTAGTCAATCTTAGTAAAAAATTAAAATTTCGGTTTCAAATGAGACTGAAGGATAACCATTTTGACAGGGGCCGAAAAGTAAGCACGTTTAGGCGGCTATCAAAATATATTTTCGTGTACGCCACGACCAAAATGTGTTTTTTTGACTTCGTCTGTTTTCTAGCTTCGGTTTTGCCTCTGCCAAAAAAACTCGTCTGAAAAAAATTACTTTTTGGATTTAGCACACAAATAGCTACATATTTATAAATTTATTTATTAAATTAAATTAAAAATACTTTGTTAAATGTAAAAGACTACATATGTATCGATACGAAATATACGGGATGAATCAAATTTTATCCGCACCCTTAAAACATCCCGTTCTAATTAAACAAAAACTATAAAAAAAAATGTGAATATTTTTTACGAATAGAAGAAAGTCTTGTTCAATTTCAAATTTTTATTTTTATATCGGTTACTTTTTTACTCATTGGTTAATTAATAATAATTTAACGTCAATTATTTTCTTGTATACAAATGTATTTTGATAAAATGTATCAAAACGGCTAACTAATTACATTTTCAAAAAATTTTGTTTTCTTAATTATTTATTTTCTCATATTTTATGAAAAAATTGTATTTTTTTTTCTTAAAGAGCTCCATTAGAGTGATGGTTTGATATTTGTCATAAATCGTTCACGTCACAATTATTGAAGACTTGAAGAAGAGATGGGACCGTAATTTTTTTTAGTTATTACGATATTGGGTATCTACTACTACTCGAACTAAACAAGTCATAAATTACACTAAAATGTTCGATAAATAATATAAAAATGAATTTTTATCAAATTATAACAACTTTTTAATTAAAAATTTTACAGACCGATTTTGTTATACATTTTTTGATTAATTGATCTAAAAAACTGGAAATGAAATTTTTTTGTAAGATTTTTTTAAAGTTTTATGGCTTTAATTAAATTAATTAACTTTTTTTTCCAATTACGGTACATATAAATTTAGAGTAATGTATAACATTTTATAACTTTTTTCCGTCTCTTAAAGTGTTTCAGGGGTGCGGATAAAACTTGATTTACCTGATACAATGTAACTGGTGACAAAACTAAATTTGCTTGAATGTTGAATTAATGCAGTTGAAACTTAAAAAAATTCAAATTTTGAATCAGTATTAAAAAAAAAATTGTAGATGACTAAAGTATATATGTAGTTAAGGTCTTGATTGGCAACACTAAACACTACGTAAAATAAGGCTATTCTAGGCATTTTAGGTAACATATATTATTGTAGGTGTCAAATAAATCGAAATCGCCCGATACACATTTATATTTTACTGATTTTAAAATGCCTTGCAAAACAAATAGTTTTGTTTTTCGTATCACTATCAAATTTACTAAAAAGCAATTTCACGACCGACGGAGTAGTCTAAAATGGTAAATATAACAAAAATTTTACAAAAAACAATAATTGTCTACAAGTTATTTTATCTTTAAAAACGTAAATTTCTGGTTAGTATTTGTGGTTAATATTCACTACATCAAAGTCGCAAAAACTAAAATAACAGTAATTATAAATTGCGATACTACTTGGGTATTTCAATTGTCTTTAATTATTTCTTTTTTATATTTTATTAGCTACTGTAGTTTTAGTTTTAACAAAAATTAAATAAAAAAGCAACTAAATAATTAATCTGTAATTTTATTTTATTTTTTAAATTATTAGTTTTTGTTAGTTTAATTAAATTAAATTGAAAATGGCGTCTAGTAATGTAAAGTGTTAACACAAAAACTACCTTTTAAGCTACCTGCATTTTACAATAGACAGACCGCAAACGACCCAATTTTATTTTTTTGACAAAATGTATGATTGTCTATTATTGATTGTTATCATACATAGATTTAATATCAAAATTAAGTTAAGGAAATTATTCACTTAATAAATAATAACTTACTGAATAAAAATAAAAAAACTGCCTACTTAATAAAATGAAGTTGTGCTTCTATTATTGATTTAGATTTATATGTATATGTGGTGCTAAAAAAAAATAAAAAAATAATTTTAAACTACTTTCTAGACCAAGGGACAAGTCGTTTTCCCAACTATTATCTTGATCTTTGCTTAGGTATTCTACAGTATTCCAACCCAATTCTGGCGTACCTGACTGTAAAAAAGTCTTTTGTTTAATACTAGTGCAATAAAAATTGTATTGTTACCAAATGCAAGTAATTTATGGTCATTAGATCTTTCGATGGCATTTGAGAAAACTGCCCAGGGCAGGTAGATTTGTCATCACTTTTACGTAGATTTAATAAAATAATTAAAGTGTTTTACTGTAATCAATATATTTTTATCAGTTATTAAAGTATAATATTTAGGTTAACTTTATTAATTAAAGTAAAATATATGGTTTGCATTATAAATTAGAAATATACCTACAGGGTGCCCCACCGAAAAGGGCATACCCCCTGTAACTTTTTTATTTATTAGTCGATCTAAATAAAATTTAGAACATAAGCATTAATATGTACAGTCTACATTTTGCTGTTAAAATATTTTTTTATGTTGTACCAATTTTGCACTCGAAAGAATAAAATTATGAAATCGCACAAAATTTCATCAAAATGCATATTATTATAATGCTATAACTCAAAATACTGTAATAACAAATATTGTTTTAACACAAATCATTTAGAATTTCTTTAATTGGTTCTTAAAGAACACGGAAAAAATTCTGTTTTTTTGTGAGAAATATTGTCATCCATGAAACGGTGTTGTCAGATTGTAAATGGAGAGTTACCTGAATATGAATAAAACGTCAGTGAATTTGTCAGTTTGACAATTAAAAAAATCGAAAAGTCTAATCCCAAAATTTATTTCAAGAAACAACTTCTAGAAGGTTAAGTCACGACCAGAGAGTTCTAGAAGAGCACTTTACAGAAGTATTCTACAGCTTGAAAAAGATCGGTAAAGTTGTTGGACTATTTGATGATGCCAGTTTCAATGGTAAAACCCAAATGTGCCCCTCTTTACCGTAAGACATAATCAAGAATTGGTGCAAGTTGTAGGAGATGTTGTACACGAAGATCCTAACATTAGCAACAGCACTATAGCACGAATGCTGACACAATATGAGCAAAGAGTTTTAAAGACAAATTAAATTAATTCCTTTAAGATTTTATTGCATCAGAAATTACAGCCTGCATTATTGAGTAGGAAAGGAGAAAATTCGTGGTGGGTGCATGAAGTAAACTATAAATATCGAAAAATTTCTGAAATAAAAAGAATAGTTAATAACGTTTTGACAACGAACGTCTTAGACTTACACATTAAATGTTCAAACACATTTCCATTTTCTTGTAAGCAGCAAAATAATCGTCGCCTAAAATTTTGTTTTACTCTAACAAGAGTTTCGGGTGATATATAGGAGCTGTTTTGTACACCTTTTCGTTTACAACACCCCAAAAAAAAAAAAATCGCAAGGCGTTAAGCCTGGAGAACAAGCTGGCCAGTGAACAGGTCCTCCACGTCCTATCCACCTATCAGGCAAGTGTCGGTCTAAATATCGCCGAACCCGTCTCGCGAAATGTGGCGGCGCCCCATCATGCATGAACACAAGTTGTCCTATTATGTTTAACGGAACATTTTCTAACAACTCTAACAGATTTCTTCTTAAAAAACGTAGATACATGTCACCATTTAAATTTCCATCGAAGAAAAATGGACCGATTACATGTTGACCCAAAATACCGCCCCAAACACTTAAAGACCATATCCTTTGATTATCTATTTGGCGCAACCATCGTGGATTTTCTATTGCCCAATAATGCATATTATGCCTATTAACAAGCCCATTACTTTTAAACGTTGCTTCGTCCGAGAATAGCACATAATCACTAAAGTTATTGTTTTCTTCTAAAATATTAATCATTTGTTGACAGAAAAGCATTCTAAACTCAAAATCAGTAAGACGCAATTTTTGATGCAGTGCAATTTTATATGGGTGGAATTTATTACACTTTGTATCTTCGTGCTATAGTTCTAGTGCTAATGTTAGGATCTTCCTGTACAGCATCCTTTACAACTTGCACCAATGCTTGATTATGTCTTACGGGAAAGTAGACACGTTTGGGTTTTACTACTGAGCTGGTGTCCTCAAATAACCGAACAACTTTACGAATTTTTTTCAATGTGTAGCCTACTTCCGGAAAGCGCTCTTGTAGAATCCTGTTGGTTGCTAATAGGTTTCTGCGGCATTCACCGTACACTAAAATTATTTCACGATTCTTTCGCGATTAGACATTTTTCAATTTTTTCAATAATTGTCAAAGTGACAAATTCACATAATTTTTTCAGGTAACTCTCAATTTACAATCTGACAACACCGTTTCATGGATGACAATATTTCTCACAAAAAAACGAATTTTTTCCGTGTTCTTTAAGAAACAATTAGAGGAATTCTAAATGATTTGTGTTAAAACAAAATTTGTCATTACAGTACTTTGAGTTATAGCATTATAATAATATGCATTTTGAAGAAATTTTGTGCGATTTCATAATTTTATTCTTTCGAGTGCAAAATTAGTACATCATAAAAAAAAATATTTTAACAGCAAAATGTAGACCGTACATATTAATGCTTATGTTTTAAATTTTATTTAGATCGACTAATAAATAAAAAAGTTACAGGGGGTATGCCCTTATCGGTGGGGCACCCTGTATATTTTATTACAGTTGAAAAAAATCTATACATTTTTTTATTTTTACTATGTTTATTATTATCAGTTCCTAAATATAAATGTAAAAAAAAATATAAAAAGTTACAAAATATTTTTGTATAGAAGTTTCAATTTTTCATTCTGTTTGACCGATATAAACTGTATGGCAGTTATTACAGGATAACTTGTAGACGCCTGAATAATGTAAACGAGAAATTTCATTCTTATTGCGTACCAGACAAGTCAAAAGACTGTCTCTAAAATTAAAAGCAAATTTATTTTATGATTTTTAAAATATGAGAGAAAGAAAGAGAAATTTTGCCAATGAAGAGGAAAGAGAAATAGAGAAGTTAATTATTTACTTAATTTATTTATGTCATGTATTTGTCATTTACTAACATTTTCTACTCGTAGTTATTATCTACCAGTGGGGGCTGGTGCCCTTTTATATTTGAAACAAACCATAAAACCTAAATTCTGTTTATAGAGGTAACTATTATTGAGACCAAATAGAAGGATATCTACTGCAATAAAAAAAGTTTATACAAAGTTTGAGAAATTTGATTGTCGAAAATCAACGTGTCGCATCATGTCTATCAAAAACGGCTTAAAGTAAAGCAGTATCATTTCTTTCTTTTTTCTTTTTTTTTTTTCATCGTTGAGAGACAAATACATGACTACGTTATTCTGTTTGTTCCAAAATTTTGATTTTAGAAAAGTGATCGGCATTTAAAATTTAATTGTTGCGTTCTTGTCCAAATTTTTTTTTACTTGTTAATATAATTTCTGGTTATTGTGGACTAAAAAACGATGTTTAAATTTAAATTATATTGTTACTTGGCGACGTTTCGGCAGCGATTCGCTTTTTTTTTTCAACCCGGCTAAAACAAGAATGAGCAAATTACCTACACACTTACAAAATAAACGTTAAATTGACCATAACATTAACAATAATTAAAAATGAAACTAATAAATCACGAAAAATTTTAAAATTTAACTTTCTAAATATATTATCTTTAGTACACGCAGTAAATAACAATATCTGTTAAAAAAGGATTTATTTTGATTGATGATTTAAGCTAAAAAACATCTGAAAAATAAAGTTCCTTTCAAAAGTGTTTCATTTAGTTGGACAACGGTTCTACTAAACTATAAAACAGGACGATTTTAAAGAACCAAACTTTGAATATAAATCGTAGAAAAATGAGACGTCATACTTTTACAGCAGTTATTTGTATTTTTTTTGAATTTTAGAGTTTTTTGTACAATATTCCAAAAAATTGTGTGTTTAACGTGTTAAAAGTTTTCTAAAGTGGAGCATTCTTTATTTTTTTATTAACAGATAACTCTTTTACAGTTAATTGTTCTACCTATAGCTATATATTAAATAAAAGCTTTTTTAATTGTCTAGACAAGTGCGTTATTGAATTTAAAAAAATGTTTAAATTTTAAAACAGTTTTACTTTCTTAGCACTTTTCTCTAATTAAAACGTACACAAAAAGTTTGATTTTAGACTGTACCTTTACAACAATAAGTGTACAAGCCCTCAATGTGTTTATAAATTAGATACGCATTAAAGAAATTAAAATAAACAATATATTATAATTATTTTAATTATTAAGAAAAATAAACAAATTTTTTCTAGTTTCTAGTAATTGCCACGGATGCCGCTTTATTGTCGTACAAATTCAACAAGACTTACGGCAGGGCGGCTTGTTTGTAGAGACTTAACAAACTAGCTCTCATTGAAAGAGACAGCTTTTTTGAGACAGTGTTAAGACACAAGACAGTACTTTTTAGTAATATTATTGTAAAATGTGTTAAAATCTTTGTAAAATAGTATTTTTATAATTTGGGTTGTCGCTTAATAAAAAAGAAAGGGCAGAGTTAGAATCACAGCGTCGTTTAGAGAATCCTTAACTATATTTGAGTACATATACATTTCCTGGAAAATGTCACTTTTCTTAACTAGTAAAACAATCTACTATACATATTCAGATTTTAATTCTTTTTGTCTACAAACCTGTAACATAAATTGTTACATAGTTAAATTTGTGTGCAGTGAGTGGTGATATATATTTCTGTTTGTTTATGGTGTAGTATAAACTTATTTGAATTTGCCCTCTCAAAGCAAATTAGTTTATTTTGAAATGCGTATTCGAGTCCGGCTATTTCAATTATATGAAAACGATCGGTCTACAATACAGAGTATAATAGTGAAAGCGCGTTCGCTTCTCTATCAACTAACCGATCATTTCCACTGATTGATAATATTCCGAATTCCGTAATCAATAAAATCAGGAACAGTATTTTTAAAAACTCAGGATTGTCTTGTAGGAAAAAATAAAAGATAGGGAGGTGGGTTTATGCACGCAAGTCCGACGGTAAAACCTCGATAAAATATTCATTTTCCGGGCAGGCGGCAGTCAAACCATCACGAGCTGGCCATCGAGACTCGCATTTATCTTGGAGATAGAAGCGACCTGACAGTCGGGTAAGTTGGTGTTCACCTAGACGCCGCTACGCCCCGATACGGCCTAAATCACGCAATAAACACACCAGATTTATCACCTTTCACATGACTTGCCTAATCGGAATCAACTATCTCAACCCCTGGGGTGCTTATTCAAAATATCTACAACGGACGATGGTCAATGCTCACTGCTCACCCTCGCTAAATTTAAATTTTACAGAATTTAATTCACTAATTTTAACCTCAAACACTTATCTATAAATACACTTATTTAGCTTTGAATTTAACAAACGGAGTTCTAATCGAGGTATATATAGACATACCGGTTTCGGCGTTGCTGTTCATCAGTGAAAAACATGAAAGTCACAATATGCGATGTTCTTAAACAGAATAAAAAGCTACGTGAAGAGAAAAAAAGTTTTAAAAATGTCAACAATATATACAACAAATAGCCAACTTGTTCGGACGTCCTCCGTAAGAAGAGAGTGTTGTCGTTTCAAAAATTTTTAAATACTTAGCAGCCAATTTTCCTTTTGTGTAATGATTAATGACACTTCAAGTATAAACAACAATTTACCGAATTGCTATATTTTTCCGCCAACTTCTGACAGAAAAACTCAAAACAAATGTGATGATAAGGAATTTGAGTTTGTTACAGATAAGAAAATGCTGAGAAACTATACCTATAATTAAGTAGAACTCAGAAAAGGAATTTAAGGCGGTGGTTTGCAAAAGTATAGTGTTTTTATTCGAAAACACAAATTTGAATTAAATAATAAATCATTGTTAACAAAACAGCTCTTTATAAGCTATTACCATGTACCGATGGGTCTAAACTCGAAGCAATAGATAATCAGAAGCAACTGGATTCAAAGATTCAGTGTTCTAGATTCAAATTTAAAACTTTTACTTGCTCTTAGTGAAATAGTGTCGTAAATTGAAAAATTGTCGACAGAAGTACTGACAGTTTAAGTACGCTTGCTTTGTTAAATAATTTTTGACTTAAGACTTTCGATACGGAGATAATTAATTATTTCACTACAAAATTTCCTAACCAGAAGTTTTCAGTGGAAAAACTGCCTAAAAAAGACAGTGCTTTTGATAAATCCCGTTTCTGACGAAAAAAGTTCTGTGGCTCAAAGAAGTCAAAATTAAATTTTTTTTTTGCAAAATTTGAAACTCATGGCACCAGTGACAAGACAAACCTCTCAACAAAAACAAGTGCGTACTGTTACTGTAAAAGACAAACTGCTCAACCTTGCAATGCATTTTAAACTATAAATTGTAAAACTAATTAACTTTTTTTAAATTTTTTTGTACTTCTGACTACTTGAGGAGCATTTTTAAACAAATCAGCGCTCAACAAATTTTACATATATATTTTTTATTTTATTTATTTTAAAATTGAGTTAATTGCAAAATTAGAGTTTATAACTTCTATATCTTTGGCAATGTCTCGCGTTTATCTCTCTAACCCCTCTCTTCAACATAGACATATCACTATAAAGCGCAAACAAGCTGTTATCTCGTAGAATACATAGTCCTATGTTATTATTATAAAGTGAGATCGAAATGTAACTGAATCAGAGCAGACTGTGCCAGCGTAACTGTAATGATGTGTCTAATCATTACAGTTACGCTGGCACAGCTTGCTCTGATTCAGTTACATTTCAATCTCAGGTTAGTTCGTGTGTTGAAAAAAAAAACACAATACAAAGTTTAAAAAAACATGTGGTAAAGATATTTATAGTTTTACTACTAAAATCATAGAATTAGTTCAAGATAAATTGGTCATCCTGTTAACAAAGCATTTCAATAATGTCACCAAAAAAAATATTTTTTCAGATTGTTTAATACCACTAAAAGTATAGCACAAAAAAGGCAGAATTAATGATCTAGGAAATTTTAGATCCATCATTTTTCTATTGCTGGCTTTGTATGACAAAATACTTTTAAAGCAAATAACCAATTACTTCCAAGCGAACAAACTGTTGTCTTCTGAGCAATTTGGATTTCAGAACGGTATACCAACCTCAGATGTTATTAAATGTCTTCTTAATAACGTCACAAAATGTTTTAAAAATCGTGAATTTAAATATTTTTATGCTGTTACGAATATGTTTATAGATTTAAGCAAAGCTTTTGATTGTATCTTCCACCACACAAAATGTCCCATAATTCGCGGACCAACTTGTTAATACGTTGTCAATTAGAGTCTAGGCACACGGGAAAAATGTTTATAAATTATTTTTTGATTTTGACAGTTGCAATGATGATGACATTTAATTTAATAAAAATCTTAATAAGTATGACTAAAATGGTGAAGTTTGAAAGGTTATAACAAGTGTTCATTTAAAAAAGTTGTCAAGTGTGCTATGAAAAAACAAGAACATTTTGAAGTATGTCATAGTTTAATTCGGCTGCTATACTGTCAGTTACGACGACAAATCACGACTGCGCGCGCACTGTAAAGCTGTGTATGAAGTTCCGACATCCCTTCTTCGCTACATTTTCTTTTATCAAAATCTCATAGCACACTTGACAACTTTTTTAAATGAACAGTTCTTATTGTCAAATAATTAAAAAAAAAATTAACAACTAAACAAATGTAAACAACTTACAGTAAATTTTTTTTTGATTTTTTTTTTGGAAATCTTTTTAGGGCTTTTTTAACCTTAGGGAAATGCATACCATTTTGTCAATATAAAAATTTTGCAATACCTTGTATATTATTACAAAAACTATTTTACTACACTTTATCTTTTGAATAGATTTTAGCTAGTCAGAATACTAAATTGTCCTACACCTAATGATCTTCCTAATTTCCAAAATTGCCCAATATTTTTGGGTTTAATTACAAACGCTACATTGTCTTGGGATGAACATGGTTGTTAAAAAAAAGATTGTATAATATTTAAGAAAACAAAAGTACAAATCAAAATAAACAAAAAAGTCTTAATAAACATGGGTCCGCAAAGAAACGGTTTGAAAGATGTAGAAAATTATTCTTTTTCAAAACATTTATTTTACAAATATTTATTACTTATTTCTTATGTGCAAACAAACAAAAGGAGCTTCTAGAAAAAGCAAGAAACAGAGTTACAAAAGATGTTGCCAAGCAGGCATGACATCTTTTTCTGAAAGCATTCGAACTCTTTCTAAAACCTCCGCATTGGTTCAAATTTGTTGCCATTTTTATTAATTTATTGCTGCAGCTCTTGGAGGCGATTTATAAGAGTACCATAAACTAATGTTTTTAAGTATACCCAAAAAAAATCTAGAAGGTTATCAGGCGATTTTGCGGACCATAAAACAAGTCCGCCTCTTCCTACTCAGCTAAGTAAAAACACTTGTTGTAAATGCTCTCTAACGGCAATCGAAAAATGAGCTGGAGCACTATTATGCTGAAATCACATTTGTTGCCTTTGGTTCAAAAGAATGTCGTCTAAAAGATCATACATTGTGTTCTGCATTAAGTTTAGGTAAGCGCCGCCTGTTAATCGGTTTGGTACAACAATAAGACCTAGAAACGTGTCGCTTACAATGCTCCTCCAAATGTTTAACCAAAAACATACTTAATGTCCAGATTTTATTAGAATGCTGGTCTTCGGCATTCTTGCGTAGAAACTAGCGGCAAAAAACCAAACTTGCTTGATAATCAAGAACAACATTTAAGACCTGTACTCGTTGTACATACTGCTCGTGGAGGATTCTCCAAACAAAAGATGCACTAACTCTTACCTCGGCTGATATTCTCCGCACACTTCTGTCTTAGAGTAGATCCCTATCTTGGTCTTCCAAATAAATGGCACTGTTTACGAGATGAATCGGTTTCACGCAATCTTTGGTAAATTTTTCCAAACATACGATGTGATGGAATTTGGCGATTAAGATAAGCTTCAACGTAAAGACGTCGCGTTTTATGAAATGCATGTCGGCTAATTCTGCATTAAAGTAAACATGAGCCAATAAGCAATAGCAATCAGAAACTTGTGCACTAACAACAAACGTCAAATTCTAAATATTTATTTATTTTCTGTTTATCATCAGTCTACTCTGATAACAAATGAAACAAAATTCTATCTCTCCCAAACCGTTGTTTTGCGGACTTATGTTTATTAAGAATTTTTGTATATTTTGGTTTATACAATTATTTCCTTTTTTTAACATTCTGTGTAATATCGTTAGTAAAGAGTTATCACCTAATACTTATGTATTATGAAATCCATCTTAGCAACTATCTCCAAAATTAATTAAAAATTTCTATTTTGCAGTAATTAATTTCTATTTAGTTTACAGCATATTGGCATGGGATCATTTTTGTTTTAAAAACAATAAATACCTGCATAATGATTAAAGCCTTTTATAGTTTTGAGAAATATCTCAATAACAAATTCGAAGATAATGATATTTAATATATGTAGCTAACCTTTGTTTGCTATTTTTTTGTAATCTATTAATTTATTAACATCATATAAATCCATCTGTCTATGAGTACCAGTGATTAGAAGAGATTAAAGCGCACCGAATAACCAATGTTGACAAGACAACTGAATTGAAATTGAAAAAATATAATTTTAAGAAAAAATGAAGACCAAATCAAGAAAGGAAAACGCATTAAAAATAGCATGATATGGGGGAGAGTGGTAGGTAAATAGGATCGCAACAGAAATAGCAATAGCAATGGGTAGATGATCGCCCGCTTAAAGTCGATCGAAATGGTTAAAAGGTAAATGCAGAGTAAATATTTAACATAGATAATTACAGCCGCGCCTAAGAGGCGTGCCGAACGGGAGAATACGTGGGGCGGCGAAAAAGAGGCGGCGGTAGCGGCAGCAGTAGTGTCTCTGGGGGCTGCCTGCCTACTACGGTTCAATTCGCCATAAGCTTGTGCGCCCCTTCATATAGGCATTCACTATGCCAATTATATTCCCAGATGACTTCACTTCGGATCTCTCTTTTATTGTTTCATCCTGATGGAAATAAATCTAAGCAAACACCTTTGTTTTCCGATAATACAACTTTTTACGCTCGCTCAACCGATAATCATTTCATCACACACCGCGACAACTTCAGTTAACCTTTTTATTATTACCAAAGGTTGCACAAATACCAAAAAATATTATTGAGTCAGACTTAATCTCTTTCAATTTTCATTCGCTTTTAAAAAATGTTCATAATAATATGGGAACCATTTATATTATAGTATAGTTACAAGTAGAAAAGAAAAAAGTTAAAATCACGTTTTAGAATCTAAATAACGATTGGAATCAAAATTTGGAGAAAAATTAGAAAAAAATAAAAGATAAGAAAACGAGAAAAGATTTGAAAATTTTAGAAATAAGATGGGTACAGATTGAATCACAGAAATCAGAGGCCATAAGAGAAAAATACTTACGAAAATGAACAAGTGGAAAAAATACGCAGAAGGTGAATAAGGTGATAATGTTATTATTGAACTAGAAGAATAAAGTACTAAAGAGAAAGTAAAGAAAACGATAAAAAGTCTGAAAAACAAAAAAGTACTGGGTTAGAACGGAATAACAACATACGTGCAAATATTAAACTAAGGTATACCCAAAGACTTTAACAGCTACCTGTATACCATAGAGATGTCTCAAAAATAATGAGATAATAGAAAAGGGTTAAAAGATTTTTTCTACTTTGCGTCTGTAACAGACACCGATTTGTGTGTCGTATTAGCCAATTTAGCACCCAAATTGCGTGCGTAAAATACTAGTGCAACTTACTTTTTTAGGTTGGTAACACGCTTTCGTTGGAGTGAAACGTCACTGACTTTATTCGGATAAATTTTGTTGCACTTGATAACCAGTATTCCTCACCAAGGTGTTTTTGTGTGTGTGCCGCAATTAACCTATAAAACATTCGAAATTGGAGTGGACAAGCGGCGATTATAATAAGGTAACTTCAACTTTCTTTTTGAGGTTAGAACAGCTTTAAAATGAAAAAGATTTCAGCCACTATTTTGACGATTTACAACCCCCATAGCGTTTGATAATTTACAAGTTATTTGCTAGGTGAGTATAGAACACTGCTTGGTGTCAAATATCGATGAGAGGATTCGCTGAGAATCGCAATTATTTTGATAATTTAAGAATAATGTTACAATATTTTTGAAGATTTTTCTTGCTGTGTTTATGGCAATTTGAGTATTCAATCAATAACCGTAAAAGAACCATTTGTGAGTTACTTGCACAGAATTTTGGATAAATTTAAAAACACTTTAAAAAACATTTGACACTTTCATGACATTTATTACCAACTATCTCGTATTAACACAAAGTCCCTAAAAATTGAATAATTAACTTTTTGACTTAAAAATTACGTAAAAAGCGCAAAATTGAAAAAAATAACATAAAGAACTCGTTTCTCAAGTCATTGTGGCACGAATTCAAGTTTGTAAAAAAAGCGCAAAGTTGACTTTTTAAAACGCATTCTTTAATATACTATTTTTATGCTTTTTTCCAAAAGTAAACAAAAAAACTCAATTTACACAGAAACGTTGAAATTTAAATTGGTATTTATTTTTTTAGTAAAAACGTAATGAATGTTTTTCTCTTTTTAAACCTCTTTCTGTTAACTCATTATTTTTGGGACACCTGTATATTTATTTATTGGCAAACTACTTTTAAACTGTTATTATTTTTGAAATTGGATATTTATTAAACTTTTGCTTACAACAAGAAGCTTCTAAGAGCGCCAATGTTTTTAATGACTTTACTTTTATAATCAGAACGTTGTTTTATTATAAAGGTGACTGAATTGCGTTATTTATTGTTATTTATTTATTACGTAGCAATGCTATTTAAAATTTTAAACATTAATATTTCACTGAGACGTAAACAAAAAATTATCATTTTCCTAAAGCTTCGAGAATGTTACTTAGTGTTCTTATGGTTTTTCATGTCGCAAATTTACATTTAACACGTTATTTCAAGGAGCTCCAGCTCTAAATCTGAAAAAGTTCTAATAAAGAATGAAATGTCGACTAATAGCTTATTTCAAGTTGAGATACTACCGGTACAACCAATTGGATGCAGCAACAACCAATCACGACTCCGAATTTTTAATAAAAACGAAGATATTACTGGTATTAACTCAACTTAAAATTAGCCTATTATACATTAATTTATTATTATTGACAGTTGTTCTGATCCCATTGACACCCAAAAATTTAACTAAAAAAAGTTATTAACAGAACAAGAACACTTAGCGAAAAATAAATTACAATAATGTTTATGCATTTGTTGACAAAGTGCTAAAAACAAAAATACAGGAATAAGTTACGAATATTAATGTTATTAAAAACATCTACAAGAAAACTACTAATTGTTGTAAATAATTCAAAAAAAAATTGTGATCAAAAATATTTGAAAACAACCTAGTAGATTCCATGTTAAATTTGCAATATTTTTAAAACTGTTTATTTTAATTTTTATACTCATTGAAAGGAGCTTTTATGCTAATTTTCATTAACCTTAATCTATTCATAAAACATAAATTATTAAAAGAATTCCGTCTTTTTTCAAATGCTTGGATCTTTGAGCTAGCTCAATATATTTTTTTAAATTATGCGTTTTTGAATCTACTTAATTTTTAAAACTGTAGGTATGTGTTAATAGATTTTTTTCGTTCTTCTTGAATATAACAGATATTTTTTTTTGGTATGTTTGTAACTTCGCCAAAAATGCAAATAATTTAATTTTTTTTCATAGTTGTTGTTTTTAACTAGTGGAGTGCCGTAAGGTTTATACCTCGGAACCCGGGTCCACTGAACGGATTTTTATAAAACTTTTTGGAATGTTTTTTTAACACTAAGTACTAAAATGTTTACCCATTTATTTTTACCGATCTGAATGTTTAATTATTAAAATTAATAATGATTAATTTTTCGGAGTTTTAATTAATTTTTTAATAAAATAGTTTTATTACTTAATAACAGATAGAATTATTTCTACTTAAAGTTAGATTTTACATTGGAAAATTATTACAAACCTGTCTTTGGGGCCTCAAGAAACTTCAGGTAAAAAAGTGAGAAGGGGGAGGGGATTACATATAATTGGGATTGTGAGCTGGATTTAGACCAAATTCAGACTGTTAAGTTTGACATATCCATACGTAAAATGAACCGGGCATATTATATTTGCAAATTCGTTTCTTTAAATCCAGTCCGAAGCCCCCAAAATGAGGCCAAAAGTGACAAAAATCACAAATTTTAATTTTGAAAATTTATTTGACCTCTTGTATATTAAATCGAAGAAAGGAGACTCTTAAAATAATTCTTGCACGTGTCTTAAGTTTAATAATTTAAAGAAAAACTTTTTTCGAATAGTGCCGTTTAGACTCCCCATCGCTGAAAATAAACCTTTATGGACCTCTGTAACGGGATGTTGTAGAAAAGCTGTAACGGTACTAAACACCTTAGAAAAATAGGGAATTTATATGCACAAAGTTTCAGATTTTTTGGACTGTAAATAAAAAAGTTTTTGGTTCTTCCAACTGTCCACAATACGGATCTTGAGCTGTGCAAGGTAAACTAAAAATTGTCCGATTTTCAATTTTTTTTTTAATCGATAGATAACGTGGAATAAAAGAGAAAAATATCAGTTGCTTTGTCCCCCATTCCTACAGCCCCCAAACGTGGCCTAAATTGACGAAAATTTCTAAAATCTATAAATAAATCTAGAGCAGCGTTTCTCAACCTTTTTTGGCCCGCGGACCACTAAAATTTAGCGGCTTAAGTACCTGTCGCTAAAATTAGTTTGAGATATTTGTAATTTAATAAATTAAAATGTAGTTATTATTATTTTTTTAATTTTTTTCGCGGATAAATAAATGTTTACAAAATAGCAAAATTTCTTAGCGGACCACTAGTGAACTAGCGGACCACCGGTTGAGAATAGCGGATCTAGAGATCCGTGATTTGTTTTATGAGGGTACTACTCTTTTTTATAAAAATTAATTACTCCATTTAATTAGTGAATGAAAAAACCGGGTTTCGAGATTTTTACATTTTCATGTCTCACGGCACTCTACTAAACTATATTTTGAAAAAAAAATTCTAGAAAAAATTTAAAAATATCAATAATAAATTAATATTAGAAACCAAGTTGGCATAAGCGACATATTTTCACTATTAATTGGATAAAAATTCGTTAACCTAATTTTTTGAATAAAATATACATTTAAAAATAAAAAAATTGCTTTTATTGCTACTTATTTTTAATCATGTTAAAAACACGAATAAAACTGGAAGGTTTTTTAATTCTATTTAAAATTAATCAAATGGCGCTTATGCCGTTCATAATCAAAATTTTGCTACGGCGAAACTGCGATCCATTTTTTAGAAATGTTTGAACTGCGGTCAAAATGAATCAACCTGACCTAACCTGACCTGACCTGACCTGATCTGATATTGTAAGTTCGTATATAAAGCAGATATGCTGCGGTCACAATCTTTGCAAAAAAGTAATAAAACTAGATATACAAATTATACCAAAACTACACATTACTAAACTATTATTATATAACTATAACATTATTTATAATATGAATATATATAATGTTATAATTTGCAATAAAAAATTTGGGACATCAAATTTTGACCCTGATAACTAAATTTGTGTAAAATATCTTTTCTTATCAATTTTAACATTAGTTCTTGTCATTGAAACTAATATTGTGATAATTTTTTTATAACTAACTTAACTTAATTTTTATAACTAACAAACTTTTTATTTCCATTTTAGTGATATATTTTAAGTACCAAATTTTTTAAGACTATTATTACTAAATTGAGTTTTTTTGAGTAGTAGAAAAATTTTGAAACAAATTAATGAAATTTTTTATTTTAATTTCTCTACCAAACCTACGTGAGACTGTATAGTCCATATTTTACAACGCAGGGCTTTGTTTCTACTTTCTAGAACCTCTGGGGTTCTAAAAACAAACCGGATGATCAAAATTTCCTTTTCTAATAACCCCTTTAAATTTGACCGGAATTTAGAAGTTCTCCAATATTTATCTAAGAACGATATATAATTTGATAATTTGATTGTCATATATAATGATTTAATAATAACTTTTTAAGTATTTAGACTGTTGTACTTTGTACAACAAATTTTATATTAGTTGATACAATAACAAACCCGAATTTTTATTTTTGAAAAGAATAGAATACAACTGAATTGTAACAATATTTTTTACTTATCCAGTAGCTTTGTAAATTTTAATAAACAAAAATATTTTTTTAATACGTATTTAAAAGTTTTGTGAATTTTAAAGACTAAAATAAACGAAATTTTCGAAATTTCTAAAAATCTAAAAGTAAGTTAAACTCATTTTTTCGTAATTTTACGTATTTAGAATTTAATATCAAAAAATCATATTTTGTGACTGTTTTTCTTTTTTTTTAAATTTATTACACAAAAAAAATTGTTCTAGATTATAGGTATACTTAAAGGTTTAGAAAATAATTTTCAATTAAATTCTATTTTTTTAATTGCTGCACTGGTGTATCAGTGCGAAAAATTCTCCAGAGCTGTTCTCTTTATAAAAACAGGAAATAAGCTATTAGCCATATGACCATTTCGCTGTCAAAAAAATTCTTGTGGATTATTTCATTTGAGTTGTCTCGAAAAGCCGCATCCGTTCGTGAAATTTCCCTAAACCGTGTTTATATCTAATCATATTTAAGTCTCACTTAATTTTCCTTGTTTAAAGCTTACACACTATACCTTGAAATGTTGTTATCGCCACCCCAACCCTCGCGTGCACCCCACTTTATTATCAAAACCGCTTGTTATGTGTTTTAATTAGTAGGTAATTTGTTTAAATAAAAATTTCTTGCAATATATAACATCCGGCATGCGTTTTATAACCATTTTCTCATAAATATAAAACGATGATTTTTGCTTAGGGTTTGAAGAGCGTGAACGGAAATAGGATAATACTTCTAATGGGGTTAAATCAGCTGAATACCGTGCTAGGGGTTCATATACGGTATTCACTAAAGCTACCCTTTATGATAAATAGGTAATAACCTCATTACTCAATTAAAATGTATGTTGCGAAGCTACCGCTACTTTCTACCCAATTTAATTTAAGCGAGAAATTTACCGGAAAAATGAACTCATTTGCGAGTAATTGAGACAAAATTTTATTGGCGGGGTTATTAATTATTTTACAATGAAATTGGTTAACGTTTTGTTAGGGATTGAAACAATGCTTGATAAATATAAATATTGATTGATTCTGAAACGTCTAAGTGGTTGAGTACTTGAGTTATGCTAGGGTTTAAAAATGAAAAGACCGAACCCTACGTTTTGTTTTTCAAATGCATGAGAACACTCAAGCGTATTCTCATTTCGATAACACAAGAAATACCCCTGTTAATACGCTTGTTTGCACACTGATTCGAAAAAAATTGTTACAGAAATTGGTACACCTTCAGCTCTTCAGAACATAATATAAATAAATATAAATTTTTCTTTTCAATTTATATCAATTTTTAGCGTTATGTAATGGCACATATTATATCACTAGTTGCGTAATAAATTTTATTAAATCACAAGTTACATTAAGTACGATTTAAAATTATTACATCATTAGTTATAAAATTATTTTGAGAATAAAATTTTATTTTTTGACAAAATGAGTCAAAATTTTGTAAATTATCCGTTATAAAAAACTTTACCAAACAAAACTCTTTGACTGTTATCAACTAACAAAAGTTGTTTTGTTCTAAACCTAAATTACACGAAGTTGACCTAGAATTATTGAAAAAGTCTGCTAACTGGTTTTAATTTAAACTAACAATAATTTGAACTTTTAAAATAATAACTAAAACGAACAACGCTAACAAATTTTACATTTGACACTTGTCAAACTTAAATTTAGGTTAAATTATTATCACATCTTAACAATCAACTGCTATAAAATAAAAAGTGCTGTTAAATGATTTGGCAATTGAGCAACTCATACTTTTGTAATTTATCAAATAATGTTAAACAGACGATTTCCTTATACCTATTTATTAGATACTATTTTATAGCATGTATTTTTGTAATATTTTTTGATACTGATTATATAATGATATACAGTAGCGGCTGGTAGATTTTGAAATCTCTGTGTTTTAATTCTGTTCTAAAAGATTTTTATTGGGATCAAACTGAGGACTACTAACTGCAGTGAAAAAAATTTGATCAAAATTTGTGAAATTTAATTTTTTAAAAGATGCTTTTTAAAGAATTTCCGAAACGGCTTAGTTAAAACTGTGCTAAAATTTTAATTTTAGAAAAAGTTATAAGCATTTAAATTTTTTTTTCTAAAAACACCCTTTTTATAAAGTTTCATTTTTTCATAACATTTTTAAAATTAAAATTTTGAAAAAACTAAAAAAAGCTGATCATAAATTTGTTTTATATTGCTGAAAAAAAAGCCGTTTCGGAAATAATCAGAAGAAAATGCCTGGAAGCAAATGATGATAAATTTGGATAAACAGTGTGTTGCTAGATACAGAATGTGTTTAAAGTAATGCAAAAAATTCGTTATTTTTTTATTTTTGAAAATTAAAAGAAACTACAAAATCAGGTAACTTGTCGTATTAAGGAAGCTTAAATTACAAAAATAAAAAAATGGGAATTTTATGCGTTACTTTAAATTAACCCTGTATATAACATTTCTTGCAAAATATTTAACAAAAAATAAAAAAATTGCGATTAACTTTTTGAGAATAAGTTTTAGAACGTATACAAAAACTTTTTATATATATAAATCTGATTGCAATTTATGACAATCTGGAACTTAGTCTATAGTAATGGAATATTGTCAAAGTCAAGCTTTATTTGGAGAAGACTTACAACTTAAGTAAAATACATTACCATTTTATTTGACTCTGGACGACCTAGCAATAAAAAATGCGGAGCTTTTTACCATACTCTTGACGAAAGTACGATAGACTTTTTTAAGTAAGAGCAAAAGAAGGTAGATTCGACTAAAATCAAATTACTAAAACACAACTGCCAATGCTGTCAATGGTTGTCATCTCCATTGTACCAATAAAGACCTTTGGTAAAAGTAAAATTTATAATCGCACCAATTTAAATCCGTTTTGTCAACACAAATTTTTACAATGTTTCTAGTAATTTTAACGTTTTTTTTTAATATTTAAAAAAGTTTGGTCTCTCGCTTGATACATTATAAGTTCAAAATATTACACCACAAAATCAAAAATAAAATGGATAACAAATACTTGTGACCGAAAATATATTTGTTTTGGTTTGTAGTATTTTCTCGCAATAAATTATTCAAAATCTGTTATGTTACGTCAATGATAAGGTGAATTTGACAGTATGGTCTGATTGAGATTTTCATTAATTTTATTTTTGAATCATCAAATTAAAAGTTTTATTTTCAAAATGAAACTTTGCAAATATTTTTCAAATTTAAGTATCATGATGCAAAAATTGTAAACCGCTTATATAAAAAGCTATACCGTATTAAAATTACTAGTTCATAATCCTTTAAGCATCCTACAACAGTAGAATAAGACTTTTTTTAAGTCTATTGTCTAAGTCAAAGAGCATTAAATATCAATTTTAACTCCTACTAACTGGCTTAACGTATATAATTGAGAAAACGGTTGAAATTTTAAAATATGTAATTGGAAATTACGCTTTTTCCGTTTACCTAAGTACTTGCCAAACATGTGTTGAACAGTTTGTTGCTACATCAGTTAAAATCATTTAAACAAAGTGTAGGAAATAACATTAAAATCGTTGCTCAGTTGGCTTTTAAAAAATCAGAATTCTATAGTGCAAAATCCCAACTAAAAATTGTCAAATTTTACTTTCACCATTTTGTTAAAAACATTTAAATTGTGCAAGTATTTTTTGTGTTTGTTATAAACGGCATTGTAACATTTATAAGAATTTTTTATTTTATGTCAAAAAAATATTGAAGTTATCTCTCTTGTTTCAGATCAGTTTCAATTTCAGTTTATAGTTTTTGTAAACCTCACTACACTAGATAGGAACAATTTAGTAATTTTTGTAACAAAATAAGTAAAAACAAAGAATAAATAAACGACGCTTATTTGCTATTAAAAATTGTGCAAGTCTCATTTCTATACATAGCAAAACTATAAACATAACACTATAAATACATTAAAAAAAAATAATTTAAAAGTACCTATATCTAAGATGATGAAGCCAAATTTTGATCATTTGATACCTTTTGATATACCGACTATACTCAATAGACAAACTTTCTAGTTTCTACTAGATTTAGTTGTCTATTAACCAATTGAAGGATACAGGAATAAAAAAAGGAATGACTAAAAATTCGATTCTTATTAAACTGGAATTTCCATTGTTTTTTTACCAATATTAAATGCAGTACAGACAAAAAACAGTTAAAAACAATGATTGTCAACACTCCTAAGTCTACTCAAGAGTTATATCAAATAAAAAAATATACCGTATTTATGAATAACGATAGGACCTCTGTAAGAAAACAAATTTTTGAACATTCTTCTTTTTACTCTTGTACCCTTCAATTATGTTCTGTTACTCTAATGTCAGCAAATAAATACAAATTTGTAAGATGCTTGAAATAAATTTTAAAAATTTTGTGTTTTGTGAAATATGAAATACCTATTTTTATTTTTTCCAAATTTTTTTCAACAAAATTTTGACTTGAATTTTTGACACGTTGAGATATGTATTTTTATATAATAATTTGAATTTTGTAGTAAATTCCGTTATTCTTCCTGAAGCTAACTTACATAACATTGGCGGTAATTTTTCATTTTTATATTTGTCTTAAATATTTAGATTTTTTTAATTATTAACTGTCTCGTAAACATTAATTCTTTTTCTCATGTATAACGATTTGACAAATGAAAGATTTTACATAAAAATCTACTTCTAAATAAATATTTAGAAAAGATATCTTAATTTCACATACAATCATTACTAAGTAGGTATCTATAAAATGTTGCTGTATCTAAAACCATCAAAAAATTTGTTTCAAGTAGTAGGCATATCGTGTTTAAAATTCAAAATTTATAACCAATATTTAAATTAAGAATTTTTAAATTTTCAATTAAATAATTTGTTAACTACTACCAGTGAGTCAAACTTTTTTTTTTCAAATTAATTTGTATTACTCAAAAATATTAATAAAAAATAATAAAATAAGAGAGAAATATGAGATTTTTTCAAATTTGAATTGTGTTTTGTGTTTTTTAAAACACACAGGATTAAAAAAAAATCGTTTTTTTAAGGGAAATTTGTATGATGTTAAACATAAAAATATCAAATATAAGCCTAAACTATATACAATTTTTTTAATGCATCGGCGTCGGCCGCTGATTTGATATTTTAACGCATCATCCTGTATATTTTTAAAAGAGTTATGTTTTATGATTTCGTTGAAAGCTCTGTATTAATTGCGTGTCTGGGGGGCATATGAGTATAATCAGTCGCATACATAATTTTTATCGCATTTATATCGCATAAACGTTATTAATTAATTTTCCCTTTTGAATGAGTCGGCGGTGATTTTATCATAAATGTTTTATATTGTTGTACTTACCTAATACAGCATGAAGCTAATTTTTCTTATTAAAATCTCATATCACTGATACATAATAATTTTGCACTGGGAGTCATTTTAAATAATTGGGAAGATAGTCGTACATAATAAGAATCACTATAAACATCACAAGAGATCGTTCTTTTAGAGTTAGGACTCGTCACTTATGGCCGTTATGTTTAGGGCATCAAAAGGCAATCTGCAGGCTGAAAACTGATGTCTGGTTGAACTTTGGCCTGGTAGTTTTGGGAAAAGCGCAAACAAGAGACTGATGGTGGCAACATTAGGTGAGCAGGGCCATTTGCATAATTAGGAGGCCACGGCAGAGGACGAGCAAAAGAGGCTGTAGGATGATCCGATTGGCCAATAAGAACCGATCTGGCTGGAAGCGGCCAATCAGAAAGATAGAAAAGAGGATCGACGAAATATAAACCCTCCCATGGACTCCCCTGGGACCTCTTCAAAAGCGACAGCTGTGCTTGCGCTTGCTCGGTTCTCGGCTGGATGTCACTTCTTCACCTGGCGTTTCACTCACGACGGCCATACAGATTATACACCACCAACTACAGATAACTCAGAGCCTTTTACTGCTATCGACACTACGACATCCAGGATTGATTTGCTGTTGAGTGTTGCTGACCCTAACCAGGCCAGAGGGACCCCAATTAACATTGTTTCATTATTTTCAAATACAAAATATTCATTTTGTACATTTACAACTGAAATAGAAATTAGCAATTCATGCATGCCAACAAAATTTTTAATTGAGTCGCGATTATATACAAAATAAATAACAAAAAAAATTTTTTTAAGCTACACCATTACCTATTCATATTGTTCTTACGCCAACATAATTATAGTTAGCATCAGTTTATGGAGATTTTTTTTTATTGTGCTGCAATGTAGGTATATTACACGTTACCTACTCCCTAACCTACAGCATCATAGGTAGGAAATGAATTCTCTGATCTCTGCCGTATCTAAAGGGCAAGGCTACATGAGTGGCATCGATGTGAGACAAATCATTTTCCTCTTCGGTTGTTTTATTGCTTTTTTATTATTTTAAAAACTTTATTAAATTCCATATTTTACATAAAATTATTTTTTGTTAGGTAATGTGGAAAGGGGTAGTTTACAGAGGTGGGTTGTATAAAAAAATAATTTTTTATGATGCGTTTTCACGAACCTTTAGATATAATTTCGTTAGTATATCACTAGTTCCGTTTAGAGAGCGCTACACCCTCTTCACTCTTACAAAAACACATACCTCACTTTAAAACTAAATTCTCGCTGATGCTATTGACTGCCTTTTTTTAATACAGATTACATAATATTACATTGTCTTGTTATTAAACAAACATAAGAAAAGCAAACCAAATTGCCGTTTGGGTTTAAGGATGACATTTATGAATAAAGTCTGAATTTTGAAATTTGAAACAATCTTTTTAGAAATCTAGAACAGGTTTCAACAATACAAGAACTAGGTAATTCAATTTAAGAAAAATCATTTAATAAAAACATTTTTTTATAATACATTACCAACCCTCAGATAAAATTTTGGTTAGTAGGTAAACAGTATTATCCCCGAGTCGACTTTAAAAGAAGAAAAAAATTCTTATTTTTGATTTCTCCAAAAATTTCACTTTTGTTGATTTAACACAAAACACAAATTACCTAACTACTTTTAATTTAACCGAATGGTTTTCGAGATAATATCATTTTTTTTAAAATTTGAACTTTTTTGTAATTTTTAGAAGCAACTCTTGTAGGCGGATTTTACTGAAAAATACTACTGATAGTAGATGACAAATCTAAGTTAGTAGAACTGCAAATTAAATCTTTGCTAATTTGAATAGTATTTACGCTATAATGTTGACTTTACAACAAAGAATTTATCTAATTTAATGTTGCGAAATTGGGAAAGAGTGCTATTGAGTTGTTATCAGAAAAGTCAAAAACATCCAGAAATTTCCATTTCAAATTCTAGTGCAAAAAACTTGGTCACCAATTTTTTTAAAACGGGCCCGGTTTTAAACATTAAAAAGTAAAAAAAGTTGTTCAATGAAGACGATGCTGCTTCAGTTCTTGCTGTTCATTCCGCAAGAGAAGCTCCAAGATTGTCTTTAAGAAGGAGGGCAATACAAACTGAGGTAAGTAAATCTCATTTACAAAGAATCTTCAATGAAAAAAAAATTTTACCAATTAAACCGCAATTTAGGCAAACTTTAGAAAATGGTGATAAAGCCAAGCGTCTAGATTTTTGTTTGAAAATAGCCTACAGAGTTTTGAAAGGTTAAAATTTCTATAAACGAATTATGTTCTTCGATAAATCAACGTTTTCCGGTAAATTAACATTTCCGGTACTGGAGTGAGACGAATCCAAACTTCAGGATTTCTTGTCGTAGAAAATATTAAAAAAAAGTTGATGTGTGGGGTGTGGTTTCGTACTATGGCATTATTGATTCATATTATTTTGATCAAAATTTAAATCGCAATTCATATTTAGAAATATTGCAAAAATTTTAGCTGATAAACTAGGTAAATTGCCCTGAAACTACCGAATAGAAACGTTTTTCCAGTACGATGGGTGCCCTGCTCATTATGCCGAAATTGTTCGCCAGTGGCTCAATCGTGGAGGGAGAAATAAAAGGAGTTGGCATTCCCTATAGGTACCGACAATGTTAGGTTTTTGGTCGAGGTACAAACACTTTTTGTAGTTTTATTCTATTGTCAAGAGCATCGCTTGTAAATTTATAGTGGAAAAAAAAGCTATCGCGGATTCAGTAAAACTACCATAAAAAGTATTTGTGCAACGACCATGATTTCAATGTTTATGCCCATTCCTGTTATTCTTCCCTCCATGGGCTTAATATACAGGGTGAGTCTGCTAAAAGTGTTTCTTAACTTTTCTCATAAACTAGTTATCACATCAACTTTAAAGTTTGGCATTAAAAACTTTGTTTTTTGCAGTACACAGGTGACTTTTTTCAGAATTTTTCTAATATTCCTTCTAATTAATATTAATTAATTTCTTCAAAAAAATATTTCCAATTTTTAACATTATTCTAAAAGAAAAGATGTTAACGTATTATTTTGTGCAAAAAATATTTTTAAAAAAATGTAGATAACTCGAAAAAATATAAAATTTCAAACTTAAATACGCCATTTTTTTTCTAAGAGGGTGGGTGGGATCTTGGTAATACCAAAACACTAGTTTTCAAAACAGCCAATTGCAAGCTACTATTCAAATGTCCCGGGCAAAAGTGGGCGGTTTTATTACTATACCTGTTCGACGATCGGACTCTAGAGGGGTAGGTATTGTCGAGTTACAGCAGACGACAGATTCAGCTTGGCAGTGCTGCACCAAAACGCGTCTTAGGAATCAAATAAATGTTATTATTTTTTGGGGTTATCTACATTTTTTTTTTAATATTTTTTGCAAAGAATAATATTTTGAAATCTTTTCTAATAGAATAATGTTACAAATTGGAAATATTTAGATTTTTTTGAACAAATTAATTAATATTAATTAGAAAGAATATTAGAAAAATTCTGAAAAAATTCACCTGTGTAGTGCAAAAAACAAAGTTTTTAATGCCAAACTTTGAAGTTGATGGAATAACCAGTTTTTGAGAAAAGTTAAGAAACACTTTTAGCAGACTCACCCTGTAGAGTTCCATGATAACTGAATAGGAAAAGATGATAGCATTTTATGGCCACCGAGAAGTCTTAATCTCACAATAATGAACTTTTATCTGTGGAGTCGTTTAAAACAAATTGTGTAGAGTAAGCCACCATACAATGATGTAAAGCAATTAAAGAATGGGATACAAAATGCAGTCCAGTCAATAAATCTAATCTATAAGAAATATTTTCTTCTTTTGAAGTCAATCCGGAAACATACTGTATTATTAGCTCTGTTTAAAAAGAGCTACACCCTCTTTACTCTTACAGAAACATATATTCAACTTTAAAACAAATTTCGGGCTGACGCTATTAATACTTTTTTTTTAACGAACAGTGACACATTTTACATTCCTAATATGAGATTGTCTAACTAATAAACAAACACGAAAAAAACAAACCGAATTGCCTTTTAGGTTTTAGAATGACATTTAGGTATGAATAAAGTCCAAATTTTAGAATTTAAAAAAAATCTTTTTTAGAATCTTAGAACAGGTTCCGACAACACTAGAACTAGGTAATTCAATAAAAGAATTAGAATTTTTAAGATAAAATATCGTGGTTATTATTATTTATTACTTTATACATAAGTTATATTTGAAAGTTAAACTTAAATAAGAAAAACAAAATTAATAATAATAATAATAATACTTTATTAACGGCATCATCATTTACAGCCTTTACAATAAACAAAACAATTAAAGATTACAAGATTCATGTTATAAATTTGTTGAGATTATTCTTAAAGTTATTAAAAGATGGTGCAAAAAAATCAATTTCACTACAGACACTATTGCATATTGATAAAATTGAATTTAAAGGTGAAAATAATGCATAATTAGTGCTGCAGTGAGAGAGATTAAATAGGGGACTATTCCTGAGATGGTATTGAGGCACATTAAAACCAATTTTTCCGAGAATGTCCGGAGCATCACACAGATTATTTAATACCTTATATACAAAACAAGCACAGTGGAATTTACGTCGAGAGTCTAACGTTTTCAGAGCAAGATAACTCAAACACATATTATACGAGCATCCCACAGTTCTCGGCAATCTATATTTAACACAATTAATAAATTTTACTTGAACCTTCTCAATTCGTCCAATGTGTGTAGCATAAAAAGGAGCCCAAACTACACAATCATACTCTAAGATAGATCTAACAAATGTAACATACAAAATAACAATAGTTCGAATATTGGTAAATTCATTAGTAAACCTCCTTATACAACCCAAGACTTTATTTGCTTTTGCTATTATATATTCATAGTGATAATTAAAAGATAACTTGCAATCAAGTATGACTCCCAGATCTTTGATTGTAGACACTATTTTCAAATCTTTACCACCGATTTTGTATTGGGGGCTAGAAGGTTTTAGCTTCCTACTAAAGTTAATTACTTGACATTTGTCACAATTTAGTACCATTTCATTTACCAGACACCATTGGTATAAAACAGATAGATCCTGCTGTAGAATGTTAACGTCCTGAACGTTATTGATCACTTTATAAATTTTTAGATCATCTGCAAATAGTTCAAAATTGCATGTAAAATTATCACAAACATCATTAATAAAGATTGAAAATAGAAGTGGACCTAATATAGAGCCTTGAGGAACGCCAGAAGGTACATGTTGCTTATCTGAAAAATTATTATGTAATTTAACAACTTGAGTTCTATTAAACAAATAACTACAAATCCAGCTAAACAGACAGCCAGATATTCCATAAGCAGATAATTTAGCTAACAGAATATGATGATTAATTTTGTCAAATGCTTTACTGAAGTCTGTGTAAACAGCATGAACCTCCAGGCCTTCACTCATAGCATTCACAATGTCATTAGTAAAATTTAAGAGATTTGTAACAGTTGATCGCTTACTAAAGAATCCATGTTGTTTAGGCGTGATAATGTTTTAATGTTTTTAATGTTATTATTATTTATTACTTTATACATAAGTTATATTTGAAAGTTAAACTTAAATAAGAAAAACAAAATTAATATTTAATAACATCATTAATAAAAAAAAAATCAGTTTATACCTATGCGAAAAGCTGTGTAATTGGCATGGAGGGTGAGAGAAAGAATCATAGAAAAAAACATGGAGAGAAATAGTATATGCTCTTCTTCCTGCTGGCTTGGCACATCCCGGGTGAACCAAGTTTTGTCTACACTCCTCAACGTTCTTTTATGAATAAACAAAAATGTAAAAAAAATTGTCTGATTTTTAAAAATAGAATAGTTTAATTAATTATAAATTTTTGTAGAGGGATGTATTTTATTAAAATGCATCAAAATGCTAATTAAATTTTCAAGAAAATGTGTAGTTTATTTTTTAGTAGCAGTTTGAGATATTGAAGCACTTATTTTCTTATGAATTATGAGTGATGACACAATCGTATATTTATTTTAAAAAACTTGAAATAAGATCGTGGTGTTTCTAGTTTATGATATTTCTCATAAACTTGTTATGTAGGTCGAGGGAAATGGTGACCGACAAATGGGTCGGTTTATTGCTTCAGAAACTTATTACTACTCGAACTTAGCAAAGTCATAAATTAGAGTATTTTCGATAAATAATATAAAAACTAATTTTAATCAAAGTTTAACAAATTTTTTTTAATTAAAAATATTACCGATTTGTTCTGTTATTTTATTACGTACGCATTTTTGGTCAATTGATGTAAAAAACAAGTATTTTATAAAATCGTTTTTTTATTTTTTAAATTAATTAATAGAACTAAATTTTTTTGCAATTGCGGTCAGATATCAATTTACTATATTTAGTGTAATTATATTTGCAAGATGGTTTTTTGTGTATTGAAAGTATGTATTTTGGAGGTGTGGATAAAACTTGATGCACCCGGTTCAAGACAAATGACGACAAAATATTAAATTAATGCACCTAAAACTAGCAAAACAAATAAAAATTTTAAGCTAGTATTAACATTAACCTTGCAGCATAAATTTGATGCTCTACAACTCTTTTGGTTCTCTAATATTTAAGTTAAGGTAATGCTCTTCAAAAAATCGGTGTTCTCGGTGAACTTTGGGTCCAGATAATGTACAAAATATAATGATTACGTTTTTGATTTTTTTATATATTAAACATAACACTATTAGAAAGTTATTTACTAAGTTTCATATTTGTGCGCAAACATTTTAACTGATTAAAAAAAAGATAAAGTTTTCTTGTTTTGAACACTTTATTGAGTTAATCTTGAATAGTTTAATACATACATAGACCAGACTTGTACTATATAAAAGAGCAAAAAAATGTCTAGTAAATCTTCTAATTTCAAGAAAAAAATGCTTTTATTTAAAAAAGATACATTTGATATCTATGTAAAGAAAAAAAAATTGATTGTTGTTTGGCAAAGTATTAGATCTTTTTCTTTAAAATTATTTGAAATTTTTTGTTCTTAAAAATAATGCCCCATTTTATTTTTTAGATATTCTTTAAATTGGAGCATTATTTTTAAAAACAAAAAATTCCAAATACTTTTAAAGAAAAAGATCTAATATTTTGCCAAACAACAATCTTTTTTTTTTCTTTACATAGATATCAAATGTATCTTTTTTAAATAAAAGTATTTTTTTCTTGAAATTTTTCTTTTATAACTAATTATGTAATATATGCCATTACATATTGCTAAAAACTTACGTAAAATTAAACATTTCATAACGGAATAAGAAAAACACATTTACCCGACAACTAACAGAGTCTAATAAGTAAATAATAAAAAAAATATTGACACCAAAATATTTATTTAAAAAGTAATATTTTTGTGCTAAATCTTATAAAAATGTATAAAGTGGTTAAAACGTTATTAATAATAATTATGCTGGGTGCACCAGAAATGATGGTCAAAAATTTAACTAACCTAACCAGTGAAACATCTTATTCATCAAAAGAAACAACTTTTCTACCATTTTTGCGACAGATGCTAAAAAAAATTTATTTTGTTCTCCCCATAAAATCACGATACGCTTATGATCACTTAGTTACCATTGTAATATAGCCTAATTATGATTCTAATAGTACATAGATCAGTGACGGGTATGGTATTTGGTACTAAATTTTTAAATAATTTTATCTTAATAACGGTTGAGATTCAAAAAAATGGAATCTAGAAAAAAATCTTTTTAAGTGAGACCTATCACTGGCTAAATTTTTGATCATCATTTCTGATACACCCAGTAGAATTAATAGAATTTTAATTTCTATCTTTGGTGCCCTAAAGTTCTAAACGGTGCATCTTAGTACACAAGTAAGTTGCGTTCAATCGCTTTATTTTGATCTTAAAAATTTTAGGTTGCTCTATGGAAATGTCTTTTTGAGACACTTATGTCTATAAATAGAGCCGCAACATTTTTTTTTATTTTTGCCTTTTAAACTTTGTTTAAAATTGGTCTTTCAAGTCGGCTATAAAAAGAAGTTTTAAAATACATAAAAGGTATATAAGAAGTGTATAAAAGGTATATAAACAATACTATTCGTTTCTTATTTGCAAAAGTGCATACTTTAGAGCTTTTAATAAAATTTTACAGCTAAAAGTAACAGTTTCATTCTTTTTATTTAGTAAGCTTTGCAGAAACTTTTTCATAATGGTTTAAAAATGTAAAAAAAAAAATTTCGTATAAAAAATGCAATTTAGAATAGTTATTGCTACCCATTCTCAAAAATTTTAGTCCGCATAAGAAAAGAACAAGAGTTAGAATAATCTGTGAAGTTCATTCAGGAGTCTATATTAAGACTATCTCTCTAGAATATATTTTTTTTACCAAATACTAAGAATACTGAAAACATAAAAAGTGGCAGACGATTTAGCAATTATAACAGCAGAAATAGATTAAAAGAAAACAAAAAAAAATAAAGAAAACGATAAAAGAAATTTAAAAAAAAAACTTAAAAAAAATAAAGGAAGTTTGTATTAAAATATATAACAACATATCGTAGAAACGTAATAATTGTGACAACTTGCACAGTGCAGTATTTAAAATACTGTCAAACATGTTCTATAAATTTTTGGTACAACGGGGCCTTAAAACAAAATGTCAAACGCAAAGTCTTAACAAACGTAATTTTTCGGTGCTTTCTTATGAAGTGTGGAGCTATTAACTGTAAAAAAATTAAAAAAACAAAAATTATAAAAACAACTTAGAAAAACAAATAGAAAAATAGCAGTAAGAATTACCTCTCTACAGAAGAGCTGAAACTGAAGAAGTTTTGATCCTAAAATTAAAAGTTGCTGAAAAATGTAGAAGGCTCATGCATAAAAAAAATTAATACAATAGAAAAATCTAAACCTTAAATAATTGGCAAAAAATGAGAGTTGCCCAGAATTTGGTTAAGAGCCTTTCTTAACCAAATAAAAAAAAATTTTTCGTCGTATCTAACATATAAATCCCGCTAGAAAGCACAGAAATTAAATAAACCAATTTTGCGAAACTACTTCAACAAATTAAAAAATTTATTGGATAAGGTTAGCGTACAAAACAAAACAGACAAAATCTACAATATAGACGAGAAAAGATGTTGTTTAATTTTGCATCACCAGCAACGAGTTCATGCCCAAAAAAGAACAAAAACAGTTCGTTTAGTCGCCCACTATTGTTAGATGAACAAATGCTCTGGGTCAATACCTTCTCTTCAAAAGAAAGAGACTGATACCGACTTTTGACAATAGATTGCCAAGTGGATATGTGATTCAAAGAAAAGCATGACTTAAGAGATCTTTGTCAAATGGTTAGAAAATTTTGCAAATTACATGTCTACCCCTCTAGTTGTTTAAATTTTTAATAGTGTTTTCTGTTATTTAGAAATGTCTAAACCAGAAAAAGCTAAAAAGTTTTGAATCAATTTGATCTGCCTCCGAAGTAACACAAGGCATGAATTACAGCCACTGGACAAGATTGTGTTTCGTTGTTTTGAACACTCTTGGGGTAGAAAACATATACAATATTGGGAAAATAATCCAACACGAACTTTAAACAATAAAAGATTTTCCGAAATCTTTACTCCTCTGTGTAAAAAATATATGACCATCATTAATATAACAAATATGGCTTTAAAGCAACTAGGTTTTATTCTCTAAACATTTATGTGAAACCAGAACATGCTTTTGCCCTAAGTTCAGACAAAGACTTGCCAATTGCTAGATTAAGAGACAAATAGGCAGCAAATAACATGCACAGTAACTTGATACATTTTTCCAAAGTGTTGATTACTACAGAAGACAAGATAAAAGCCACAGATGCACCAATTCTAAAAAAAGCTTTGAACTACAAAGCTGTAGAAGTGACCAAAAGACTCTTCCAAGATGACAATAAAATTAAAACGCAGATTGACAAGAGCGAGAAAACGAACACAAAAACCTCATCTGTGGAGTTCACACCATCTTTTTCGAAAAGTCTTAGTGAGTTTATCCTAAAAAGATATTGATTTTATATATTCTTTTTGTAAAAATAAATAGGAAAGTTTTATTATGTCCTGTGTTTTTAAAAAATCACAGACGAGAAGTTTTTATTTCATTTAAGTTAACTGATTAGAATTTTTTTAATAAGTTAATGACTGTACTTAACTTGGTTACTCTCACTTACCCTACAAGCAATAACAGGACATGACGTTTTTAACACATATTTGAAAAGAACGAAGAAACAGAAAAATGCTAAATATTGCTAGAACTGAGAAGAAAAAAATACACAAATTTTAAATGCAAATAATGATGAATTAAGACAAATGGCAGATGAGTGCCGGACGGAAATAAAGAAAAGCATAATGAGTCGAATGTGATTATGGAAAATACAAAGGCTGGAATTGAGTAACAGCATAATGAAGACTAAAGGTGATAACGAGAGAAGAGTAAGAGTAAAATGCGATTTTTGTTCTTTTGTAGCAATGCTTCACGGTAGATTCCAGAAAAAAAAGCTACTGAGGCTGGGAAAAGATTTTTGATAGGTAAAAGTCCCAAATTTCCTAAGATAATTTGGGTATCTTATACGAACATAATGCATTTCCTCTTTTTCCAAAAAATGTTAGTACAGGTTAATTATCGAAAGAAGGGGATACAGCTGAGCTTATACCTATAATACGTACATACATACAACACCGTGCGTAATCTACGTTTGGAGATAGGTACAGTGATAGGTACAGTATAAGCTCCGCAATTTCCTCTTCTTAAACTAATTTACCTCAAGATCTTGTACAGTATGCTTCAAAATTAATATCACACTCGAGTGCTCAAGACTTGTGCTAAATTCTCGAAATAGTTTACTTTAAGCCGTTAACTACTGCCTATCAGCAAGAAAATAAGAACATAACTCTACAACTGACTAGAGCTAAATGCTGATTACCAGAGGGTGAGTTTCACCCAGGTCTCTAGCAAATAAGTGTGACATTAATCTTGAAGCATACTGTACATGGCGTAATGTAACATTCTATAATAATGTATAAATACACGTACCTATGTGTAGACGGGCTCTGTGAATGCTCTTCGAATCTATTGAAAGAGAGTTGGTTTTTGCCGAAAAGCGCACAAAAATGTTCGAAACAAGCTATTGGACGGTTTGTGGACATGAATACACTGGCGACAAATGTGCGAATGAATTCAATGTTATTTTATTATTGCAATATGTGTTTATCAGTTTATCCAACCTTTGCAGAACGCAGTAATCGTGAGATATTCGCGGAGCGTCCAACAAAGGGATCCTCTTACATTATACGTTACATTACATATTATCGTACACCACGTGTATAATGTAAAGCGTCAACAAAATAGCCGACGTAGCTCTTCTTTCTGTGGGGAAATCATTTGATGTTTAGAATTTAAAAATAAAAAAAAATTGATTTTTATTTTTTAAGTTCAAAAACCCAAATCATTTCCATTGTATTCGATTATATTGACTGGAACACCTTTTGCTAGTTCTGGTTGCCCTGCCTTTCAGTATGTACCTAGTGGAGCGGTTAAATGATGTAATTCATACCGATCGAGAATAGTCCGCCGAGTAGTTGTTTTCACTTAATCGTAGAGGTTAATCCTGTTGGTGGTCGAGTGAAAGACAAAGTGGTAGCTTTGTTCTTTTCTAACAATATTGTTGCGTAACAGCGATCTCCCTGTAATGGCATGTAGCGTCAATCTCCACACGACCACTAAATACAAAATGAGTTAGCACTAAAAAACAGCTACTAAAAAAATTGTCTCAAAGTAACAATAATAACAAAGTAATAAATTTTTTCACTGAGGTTAATTGCGCGAAATATAGTTATTTAAGATGAAAGAGCAAATTCTTGCACTGAAGAAAAACAAAAATTTTGATTTTAGCTATATTTGAAGTATTTTTTTGAAAAATAAATTTTTTGTTTTTATTTTCTCCTTCTATACCTATTTCTTTCTACATAAAGTGGTACTCGTAATACTAAATTACATAACTAGTCAAGAAAGTGGACCTTTACACAACGAGACAATCGTTTGAACATACGAGGCCGATAGACCGGGTATTAACTATTTTCCTTATTCCTAATTCCTTATGTTTACACCATGCGCGAACGAACCAATCAAAGACCATTTCTTTGACAGAAAATATGACATTTCTCTCCACTGAATACAATATGTATATGAACAAAATTATCAGAATTTTTTGGAGTTGAAAACCCAAAATAAGGTCTAAAATATATATAACTAAAAACGTAATGCTGGCTTATTTTGCTTATAAGGCAAAAACACTAAAGTCTTTGATTTAAGTACTCATTGTTGAGGACAATAATTAATTTACAAGATAATGTAAACGTCAGTAAATTTCCAAAGTTAAATTCTTTTTTAAAACAATAGAGTACCGGTTATAAACCAAAAAAGTCAAAAATTTTAAATAGAAGCAAGTTCATCCGGTTTTTTTTTGAAAGCGTCTGACAAACAATACTGTTAATTAATGAAGGTAAAAACTTTGTAAATTTAATTATATCAAAAACTTACTCTACATTCGAAAGTCGGTCTAATTTTTGGTGTATTTGGAGATTTGTAAAACGGTGATAGAAGACACTGAAAGAACTGAGTCTATATTGATTGTAAAGATACCGGATTCTAAAACAAAGATTTCTCGGACATTTACAGTTGCAGAAAAATTTAATGAAATGGATTCAATAGAAATTTATAAGAAGTACCTATGTTGCTCCCAGAAAACCATCTACACCTCATCATCGTTTTTTGTAAATTATCGAACAAGAAAATGCACCCCGCAAGCGGTCGGTTTTCATTCTTTTTCAAAATGCCTTGCCCCATGGCAAAATTTGATGACGCAGCTGACTATACTGGTCATTGCTTTCGACGAACTTCAGCATCACTAGTGGCAGAGACAGGAGCTGATCTTCTAACCTTAAAACGACATGAAGGGTGGAAACGTCAAATGTAGCGGAGGGATATGTACATACATAGATCAATCTATAACAAAATAGCTATGGCTAACAAAATCGCTGGAGGGATAAGGGAGGAGGATAAATCCTGTACATCGACGGCGACGTGTACTAATAACAATAATAATTCAAGTCAATCTCTTATTAATTTTTCTCTTACCACTAATAATTTTACAACATTTGAACAAGTAACTAATTTGCCAAGTATTAATTTATCTAATACTTATTACTTAGAAACTATTCTTATCGACGCGACCATCAACCCGATATATTAGATATTACTCTCGTAAGAAACTTAAACAGTCCAGCGTATCAAGAAGTAATAACAGAGCTAGATTCTGATCATCTTTCTGTTATTATCAATTTTATTGCAACACCAGAATTAAGACGGCTTGAACCTCGACTAATTAATGGCATTGTTAATTGGGAGAAATTTAAGAGCTCTGTCGATAGTAAACTTTACTATACTAACAAACTTGAAACCGAAAACGACATTGATAACATGGTAATAACATTTACAAAATGCATAACTGATAGCGTGCGAGAAAGCGTGCGAGAAAGTACCAGAAACAGAAGAACACCAAAAAAATTTTATCTTAATATTCCGCCTCAATACATAGTTGCACTAATAAATAAAAAAAATCAACTGCGAAGAGAATGGCAGCGCTATAGAGATCCAGTGATTAAGAATCAAGTTAACAATCTTTCCCGTAAAATTAAAAAAGAACTTGACAATTACAAAATTCACTCGTACCAAACCTACTTGAGCGATTTTGAGTCTAATGATCCAGGTCTTTGGATAGCAACGAGACGTATACTGCGAAAACCACAACAAATTTCACCAATCATGATCGATAACAAACTACACACAACAGACCAGGAAAAAACAAACGCATTTGCCGACCCTCTCGAAAAAACCTTTACCCCAGCTAGAATAACAACACCACACCATAAACTCTATGTAGATAACCACGTTGAAACCCATTTACCTAATACCGCTGACTTTAATTTTCCTACTTCTCCCAAGGAAATCAGAACACTAATCCAAACTCTACCTATCAACAAAACACCCGGCCATGATCTTATTCCCAATATAGTCCTCAAAAATCTCACTAGTAAGTCGATCACTTACTTAGTCAATATTTTCAACGCTTGTCTAAGACTTGGCCATTTTCCGTCATCGTGGAAACATGCTCATGTTCTTATGTTCCCAAAGCCTGGAAAAGACAGCAAAAAAGCAAATAGCTATAGACCTATAAGTTTGCTTCCAACATTATCTAAGCTGCTCGAAAAAGTGGTACAACTGCGATTATCGGAACAAATTGAAGACCTCCATCTGCTACCAGATTTCCAGTTTAGATTTCGAACCAATTTCTCAACGTCCTACCAACTGCTACGTCTTGTTGAATACATAGAGCAAGGATTTGAAGAAAAAAAGTATACGGTGGTTTTTTTAATGACGTACAAAAGCTTTTGATAAAGTATGGACGGAAGGCTTAAAATGCAAACTACTAAAATATGATATACCTTCGTACCTCAAGAAGATTCTATTTTCTTTTTTAACTGGCAGAACCTTTGCAGTAAAAATTCAAGCAGCCATATCCACAACACGATCTATAATGGCCGGAGTGCCGCAAGGCAGTATACTTGGCCCTATGCTTTTTAATATTTTTATGGCAGACATAAAGTGTATGGCAGACATAAAGTAGCACGCAAATTGCTATGTTTGCAGATGATACCATATTGTTCCACCAACATTCAAAACTAGAAGAAGCAGTTAATACACTACAACGTGCGGCAAATGAAACAACACAGTGGCTTAATAAGTGGAACGTTTCACTCAATGAATCCAAATGTGTTGCCAAAATCTTTACCCTCAAACGCTTTACGCAACCGGCACCTCTAAATTTAAATAATGCTGAATTAAGATGGCTCGAAAAGACCAAGCAGCAAAATATCTTGGGGTTTATTTCGACACTCGACTGACATGGAAATTTCATGTACTAAAAAAACTTAATGAAAGCTACGCCAGAATGACGCAACTTTATCCACTGTTTAACCGCAAATCATCGTTAAAACCAAATGCTCTCTTCTTTTATATCGATCTTTAATAAGACCCATCTTTACATATGCTAGTCTAGTCTGAAGATATGCAAATAAAACACATTTAAAAAAGTTCCAAGCACTGCAAAACAAAATACTCAGAACAGCTGTAAACGCCCTTTGGTTTATTAGAAATGACCAACTCCATCGCGAGCTCAACGTACCTACAATACAAGAGTTTATCACATATTTAACAAAAAGATTTTATACATAAATTCAAGATTGCAACAGTGCTGAAGTATATCAACTGGGACGAAAAGGTATCCACCAAAGACTCAAGAGACGTCTACCGCAAGATCTTTATCTATCCGAATAACAATTTAAAAAACAAAAAAGCAAAAAAACAGTGCGTGCCTAATACGAGACAATAGTGAGTGAACTAAGTGAGCTTTTATGTGCTATTTTAAGACAGTTGTGTATAACAATGTAGTTTATGAATTGTTGATCCGACTAAAATTAAAAAAAAAAGAAATTATTCATATAATTTCGATATTGAAAAGAAGTAAATAAAACTGTTCAATAAATAAATTGGTATTTTTTTGCAATTTTTTTTTAATGAGTCAGGTAAAGTATTTTCTTCTCGAGACATGTAAAGTGTTTTCTTGTCTTGTCAAGGAAATTTGGTTTCCTTGACTCCAAATAACCATGGAAAGTTCTATTTTCGTGACGTTTTCGGAAAAAAATAATTTTTGAGATAACAAAACTCAAAATACGCAATTTGACCGTTTTTATTTGTATTTTTAAAATTTTTTGGTTTTTAAAATAAAGAACGACCATTTTGAACAACCTATCTTAGCTCGTGGTTATTTTGATTTACTTAAAAAACTTATTTTTGACATTTAAAAATAGGCAAAAATTTAAAATTTTATATTTATAATATTTTCAAAAAGAATGTATAAATATTCAAATTATCAAAAACCATTAAAAAAAATCTATTGTAACCTGTAAAAAGAAACTAATACGGTAATTATAGCTGCAAAATAGTAGAGTTTTATAGAAACTGTTTCTATAGAATTACAGAAGAGTAGAACACATACTTATTTGATCTGACATACCAAGTAAACGTGGTGTAACAAGAATCAATTTCGATTTTTCTGTTTATTAAAAAAAAAAAATAAAAGTCATTTTAAAAAATCCACTAAGGTTTACCTAAACATATTCTGATTTAAAAAGCAATTTTTAGTATTACACTCATTCCAAATTTTCGATTTTCACCGATTAATTTGTGGTTTTTGCATTTATGGTAAAAACTAGATGAAAATTTGATCTTAGCCTATCTTGATTTGTAAAAGCAATTTTTTATGTTTACCAAACTAACACATCTAGTTACAGTGATATCACGTTATGTATTTCTTCTTTCTCAAAAAGTGCTTATAGTCGCTTTTTAACCACATAATACGAATTTTGGCATTTTAGCAAAAATTCCAAATTTTTAGTTACATCATTTTTGACAGTTTCATGTAACCATTTTATAAAATTTGCTTCTACAATTCTACATACTTGTTAAAAAGTAGTCAATAGTCATATACGACTTTTGATCCCAAAAACTAATAGGTACATATTTGGTATTGGTAAAACTCAAAAATGTGTTTTTCGAATTTTTGAAGTACTATTTTAGAAAAATAAAAAAATATTATAAAAATAAAAAAAATAGTTTGTGGTTATTTTAGTAATTATCTATTAATAAAAAAAATCTATGATTATTTTAAAAATTAAGATTTTTATGTAAAAAAATTTAAATTTGATATTTGCAACAATTTTGTTTAACAGTTAAAAATATTTTAAATCTGTTTAGATGATCCAGATCTCGGATTCCGATTCAGTCTTATTCCAAAAAATTCAAAAAATTTAATAAAATGTTAAAATGGATTTTTTAAGACATATCTTAGATTAAATTACTTGGTTTTTTTTTGTTCCGTGTCAAATCTAAGTTAGATCTATTTAAATCAGTGGTACCACCAGTCACAAAAATGACTTTGTTTCTTTGTTAAAAAACTTCATTTTTCAATCTTTCAAAGAAATAAAAAAAATTTAATTGTGTAGATATATCATTATCAAAAGATATAAAATTGTATAAATTTGCATTTGGTAACAATGCATATGTAAGTAAAGAGTTTGAAGAGCGTATAATCTCGAACAAAGCGTAAAAAATCAATTTGAAGAGTAGTTGAATCGATAACAAGGTAGTCAGATGAAAGAGATTTCGTGCAAATTGCTAAATGTACTTTATTCAGCAAACGAATTCTCGATTCCCCTTTGAAGAGGTCGGTGTATGTGTTTTAGTATATCCTTTTATTCGTGTTTAATCAAAGTTTGTGACTTTGCGTCACGCAAGCCGACACCAGAAGCGCGCATAGGCATACCAGATCTTATCAAATCATGGATCATGGATCAACGGACACGGATATATCCTACCAAAAGCGAATACGACATATTCGAGTTCAGTTGCTCTTCCTTTGATTAACGTCAACTTAAAACGACTCAACTAAAAGCACTTCCAAAAGGGTCGACGGATAACGAATACGGAAATACACCGACAACATTAACGCTCAATGCAAAATTAAATCCAGCTAGCTATTTAATCAAATCTAACGCCAAACTTATCTAGATTCTTATCTATTTACAAAAATTTAACAAATTAATTAAAATATCCTCAGACAGATGTTAAATTAATTAAATTAATGCATGTTTTTACCAGTCATATTATTTTGAACACACAAACTGGTTTTACAAACAGATTTTTCAACAAAAATTGATCAATTTAATTTTTTGTTGATTTTCGGTGCTACTTGTTTAATGCTAACTCTGGACACTAGGTATAGTGTGAATAAAAGTTTTTACTTCTAGTAACTAGTTTCAGCAATACTTTTTACTAGATAGTTTAAACTTTAGCTTGAAAATTGCGAAAAACTTTTTGCTTATATTTAAGTTAAAACTGAAAAATTTGAAGACTTGCTAGTTAAACTAGGTATTCTTAATTCAAGAGATATAGGGCTCGCCAATTGAAAAGTCGTAAAAGTAAAATAGACGTAAAAACAATGTAAACAGTTATTAAATTAAGTGGCCGTGGCCTTAATACAGTTGACAAGCTTTGTTTTCAATGTAACAAAGCGTAAAATAACTAATCATTGTCCAACTAGACAACTATGTCAACATTTCGTTATTAATTAATCACAGAAGTGCAGCTGTGAGCTGTGCCAAACTTAAACTTAAAGCCAACCCTGTTCAAAGGCACAGCTGCACTTCTGTAATCAATTAGTAACGAAATGTTGACATAGTTGTCCAGTTGGACAATGATTAGTTATTTTACGCTTTGTTATATCAAAAACAAAGCTGGTCGACTGTATCAAAGCCACGGCTACTTAATTTAAAGACTGTCTACATAGTTTTTACGACTATTCTACTTTTACGACTTAATTGGAGAGCCCTATACCTCTTAAATCAAGAATAAAAGCATGGCTTTGCGGTGTCTCGCGGCGCTTTGACAATAGTTGGTTCTGCAACTAGAGTGGAAATAACAGATATCGTTCAAATAAAAGATTGCAAACACGAGACGCTAGCCAATTTGTTTGTAAGTATAACCAAAATTGACTACCTTTCTTCTACTTTCTTCTCAAAAAGAAGTGTTTTTAATATAAATCATAAAAGCATTAGAAATTCAAGTCAATCCCATAAGTTTAATTAAACAAGTTCTTATATAAAAGTGGCAGAGCGCTTTCGAGAGTACTCATTATTCTATATAATAATGTAAAAAAATTTTTATAAAAAACATATTAAAAAAATTTACCAAATTTTGTTAATAATGTATTAAAACATAAAAAATAAAAATGTAGAAAGCAAGATAAATCATTATTTAAAAAAAAATATATGTTGATCAATCTGACACATCAAATCAGTAAATACATGGTAGTTGCTATTAAGAATATTGACAAAAGAAAAATAAATTTTAGCTGCCTAGACATTGTTTTTTTAAAAGACTTGATATTAATTTAAAATTTCATTTAAAAAATATTTTAAAAAAGATATAAATAGAGAGTAAGAAAACAAAATTATATAGCGGAATATTAAACTAGTAAAGATTGAATAAAACAATTAAAGATGATTTGATTTATTTAAGACTTGTTGTAAACGATTTTAAAATGATCAGTAGAAAAAAAGAAATGACGGGAAGAAAGAAGCGAAGGCAGATAAAGTGTTGTTATATCTGTATTTTTGGACTTTATTTTTATTGTCCTTACATCTTTACGAATTCTGGTTTTAATCCTTTGTCCTGTCTAGCCGTTATGAACAGTTATTACTACATAACTTTGTAGACGCCTCAATGATGTAAAAGAAAAATTTGATTCTTATTGCATACCAGACTTTAAAAATATATTTTTTTAAACTTGTGATAGTAAATGACTGTAAATTTTGTGTACGAAATTTTTAAGTTCTTACTATAAAAATAAAAAAAAACAACCCCTCATGTTCATTTCTTGGTTCTTTTGACGTCACTAACCTATTTCATTCTATTCTTAGTAATTATCTTTTTGCTTCACTCCTTCTTTTACACGCTACTATTTAGTTAAATTAGTTTTAAATCAGAATTTTTTTATTTTTAATAATAATATATATCAAGTTTTCAAGTAAAAAAAAACGCTCTAGACTCCTTCGTAACGTATGTCGTTAGTGCGATCGGTTTCTGCGACAGCCAGTGTAAAAACTGTCAGATTTTGCGTGGGGTCAATGAGCCCAATCGAATTATTTCAGCGATATAAAAAATGTGTTTTTCTCTAAAACATATTTGATTCTAAATTAGATATATTGATAAAGTCATCTCCGCATTCAAAAACACCAAAGCAAAATAAGATAATTTTTTTATTGAGGTTTTGTTGACCTTTTCACACTATTAATTGGGTTTTGGGAGCACTAATTTTTGTGAAAATTATATTATTATAGTTTGCAATAAATAATATAATTTTTACAAAAATTAGTGCCCTCCAAAACCCATTTTTTTTTAGTTTCAACTATTAATATCAACTCATTACATAAATACATTAAATTTACTGTAGAAACAGAAACAAACTCTTGCATTCCATTTTTTATTAATATTAATATAATTAGAAAATCTTTTGCTTTTGAGATTTATAGAAAACCTACATCAACTGATACTGTAATTCCTCTTGATTCCAAACATAATTCTTTATTATATAGTTTTTTAATTTCCTTTTGACCCTGTTGCCTTTGAAAAAAACATGGCTAATCATTAAACAAATAATATTGAATAATTACTCTCTATTACATAACATAAATAGACTTTTTTATATATTGAGAAACAAATATACTCTTTACCTGTAGCTAAAAAGGTTTAACATATTATATAATTATCTTTCTACATCTCCTCTTTTAAAACCTCTCTATTCTTCTATCCATTTAATTGGCAAAATTTCTCTTTCTAGCTCTCATATTTTGAGAAACCATAATATAAATGTTGCTTTTAATTCTAAAGATAGTCTTTCGACTTGTCTGGTCCGCAAAACAATCAAATTCTTTCTTTACATCATCTAGGCTTACATTATTTAAACATGTAAGGACAATAGAAAAGTACAAAAATAAAAATATAATCAACACTTCATCTGCTTTTGCTTCTCATATTCTTTCTTTCAGTCATTCTTTTCTCCAACTGATAATTCTATAGTACTTCAGATCTACACTAAATGTTATTCTTTAATTTTTTTTTGAATCTTTACAAATCTTTATATCCACCCACGAATCATTTCAACAAACTTTATATAAACAAATCACTTTTAAATGTCGTATTTTATCTTGACTAGCTTAGTCTTCATTAGTTAGTAATCTTGCCTTCTTACTCACTAGACCGGGTAAATCAAGTTATATCCGCACCTCAAAAACACGTCTTAAAACACGAAAAAAAATTATGAAATTTATATATTACGTTAAATTAATATCTAATCTACCTCCAAAATTCTTATTTTGTTCTAGCAATTTATTTGACCTATACAACTGAAGAAAAATGATTTCGGACAAAAATCTTACGTTCTGTTTTTTACATCAATTGATCAAAAAGGTCTAACGAAATTAATTTGCAAAATTTATTATTAGAAAAAATGTTAGACTTTGATTAAAACCCATTTTTATATTATTTATCAAATATTTTAGTCTAATTTATGACTTGCTAAGTTGGAGTAGTAATACATCCCCGGCTCAAAACCCTGACAATTAAAGTAGATTTATAACCTGGGAATTTGTCACCAGCTGCTTTAACTTTCAAATCTCCACAATAGACGTGTGCCATTTTTATAACAAATACCATAAAATTCAAGAAACCACCACTGATGAAGTCCTTTTTGAATAAAATTTACGACACTCTCATAAATTATAAGAAAGTAAGTGCTTCAATATTAAAATATCAATTAAAAATAAACGACACATTAGCTCAAAAATTTAATTAGCCACTTTGATGCATTGCATCAACATACACATGTACACTAAAAATCATTAACGTAATAAATGTATTTTCTAACTTTTTATAATTTACGATTTTACGTTATTATTTAGTCACTGATGATGAGAGATAACTACCTTCTCTCTAAAGCGCTCTGCCACTGTTATGTAAGAATTTGTTTGATAAAACTTGTGAAATTGACTTTTTCATTTAAATTATTGCAACGTTTCGACAAAATTTTATCGTCTTTTTCAGGGAATAACAAATTTTTCATTTAAGACAATTTTCCTAAATTCCCTGAAGAAGACGATAAAATAAGGTTTCTTCCTCAAAACGTCGTAATTAACAAATATTTTTTACTTTCATTTAATTTTTATTCATACTACCCATAGAAAGCAATATTTCTAAAAATATGTATAGAAATTTTATTGTATGATATGCCATCAGTCTGGTTTGAATACAGTCAAGAGTCTAATAATTCGTTCAATTTATGCAGCGATATGAATTGAATTTTGACATTCGCTTGAGAAAGTTTGAATTCCTTTGTATATTCGTTGAGAGGGCAGCACTTAGACGTCGGTGCTTTGATGCCGGCGCCGACGTCGTTATCTCTGTGTTACAGCGTCGGAATACTCGATATGGTAATGTAGATGAGACTCCGACTGATTTTATACATATACAGAGTGTTTATACTAAATCAATAAAAAAGTTTTGTACACCCTGTATTTTTAAATTAGTTATTCAAGAGGAAAACAATTCATGATCAACTGCATCCTAAATTGAATGAGACTAAGTGGAATTCAAATATAACTTTTTAATAATGTTCCTCTCAAAAATATAAGTACGAAGGATTATAAATTGAATATTACCAACTCGCGGAACGGAATATTAGGTATAAGCATGCAATAACACTTGAAAACGATTTACTTCAATTTCAGATACCTATTTTATTAGGGTAAACGCTAATCGTGTTCGTTAAATACTCAGTTTATTCAAAGATTCAAATATTTCGTTTACTTCCCTAACTAATTTCACTTAATAAAAATAATCTCTTAATTTGTTTTTAATTAAACTTTTCTCTTTATTAATAAATCAAAAAGGGTTAAAAATAAAACACGAGTAATTTGCAATCATGCAAAAGCTTTATTTACCGTATTCAAAAACAAATATAAAAAATTACATAATATTGTATAAAGAACAAGTAATACAAAATAAATGAACAATAATTGCAAATACAAATATTTGTATAATATAAATTGGCAAAAGCCTATATAAACATATACAACTATTTTCTTAAATCTATACTATCTATATCAGTTTCAAAAATATTTCTTTAAATATAAAAAAAATTCAAAAAACACTCATAATTAACAAGAGCACAAAAATAATTCAGGTGATTATTAATTTTACGTTTACCTAAATCGAAATTTTGCGCCCATATAAAATTAATAATATTACATCACATGACTGCAAAATGTCACAAATGGCACAGTAAATATATGACTTTGCAAAATAAAAGCAAGTGCACTTAAACCATCTCAGTGGTTACATTATAATATCCTTAAAAATTAATGTAATAATTTTCGTATTATTTTATTTCGGAGGATAAGTGAAATTAGAGTTCTGCTGCAGTTCGTTGTAGGATGGAGGAGCTGCAAAAATAAAAAGTTTTATTTACGTCTTTTATTGCTTATTTTAATCGATAAATTTATTTTCAAATTCAAATTTCAGTTCTCAGTTACATCCCCCTGCTCGTAGTCAATTGCCCACGTGGTGTAGGCGCTTGTTTTTGCTGTTTTTTACTGGTAATGGCCTTATCAGAGAATTTATTCTCAACGTTAAATCGCACATTTCGAAAACGGCGAAGCAAAATGGACATTGCTGTATGGGAAGGTATTTTTATATCCATCAAAATGGATGACGATGGGATCAATTCACCCCCACAAGAGATCAATGTTGATATTCCAAAAAAATCAGAAGTCATCAATATACAGACTGTTATAGAAGTGAATGCAAAAATTTTAACCTGAAATATAGCATCACAAATAATAAAAAAAAATGTCTTATCTCAACTGATAACAAAATTATAACCTAAAAATTAATTATTACAAAACGTATAACAAACTTTTTTAACATAGGGCAATTATAGGCTTTTCAAGTCAAAATAAAGCGATTTAACACCATTTACCTCTATACTAAGTTGCACCCTTTAAAAGCTAGAGGACGCCAAAGTTAGAGATTAAAGTCATTTTTGTAAATATCTTGAAAACGGTACGTTTTAGCAAAATATTGCGTTCTTGCATTTTTATTTAAAATCTACTGGCATATTCATTTTTGTTACAAAAATTAGAAATTAATAAGAAGAAAATTGGTTAATTACCGAAAATGTGAAACAAAAGTGCCGTAACTTGAAATTGAGATATGCAGCAAAATTTTGCTTGTAGCAATAAAAAGAGTACACTCAACTTCGTTTGTGTACCAAATTTGGTATTCATCGGTTAAGCAGTTTTCGAGATGTAACAAAAAAAAAGTTTTTTTAAACTCAACTTTAATGGCCTGTAATTTTGTTATTAGTTAAGATAAGACAAGATTTTTTTGCAGATTTTTATTACTTGTGGTGCTGTATTTCAGGTTAAAATTTTTGCATTCACTTCCATAACAGTCTGTAGAATACGTCCTTGTAGAAAGAACACTAGAAAAAAACCGATATATTTGGTTTGGGGACATCCAACGAATTAGAAGTCCGACCATTAACAGCATAATGTTGGATTTAGAAGACGGTGAAAAAGTCACACTAAAATTTGGAACATTGGCAACGAAAGATAATTTTCATGAAGCCATAACTGTAGTTAGCTCTGACTCTGGAAACTCTGAGAGATCATGAATTTATTATGTTACTTATTTGTATTTATTATCTTACTTATAATGGGTAAATTATAAAGAATTGCTTTTTTAAATATCGCGCCACTGACGTAAAAAACAAGTTCGGGATGCCGACAGTAGAAGTCGCGGTAGAAATATTGATCTGTCAACCCCCGTTGCATAGATAACCCATAATACACAATTTAAGAAATCACAAAAAAAACTAACTTGTGGCAATGGGCTCCAGAAGCCGTGACGTAAAAAATGCGCGAAATTTTGAAACACTGTCATTCGATAAAAAACCTTGAAAAAGTCGACCTTATTGCACATGTAAATAAGGTTGAATTTATAAAGATCAAATTTTATGCGATGAATAAATACACTAAATAAAATAAATAAGACCTAAAAATGTCGACATTCGATACCCTAAACATTTCATTTATTGATAAGTTAAGAATCACAGCAAACTTACACTTAATAAAGAATTTAATAGAAAATAAAATGTTCGATGCACAGATTTCCTTCATTTCTAAGCTTTAACGCAGGTCCAATATGAACGAATTCCAGCGAACCATGCCGAATGCGAGCAAATCCCCTCCGATTTGCCCGCGCAACTTGTTATTTGTATGTACTCGGCCATCTTCGGTAGTTGGTTTACAGCTGTTCGGGTGAGTTTGACAGCACGAAGCATGTACAGTAATTTCTATTTTCGATTAATTTCTCAAATATGCGAGAATTGTTTGTAACTTGTGTCTGGATTAAAACTAGAATGTCTAGAGTATTGGAGTTGAGTGTTTTTATGCCTTATTTGTGTTTCCATATGTGATTTTTATTCGGTCAAAGTTTAGCTGTTATAATTTCAACCTTATGTATTAGTGCAATAAGGGCGACTTTTTTAAGGTATGTTTTCAGAATGACAGTGCTTCAAACGTTCGCGCTAAAATTACGACACACTTCTCCAGCCCATAAAATAGCTATTTTGTTTTTGAACGGTAGTTGTTATCTAGCTAAAGATTTTAAATAAATAATATTGAAAGCTTAGACTGGAGCGCTCGTGTATGACGTTAATTTTAAAACAAACTGTACCTGTCTTTACTTCTACATAGTTTCGCTATGTGGCCCTTCCTATAAATTTTACAAAAACTGTAGAAGTGCCTTTCTGAAAGGATTAGCTTTATTTTTAGCAATTGGGTAGATACACGTTTTTCAGACAGAATATAAAATGAAACTTTACATAAAAAGCAGGCATTAAAAAAGTATTAAAACGTTTCAATAGATTTGAAATTTACCCAATTTAAAGTAGCGCAAAAATGCGCCACCTTGATGCACCGAATTAAAACGTTTGTGCAATCAAACTTGCCTGAACATTTGTATTTTTTTAGTAACGTCAAATTTTAAAAATAAAAAAAAGGTAAAAAATCACTGTAGAATCACAACACAAATTATAGCTGGTGTCAAGGTCACACTCATGAACATACTTACATTAATATTTACGGATAATATCAAGTCTATTAACAACCAACAAGAAACAATACGTTCTCTGGTGGTAAAATTTAGAACTGGTAAATAGGTGCGTTATTGAGGGAGAAAACTCTTTCAAGAGCTTTCAAACGGTATCAACAGACTTAAATTTTATTGGTTTTACAATTTCCATAAAAGACTGAAACACTCTCCTTTAGACAGTTTTTGAGTCCTTTTTATGTTACAAATGCTTTGAAATAAATAAATGCTACATCATTTTTAACCCTCCGTTAGTATCTCACAGATACATGCCTCATTTTTTTAAAGATATTTTCAAAACTGCCAACTTCCTGAACTTGAGGTGTTGAGTATTCCTAGGCTAATGTATTTTAATTATGTTCGTTCCTAAGAAAGCAAGTTCAAATTTTTATTATTAGCACGGTTATTTGTGCAAGTACAAAAAAGTTATACAGTGCGCCTGTATATAATATCCCGTGTTTCACTACCTGCTTCACCTACTTTCTGTCTCACAGACCGTGTTCATGTGTCTTTAAGTGTTTATTGTCTGTAAAAAAAGTAATTACTTGATCTTATTACAATTAGTACCAAAAAAATATTGATTTATGTAATCCAAAAGACCTTGAAGAAATTCAGATACACAAAATTCATCTAAATAAATCCAATAAATTCTCGAAATATTATGCTTTTTTCAACCAATAATATTCGGTGAAACAAAATACGATAATAATTGCAAAATTTTTTGTAAAATTATTTTATAAAACATAAATTATAAAGCAAGTATCTGACAGATACAGCGCGACCAAATATGATACGATTTTAAAGAAGCATACGACCCTCCTGGTCCAGCTGGAGAAAGATACACCCCTCCAGGTCCATTAGATGACGTGATTACTGGAAGGTTAATGACAAAACTATTGTTTTATTATTTACAAATTATAATATCCAGTAAATTTTGGCAAAAAAATCTAGGTAACTACCCAATTGCCTATGAAACCGGCGTAAAACAATGGAGGAGTTGCATTGATATTTTTTTAGTTTTTAGTACCTACGTTATCTTAAAGATTATATAAAATGAGATTTTTCAAGTAAATAAACAGAACTTAAAATGCTTTTAGATCAAAAAAAATTTAAATTTTTACTAATCAATGGCGCCAGAATTTAAAAACCAGTACAGCGTCCTGTTTTACCAGCTAGTCACTCTCTTGATTGTTTTTATGTTGTTGTAACTGTGAAATAGCAGCAATCCAACAGATGTTTATTGTTAATCTGTTTACTACTTTTTATTAAATTATGGAAAAAAAATGTAGCTAAAATTACTAAGTTTAGACAGTCACACGCTAGCGCCATCTAACATCGTTAGAACGAGTAATTTTTTTTTTTTTTTGAAAAAAAATACTTAACTTCACGATAAGGAATTTCAGCATAAGCTAAGAAATAGAATTTATATATTTTTGAGATATAATGTGACTGGTCCAGTGGTCCATTAGATTATAGAATTTTTTAATATGCAAGCACCAAGTACTATGCAACCAACAAAAGACGATATCTCCGACCCATACAAATCAAATTCATTTATGTAACTAAATAATCAAAAATAATTATTAAATAAAATACTCACGTGCTTCCGGTGCATTACTCGGAGCCGAAGGCCCCCCAGGTCCTCCCATAGCTGCCTCTCTGGCTTTAGGGTTTTCATCCACGGGAGCAGTAGGCGGCCCCGGAGATGGCGAACTTTTCTCCGTTGTATTAGCTGTAAAGCCCGGAGAAAACTGATAGCCTCCAGGCCCAGACGGAGGAGGATAACCTCCAGGCCCAGACGGAGGAGGATAACCTCCAGGTCCAGCAGGAGGAGGATAACCTCCAGGTCCAGCAGGAGGAGGATAAACGCCAGGTCCAGCAGGAGGAGGATAAACTCCAGGTCCAGCGGAAGGAGGATACGACCCTCCTGGTCCAGTGGGAGGAGGATACGCCCCTCCAGGTCCAGTTGGAGGAGGGTATGCTCCCCCCGGAGAAGGATAAAATCCAGGAGACGCTCCACCAGCTGGTGGTGGGTAAGTTCCACCTGAAGGGGGAGGATAAGGTGAGACTGGAGGAGGTTGATATTGATATTGATTAGTCTGAGAAGGATGATTTGCAGTTCCTCCATATTGGATGTGTCCCATCTGGATGTCCCACGCGTCTACATCCAGATCCATTGTACAACCTCCCATTTCTGCAGAAACTTTAAGTGCATATTCAACTTTAAACAAGTGACATTTGTTAAAATTAGGGACTTCCAGCGATGGAGGTATAGCAAGTTGAAGGTTGAATGTGTGTTGACCATGAGCGCCTACTCCATGGTCACCGAAAGACAGAATAGTTTCAACATCTTCCTTCGTTTCAGTGTCAGGATCAGTAACTTTGTAAGTTACTGTTTTGGTCAGTTTGATCTTAAGGTTATCAACATTCGTGTTAGACATATTAGTTACGTTGATGTTAAACGGTATGGTTTCACCAGGTACAAAAGCAATTTTTGGTAATTCAACTTCAACAGATACATTCCCTCCTTGACAGCACCAACAACAAACCGTTTTTTCGTCGGAATATGACGTGGTTTCCTGAAAAATAACGTGAATACAACCAAAACAAGCAAAAGTTAAAAAATACTTGTAAATCTTTCGACAATCGGTTAAAATCAATGGGGGATATAACTTGAAAGATGAATTTATCCTCATAGTCAGTTCTCATCGGTCGATCAACTACTGCTTTTAGTTTGAAAGTGATAGAACCGTGAGGTCCATGATAACTGGAAGGAATATCGTAAGGCAAATGGTAGGAAAATGGGTACACGTGACGACCTCTCGGCAATTCGCGACTTCCAGATTCTGCAATTTTTTTAATTTAAAAAAAAAGTCGAGGAAAAATTGGGCAATACCAGAGCCAAAAAGCATTTGTTTGACGTGAAACACATCGCGATCACCAGTTAGAGTAATATGTCGTGTTTTGGTTGTATTGTCATGGGGATCTCTATATTCTTCTGTGCCCATCCATTCATTGTGTTCCTTACATTTTATTTCAATTTTTATCCCTAAAATCAAAATTTAATACAAACTACAAAAAAAAAAGAAAAAAAAGACACCTCTGACTGTAGTTTCATCATCAAAATAGCACTCTATCCGGCCTTTTATCTCTGACCCAGCATAATACGTCCCTGAATAATTCTCTAAACATATTCTACATTGAGACATATTGACTTTTTGTTAAATCAATCTAAAATAAAAAAGTATTTACAATATTTATATAATGTTTGACATAAAAATGTGGCACACTTTGTTTGTTTGACACAAATTCCTAACCTTAATTCAAGAAATTTTTGACACATTAATAATCGATAAATCGTCATTCAATTGTTTTGTTTTAGTGTATGTTTCAAAAATTTGATGATGATAATTTTTTTATCATCATCATCATCATTTTTATCATCATCTTTACAGTAACATAAAAATGTATATAATAATAAATAATTTATTGATGCTATAATATTGCATCAATGCAACGTATAATATTTATTTTTAAATACATACCAATAATATTTTTTATTGTCCCTTGCTGTTTGGCTATTAAAACGTAGTTAAATTCACCACAAAACGTATTTATTTAACATTTTTTATTGCAAGAACTCAGTGAAAATGTAGCCTTGGATGGCGCGACTGAATTAAAAATAAAAACCGGCTGAAATATTTGTCTTGCCCATCCCACTAATGTGAGAAGTAAGAGGTAATAAAATATAACTGAAGTAAACAAAATAAGAGTGCATAAAAGAATGATAAAACGTAACGTAACACCGAAACATTCGTAAATAATTTTTTTTGAGGAAGCGATGTGCGCTATTACGCAACAAAAATAGAATAGAAGCAGTGGCCTTAAGTGCGCTGACCTTGACAGTAGTGATTATGTAATTAGTGATTCAACAATCACTTGTATGTCACCGATAAAAAATTGTTTTCGTGTACAATCTGCAGAAATATGTCAATTCTTTTTTAGTATTTTGTATGATTTGTTCCTTAGACTGTTCTCGAACTGTACTTTTTTATTAAATTATTAAATTTTAATTAGAACATATTTTAAATTATTTATTAACTGTACCAGATGTCTCAAGTTATATCTCCACCCTCTAAATGGCACTTTCAATTTGAACAAAAGTTTTGAAAAAAGTTACATATTTATTTATTGTAGGAGTACATTTTGTCCAAATTAGAAATAATATGATTAAATTGGCAGTTTTTTGATTCTATTTAATAAGTTATCAATTAAAATAAATATTTTTTTGAATACCAATGTAGGTAGCAACACTAAATTTAGACGTGTTCTTTCATTTTTTTAATTAATTTTGTTTTTTTTTCAAAAATTATTTTCTTTATTAAATTTATTTTTTCGGTTGGGTTTTATGATATTCATAAATTTGGTCTAGAAATGAAAGTTGGGTCATTTGCGATCTATCAATCAGAAGCATACACTTCTCCAAAAAATTATTATAATAGTATATTGTGCACCTTAGCTAGAAAGAGGCACTTTCCAAGCTGAAGGAAGAGATGGCCAGCTGAGACTAAGTCGAAACTGGACACTTTCTGAGGCTTGGAAAACCTCTTTATTGATGACGTGCACACATTATTTTTTATTCTACTCAAAATAAAGAACTTTTAACAGTAAAATAAGCTGACGGCTGACGGATATGTAACCTAACCTCAAAATATTTCGTAATAATTTGACTGTAATAACAAGAAGTCGGCAGAGTTTTTATATAATTGACCGACACTAATAACGTTGATTACAGTCAAAATATCTCAATATTAAAGTATAGATTACAGTACGGATGGTGATGAATTACTATTATTTTTTCTCTTCTTTAATTATTTTGAGGTTATGTGTCTTGACAAACCAGGCTTTTGAATTTCAATACTTTAACCTGATTTTCGTCTTTCGTATTTACAGCACTCGTAATTTTTTGTATTAGATCTCGTATTCCAACAGTAAAAACCACATTATTACGTAGATTTAAAAAAAAACTTGAGACTTTAGTTGGCGTTTAACTCAACGCCATCTAAAAGCCACAAATTGCGACATCCTTGTTTCCCTAGGGAAACAAGAGCGATTTTCTGACCTGTCAAGAGGTTAAAATTAACTAACTTTGAAGTCGAGTAGGATAAAAATAATATTGCAGTAACTTTAGAGTCATTTTATATACTAATTTACTTTTACGACTTAATTGGCGAGCCCTATATCTCTTGATGCAAGAATAAATTTGAAAAACGTGATTAATGTTTTAATTTTTTTAAATATCACTCAAAAATTAATTAGGAAATCAATTTGTAATTTTATTTGATTTTTAAAATAATTAGTTTTTGAAAAAAATCGGATTTTACATCATAAACTGAGATTGGCGTGTGTCTATCATAAATCTCTGACCCAAAAGAGTGCCTAAATCGCACAAAAAACTTTCTTTTCTTCACAGATTTGCGATCCTATTATAAATAACAATAACAGAAAAAAGATTTAATATTAAAATTAGAATATAAAGAAAACTAAAATGATTTAAAATAATGTAGTAACAAGGGCAAATGTACCATACTAAAATACATTCGTGATCAAAAATTTATTCAAAATGTTAATCTAAAAAATCTTAAAACCACTGAAAAAGAAAAACCTATGTTCAAAAAAACAGAAAAAAATTCTGGAAGAACAAAAAAATTGAACCAAAAAATTGCAAACGGCATTTGGCATTGTCCTACCCTAATTTCTCATAGTTTTGAAAAAAATGTTTTAGAAAAACTTAAAAATTGATGACTGAAAAAAAAAGAACAAGAAAAATTACGAAGAAAAACAAAAAGGAAAGCTATATTTAAAAGAAACACTCTATAAATGTGGGTCCCAAACTTAATAACGTCTGAAAAAAAAATCTAAAAAAATTTAAAACAAACGACTGAAAAAAAGCACTTGAAAAAAGTAAGATAAAAAAAAGATAAGAAACATTTTTGAAAGAGCAAAAAAATATCCTAGAAAAACTATTGAAATAATTAAATAATAAAATTCAACGATTAAAAGACTAGAAAAACGACTTAAGATTGAAAAAAAAAGAAAATATGTCTAAAAAATAATTGAAAGAGTTTGAAAAACAGTGTTCAAAAAAAAAGAAAAACTATGATTCAATGATAAAATGGGTCAATGAAGCTTCAAGAGAACTAAAAACGCCGAATGAAGAAAATAATGAATCTAAAAAAAAACTCAAAACAACTAAAAGAGAAAGGAATGTGTTAAAAAAAACAAAAAGATTTTGAAAAAACAATAAAACTGCAAAAGCGTTCAAGCCAGATACAACAATCAGGAAACTGCAGACCGATTTTGGAGTTGCATTAATTTACTTATATTTTATCATCTACGAACAAAAAAAAAATACAAAAAAATTAAAAAATTGATAATTGAAGAGGAAAGAACAAAGAAAAACTACATTAATAATGAAAAAAGAAAACTATTTCTAAAAAAAACAGAAGTAATTACAAAATATTCTTTAGAGAAAAAAAACAGGAAAACTACGACTGGAAAAAACTGAAAAAGCATCAAAATATTTTAGAAAGCAATACAGTAACTAGAATAAAAAGAAATATACAGAAGAACTTAAAAAACGACAACTGGAAGAGAAAAAATAACAAAAACAACGTTGTTATAAAGAATAGATTAAAATTTATTAATATATGAAAAAAAAATTGATGGTTCTAGACAATTGGGAGCTGGATTGCAAAACAAAATCTAGCTGAAGATATCACAAAGCTACAGAAAACGAGGAAAGAACTTATTGAATAAAAGTAAAAAACTTCTTCTATAGAACTTCTATAATACATTATTATGTGTGATATTTTTCTCAGAACTTTTGTTTAAGGTTATTGTAGTTCTACCCAGCGGCGGCCGGTGATTTTTTAAAACTCTTTATTTTGAAAATGAGGCATGGGATCCAAATTTTGTTATAAAAGATTACTATTGAGACCAAACAGAAGGCTACTGCCAAAAAAATTTTGGGAAATTTGATTTTTAAAAATGGTGTGCCCCCCTGGTTATTTCCGAAACGGCTTTTGTTAGAATGTTGGCGATTTTTTTTAGCATTATGAGACAAATTAAGGACTAGTCTTCTTTTGGTTTTTTCCAAAATTTTAATTATAAAAAAGTTAGGAACACTGAAATTTAATTTTTGAAAAATATTCTTTCTCTAAAATTTTATTACCTCATATCTTTTTCTTAAATTAAAAATTTTGAACAAAACTAAAATAAACTAGTTATCAATTTGGTTCATAATGCTGAAAAAAATTGGCACTGGTCTAACATAAGCCGTGTCCGAAATAACCAGGAGGGGCACATCATTTTTAAAAATCAAATTTCGCAAATTTTAATAAAAATTTTTTTAGCAGTAGTTTTCAGTTTGGTCTTAATAGCAATCCTTTATAACAAAATTTGGATCCCAATGTAATCAATCAAAATGTAATGTTTTGAAATTATTTTGTCAGGTTTTCAACAAACTTTAAAAATTATTTATAAAAAATTAATATCGCTTGTTAATGTTATTCTTGAAAAAAAATTGTTGTTATATCTTCAATTAATTATGCTCAGTTTTTAAAAAAAATCCTAAGAATAGTACGGTTCCTATCAAACTAAATGCTTATTCTGACTACGGTCGGGATAGGGAATACATGTTAAATGTACGATTTTCAATTGTTAATATTTCGAAATTTAGTACCGCAAGGACTATAAAAAAATACCTGCGTATGAAAAACAGTTAGGAGTATGTGTATTTAAAAATTGAAAGATATTGTAAGAAAAGTGATTTTTTGGGGGGTGAAAGTAAAACTTGAGAGACTCGGCATAAAATCACTAAAAATAAATTAAATTAAAACTGCACTATTTTTAATTTTTATAAAACTTTTTAATTGAAAGAATGTTCGTTCAAGTATTAAAAAAGAAAATTTGTGATTATTTAATTTTTTATGTCAGTTTCCGGTTTACTACTCTCATAACACTAAACGGAAGTAGTTTTTAACCATTATAATTGTTTTATTACGAATTTTTTACATTCCTGACTTTGTTTGAAAGCTAAAACAATGTAGTTTCTTTGAAAAAACATATCGTAACAAGAATTTTATTTTGAAAACTTTGCTAACTTTTTCAAATTTAGTTTTTTTTGTTATTTTTACAATTTTCACCTAGATTTATTTAGCTTTTTTGGGTAAAACTAAAACGGTGAGTTTTTGTTAATATAATGTCTATTTATTGTAGAAAACAAAAAATTATGATTAGCTAGTTTAATTATGTTCTACTGTAAATAATTCAATTTAAAATTTTTTAAAAAGTGCAAACACGAATCTGAAATTTTGAGCAAACATAACTACTAGCTTTATCTTTAAAGATTCACTAAGCTTGATATAATAATAACCAATTGAATTTAGGTAAAGTATTATTACCTCTCATCCTTTTTTATATTAAATCGTGGTAGCAAAATTTTTTCTTTTACATATGAACTAAGATTCTTACCGAATTTCATCAAAATTAATAATAGTGTGGCTTTATTTTTAAAAAAATGATTTTTCTTTAAATGAAAATGACTTTGACCGGTTAAGCAATAAAAGAAGTGGAGCTTTTCAAACACGTGCTTGTCGAAAGAACATCTTCTCACATAAAAATTAAAAATAATGCAGCTTCACCCATTTGATGGGTTTGTGTAGAATGGCTTTTCAGTCAAGACCTCGGCGTTACTAATGGTTTAAAAATTGTTAAAAAGTATGAAATGTCATTTACTTGAATGAGTAATGTTACTTCTCGGAACTTTAAACTGTAGACTGTTGCCTTCAACTATAATAATAAGGAACATCATGTCTGGCTTACGACATCTTTTAATTTTAGAATTAGTAGAATATCGCCTCAGACTTCTAATATTGAAAAAATGTCGTTTTTGTAATTTAAAATTACTAAAACTATGTCGGCGTTTTTTTAAAAACCTTTAAAACGTGAATGAAATTAGAAATAAGCAGCTTGAGATTTTTATTACAGTAGTAACTTTAGTTAAAAGTAGTTGGACTAGTAATATAATTTCTATATTAATGTTCTTTCTCAAAAAAAAATTGAGTACGCCACTGTTATTAGTTGTACGATTTAGGTACCTACTTTGAAGGGTGGCTTTTGTGTCAAGAATTTATTACAACTACAAACAAATGAGCATAATTTGAAATATATAAAATTTTATTACATTCAAAAACTATTTATTTAAAAAATATAAAAAAATTGTAACAACAATTTTTAAACTACGATTTTTATTTATTCTGATTAAAAATTAAATAAAAATTAAGGGCGGAGATAAAACTTGGGACACTCTGTCTGTATACTATGTAAAAATTTTGTTTTTAGTTTATTATGTTAACACAAAATAAATAATTGTAATAAATAAAACAGTATAATTAATAACTTGTATGCTTTAAAAATAATTACTGTTTTAACAAGCCAATAATGTGGTGAAATTATCAGGAAGTACCTATAAATAATAACAAAAATTTCTAATAGTCAAATAAATAAAGCAATGATGTAAGATAAAATTTAAAAAAGTCATAAAATAAATTATGGTAATATATTATGGTAAAAATAAATACATTACTATTAAAACAATAAAAAACACTTGGTATTTAAAGTTATTTGAATAAGTATAGGCAACCAATAATACAGGTGTTATATAATTCAATAATTATATGACTAAACGTCACAAAACTATTTTTTTTAGTAAAACATTAGATTTTTGTTATTTATTTGGCAAAAGTATATTTTGTAATATTATTTATTATTTATTTAGGAGGTAACTTTCATGTTTTGTGTTTCTGAACGTACCCTAGAGCCAGTGTTGCCACAACATGAATATGCAAAATCCCTAAATCTTCAATCAAGTAATCTGTTATTAATTTTTCTTCTCAGCAAAACAATTTTAGAATATGATTGTTAAACATTTTCTGTGTACATTTATTCCATAAAAAAGTTTTGTAGAGTTTTTGGTGTAAGATACATTTAAAATGGGTGATAAAATAAAGGTAAAAATGCGTAATTAAAAATACTTTAAACTTTACATCTTTCTTTACAAACAGAACATTCCTGAACAAAAACTAAAAGCCTTCTCTATCGGCACAATGGGGAAAAGGTCCTTATCCAAAAAGGAATTGGAGGAGCAACGCAAAAAAGAGGAAGAAAGGGCTGCAGCTCATGTAAAATTGAATGTAAAAAAAATGACATAACCTCAATTACAAATTTCAGGTGTTTGAGGAATTTGTGGCGACTTTTCAGGAGTCGCCTATTAGTAGTTCGAGTAAAGTGTGGGTAAAAGCAGGGACTTATGATGCAGGAGCGAGGAGTATGCTTCTAATAACAAAAATATTAAAATATAAAAAATTATTATTTTTTTAGAGGAAGATACAAAGGATAAAGGGAAGTTATATAAACCGCAGTCTAGGATACCAGCAAATGATTTACTGGCATCAACTGAAAAAGCACAATTTTATGCTAAATTAATATCAGATAAGAAGCCAGAAAGATTAGGGAAAAAGAAGCAACACACTAAGAGCAATTTAGAGGCTTTTAAAGAGGAACTAAGACAGTAGGTTTTATATCAATTGAGCATTCATATATTTTCAATATTATTTCAATAGAATTCAGGAAGAACGAGAAGAGAGACATAAATATAAAGGTGTTATGCGAACGCCTATGGAATCTGAGTTAGATATGTTTTTGAGAAGCGGCGATTTGGGGTCTTTTGATAACGGAGATCCTACAACAACCAATCTCTATCTCGGAAATCTTAATCCTAAAGTAATAAAATTTGTATATTATATAACTCAAGTAATTTTTAATATCCCACATTTTTTTTTACAGATTACTGAGCAGCAGTTGATGGAAATTTTTGGTCGTTACGGCCCTCTCGCTAGCATAAAAATAATGTGGCCCCGTTCCGATGAAGAAAAAGCTCGAGGGCGTAACTGCGGCTTTGTTGCTTACATGAGCCGAAAAGACGGTGAAAGAGCCCTTCGTAACTTAAACGGAAAAGAAATACTCGGTTATGAAATGAAACTTGGCTGGGGGAAATCTGTAATCATTCCTCCTCACCCAATTTACATCCCTCCTGCTCTTCTTGAATTATCTTTTCCTCCGCCTCCTTCAGGTTTACCTTTCAATGCACAACCTTGTGCTAAAGACAAAGACGTTTTGCCTAAATCGCAAGAGGAACTGAATGATATTTTATCAAGGAGTGTAGTTAAAGTTGTTATTCCGACTGATAGGAACTTGCTTATGTTGATACATCGAATGGTGGAATTTGTAGTGCGGGAAGGGCCTATGTTAGAGGCTATGATTATGAATAGGGAGATACACAATCCGAATTATAGGTTTCTTTTTGAAAATCAGAGTCCGGCTCATATTTATTACAGGTGGAAGTTGTATTCAATTATGCATGGAGATTCTCAGAAAGAGTGGAGTGTTAAGGAGTTTAGGCTTTTCAAAAGTAATTTTTTTTTATGTATTAGTCTATAATGTTTAATGAATTTTTTTAAAGATGGTTCAATCTGGAAGCCTCCTCTCATGAATTCATACACGGCTGGAATGCCTGATGAATTAGTAAACGATGATGAAGGGAAAGAAAGTACTAAGGGGTCTCTTTCTAACACGTATTTAATTTAATTATTTTTTCTGATTGACACTATTTTAATAAATTTTAGACAACGCGACAGATTAGAAGATTTAATACGTTCTTTAACACCAGAAAGAAGTAAGATAGGAGAGGCTATGGTATTCTGTATTGAACATAGTGATGCAGCTGAAGAAGTTGTTGAATGTATAACAGAATCACTATCAAATATTTCGACTTCGATTACTAAGAAAATTGCTAGATTGTATCTAGTGTCTGATATTTTACACAACTGTGGAGTTAAAGTCAATAATGCGTCTTATTATAGGAAAGCGTAAGTCTAATAGCAGTTTAGTTGGCTTTCTCAACTGTAAATCGTTAAAAAATCGCAGCATGCACTAGTAAAAATATTACACTGGACAGTTAAAAAAGATTAAAATTAACTGTGAAAGTGACATTTGTTATAAATGAACAAAAATAACAAACGCGGGTTAAAATGAAATTTTCTGGTCTAGGACGGAAAATGACGCTTTCTGTCACGTTTTGAGTGCTCCCTTTTCGTTAAAGGTAGGCGAAAATGGCAGTACTACGTCGCAAGGACAGAAAAGATGCATTAGCAGCCCGAGGCTGAGCTTGATGCCCGAACAAAGGCATTAAGTGGAGCGAAAGGGTGTTTATGCCTCTGTGAGGTACAACTTTTTTTTGCCTACCTTCAGTTTTAAGCTCTAAATTAAAAACTATCAAACTGAAAGTTCTCAATGATTTTCGAAAATTATAGGCGCGGGTTGAATTAAAATTTTCTGCCCGAGGGCGGAAAATGACACTTTCTGCCACATTTTGGGCGAAAGTAGAAACTTTAAAGTGTTCATCGCTTTCATATAAATTTCAGATGCTTTTGCAAGTTAATAAAGTTTTCCAAATATATATTTTTTTAATTGGATATCTAAAAAGTCGTTGCATTTTTTTAAAATATGAAAACATGTTATTTTGTTAAATTAATTAATTTATAATCCATAAAAAAATTAATATTCTATTATTATTGTTTTTTAAGATTTGAGTCAAAGCTTGTTGACATAATGGAGGAAGTAAAAAAGGCTTATGACAAATTAGAAGGCAGACTACAAGCTGAAGGTTGCAAATTACGAGTTTTGAGGATTTTACAAGCTTTGGATGATTCAATATATCATAAGGATTACGTAAACAAATTACGAACAATATTTTTAGGCATTAAAGAACAGGTAATTGATTTTTCATTTATTGAAATCTAAAAATATTTTTTTTTCCCAAAATTATTAGGAACCAAAAGAAGAATCTATCGCAGAATCAAATATTGATATAGACGGAGACCCCTTACAAGACCAACCAGAAACAGATGATGAGGTGCCAATGGACGGTGCAACTCTCCTAAAAAGTGCAATGAAGCGTTACAAGAGCACATCAATTTCAGTTGATGACATTGACGGTACTTTTTAAAAAATACATGTTTGTATTATTTTTTAAAATCCAAAAAATAGGTAAAGAAATTGTGGACGATCCTGCTGACGTTGTGGTTCCTGCCAAAAAACCAGCAGCCCCTCTGTCAGGTTTCATCATGTCAAAATGGGAAACTGTGGATCCTGAACAAGTTGAAGCACAAGCAATGACTACTAGTAAATGGGATTTACTAGGAAGTAGCGCTGATCCTAGTCAAGATGGTTCATCTATTGAAAACCAAGATTCTAACGATTATACGGATACGAGGTAACATCTTAATCTGTAGTAAAAGAATTTTTCTATTAATTTTTTTAAAAGAAATATGACGGAAGAAAGGAGGAACAAACTGAGAGAGATTGAAGTTAAAGCAGTACAGTATCAAGACGAATTGGAATCTGGGCAACGAGCATTGAAAACTGGATGGACTTTACCACAACAAGTCGAACACTATAGGAGAAAGTTGTTGAAGAAGAGCGAAAAAGAGAGAAAAGAAAAAGAACCAAAAGGGGAAAAACATAAAAAAGAAGATAGGAAAGAGAGTTCGGATGATGATAATACGTATTACAAAGAACTGTAAGTAAATATCTTGTGTCTGAAATAATTTACTTTCTTTTTAGCAAATCGAAAAAATCGAAAAAACAGTCGCGAAGCTCATCGAGTGGATCAACCTCAAAACACAGGTAAACTGCGAATGATATGAATTGTTAAAAAATTTGTGTGCTTAGGTCTAAAAGTCGTTCGCCTCCTCGGAAGAAGAGCTACCGCGGTCCGAGTCCTCCAAGTCCCCCTCATATTCGCCGCCAGTCGCCTTCTTCATCTCGTACTCGCAAATCCAAAGATTCTCTATCACCGATTAGTTCCTCAAATGGCAAATATGGCTCACCTGCTCGTATTTCCAAAAGTAGGCGGTCACCGTCACCTACACGTACAAAAAGTAGTCGCAGATCTTCTTCTCCCCGAAGTCGTAGCTCACCATCTCCGAGAACTCGACGAGGAAGTACTTCGCCATATAGATCTAAGTATCATTCGCCGGAATCGTCGAGAAAGCATAGACATAAACACAAGTATTAATTTGTGTTTATTTTTCGTGGTTCTTTTTTTTTTGATTTGTATTGTACTTCGCGACTGGGATTTATGGCAATATTACTAATTATTGAGGCTTGCCTGGCTAGTTTCGGTTTGTTGTTACAAACTTTCTTCTGATGCTAAAAATTACATAAACTTCTATTACAATAGAACAATAGAATAACAATAAACCGAAACTAGCAAGGTAAGAATAGTATCATTTTCTTAAATCCCGAATTACAATACAAGTATTAATATTCAAAAAGAGAAATTGGGGGTGTTTTTTGGTCTATGATGTACACAACGGACATCTTTTTTTTTGTATTTGTTTTTCTTAAAGAGCTTCAAAACTCTGGATGGAACGTTCCATAATAAATTTTGGTAGAGAGGCCTCTCTACAAGCACCCTAAGCAGAGTTATAATTAGTGTCGGAAACTTGAAGGAAGTAGATCAGGTGAAAAACTGAATGTTTCTTCTTATGTTCTCTTCAAGTTCCCAAACAATACTTATAATAGTGCTGACGTTTTCAAACTAAAAAGTTTGTTGTCTTATTATTAAGACAGATATTAATTTGCTTGCTTTATGTATACGTTAAACTTTAAATAAAAAAACTCATTGGAAAAAATTGTTTTATTTTCATACAACACAAGTATGATATTAATCAACAAGAAAGTATAAATCAGCAACTATAATCTAATTACGCCAGTATTATAAATAAATAGAAAAAACAAAGGACTTTCTATCCCAAATTAGGCTTTTGTTACGCAATATAACTGCGTTAATAAAACATAGCATGTTAAAGTAAACAAAAAAAGGCTATTACATATTTGACACACTTAAAACAAATTATTCGATTTATTTTTTCGATTTCGATTTTTTACCACCGCCACTACCTTTACGAGGAGGAGGAGTTGGAGACGGAGCTGCGCCGGTACTTTGAGCTGCTTCTGATTTTCCTTGCTTCGATTCCGATTTTCCTTTGGCACCTTCAACAGGAGGAGTTTGAGGTGCAGCTGCAACCTGTGGTACTGTTGGAGGTAATTGTGTTTCTGGTGCAGCTACAACTGGAGGTGTTTGTGGTGCTGCAGCTGTTTGTGATTCTGGTGCAGCTGCAACTGGCGCTGGTGTAGCTGCAACTGGTGCAGGTGCAGCAACAACTGGTGCTGGTGCGGGTGCAGATACAATTGGTGCTGGTGCAGATACAATTGGTGCTGGTGCAGATACAACTGGTGCTGGTGCAGATATAATTGGTGCTGGTGCAGATGCAACTGGTGCAGCTGGTGCTGGTGCAACTGGTGCAGCTGGTGCTGGTGCAACTGGTGTTGGTGTAGCTGCAACTGGTGCTGGTGCAACTGCAATTGGAGGAGTTTGAGGTGCTGATGCCGGTAATTGTGTCTCTGGTGCTGCTTGAGGTGCTGGTGCAGCTGGAGGTGTCTGAGGTACGGTTGCAGGTAATTTTGTTTCTGGTGCAACTGCAACTGGAGGTGTCTGAGGTGCTGTTGCGGGTAATTTTGTCTCTGGTGCTACTGCAACTGGAGATGTTTGGGGTGCAGCTGCAACAGGTGGCGTTTGAGGAGCAGCCGATATTGCCTGAGGAGCTTCTGATGGTTTTTGAGGAACAGCTGCAGGTATTTCAGGTACTGCTGCGGGTATAGTTCCAGTTGGCTGTGCTTCTGGTGGAACCGCAATTGGTGGCGTTTGAGGTGCAATTGCAATTGGTGGTATTTGCGGTGCAACTGTTGTAGGTGTAGCAGGTTGTGGTTGTGTGGGAGTTTCAGGTTGTTTGGCTGCTAATGGGCATTCAGGGCATGGTGGATTTGCCGTTTCAGACTGTGGTTTTGCTGCTAAAGGACATTCAGTGCATAGAGGAGCTGCAGTTTCTGGTTGTGGTTTTGCTGGAAGAGGACATTCAGTCGGTTGAGGAGCTACAACAGGAGCTTCCGATTGTGGTTTTGCTGGTAGAGGACATTCAGTTTGTTGAGGAGCTTCAGGTTGTGGTTTTACAGGTAGAGGACATTCAGTCGGTTGAGGAGTTTCAGATTGTGGTTTTGCAGGTAAAGGACATTCAGTCGGTTGGGGAGCTTCAGGTTGTGGTTTTGCAGGTAGAGGACATTCAGTCGGTTGGGGAGCTGCAGGAGTTGGTGTAAGAACTTCAGTTTTGGGTGTTTCAGGTTTAGATTCAATCCCTGAAATTTCTTTAGGTTTTTCTGCTTCTTGTTTTGGTACCAATGGACATTGCAGAGGTTCTTCTTTTGGTTTTGGAAGTTGTGGAGATTCTTGTGTGATTGGTTTAGGTTGTTCTTGTGGAGTTTCAGAAACTGTTTTAGGTGTTTCTGGTGCAGCACTTTCAATTTTAGTTTCTTGAGGAGGTGCTGCAGATGCTGTAAAATGTTTTGATGGAATAAAGAATGATCCCTTAAACCCCCGAAAATGTTAGTAGAAATTTATGATTAGGAGCCAACACCTAGGAAACACTCTTTTTAGTAGGAGTATATGTGCATTAATGTTGTTAGAGGGTTAATGCAGTTAAATCAGCCTGTGGAAAGCTGCAATATTTATTAAATTAATAAAATTACAAACTTTTCAAAGTAATAACAATTTCACATCTGGCTTGTCCTAAATATTAGCAAGCGGTGTTAGGATCTTCTTAGGCGGCTTTTTTGCTGTTTTGCCAGCCAACTGACCTTCGGTTACTGTTTTCTCAATCGGTTTTGCATCAGTAGTCGATGGTGGTGTTGCTTCTAGATTTATAAATATTCACCAATATAAATACCAATTACATAAAAATAAATTTAGCTAATGTGGCGATAAAACAAAATACAGAAGCAAATAGAAATAACCATAAAGTAAAAACACACAAAAATAACCAAAATTCTAAAAAATAAATAAACATGCAACTGTTTAAAAATAAATAATATAAGCCAAAAATAATACAATTTAAGCCACACCTGTAGTTTTCGGTGCTTCTTCACCTAATCCTGCGGAAAGGGTTTGACAAATCTTATTCCAGATATTATCAAAAGAATCTCTTCCCATATAATCGATATTTCCAACTTCCCAACCTTGTCTTCTCAAATGATCATCAAGGGCACTTTGTTCCGCAGTTCTAGGAGCACCTAAAGTCAGCTGAGCGAAAGCTCCAGCCAATCCAGTCTGCGAAAAAAATTCATAATCAAAACATTACTCCAAAAATTTCATTTAGGGGTGCAAAAAACAATACTTACATCACATTTATCTTCAAGGGGAGTGTGCAATATGGTCTCATTACAAACTGTAGCGGCAGCTTCACATTCATTTGTTGGCACAAAAGGAACATCGTTAGGTTTAGGTGTTAAAAGCATAGGTGCTAGGTCTTTTGGAGAATTAGATGATAGGTTTTTAGGAGATCCAGGTGCTAAGTTGTTTTGAGATTCAGGTGCTAGTTTTTTTTGAGATTCAGGTGCTGATTTTTTTTGAAATTCAGGTGCTAGATTTTTTGGCGTTTCAGGAACTTGACTTTCAGTCTTTTTTTCAATAGGACAGTCTTGAATAATTTGAGGAGAGTTATTTATTATTTCGGGATTCGAGTAGGAACTTTGTTCATGGCTAGTAACTGATGCATTTGTATTATGAGATTCAATAGGCTTTATTTGTTGTGGCTCAAAAATTTCAGAGAATTGAGATTCTGGTTGGGTTAGAGAGGATTGGTTTTGGTCGTATTCTTCCCAAGGATCCCAAATGATAATTTTTGTGTTATCAGGTGTTTGGGGAGTGCGTAAGGAGTGCGTAACATCTGACCTGCTTCGAGCCTGAGCAAACAAAAGCATGCAAAAGAAAAGAAAAATTCAGTTTTTAGTAAAACATTTGCTTTAATCATAAACCATGCACACAAATGCCGATCAAAACTCAAAATACAAAAGCAAAAAGTGCGCCATGCAACTCAGCCATTAATCATTTTGCACAACAAAATAGTTTTTGAATTTTCATCAACTATTTGCTGAGAATTTTTAATAAGTGGCAAATTAGTCACAATTGTGTTGCTATCAGTCATAAAAAGTGCAACATTTCAGTAACTCACCTTATAATTATCACATCTATCGTCTTTAGGCTTGCAATATTTCAAACGAATTTACTATTTAAAAAACCAGTTTTGCACAAAAATAAAGTATCCCCAAATAAAAATCTGGAAAATTTTTGTTTGAGAGATACCTTATTTTTCAAATTGAAGCACCCAGGACAAATAGCTTACCATATCTGGAGTCAATTTTGGATGAATTGAGGCGCAGAAAATATTCCACCATTGTTGAAGAATCGCTTCCAGGTGTTTTAGATCAGGTGTTGGTTGAACTTTTTTAGTTTCTGTGTTAAAATATTGTAACCAAGGCTTTGATGCGCCAATAAAATGAATAATTTTGGCATCAGCCCCAAATCTGGAAAATTTCACACATAAATACGATTTTTTTTCTCAAAAAAAACTTACTGTTTGAAAGCTGGTAAATACGAGTAACATGCAGTTGAGCAAAGATTGTAAATAAATGGTAAGTGTTTACTAATATCCTTGGTGGCCCAGTCAGAAAAATATAAGTTAAGCAGGCCCTGGTCCCCTCCTAAATAATTTCAAAAAAAAATGTGATGACAATAAAAAAGAGTTGTTTTACCATCAAAACTGCCTTTTTCTAGAGCGAATTGTATGAGTTTATCGTATGTTTCATTACTTGGTCTAAAAACAAAAACTCCCGAATTGAAGCAATCAGGCCAGCCAACATCAGGGGCTGCTGATAATTCTTCTCGTTGAAATAGTTCATCACAATTTTGTAGGACCTAAAATGTGAAGTGTAAACAAAACTATTAAAAATATTTTGTTTAGTATTGGTGGCCAAAAATCGTGACCTCAAATTGACTTTTTTGGCACCGAGTTTTTCCAAAAATATTTATTTGTTAATTGCGTGTAGGAGTGTATTGGTGGCTAAATAAAATTCAATTCTCTCTCGACATTTGAATCAGAAATACAAGACTGCTACGCATTAAAAATATCTAACATACCAACGTGTCTGCATCCAAAAATACACATTTGTCGAACTGTGTAAGGCGCCAACAGTGTAATTTCGTAAATGTAACTCCTAATTCAGGCCTTTTGAGCAGTCTTAAATTTGATTCGTCTTTTGAATCTAAAATATTAACTTCCTGGACGATATCAAAAACTGACGATAATTTTACTCTAAAATAGACCAAAATTAATCTCAATTTTTGAGATAATGGAACATTACCTCATAGAATTTGTGACTCCTGGAGTTACCAAAACTGCTAACTGATGCTTAGTTCCTACCTGTTTTAAGGAATGAGCCAAAACTAAAGCTCCCAAAGAATAGGAATCATTTGTAGCTAAAGTCACCCAAGCAAACCCTAAAAAAAAATTGTATGAGAATGCGGAAGAAAAAATATTTTGGCACGGATGATCAGTCTCAATTAAATTAAAACGCACTCGAAATGCGTAATAACGAAAAAATAAATTTTATTACATCCGAGAAGTTTTGCCAATGAAATTTAACAATGATAATAACGTTAATCTGTCATTCGGTGCAGTTAAATTTTCTAAAAATATAAACACCAAGACTAAATTAAAAATAAACCTTACACTTTTTAAGTTACTACTGAGGTAAAAATAATTGTGTGATTAGTGTGATGAGTTCTTCCTGCGCATTACAGAGACCTTCACGATTTTATAAATAAAAAACTATCTATTCTATAATTATGTGCACGTTTCGATTTTTGAAATTGATTCGAGGAAATTATGGCGAATAAAGTAGGTGTTTTAGGTTTTAAATACGATACAAAACGCCAACATTGTCTATAAATAATATCAATAGCTTGTGGACTAAAAATACAGACGTTTCAACACCGACACCAAAATACTCGAGTTTCTTCGGACCCCATTATAAAATTTTATTTAACAAAATATATCTTACACAGGAATAAACCAAATTATTCAAAACTTAGAACTTTCAATATGTTTCAACCGTGATCTTCAGTATTTTAAATAAAATTGTGAAACACGTTAATGCATGAAAATGCACGAGCTTGAAGATTTTTATAATAAATATCTGAAAGATGTAAAATCACTGTCTTAATAAGCGGTTCAAATTTCAAAATCAAAATTATTTTGTGAAAATGGAGAAGAGTCATAAGCTGCGCTTTCCGTCTATATACAGATTGTTCCAGAATTATTTGGCACAAATTTCAGCAAAATAAATATTATTTTGTGGCGTCTTTTTCAAAAGTTACAACTGACCAAAATTGAGAAATGTGAGATTTTTTATCTCAAAAAGTTTTTTACGTATTGCAGTAAAGTTGGAACAGCATGTTTACATTATTAAGACCGATATTTGCGCCAAATTTTATTAAATTTGCTTAACTGGAACAATAATTTTTGCTAATACTTCTGACCTTGAGACCTATGACAGATTTTTTGAAAATATTTAATTTTATTTATTTTCTATCTCTGAAATAAAATAAATAACAAATAATTTTATGGTGGTAATGCAACACCCAAATGCAAGAGTTTTTAGGTCGCATATACAGCCTCTGACGTCACCTAACGGCCATTGGTGGCCGGAAGCGATGTCTTTAGCTGCAGATAGTATATTCATTATTTTATGCAGGTTATATATACAAGTAAGAATCGCAATCAGCGTTGCTTAACTTCATAGATTAAATAAAATCTTCGGAAAAAAATTCAAATAGTTCCGGTTTGGCTTTGTATACGAAAGCCATAAAGTAGGAAAAAACTTTTATGTGATTTTCATATTGACCTGTTATTTTTTGTTTTTATAAAATGTCTTGAAAAAAAAAAACAAAATTTGCAAAACTTGATTATTAAAAATGCTGTGCTGACTCTAGTACACTAAGACGGCTTACTTTAGAACAGTGCTAATTTTTTTCATTATCATAAAACAAATCATGGCCAGTCTTCTTTTGGATTGTTCGAAAATTTTAATTTTAGAAAGAGTTATGAGGTAATGAAACTTTAGAAAGCGAATATTTTTAGAAAATTACATTTTAAATGCTCATCACTTTGAGACTGGCCATGAATTTGTTTTATCTTAATAAAAAAAATGCCATTGTTCTAATATAAGCCATTTCAGAAATACTCAGGGTCGGTACATCATTTTTGAAAATCAAATTTTCTAAATTTTAATCAAACTTTTATCTTTGCCGTGGCCCTCACTTTGGTCGTAATATACGTATTAACCTTTTATAACAGACTTTGGGTTCTATGCTCCGTTTGCAAAATGTAGAGATTTAAATATCCGCGGTCCGCCACTGCACAATTATTACAAAAATTAAAATAATTGACTTTTTAATTTTACAACCCACTTTTTGAAGTTATTTTCTGAAGCACCCTTTAGTGCGTTTTATCAAAATTTTTCATAAGCCAAAATAGTTTCTACATTAATTTCTATATAAAAAAAAGTAAAATTATGTTTTTTTACTGGTCTAGGGTGGTTAAATTTGTGCTAAATAATTCTGAAACATCTAGTACAACAACTCTTTTAGTTATTTATGTTATTAGGTTGTTACAAATATCGAGTGTCCCATGTTTTGTCACCAACACTTTTTTAAAATTATTTCTTATTAGAAAAAAATAAAATTTAGAGAGTACCTACCTATACTAAGGTAACGTATTTCAAACGCAAAGTTTCACTCATATATTTCTTTTTTATTTTATTTATTAAGAAAGCAATCTGTAAATTTATTTTATGTCAAATCGTTTGTTTTTAACTAAAATTTGAGCGTACAATGGAAGAACAACTCTGGTTTTGTTTACTAAATATAAAATTCTACCATAAATTCATTATACAAAAAAAGCTTTAATATCAAAATTAAAGTTCATAGAAAACTAAAACTTAGAAAAGACTTACACCTTCTCTAAAAAACTATAAAAAATGGTGCTTAAAATAAATTTTGATTTAGTTTTGACAGAAACTAAATTTACTTTATCATTATGGCCTAGTCTGTAAAATGCTTCTTTAGGGACTTTAAATAATACAATAATCAAGTCGCTATAATGCAACCCGACATAAAATCTGTTAAATAACAACAGACGACTCATTAAAAAAAATATATGTAAATTATTTTTTTTTATAAATGTGTATTCTTGCTCTTGGTGGCTTTCTTTTATTTTGATTGGTTAAAAACCCATAATACAGAACTTACTTTGTGTTAAAAAAAAATTATATTAAGTTGTGTAAAGCATTTTCGAAGCAGAGAGCTAAAAAGAAATCATTCAAAACTTGAAAATAGATATTTCAAAAAAGACTTGAAGAATATTACAAAAAAAAACCTTTAAGAAGTATATTCCCAAAACTAGGAAGAATATCGGAAATAAATAATTGATTTATAAACGAAACTTAAAAAATCAGTACCAAGAGAAAAAAAGAACAAAACTGGTTTTAAACAGTGCAGAACAAATACTGAAACAAAAAATAAGGCAAAGTTATATAAATGAATTGTAAAAAAAACGAGTAAAAAAGGGTGCAACAAAACAAATCAATTTCTTAAAATTACAGAAACAAAAAAAAATAAATAGTATACGGGTGAAAATGAAATAAAAATGAGGAAAAATATTGAAAACAATTTACTTAACACAAACACAAAATTCAAAGTTAAAAATATACAAAAATATAAATAAATTGCAATGAGAAATTAATAGTTTTAATTCTCGGGTTAAATAGTTTGAGAACTAATAAATTTTAAAAAATTACTGAAAAAAAATGTAGAAAAATTGTGATAAAACAGAAATAACAAACAATAATACGAGAAAAACTGAATGGTAAACAAGATATAGGTACGTACAAAAATAAAAACAGAAAAGACATGTAACTTTTTAGAGTCTTTTGAAATGAATAACTAAATTCTCAAAAACAGATTTTTAAAAATAGTTTCAATACATTTTATGATCAGAAAAAAATATGTAGATGTATCAAAAAAGTATAGAAAAAAAAATAGGAATTAATGAGACAAATATATAATAACTCTGGACATAAAATAATAAGAAAACTATAGAGAAAATTAAGAACTATTTTATAGTACCTACACGGAAGTGCAATTTGGATGTTCGTATATGGAAAGCAGATTAGAGCAAAACGTGCGCTCAGAGAGTAATTTTAATGAAAATCAAATTTTGCTGTTTTATTTTGATTCCGAGTTAAAAAAAAAATGAAAATTGAAACAGATTTGAAATAAAAACAAGTTTGTATAATTTGAGCGTAAAGTTCCTATAAAGGGTGCGGAGACTAATCTCCAAAAATTGCTGGAAAAGTCAGAAAATAACGTCAGCTATTTCTGACGAGCTTTATTCGAACTGCATCAGCAAGTCATTTACAACATTTTCAAAAAGTTGTGACGGCATTTGTCACGAAACAACTCGTGAGTCTTTTAAATTTTGAAAAAATCTATGAACTTAAAAATTTCAAAAATTCAAATAAGATATAGAACAGATCAATTACTCAAATAAAATTTAGTCTTCAAATATGTATAAGAAATAGTAGTTTTTGTCAGAAAAATATAAAAAAAATATAGGTATTAATACACTAAGTTTCTACAATAAAATTTTAATTCAAAAATTAAAAAATATCTTTTATTACTTAAAAACAAAAATTTTGAAAATAAAATAAAATAGTTCTATTTTCCGCGATGTTACAGACATTCGACATTCAGTAATTTCAAAAATTCAAATAAAATAGAACAAATTAATTACCCGCGATAGGCTTAGTCTAAAAAATAGTACAATTAATAGTAGTTTTTATCAAAAACGTCAAAAATCTATTGATACAAACAGTTTCAAAAATGCAATTTTATTTTAAAAGTAAGAAATTATTTATTATAAATTCTAACAATATTTTTTTTCTGTGTATAAAACTTAGAAGCTAACATACACACGGATATACAAAACAAAAAAAGAAAAAGAGAATAATGAATAAGATAAATCATAAGAGAATAGAAGAAAAGAAACTAATAAAACAGGCAATAGAGTTGCTAAAAGTAAGCTAAAGTCCCCCGTAAATCAACGTAAATCGGAAATAATAAAATACAATGAGAGAAAAAGAATAAGTAGACCCACAAAATTTTGATAAACGATATGCTAAAGAATGGTAAAATACAAGAAAAAATGAAAAACTGATATTATTTTACCAACGAATACATAATAAAAAACTACAATAATTATAGAAGAATAACCCCAAATTTTTGAACATCAGCCAATTAAAGAGTCGTCATGTATTTCAAAACGAAACTAAAAATGCAAGTCATATCTTGCTATTTAAAATATCTTAAAAGCAACGAATTTAGTGGTTGTTTCCGATATAACCAAAACCGAAAATAACCACCGATTTACACAAGTTAAAAAAATATTTTATGGTTCACCATCAGCCCATGTATGTATATATTTCTAATGGCCTAACTAGAAGCGACACTCTGTATATGAATTATGAGATGTGAAAATTGGCAACAATATCTGGTTTGGTTGAACTTTGCATCGCGAAAATATTTATTAAAACGCACATAGTAAAATTACAATTATTTTCTGATTATACCTAACATTAATTTGTCTTAAGACTCGTTTTTATAACAATCTCCGTTATCAGATGTAGAGAAATCAGATGTTTTAAGGTCAAGAATCTTAGATAGTTAGTTCCACTTTTCATTCATTTAATCATTAGTTATCGTTTGTAGTAAATTATTTTTGGACAGTTCAATATCTCGAAAATATTCATAACAGCAATATTCATTTTTAAACGAATTTGTTTATTTATGGAATAGAAATCTAGAATGTCATCAAAAGTGCTAAATATACGTCACTGACAAATCGATAAATTTTCATAATAAACTCACAATTAGGCTTATAAATAAATAATTAAATAATTTTATATTTTGTAGAAAATCAGACAGCTGCACGTATTAAATTTAATCAGACATTTGTCGTTTTAAAATATTTATCTTAATTTTTTATAGTAGAACCCACGTCTTATTTAATTTTCGGAAGTAATAATAAATACTTTAATAAAAAATGACGCATCGAAATTCTAAAGGTATAAAGCTTATATAGATAAAATCTCATTTTCAGACTCAATACACAATAATTAATCTCAAGGTAAAATCTACGTCTGTCTATTATTAAATGCAAAATTGTAGATTTTACACAAAAATTTTTTTTTGACATTTGATTAAATTTTGTATTTATGGCTACAGAAATTTTTCTTTAATTAAAACGATACATTTTTGGTGTACCTACAATTGAAGTAATATGTAGGTATTTTCTAATTTTGCAGTAGGTACAATAAAGGCACGACTATCTGAATTTTTTCCTCGGTTCTTATACAGATTTTTTTTTACTACTCGATAAAATCGCGGCTTGAAAGGTCATTAGGTCAGTGGGATAGTCGTAACCTTGTACCGGTGTGAAAAAATCGAAGTTTTACTTACCTCCCATGATTGAAGTTTTTGAAAAATTTACGAACTTAGTTTTTATCTGCACATACAGTGCAGTCAACACTTCACTGTCGACTGACGATTGCCAAGTAGTTGAGTCGGCGAGTAGTCGCGATTGCCAGCAATGGATTGTGCCTAGAGAAGACTAGGCCAATCTAAAAAAAAGTATCAGATTTTTTCGGTTTTTTTGCTGGTTTTTGACTATTCAAATCACACAAATGGCACAAGATTCAGATTTAAGGAGAATTGGTAATGAACTGTCAAGTTCATGCAAACTGCGCTTGCGTGATATTTATATTTTTTAAATTAAGCACACGAGGGCAGATTATCAATTTTATTTATCAGCGACAATGTCGTCGACAGTTTTTCATTTTTTATGAATGAAACGATTCGTTTTTGGTTTGTATTCTGGTAGTAGTGAGCAAATCCGGCCCACCACTTCATTAATTTTTTTGTATAAGCCTATTATCGGTGCGAATTAGCTCATAAATGCATCTATATAAGTAGATAAGGCGTGGCTTGATGCGCAGAAATACTAGAAATAGAGAAGGTGGGGTGTATGCACTAGCAATGCATTCATTCTTGATAATTCTTCAGTGGCGTGCTTATGAAATCTTAGATTTGGGAAAAGCTCAGATTGCTAATCCACTACAATTACATTTAGAAGGTTTCTCGGTTCAAATTGAAGAGAGGATTAAATTTCTTGCAATAAACAAAGCAAAGCTTCTGTTATTCCGGAAGCGGTAGATAGTTAATTACAATTATTATGAAAAAATTAGGTATATAAAAAAATTAGAAACATTTATGTTGCATGATGTAGTCAATAAATAAGAAGGTTAACACCTATTATTTTAAATACTGGAAAAATTAAAAATTCAAGACAATGCCACAAGTTTACTCAAATAAATTCTTACAGAAAAGTTGTAGAGCGCTTTCGAGAGTTATCTCTTATCATCTGCCTAAATAATACTGCTTAAATAATAATGTAAAAAAATAAATTATAAAAAATTAGAACAACCCTTCAAGTTCTTTTCTTTTCGACGTCACTAACTTATTTCCTTTAATTCCTGTCATTTATAGTAATTTGTTTTTTAATTCACTTCCTAATTTGCAAACCACTAATTTTATTTCTTTAGTTAAATTATTTTCAAATCCGGATTTTTTTATTTTTAATAATAATTTGTTTGTATACAAGCTGACATAAAAGCATAGAATAAAATTTATATTTTCTGAGTTATTTCTTTTAGGAAAACACTAAAACAGGTCAATTTTATTTGTTACTGCTCACGTTTTTCACTTATTTTCAATTTTTTTTTTGCTAACCGTTTTTTTGCTGTTTTTTTTAAATAGCAACCCTTATTTTTGGTGTTGAAAATTGAATGTACATACTTGTTTTTCTGAGTATAACGGTATAATATTTATACAGTTTAAAATGAACACTTTAAGTAATTTAACCAATTTAAATGTTTTATTAATTTTTTAAAAATAAACGCAATTTTTAACAGAATTACTATACTGCATGTTCAAATTGACGTCCTTCTGTTTTTTGGCAATAATACAATCAATTTTCGAACTCTGGTAACACATTATTTATCATTTTTTGATTAATTCAGCAGTACTGATAAGTAATTCTTTTTCTTAAATTGTCTAATTAATAATAATTTTAAGTAGCTCTATAAAAAATGTGAAATGAATTAGCTTATAAATGATATAATTGCCTATATGGATCGATAGAAAATTCGCACAAGATGAGAGGAACCCATTACCAAGTCCAGCATTAGCGAAACTTTTTTCCAGTAAAGAGGATCCAGACGTACCAGCAGCTAATGTATATTTTCAACAAGACGGTGCACCTCTACACTACGCTCGATTTTTTGGATCATCTTTTGACCGCTTTTCTGAGAGAAGCTAGTTCAACTCAAAAGTATTTGCAACAAAATCAAAAAATTTCGAGAATTTAAGAAAAAGAATTACAAATCAGTACCTACCGCTGAATTAGTAATTAGTACATTTTTTCCAAAAAATGAGAAATAATGTGCTAACAAAGTTCGAAAATTAGTTGTATTATTGTTAAAAAACGAAAGAACGTTAATTTTAACATTTAGTTTAGTAATTCTGTTGAAATTTGGAATTATTTAAAAAAAAATAATACATTTAAATTAGTTAAATTACTTAATGTTTTTATTTTAGACTCTATAAATGTTGTACTCAGAAAAAAAATTGTTTTAATTTTCAACACCAAAAATAGGAATTGCTTTTTTAAAAAATCAATTACGTTTTTCTAAAAAAAAATTAACTTAAAAATCATGAATTTTATTCCAGATTTTTATGTTACTCTATACTGTATATTGTGTATACAGTATAGTGAGAACCATTTGTATTTAGGGATTTGTTTCTCAGGATAACGCTTGAACACGTATTCCCTTATTTTTCAACGCGCATTTTTTGACAAAAAGTTGGATATACAGGGTGTCCCAACATCGAGATACAACTCTACTTTGCAATTTTAAATAGAAACACCAATTTTTTTAGCATATCTGAATTCTACATATAATTTTGCGTATTTTTTATGTGGCAACACTATGTCGATTTTCTGTTGTTTTTGAAAAAAAGACGTGAACCATTTGAAATGAATAAATTTAATAAAAATTTAGGGATTTGTTTTTCAGGAAAACGCTTGAACACGTATTCTGTTATATTTGAACGCGCATTTTCTGACAAAAAAATGGATATACAGGGTGTTCCAAAATTAAGATGCGACCCTCAACTTTACAATATCTGAATTCTACGTATAATTTTGTGTATTTTTTATGTAGCACTCAATACGTAGATTTTCAGTTGTTTTTTTTAAAAAGCGTAATCTATGTGAAATAAATAAATTCGATAAAAATTCAGGAATTTATACGTAGAATTCAAATATACTAAAAAAATTGGAGTTCTCAATTGAAATATCAAAGTTGAGAGTCGTATCTTAATTTTGGGACACCTGTATATCAATTTTTTTTTTGTGTAAAAATGCGCTTTGAAAAATAATAGGACAGGATTCCAAGCGGTTTCCCGAAAAACAAATCCCTGAATTTTTATTGAATTTATTTATTTCAAACAGTTTACGGCTTTTTTCAAAAACAACTGAAAATCGACATAGTGTGTGCTACATAAAAATATAAAATACTCAAAATTATACGTAGAATTCAAATATGCTAAAAAAAATGGGGTTTCCATTTGAAATTTCAAAGTTGAGAGTCATCGAAGTTATTCTATAGAAATGGTTCACACTGGTTTAGTCTTAGATTTACGTCTTCGCCGCCTTTTAACAAAATTATTTATAAACAATCTTAAAAAAATCTTAAAACTTTCTGTTTTCAAGCATATTTGTTTCTGGTGTAGATGTGCTGGTGATCTCATCTTTTCGTTTAAAATTTTATAATTCTTTAGACTCTGTTGCTTTTAAAAAAGAATGGCTTATTATAAAACAAATAGCAGTTTATAATCACTTTCAATTACATTTTGAATAGACTTTTTTATAAATTCAGAAAAAAATACTCTCCAAGTTTTAACATATTGCAACTTTTGTGCGAGTTTGGGTTCTCAACGTCAACGGATCTACTAAGGTCACTCCCAACTTCAACTTTTAAAGTTTAATCACTCAAAAATAAATTAATTTACCAAAACCAAGAAGTTCTAATTTATAAATCAGGCGTTGCTTGAGAACTTTATCAAACACTTTTGAGAAATCTAGATAAATAATATCTAATAGACAACCCGAATTAATTTCTTTGGTCTAATTATTTACACAACAAAAAGGTTGGATTGAACAGATTTTCCAAGGAGAAACCCATGTTGTTGAGATGAAATAAGATTGTGATGAAGTAGAAACTTAATTTTTTGGTCATAAATGATAAACTCTATGATCTTTACTACAAGAGAAGTTAAGCTAATCGGCCTATAATCGAGAGCGTTATATTTGTCAACTTTTTTAAAAATTGGACAAACAAGAGTTTTTTTCCAATCTAGAAAAAGACAACTTGATTTTAAAGATTGTTCTATAAGAACTGCAAACGGGGTATTAAAAGTTTAGCACAATTCTTTACGACACAACAGAAATAAGATCAAGACCGGAAGATTTAGAAGTTGTCAATTTTTTTAGTCTGTTTAAAACCAAATCTCTAGAAAACTTAACTTCAGTAAAGCAGTGAGGATTACGATTAAAAGAACAAACTAAATTTTCAAGAGGCGAAAGCTAGAAGCTTTAAACGTAACAATTGGTGTCAAAAGTACCTATGAGACTGGAAGCGACGAAAAAAATTCATTTGAAGCTTCGCCGGAAAAAGAACGTTAGCTCGTGGAAATTGAATTCCGAACATAAACATGTTTTGCGTCATTGCAAAAAATCTTTATTCAAGTCAATTACTTAGCTTTGTTTGGTGATTTTAATATTGATTTTAAGAAAACAGAATCAGTTGCATACAAATTTTTAATGCAGGTTTTAAACCCTTACGACTTGTCTCAAGTTGTCAAAGAACCTACTCGAGTCACCCCAACCAGTTCTACACTAATTGACCATATCTACATAAGCAATGAACTGATACCTGAAACAAAAACTGCTGTGGAAATGATGAGCCAAATTCTTAATAGTGGCAACAAACCAATAAGTGATCATAATCTGTTATGCTCTAAATTTTTATTAGACACCTCACCAGAACCGGGACCCATTAAAAAGTACAGAAGATGTTTGTTCCAAATAAATATTGATCAACTTCAGGAAGATGCTTCACACCTACTACTAAAATGCAACAATATTAATAAAAAAATTTGTTTATTTAATGCTTTCATCTTACAATTATTTGATGTACATGCTCCAAAAAAACTGATGACTACGTCAAGGAACCCTAGACCTGAATGGCTAACTTATAATATCACGAAAATGATTAAAGCTCGAAAAAAGGCTTATTTGGCATATAAGCGTAACAATACTCCAACAAAATGGCAATTTTATGTAAACATTCGTAATGAAGTGAAAAGAGCAGTCCAGCGTGAAAAAAACAGTTTCTCAACTTTTAAATTGAACACCTGCAAAGATGGTAAGAAGCTATGGAAGGGTCTAAGGTCGTTAGGATTAAAGCAAAAAGCGTCTGTAGAAATCCCATCTCATCTTTGTGAAGCCAATCTTATAAATGACTTTTTCGTAACCAGTGCAAAAATAGAGTCTTCAGATATAGAAGGTGAAGTTGCTAGCTACAGGATGGGCTCACTTCATCCAAAGGTTGTGAAACTCTTTGAATTCCGGTGTGTTAGTGAAAGTGAAGTGAAAAAAGCTTTAAGTGCAATACATTCTAAAGCAGTGGGATGTGATGACATATCAATTGACATGATTAATTTAATTTCCGAGGTATGTTTACCAGTGTTAACAAATATTGTAAATTATGCCATTAAGACGCAAACTTTTCCAAACATATGGAAAACTTCTCAAATAACTCCCTTGCCTAAAATTGTAGACCCTAAAAATTTTTCTGATTTAAGACCAATATGTATATTACCTGCTTTGTCAAAAGTTTTGGAGAAATTAATGTCATCTCAGATACGTGAATATTTAGATCAATATAAAATCTTACCTCAGAGTCAAGCTGGCTTTCGAGCTCAAAACAGTACAGCTACAGCTTTAATTAACGTTACCGACTATATTCTAAACGCTTATGATAAAGGTATGATGACTCTTTTACTCCTATTAGATTTCTCCAAGGCTTTCGACACTATTAGTCATAAGTTGTTACTAGCTAAATTGCACTATGTTGGATTTTCTAGCAAATCATGTAAATTTATCGAAAGTTATTTATCCGAAAGATACCAGCAAGTTGTTATAAACGGGGAATCTGTTTTAAAATCCAATTTTAAAAAAGTAAATAATGGTGTACCGCAAGGTTCTATACTTGGACCAATTTTATTTATTTTGTATACTTGTGATATTGAAATGTTTTTAAATGATGTGGGAGTGCAATGCTATGCAGACGATACGCAGATATTCCGATCATTTACAGTAACCGATGCACATAGGGTTATAGATCTAATAAACAATAATTTAAACAATTTAAACAAAAAATGCGAGAAACAATTATTAAAGTTGAATCCAACAAAAACTCAGGCAATGTTATTTGGTCCGAAGAAATCTTGTGAAATTGTTTATAATAATTGTAAACTAGCTGTAAACAATTGTGACATTACGTTAGTTTCGTCCGCTAAAAATTTAGGAATAATCATTGACAACGATCTGGACTTTTCTAGCCATGTTAATAAAATTTGCAAAACATGTTATGGTATATTGAAATCGATATATTTTTTAAAGAATACTCTTACTACAAAGTTAAAAATACAAATTTGTGATAGCTTAATTTTAAGCCATATTAACTATTGTCTTGTTTTTTATAGATCTTTTATAACTAATGCTAATTTTTATAAATTACAAAAAATTCAAAATTCTTGTTTAAGATATTGTTATAATGTAAAACGTCAAGAGCATATAACACCTTATCTGCATAAGTCTGGCTGGCTTAGCATCAAAAATAGATATAAGTTCTTTTTAAGTTGCTTAATTTTTAGTATTGTCAAAAATAAAACACCTGATAACTTATATAATAAAATTGTACTCCGAAAAGATATTCATGATCGCACAACTAGATACAACGAATTTTTGCACATTCCAAAGCATAGCACGGAATTATATAAGTCATCATTTTCCTATTTATGTCTTAGGATTTACAATGGCCTTGATAATGAATTTAAAAATGATAATTTTAAAACTTTTCAAAGGAAATTAAAAATAACTTTGTTAGAATAGTAATTAGAATTAGTATTATTAGAATACAATAATGGACTAAAATGAAAAACAGTTTGCAGAACTGTCCTTTTGTAGCCTCTTTTTTATTTGCTTTTGTAATTTATTTATTTATTTTGTATCTATTTCTTTTGTATGATTTATGGCTGCAATAAACATTATTATTATTATTATTATTATTATTACTTAAAGAAGAGCATAGAGTAGGAAGAGAAGAAATGAATAAACGTTTTTAGTTATTTCAAAAAAATTTCTATTATTAACAAGAAAAACTGAATAAACGTCTATATGAAAGAATAAAGATGCGTATAGAATTTAGAGAAAAACAAAGAAAATTTTCGTCGAGAATTATTGAAGTAAGAAACGAAATTAAAGAATGTAGGACCGAAGTGAGAAATGCAATTGAAGAATGTAAGACCAATGTAAGAAATAAACTTGAAGAATGTAAAACAGAAAAACAACAAAAATTATCCGAATTGGGACAAAAATAAAGATGTTGTTACCTTAAGAAAAAGGTCACAAAAAGCTAAAAAACAAACGCTAATAAGAAAACACGAAAAAGGACAAAGATGACGACAACAAATAAAGTAATTTGTCCTGATAAGGATAACTACAATTTGGTTGATTTACATAATGATAGAAAACAGGAATTATGAGAATTGAAGTATTTGAAAAAACAGATATAAAAACATTTCTAGAATGTGGCATTTAAAAAAAACTTGAGATTTGAACAACAAGACAAAGAGTTTATGCAAAAAAAATGACTCTTGGGAGAATCTACGAGAATGATTTTAAAATGTTACGTCTGCAGCAAAAAATGCAGCCGAGAAAGCCGATGAACACCAAGATGCCGAATTACGCTCAATGTCAAAGAAGATCCGAGGGAAGCAGAAACGTGAGTTGAAGTTATTCCGGAACGGCTTGAAACAAGAACTGAGATTACCCAAAGCCAAAATTGATCTGTTACTAACGCGACTCGGAGGAACTACAGACACAGAAATAATTCTGTTTGTTCTGCGTCCGGTTTTCTTAACTGAAATTCAATTCCTGAATGGGGGCTCTTCATCTCAAAAAATTAAAAAAAAATAGTTCAATAATTTAGCGGAAGTGTCTCAGGACGGAACAAATGCTGGAAATTAACTGAAAAATTGGCTGATTTAATCTTTCATAATCTTGTTAAAAAACCAAAATGTCATAATAAAGATAAGAGGAAAATATTTGAGGTGACTGAAGAAGCAGAAGAGCAAGAAGAAAAGAAAGAAAAAGTGGATGACTTAAGAAGTAATAAAGAAAATGAAATGTCAGCTCCACAGATTAAAAGAGGGCTTCAAAAAAAACTTAGCGTAGATGAGAAAAGTTTGGTAATCGAGAATAAAAGACTGAATAAAAATCGTGAAGAATTGGAGAACTTTAAAGTCGTAAATGGGAACTTTGAGACCGATTATAGAGTTTATAAAAGACCGAAATGTTTAAAAGATTAGAGTAAGCATATAAAACACTTAAATTTTACAAAGGTTTACTATAGAATCTGATTTTACCCTCATGTGTGAATTATTGTTTTCTCGACGGTCACGTCATAAGTTAAAAATAAAAAAGAAAGAAAAAAATCCAATACAAATTTAATAGATTGTGCTATTATGCAGCCGTGTGGATTCGATTTCAACGAATTCAAACACGAGGTGGATATAGAAAAAAAAAGAATTAGAAAAACTAAAAAAGGAAAAAGACCGTGAACAACAAATAGAGAAAGAACACGATTTGGTCAGGTTCTTCAGCCCGAACAGGAGAATTGGAAAGTGTTCGAAGTTACGATACGAAATAATAAAGTGCCTAAATAATATAGTGTTTAGAATAAAAAGAAGACAGCAACATGCAAAGGTGGTGATTTTTAGCCCTCTACCATGGTAAAGACCCTACAGAATTTGTCAAGATGTCGAATATTTAAGAAAGGGGTAATGTGACGAATTTACATTTAGGTGTCTAGTTAGTTGTTTATAAATTTGCAAATTGGCATGGAAATGTATTAAACAAAAATTAGGAAACCGTTATTGAAGGGTTCCAAACTCTGAACGTTAATTTGTAAGTAAGTGGGTTAATAAAGTATTTAGACCGATTGAAAGTGTGTTTGCGAAGCTTCAGACGTAACATTATACACGGTGTCCTAACTAAAATTTGCATTCCCTAAAATTTTCGATTTCGTTCAAGTTTCGAAAAATGCTAAAATAGATTAATTTTAGCTTAAAGAAAGGGCAAATTTTATCATAGTTTTAAAGTTATTCTCACATTCCTCTAGCGCTTAGAGTCACTTTTTCAAAACATTTAAACAGCAAGAGAGATCGAGTGACACACGTTTTAAATTAAAGCTGCTTTTATTGTCTATACAACCACTTATCTTTTATAAATTTTGAACGACTTTTTTTGAGATTTTTGTTTAGATTACTGTGAGAGCAAACAAAAGTGGTTATAAAACACATTTCAATTTAACGAATGTATTGCTCAAAATGCCCACTGTCAACTTCTATATAATGATACAAACGATTTTCAAAAGCTTACCAATTGTTTTGCAACATTTCGGGCGTAATCAAACGGCATTTTGCGACGATTCTTTTTTAAAGCACTTGAAGGGATTCAGATGATGTTGCATAAACCTTGGACCTTAAGTAGTTCCACAAAAAATCAAATGGGATTAAATCGGGAGACCTAGATGGCCACTTTATGGTACTTTTCCGCCCTATTCATTGTCCAGGAAAACGAGCATCTGATAAGAAATCGCGTACTTGTACGTGATAATAGGAAGACGCTTCATCTTGTTGAAAGAAAAGTTAGTTTTTATGGAGATTTATGCCTTCTTCTAGTGCTTGAGTTATTAAGGGGTCAATAAAGTCTTCTAACAATTGGACAAGTGGCCTAATTGTTCAATAACACAATTATGCCTATTTACTTTACCGTTCAATACAAACGAACTTTTATCAGAGAAACAAATGTTGTAGAATAAAACTGGGTCATTATTTAAACGCTCAGTAAAATTTTCGCAAAACTGTAAACGTCTTAATTCATAGACAAGTTTTATATGATATGGTGATATGGATGAAACTTGTGGTTTTTGACAATCCGATGTATACTACTTTTTAACACGCCAGAATCTTGAGCAATTTTTCTGATAGATTTCCTGCTATCTATGAATATTAAAAGATGACCAAGAACAGCCACTTCAACAGCGTCGTTTCGGATAGAACGCTCACGGTGATGATTTTTATTGCAACAGAGCTTGTTTTCTCTAAATTCTTAATTAAAGTATTGACGACTAACTTGTTATTCCACATAATTTGTGTTAAAAAGTCTAGAAGCGACACTGGCACAATTGTTATCACCATAGTAGAGTTTTATTAGTTCACTTCTTTGTTTTGTACTATGAACCATTTTAAAATTTACGAGTTTTTATTTTTACCTTAGTTATTGAACGACAATAATGAAGGAATCAAGTAGAAACTGTGTAAAAGATAATAATTTTACCACCTACAGCTAAAATTTCCTGTTACTTTAAAATGGAAAAACATTATCGCAGATAAAATAACGTTTGTGACTCTATCTATACCAAAAAACTCGTTCACAATTTAAGCGAGTGTTCCGGATTGATTTTTTTTTTTTTTTTAAAGGGGGTCCGACTGGCCGTGGCGTGCCCGAATTACCGAGCCCAGTAGTGCCACCGTGCCCGACCGAGCCCACCACATGTGGAGGGTTTTTGGTGGCCTATGTGGGCGGACCGCTCACTGAGGCAAATACCCATTGTGAGCGAAACAAACACCCATGGTTTCAGCCGGGCTCGAACCGGCATCGGTTTCACACTAGCGGCTCGGAGTGTGCATCCGCTTACCGCTAGGCTACTGCCGACCCTTCCGGATTGATAATTGAAAGAATCGTTCAAAATTTATAAAATCTACGTGGTTGCATAAACAACGAAAGTATCTTTAAAATGATGTGTCACTCGATCTCATTTGCTATTTAAATTTTTTGAAGGGGTGGCGCTGGGCGCTAGAGGGAAGTGATAATAACTTTAAAACATAACTACAATATAATTTGGCCTTTTTAAGCATAAATTGACTCGCTTTCGCATTTTTTCAAAACTTAGACGAAATCGGAGATTTTAAGAGGTGCAAATTTTAGTTAGGACACCTTGTAGAATAAGAATTTTGTATATTTAAAGTTGAACATTATTGTTTAATAAATTTAAAAAAGATTGTTTAATTAAAAAATAATAAATAAGAAGTTTTGTTATGACAGAAAATACAGGATGTCTCATCATTAAGCTTCGGAGCTGGAGAGTCTTGATTAAACGACCAGGTAATTAACCGGTGTAATCCAGCGGGTTGCATGTTATTCATTCAACTGGTCTACTGGTCAACTGGTGTAGACCAGTTGAATGAATAACATGCAGCCCGCTGGATTACACCGATTAATTCCCTGGTCGTTTAATCAAGACTCTCCAGCACCGAAGCTTACTCATCATATATGCTTAGTGGGAAACCTATAATTTTTAATAAAGATATAAAAACGAAAAATAGCACATTATAATCTTTATAAGCGCAATAAATGTATCACTTTTTGAAAATATCGAATAGTTTTTTAGAGAAAAGAAATTGTTTTGTTTTTTCAATTTTCATTTATTTTTGATTTAATTTTGAACTTGAATATTAATTATATACCTAGAATTAGTGATGCAACGAATAGTATATTCGGCCTGTAGCCGAATACCGAATATTCGGCTTTACATTCCCGCCGAATACCGAATATTCGGTAACCTAAAGTAGCGCCAACTTTTTCTTATTTTTCTAGGAACACTTTCATTTGTGCAGTTGCTAAGCAAACGGAAACTAGTTTGCACCGTTAAATTAATTATGCGCATGCGGGTTCACAAGTATTAGGTACTTAATTATTTTATTGTTTCATCTTTTAACTTGTAAATTTTCGTTTCGTGGAGTGTCATGGCAGCAATGAAAGAAAAAATCTTACATTTGGAAATATTTTATTGACAGTGCAAACGATATAAAACTGTACAGTGCAAATTGTGTGACTATAATTTTTCGTGGTGGCGTGGGAAAACAGGCGTCAACTTCAGGGATGATTAATCACGTAAAAAACAAACATCCAGAAGAGTTTCAAAAGAAAGAAGTTTTACCAAATAATGGAACACGATTTGCGGCTGAACCTTCTTCAAGTCAAGATAATTTGAGATAATTGAAGCTTGTAGATTGTGGAAAACTAAATAAATGAAGTATAAACGACGAAAAATCAAGACAGTACCATTATCTGATAGCTAAAATGATAGCTGTCGATAATGAACCTGCATCAATAGTAGAAAAACCAGGATTTACAAGACTTTTGAATAAGGTTCTTCCACGGTATAAAATACCTAGTCGAATGTACTTTACACAAACAATTATACCGGATGTATACAACAAAATGTGGCAGGTTTTTCATTTCGAAAATGGCAATTTAGGCACGAGCACGATCTGCCACTACATTGAATAAAATTTATTTGTGACGTAGGAACAACCCTTTGAGATGTTGGAATTGAGGGACAGCAAAAATTGGGAATGTGAGCAGTTATTAAAACTCGAATTAGACATTATTATAAAATTTAATAAAAATAAAAAGAAAAGTAATAAAAGTTATTCAATTACAAAATGAGCTAATTTATCAAAATTTAGAGTAAAATTTAACACACCAAATGAAAGGGAAAAATGAAAGGAAAAAATGTGTGGATACAAACAGTATGACTAATTATCAATTTACAAATTATTACATTAGAAGAATTATATGGTGCAAGAAAACCAAATTACAATGATGGTTGATTTTTCAATAATTTTAAACTCATTAACCCCTTGGTCGAGCTTACGATGTTTACATTTCCGACTCTCGAGATTATCATTGAAATTTAAACGTGCAGATAGCGGACAGAGTTGATTCATAATCAAAAATATTATACATAATTATATCGAGCGTTGCCTTAATCTAGAAGGAGGGTAGGAAAACCAAAACTAATTTCACAAACGGTATAAAAATGACTTACTTAAAACAACAAAAATTACAAAAGCAATAGGTCCATCCCCGAACAGTTCACATTTTTAATTTAATACTATTGTGCCAAACCATAACATTTTGAACCCTTTTGGCAATTATAAATTACCAAACGAAACCTCAAAAAGGCTGCCATGGTTGTTAAAAACATCGAGAAGAATTAAATCAAAAGAGACTTACTGAGCAACATCTTGTGGAGACGAACTTTTCTCTTAACAAACACTTTTACTTTTAACTTCACAACTCAAAACGGGGAAACATCAATTACTGCTTCGCTGGTAACTTGTCATATACTGAACTTTTTCGCCTCAAGCGTCTGGGGCTTTATAGAGACCCTCCTTTGTGTAATTAGAGGTCGGGCAGCGGTCATAAAGTATTCCAGACGAATTTTGAGCCACAACTCTACAAGATTTGTTTATATTTTGTGCTAAAATCTTTTCATGGCTAATTGGTATCAAATCTCATGGGAAACTGTCCAGTGACCTTACATTGACTTTGCTTTGTCTAAACGTTTAAAAATTGAATCGCGAAATGAATTTCCTTAGATTTGATTTTCCTTTTCATTATTTTTAGAAGACCAAAAGGGCATTAGTGACCCTTCACAAAAACAGTTAGTAAAATTAAGAAAATGCTCAGCGAAACAAGCGCTGTTTCTGTAACATTAGATATGTGGACTTGCATGAACAATGACGCCAGTTTTTTGAGTTTTACAGCTCATTGGCTAACCAAAGATTTTGAAATAAAACATGCGGTACTAAACATGAAAGATTTTGTCGGGCATCATACAAGCGCAAATATTGCAGCTGCCCTTACAGAAATTTCAAATCTTTGGGACTTTGATCCTTCAAAAGTACATGTGGTCATTCATGATAACGCACGAAATATAGTTAAGGAAGTAAAAGACACAGAGTTTCAATCCATTTCCTGTTTTATACACACTCTTCAACTTGTTATCACAGATTCTTTAAAAATGCAGGATGATGTAATAGAAATGATAAGTGTAGCTAGAAGAATTGCCACTCATGAAATCATTCAAGCACAGCTCAGGAAAAGTTACACATCCTACAAAAAGATTTGGGTATTTCTGAACATAGCGTAGTCCAAGATGTAAGTACTAGGTGGAACTCAACTTTCTACATGCTATCACGTCTTTTAGAGCAAAAACGTACAATTTCATTATATCTTACTGACCACTCTAACTTTTCCTTCTCAAATTTATCCCTTCGCAATGGGAACTTCTTAACAAGTTTTAAAGCTTCTCCAACCTTTTGAAGAAATTACAAAAATTACGAGTTGTGGCTATTTCTGCATTTCAGAAGTCATTCCGCATGTTGCAACACTCACAAGATACTGCAGCAAGGACGAGATAGTCCAAGAAACCCCAAGAGTAAATGAAGTCAGATTAGCTATAAAACGAGGCTTAAGTAAACGTTTTTCTTATTTGAAGGATACTAAGGCTTACTTGGTAGCTACTCTGCTAGATCCAAGATTTAAAATGAGTTACTTTTTTGATCAATGCCAAGCAGAACAAGCCCGACAATATGTTCTTCTAGAGGGAATAATGCAATGTTGTGACCAATCTCTTTCTACATCTAGTGATGACAGCCCACAGTCTTCACCACCTGCGAAGAAAAAAACAACAGAACAAAATAACAACCATACAAGTTTTTGGGAATGCTTTGATGAAATAGCAATGAACACTGATTCGACTAATAATCCTGAAGTGAAGAATTCAATCGCAGTTGAAAGAAAATCGAGACAAGACGATCCATATTTTTGGACTTTTGGTGGCAATCACATAAAGAACAGTTTCTTCGACATTTGTCAAAAATTGCTGCCACATACCTTTCTGCCCCTGGAAGTAGTGTGTACAGTGAACGTTTGTTTTCAGAAGCAGGAAACGTATATGAAGAAAAGAGAAATAGACTTTTGCCTGCTAACGCAGAAAAATTAGTCTTTCTGCATCATAATTTACCACTTTTAAACTTCGATTACAAATCTTAATTTATATAAAACTAATAATAATTATTATGATACTAGTAATAATTAATATTTTTAAAACAAAAATTATTTTTAAATTTTTTTTAATGTTTGATAAACATTTTTTAAATTACTGTTTATTTAGTTGATATATGTATATTAAAAAAATATGTATAAACAATAATAAAGTACAATTTCCAGAATTTTTTTTTTCTTGAGTTTTTTTCCTATTTGGTATTCGGCCGAATAGTAAGTCGGTATTCGGTATTCGGCCGAATACTAAAAATCTAGCCGAATACGCCGAATACCGAATAGTTACCGAATATTCGTTGCATCACTACCTAAAATAAATTTTGTAAAATCAGAAATGAAAAATATTTAGTAATTAGAGAGTATTAATTTATTTTTTAAAAACACAATTTGCTGTTTTAATTGAACCTAAACACAAACAGAAACTTTTTTAAAACAATATGAAGATTTATGACCATAGCACAATGGCAAATGAATGCTCAAAATGTAGGCTATTAGAGTTGTAAATAAGTTGTAGGCTATTAAGTTGCAGTACTGAAATAATTACAGTATAGAAAAAAATACTATTTGTTTAAATTAACTAGAAGAGACAATTTAAATAATGAAAAATACAGTGGCGTTCGCTAAAATGTTTGATGCCTAGAACGCAAAAATTTCTTATAGTATATAATTCATAAGTTTGTTCTTTGTTGCTAGCCACTTTAGTACATTACACTTGCTTGAGTCAAAATCAAACTAAACTATGTAATGACTTTGCATAAAAACATAGTTTTTGTGTTGTATTAACAGAAAAAGTTCTGATTTTAATGTCTAGACGTGTAATACGTCTGGACTTATTGACATAACAATTCTTTTTCATTTTGTGTCTACAGTTCAGTTGAGTTCAGTTTCGTCGGTGTCATTAGCAACCAGCAATATGAACATTTCTATACTATACCACGTAAAATAAGTGCGCAGTTGCGTCCTGCGCACCTTGCGACTTCAAACTCAAATAGTAAACTGCATCTGCAGCAACCGGTAAAATTATCCCTGACTGTACTCTAGTTCTCTGTTCGGTGGTATATAGTAGAGGGCATAATAATCGCTCTGTTCCAACTCCTACCGGAACAGTACATCGTATAGATATAGAGTGCGTTGAGTTTGTTTTGAAAGTAGGTGTGCGTTCGTTCGCTGTGCTATCACGATGGGCTCACTCATCCCCATCTTGACAGCTAACCGAAAATCGTGATGACAGTGCAGTGTTACTTGAGTAAATTATGCCATAATTTGAATTATGGCCGAATCAAGTCTCGAAAGCCAAATCGATTGTTTTCTCGAACAATTCAAAAGGAATGCCTCCAAAGCTATGGAGGAGCGAACTGCAGTCACTAGATCCAGAAGCTCCTATCTCGATACAGAGGCGACGGGTGAGTGTGCAATAGTGCAATCAATCAAAATATGACACCTGGATATTTTTGTCACGTGGACATTTCTTCCCCCTGTCATTTGTTATTTATGCAGTTCATTGCACCTACACCGAATGTCAAGTTTATAATCAATTCAATTATATGTAAACATTCAAATTGAAATTTTCTCAAAGCCGCATTTCTTTTTTTTTGTATAAATCATGTTTTTATTGATAAACTCAAAGGGTAGATGCGCATGCGAAGGGAAATCCTGCACTTTATATTTTTTTAAGGGTGTTTGTACTTTTTACCCAATTTTGTTATGTAGGTATGTACAAGGGTGGATTTACACATTATTTTTATAAACTGTACCTAGCGTCTTGTGCCTTTTGCCGCCTAAACAATAAAAATAGGTACCTATTTGTATTTAAAAAAAAAATATGAAAAAAATATTACAAGAATTATTAAAAGCTTGACCGTCAAAAATTGGAAGTAGATTTTTTATTTTTTTTTATAATTTTTTTACTTTTATTTTTTATTCTTTTTTTTTCAAATCTTCTAAAACTTACTTTTCAATTTTTTTTACGTATAGAATTCATATTATATTTACCACCTAAAACCCAAAATTGCACCGTAAATTACAATGTGAAAAAATTAATTAATTATCAATAATAATAATAATAATAATAATAAAAAAGATACATCAAACAAAGCAAATCATACACCATAAAATAAAATCAATCAAAAAACATAAATCAATAACAAAAATTATTGACATTTTGTTAAAACGTTTGGTAATTGGTTTACTGCAAGAAGGTTCGGATAAAACCCTCCTAAACTGTGGTCACAGTCAAAACACAAATAAGTTTTCAAATAACACATTACACAAATATTAAACAAAATAAGCTCCAACAGCTTTAAAATATTTTACATTTAAACGTAGTGTAAAGAGCTTGATTGATATACCGGGTGGTTTAAATGTATGGACCGGGGCTTTTTTTGACTAAACTATAAAGAATTTTGAAAAAACAAAATATAGGCATTAAATGGTTATAGACATACTATCTGAGGCTATGCAGGGCCGGATTACTTAATAGGCTATCTAGTCTGTAGCCTAGGGGCGCCAGCAAAAATAGGACGCCAAAAAAACACGCCACCAGAAAAATGGGCCACCAAAAAAATTTTGTATTAACTTAAAAGTAAATTGTTTAAATTTTATAATAAATATTAAAAAAATGTATAAAAACTTTTCTTAGAAGCCTATTAAGGCGGGAGAATTTGGTACATCTTTCGCTTAGCTTAAGCTATTGGGTCAGATTTGGTTAAAAATTGTAATTTTGATGAAGTCATAAAAAAATTTGTTTCTATGGGATGTCAGAAAATAAAATTTTAGTGTTTATATTTGTAATTTTTTTTATTTAAACTTTTGTTTTCTTTTTTTACTTGAAAACAATTAAGTGTAAATTATATAAAATAAAAAAGCGGCATCATTTTTTATCTATAAAATAGGTTTTTTGGGTGGGGGCAGTGTAAGATTAGCCTAGGGGCGCTAATAACTATAACCCGGCTCTGAGGCTATGCTTAGAAAAATTTTCTTTGTTTAAATTTCTAAGATAACCATAGAAACACTTTTGTTTTTTTTTGTGAAATATATTTTTTTTTTTCAAAAAAGTTTTTTAGAAGAAATGTTGTATTCATTGTTTTAATATTGACTTTATAAATTTTCAATAAAAAAATTAAACATTACCGAATATTATCTTTGATTTTCGCCAAACCTACAAAATGTTTGGTTAATTCAAGTAATGCATGTTAAAAAGGTAATTAACAGTTCTTTAAAAAATTTAAAAAAATAATTTAAGAACAAAACTTAAAGGGGCAGTAAACCAAAATTTCATGAAAACATCTAAAAATTCTTAAAAAATATCTAAGATAAAAAATCAAAACTGCAAGTTGTTACGACTTTTGGTTTTTGAACAGCAAAACAGCAGATTGAATGCGTGACGTCATAACGACATCGGACCAAGCGAACATTTGTGTTTTTTTGTGGTTCATGGTTACTGAGAATCATCAAAAATACCAAACTGTGCTGCATAATTTCCGCAGTAGGTAGGTACACCTACCTTTTCTTTTCATCTTGTGAAATTCTTTTATAAATTACTTATGGCGCGACAAATTTAAAGAGTCGAAATATAAAACTATGTTCTCAAATGGTTTATAGTATGTACAACACTTGTTTTTATTTCTCACACTTGTTTTCAACTCTAGGCTATTCTCAACACAATGCAAACATTCTATTGGTTTTAGCATTATTACTGCACATTTTCTGCATCTACCACACACCAAGATGTACGGTTTATCTTTCGAGATTTTCGTCGTTTTGCAAATTATTCGTATTTTTCTTTAATTTACTTAATTTATTTTTGGTATGTCTTGGTTCAAAACCGAACACCATCGAGATTAAAAAATAATGAAAAACTGCAAAGTTTAATGATAGGCGAGATGACAGGGCATAAACAATCTCACAACATATTAGACGGAACTGAATATGTCGGTATGACGTCACAGTCAACGTTTTTTTTAGTTTGGTCTCTAATATTTCTATAACGGCAAATCGCACGTATCTGCCGTTAGACAATTTGTTCTTAAAAAAAATTTTTACCATATTTTTGTCTTTTGGTATACAACCCCTTTAATGTGTTTTTTCTTAATTTTTTATTATTTTGTTGTGCACATTACGAGTATGTTGTCGTAATTCTAGGTATAAATAAATAAAACGTAATAGTACATTTTAAAAACGTATGAATTTTTATTTAAATAAATTGTTAAAAGAAAAATGTTATCAAAATTGTCTTCCACCTTACGAACGCCGATGAAAGGTTAAGTAGTCGTTCTTACTTATCCTCGAGCTGCTCTATTGCTATTGTTATCTCATCTAGTATAAATTTTTAAATGAAAATATGTACCATCGGTGCCCATAAAATGGAGGAACAAATCGAAAATTGGATGTCAAAAATGATCAAATTATCCAAAACAAAATCTATTCCTACTTATGACCACCATTTTGAGTGCTATCTCACTGCGATAAAGTACCATAAAGCAATAAAGACTAACTCTCTACTGGAATTGTAAAAAAAGGGACAATTTTGATAGGAATTGGTTGTTCCTGATTTATTTATTTATTTTAACGAAAAACTTTGCATTTTTGTAACAAAATTTGGTACAGCAACTTTTTTTTGAAAAAGCTTATTTTGAAAAAAAAAATTAAGGATAAATTTCACAAAAAAACAAGTGTTGCTATAGTTATCTTAAACATTTAAACAAATAAAAAATTTAAACATAGCCGTGGGTAGCATTTTTATAACCATTTAATGCCTATATTTTGTTTTTTCAAAATTCTTTATAGTAAAGTCAAAAAACACCCAAAATATCAAAAATGTGGGAAGCTGTGATACTCCCCCTGCCCCTCATAACCTTTTGCTTGTTTTATGCGATTTTAACTTTTTTTAAATAATAGAAATGTATAGTCTTTCCGTTCTACCATTTGGCGGTTGTATACAGTCATTCTGACTAAAAAATTAAAATCGAGTGAAAAAAATAACCATTTAAAATTAAAAAACTTATGCTGACATTACAAGTCCTTTATCTGGCAATGTCTGACCAAACGTTTGTTTTTAAGAAAATTCGTAGTTATCTACAAAAAATCATGTCTTGTCAGGTCATCCAGTTTTTACATTAGCAACAAAATTTTGTATTCTAAGTGGTTTTACTGTATTCTGACATCTGGAAAAATGGAAAAAATAGCTCTAAATGACTGTTGAAGTGAATATTAGCTTAGTAGGCTTGCCAACTAGTAATTTCTTTTTCTGCTATTGGCAATCGTGGAAGATTTAAATTGTATTGCTTCAACACCTTGTAAACTTATTTAGTTTACAAGATGTAACACATTTTTCAAAAAAAATTAAGTCGTTGTTTTTTATTCTTTTTTCTCTTTCAGTTTTCGTTTCTTCATTTCTTCAAGTATTTCTAAATTCTTCTAACTCAAAATAATAATGCTTCTGTTTCTTCCCACGTCTATTGTTTTGTTATAAAATTTAATAGAATTGTGGTAGTAAGGTGGGCACAAAAATTTGCGAAACGTCGGTAATGGGGGGGCAAAGAGTATTATCCCAGAGCCGCCAAAGTTAGCGGTCCGGTCCTGTGTAGGTAGTTCAAGTATTTTGTTTGTTTAGATAACCTTGTAAACGACATAATTACAAGCTTTGCACCAATAATTATTTGTAAAAATTTTGTAATTTTAGTGATAACAGAGTCAGCATTTTGCAATTTATTTATTGCATACTGTTTTAAATTTGTTTATTCACATAAAAAAATCAATATTAGCTTAATTAAAATAGTTTAAAGAAGATTTAAGTGTCAATATTGGAACAGCCGGGCGCTTCTACTTTGATTAATTGGAAAAACTTTTAAAAGATTTTATCTCCAATTGCTGCAAAACACGATAATTATTCTTGCTTTGTTTTGTTTTCAAAATTCGATAAATTTTCAAAATTTCTACAAATACTGATAAAGCAAAAATTAATTAATATTAAAAGACTTTACAGGAACAGATTATTTTCATTATCATCATTATATTGTTTCCCTAGTGTGTAAATAATAATTTTAGTAATAATAATAGAGTTAATAATAATAGAGCAAATGATTTGATTGTCCTCGCTTTTAATAAAAAATCGAAAATGAATAATTTATTAATTTTCAATAAAAAATCGATTTCACACAATACGGTAAATCGAATTTCGAATTATTTATACCTCTTATCAGCACTTTGAACTCTTATCATATGCGTCATTGTGAAAATACATAACGGAAACCATCTTTTTTGAAGTGTTCGGTTTCAGGCTTTTAGCGCAAAATTAGACTCGTTAATTAATCAATACTTTGTAGGAGGAAATATGATAACCTGATAACCCATATGTTTGCGATTTTTATTATAATAAAATTAATTTGCAAAATTCTTAACTGTACAATTTTAAATTAAAAAATAAACGTTATATTTATATTTGAATGTGTGAATTTATCTCGATAATATAACAAATAAAGCGGAAGTCCTATCATAGGTAAGTTTGGAACAATAGCTATTGTGATATAACTTCATGTGAAGAATTTTATTATATGTAAAGTCAAATGCAATAAAATACGCACCTTCTTTGTAATAACTAATCAGAATATTGCTAGTGATACACGTATTTCGGCCTTCTTCATCAGGCAGTTAATCAAAATTGTCGTAAAATTACAGTAGAAATTAGTGGTTCGGTTTTTGCAATACAGTTCGTTAACTTAGGGTTTTTTATGTTTTTTAAATACAGATCTAAGATTTTAAATTCCGTGCGCGGTTTTGTAGGAATCAACGGATTTAATCCAGATCTGAATAAAAAGTAAGTTCCGGATAAATTTGTAATTCCGGATTTAAAAACCAATCGAATGATCATTATTGTATCTTATGTGGCCTCGTCCTCGGGATAATATGGATTAGTTAAAACAAAGGCATTCAGGATTATTACAGATTAGATTTTACAGTAGTTCGCATACTAATTACCATCTCAAATATAATAACTAATATTATTAAAATACTTGTGATGATTAGGATTTCTCATACAGCGAACCTCTTTTAGAAATATATGGAGAACCTACCATATTTTAATTTAGACATAATTATGTTTTGGATATTGAGAATTATTGGTGTAAAATATTTTTTTTTTTCGTTGATCGTTTAGTAAAAAGTTTATTAATGCATGATTTTTTCTGAAAAATCGTTGTGAAAAAGGGAGGTATACAACACTCTCCTCATGCGTACAAATGTCAAATAAATAAGCTTCAAGGATGCAGCGAAGTGAAAGCAAAGTGAAATTATAAAATTAATTTAAAATTTTAATATGAAATATCACCGTTTTGTCACAAACTAAGTTAAAATGTCAAAGTATTGTCTAAAATTTTTTAAAACATAGGCACTAAATATACTTTTTGTCCTCCTGAATTGTAAAGTTGACTTTGACGTATTGTAAACGTTAATTTAAAGTGTCACTTTACGCACTAGTGCGACAAAAACTGCAGTAAATTTTAAGCTTTAGAAGATGTTTAAAAAATCAGTTAAGTATATGACGATAAAGTTAATTACACAAAACTTTACATAATAAGTAACAAATAATAAAAGGATATAAATTTATTATTCTATTTTTTATTTTATAAAATTATGGCGACATCTATGCGAATTTAAGTAAGTTTATAATTATCTGTATTACCGACATAGCGACATACCGACATATTACGGTCATACCACTCATACCGACCAAATGTCAAAAAATATTACATAGTATAAAAAATACAGTTAGACGTGAAGTATTTTTTAGTTTATTCAGTTTATTAACTATAATAGTTATAGTTATAAGAAACATTGCTGTATAAAGAAAAACAATTTACAATGGCTGGGACTTGGTTTGTACTTGTAGTTTTTAGGTACCTACCTAACCTTAAAAGTTGCTGTTTATTTTGTAGGACTGTTGTAAATTCTAGTAATGACCAGTTTATAAATCTACCACATTCAAGAAAAACTTAAAACCGCTTTATTCTCTTGCTTTCAAATCCACCCATGATGTCTTATTACTTCTTCTCAATTCAAAGTGACGTTGAGGACCTGATCGTGATTTTTTAATTTTACAAAAGTGGTAATTTTTCCGGAGACTGAATCATTTCTATTGATAATTTACTCATTTTTCTTTCTAGTATTTTGATAATTTTTAAAAAAATATGAAAGTTTTCCTATTTTGCTCTAAAATTTGAGGTTATGTATGTTTATTAGATTTATTAAAATTAAAAAAAACTGTCGGACAAAAAACGTTATACAAATTTCGTGTGTTAAGTTATTTTACAGCGCTCCAGATAATGAAAAACTTGCTCTACGGGCTCGTTTTCCAAACGAAGCTATCGCGCTGTAAAATATGTCTTTACCACACTCTAATGTAAATAACTATTTTATTTGTCTAGTGGCAGTGACCGATAGATGTCATTTTGTAAAATTATTTATTTTTTTTCTGTTGCTTGTTGACATATGAAGGTTATTAATACACTCTAAGCCATTCAAAGGAGTTGGTTAAACACTCCTATTAACGACCTGATAATACCAACCATACAAACCAAAATTTTGACAGTTATAAACTCTCATAATCATAAAAAAGTATAAAAACAGTATGTTTCAAGATACATTGGCTCTTTCTCGTATTTCTGATGGAGTGAGATTTAATTTTTTTTTCCATATTTTTAACAATAACACCACTATCTAATAATATAGACAGCATTATGAAACTGATTAATATTAATGATAACTGAAAAAATTGTTTGTGTGTTTTGTAGCTAGATAACAGAAAACAATCTAGATGTGTTAGTAGAGAGAGGCAAGTTGAAAAATTTTGGAATAAAGTTTTTTAAGTTTATTGTGATATAAGCAACAGAAAAACATTGTAATCAACGCTTTTCTTAATGTGCGATTAATAATCTCAACTTCTATTAACGCATGAGCAAAGCGAACGCGTTAAATTGTCTCGATTATGCCTTCATTAATAAACTTGTTGGTTAAATAACTATTAATTAACTATGGTACAATCAACGGAAAAGTTATCTAATCAACTTGTTTGTTAATTTGCGATTAATAATCTCTACTTTATTAAGCGCACTCGCTTCGCTCATGCCTTAAAACGTCTCGATTTTTAATTACCTTTATTAACCAACTTGTTAAAAAAGTGGGATCTTTTCAGTGAGTTACTTTGTATATAAGTTTATCGCTGAAAACAGTTTTTAAAAAACTAAAATAATAACTACGTACAATGAAAATATCAAAATAGGGACTCTTATATACCGAAGTCAATAGTATCTTTGTTACTTTAAATGGAATAACATTCTTTTAATATTTTATATGAATTCTACATAGAATTTCATGAGTTTTGACAAAAAAATCTTTTACATACAATTTGTATCTCTTCTAGAGAAAAACACGGTCTGGGTTAAAAGTCATTTCAGTAACGATTTAACTTGAACGTTTTAAATTTTTGTAGTAGCTAAAGAATATTTTAAAATGTGTTACAAACTAAATGTACTTGTATTTTTAATAACAAAAAAAACTCATTTTTTTTTATTTTGACGACATAAAAATAGTCATATACTCAAGTTTTAGAACTTTTAAACTCAAAGATAGAAAGAAAATCTTTTTTTGTTTGATGTACATCGTATATGACGTCAGATTGATGTACACGGTGTCCCAACTAAAATTTGCACCTTCTAAAATCTCCGAATTCATCCAAGTTTCGAAAAATTGCTAAAACAGCTCAATTTTAGCTTAAAGGGGGACCAGATTTTATCATAGTTTTAAAGTTATTACTACATTCCTCTAGCGCCCAAAGCCACTTTTTCAAAAAATTTAAATAGCAAGTGGGATCGAGTGACACATCATTTTACATCTGCTTTTGTTGTCTATCTTTTATGAATTTTGAACGATTCTATTTTGAGAATCATAAAATTGTTTTAGGCTTATTGAAATTTTTTAAATTGTCAATCTGAAATACTCGTTCAAATTGTGAACGAGTTTTTTGATATGGATAGACTTACAAACGTTATCGTATCTGCACTAACGTTTTTCTTTATAAAGTAATAAGAAATTTTGGCTGTAGGTGGTAAAATTATTATCTTTTACACAGTTTCTACTTGATTCCATACATTATAGTCGTTCAATAACTAAGTTAAAAATAAAAACTGTAGTTTTTAAAATGGTTCATAGTACAGAACAAGGAATTGAACTAGTTTAACTACTAGAGTAATAACACTTATGCCACTGTCGTTTCTAAATTTTTTAACGCAAATGATGTGGAAAAACAAGGAGTCGTCAATACGTAACTACTTTAATTGAGAAATTTGAGGAAATGGGATCTGTTGTAAACAAAAAACATCACCATGAGCGTTCTATCTGAAAAGACGCTGTTAAAGTGGCTGTTCTTGGTTATCTTTTAATGAATAATAGGTAATCTATCAGAAAAATTGCTCAAGATTCTGGCGTGTTAAAAAGTAGTATACATCGGATTGTCAAAAAAGTTTCATATCTCTACAAAATAAAACTTGGCCACGAATTAAGACGTTTACAGTTTTGCGAAAATTTTACGGAGTGTTTGATAATAATGATCCAGGTTTACTCTACAATATTTATTTCTCTGATGAAAGTACGTTTATCTATGTTGAACGGTGAAGTAAATAGGCATAATAATTGTCGTTATTGAAGTGATACTATCCACATATTTTCCTAAAAAGACACAGCCAATCGCTCCAAAAACTGAACGTTTGGGCAGGCATTCTGGGTGATTATATTATTGGACCACTTTTTGTAGAAGGCAATTTGATGGGCGACAGCTCTTTGCAGCTGTTAGAAGACTTTGTTGACTCTTTAGTCACTTAAGCACTAGAATAAGATTTCCACGAAAACAAACTTTTTTTCAACAACATGGAGCGCCTCTCCATTATCACGTACGAGGAAGCGATTTTTTAGATACTCGTTTTTTCGGATAATGGCCTCTTTATGCTAAAATTGACCTGTTTTAGCACTTTTTTGAAACTTGAACGAAATTGGGGATTTTAAGGGGTGCAAATTTTAGTTGGTACACCCTGTAGATAACACAAAATTCGTGAAACTGAAGTATATAGATGAATTCTAATGTTTTTTGTAATTATTTTAAAATTCAAAAATAGCGTAAAGAAAGACCGTCTTATTTGGTTATAATTTGTCAAAGAATTAGGGCCATTTGAAAAAAAAGCCTTTTGAAACAATTATTTCTTTTACTGCTAAGTATAAAGATTTGAAAAAAATCACAAACAAGTATTTAGTGGGATGTAATATGCAAAAATTTTAGACAATTTAAAAGAGGTTGGGTTTCTACTTTTCTGATAATTAAAAATTTGTGTTTTATATCTATTTTTATTTATCTTTTTATTATTTTTATTTCAATATGACGTAAATACCTATGTTTCCACTGTTTCTAGTTCAAGTTCTAGTTTCTATTTACAGAAATCAATAAGTTTACTTTTTTTTTAATTGCAGTGTTAAATTTTTCAGTATGCATAACTGTTATTTTCTATAAATAAAAATTACCAAACTACTAGAATTTAAAAATGCGGATTACAAACTCTGTGAAAACATCGATTCGGATTAACGCGAAAAACGTGACTTTGTAATCCGGACTCTTGCTGTTCTCTTCCCATAATACGAATGTTGTTTTTTATTTTATTTCCAAATTGTTTCGTAAAAAACAAAAAAAAAATAGATTTCTTTTTATAGTAGCGAAATGTCAAAGGAAGTGTTAAATACTCCTACATACTTTATTACATATTATTGTAAAGAGTTCGGTATATTGCCAAATTTATTACGAAACTGATAATTACTATAATTAAACAAGAACAACAAAAACAGCTTTTTACAGAGCTTTTTTGCGAATTTGGGTAGTCTGAAACTAAACTGAATTTTTATTTAAATCAATTTCTTAGTATAATTTGCCCTGATTTTATTTAACACAAATTAAAGGGTTTCCACTGTATTACCATTTTGATTTAATCAATAAAATTTATTTGCTGATAAGAAAAACTAGTGGTCAAGTACCGAAATCACTCAAGCAAATTAATTCACTGTTCCGATTTTTTTAACATGCACGAGACCAAATATTGGTTTTATGTACCGAAAATAAATAATAATAATGTGTTTCGTGACCTCATAAATATTCTCTACACGAAATGTATTAAGATATTAAGTCCAAAAACCAAGTTTTACAAAATTAACAAACAATAATTTCATTAATCAAATAACTGAGCTTTTAATGGCTTTTTTTGTAGAAGACTGAATTGTTTACAAAACAGTTATAATCACTACAAAATTCAATTATCTAACAATTTAACAATTCAGATTTTTTTATAAAAAAGATTTATTTTCTAGTTTTGTATCGAAGATACGATTGAGTTGTCATTTTATTACTCTTTGCACATCCAGAGTAACTATTACTGTATCCAACGGTATATTTCTTTGATTGGTCAAGAACCTAGTACGGTATTAAATCCGATATTAATTTTAACCGTAAAAGGTTTTAAAATACACTTAATTGAATTTTAAACCACTAATTTAACATGTAAATCTTGTTTTATTAATTAAAAAAAATACCCAAATTCAATTTAGATTATTAAGTAAAGTCAAGTTATATTGATTTGTGGTAATTAACAATTAATATACAAATTTTCTAAGTCAAGAAAACTGATAAAGTTGACATGAAAAACCTTTTAGAATAAATGCGAATACATAATTAAATTTTAATTAAACATAAACATCTCACAGCTAGAATAAAATATTTTATAAATTATTATTAAACAACCGGTTATTCTCATTTGTTGAGTCAATTTAAAACTGCCATTAGCGTAACAGCTCGGACCCAAACAAATAATAAATTTAAAACTTTTGTTTACCCTCCTCTGTTTTTGTTTGAGTATTGCATTAAACCTCCATTAAAATCGCCTAAAAATTTAATCCTAAACGTCACGTGTCAATTATAATATGACCTCCCAGCGTAAATGAGAAAAAAATTGATTAAACTGTCAAATAAACACGCATCTTAGTTCACTCAATCTATACATTATTTCGCATTGGGCCCACATCAAATGGGGTATTTAAAAATTGTTGAAACCTATAGAAAATGATCAACCCAAGTTTTCGACATCGATAAAAGACCGGAAGCGCCTGAAATTCTCAAAAAAAAAAAGTTTTTTTTTAAGATTTTGTTCATTTATTACAGAAGCATTGTTTTTTTTTTGCAAAAATAGTTATCTATGTCTTTAGGGGCGTATGTAATTTAATTAAACTCCGTTAGCACATTATTTATTATGTTTTGACTAAGTAAACGGTGCTGATTTGTAATTCTGTCTTTTAAATCCTTGATTTTGTTGCAAATACTTTTGATTTTAAGTAGCCTTCTTAGAAAATCGGGCAAAACATTCCCTAAATAATCTCCGACACCACAAGCATAATGTGGAAGTGCACCGTCTTGTTTAAACCTTGTTTTTATTGGGAAAAGTTCCGCTAATGCTGGTACTAACGTATCCCAAAAAACATTCAAATAAACTTGTCTAGTCGATGAGACGTCAAAGAAATATGGTTCTAAAATGTGATTAGTTGTAAAAAGACACAATTGTCATATCCGTCGATAGAAAATCCGCACTGGATAAGAGAAACCCATACTCGTCACAACATACACAAAAATTGAATGTTTAGTGTGGTTTTATCAAATTACATTTTAGGACCGTATTTTTTTGACGTCTCATTGACCAGAAAAGTTTATTTTGATGTCCTTTGCGACACGTTTGTATCAACATTAGCGGAACTTTTTCCGAATAAAGAGGATCCAGACATACCAGCAGCTAATGTATGATTTAAACAAAACGATGCACCCCCACACTACGCTCATGGTGTCAAAGATTATTTAGATAATGTTATGCTCGCTTTTCTAAGAGGCTACCTAAAATTAAAAGTATTTGCAATTTGCAACAAAATCAAGTATTTAAGAAAAAGAATTACAAATTAATATCACTTAATTAGTCAAAAAATGAGTAATAATGTGTTAACGGAGTTCGAAAATTCGTTGTGTTAGGTATTGCCAAAAAACGGAAAGACGTCAATTTGAACATTTAGTTCAGTAATTCTGTTAAAAATTGAGTCTAGGTATTTTGAAAAATTTAATAAAATATTTAAATTGGTTAAATTACCTAAAGTTTTAATTTTAGACCCTATAAATGTTATACTGTTATACTCAGAAAAAAAGTAGTTTTAATTTTCAACACCAAAAATAGAGGTTGCTATTTTAAAAAATATTGATTACGTCACAGCAAAAAACTGGTTGGCAAAAAAAAATTGGAAGTGAAAAACGTGCCCAATAAAAAAATTAAATCGACTTGTTTTGGCGTTTTTCTAAAAAAAGATTAACTTAAAAAATATGAATTTTATTCCATACTTTTATGTCACCCTATATAATAATAATGGGTGACTACTGGCATCTATTTGAAGGTTACTGCAGTAATAAAGTTTAATCGACTTTGTAATCTTTTTAAAAATTTTAATTTTGAGTTACTTTAAAAAATTATACAATGACCGAATACAGACCAATTCGATAGAGATATCGAATTCACAATTCATATAATGGTGTGAAAACATTGTACTTTTAGGGCTGAAGAAACTGTTTTGATCTTGTTTTAAATTATTTGGTATTAAACACGTTCATAAGTAATAAACAATTTTTGCTGTAAAACTAAGTAGTGTTACAAAGTCAAAATTTAAAAGAAAAAAAATCACAAAATTTGATCAAACCTTTTTACTGCACGAAGCTTCTATTTTGTCCTTAGTGACATTTCTTACAACAGAATTTATGTCTCAAGTCCCGTTTTAAAAATACAGAGATTTTAAAATCTATCAGCTCCCACTAGTAAAAAAACTAAAAAAAATATTATTTTTTTGTGTCTGTAACACAGCTTCATACGATACCTATTTGGGTGTCGTATTAGCCAATTCAACACCCATTTGCGTGTTAAAAACAGTGTTGCCAACTTGGGGGATTTCTCCCTAAATTTAGGGTATTTTTTGAAGAAGAGGGGAATATTTAGGGAGGAAAGTTCTGTAGGGGATTTTTTAGGGTATTTTTAACTACTACTACAAATTACCAAAAAAATGTTAACCTGTTAATTTTTTGTTGCCAAATTAATCAGTATTTCTTCATTACGGTGTAATTCACATTTATCACTTATTTGAAAAGTGATTTCTTATCTCTTTATTAAAAATAAATTAAAAATTGTATGTTGTAAAGAATTAATTTTTCTTTTTACTTTGTGGTTGTAGTCCTTTTTAAAATAAAGTATGTTTTGGGGGAATTTAGCTTGGATTTAGGGGATTTTGACCCATTATATGGGGGAAATCATCGTCAATGGGTTGGCAACACTGGTTAAAAAGTAACTAGTACAATTATTTTTTTTAAATTGATAACACTTTCGCTGCTATCGGATGTCAGAGAAAATGGATAAAACTTCATAAATGTCACCGTTATAACAAATTATAATTTTATTAAGATGTTTTTGTATGTATCGTAATTAACCTACGAAACATTCGAACAGTGGGGTAAGCCGCTTGACCAATGAGGAAATTCAACTCTTTTTATTAATGGAGGAGGCTTTAAAACTGTTTTCAACCACCACTGACGATTTACAACCTCCATAGCGTTTGATGATTTACAAATTATTTTCTAGATGAGTATACGGCACTGCTTGGTCTAAAATAATGATGAGTGGATTCGAATCAGTCTTAGAACTTTTATTTTCTTATTTATTTGACAATTGTACGCATGCACGGAGTGTTGAAAAGACCTTTTTCTTACAACGATTTTTCAGAAAAAATCATGCATTAATAAAAAAATTCTAAACAAGAAAAAAAAATTTTTTCTTGCAAATTATCATGTGAAAAATTTTTTCATGATTTTCATAGAAGAAAAATTTCTCATTTTTTTTTCTTATCTTTTATTGTGACATTTTTGGACAACGTTTAAATGAAATATATTTACTTTGTCGACAGTTTCGCGCCATTTTTTATTTTTGACTTTTACATCGTGTATAATATGTAATCAACGGATAATTTTGGCCTGAAGAAGCCAAAAATAAAAAATTGGCGAAATTGTCGACAAAGTAGATGTATTTATGTTAAACCCTGTTCGAAAGTGTCTCAATAAAACATAAGACAGAAGAAAGTAGGAATGGACAATAAAATTTTAAATAAAATTAGAATATAATTTTCTCGCTTTTTGAAAAATTGCCATTATCTTGATTCGAGAATACTACCCCAGGTAGGAAAAATGTATTTTCTAACAAAAATGTTTTACTTTGAAAGGGTGATTCAAAATGAATACAAAATTTAATTTATCAAAAAAAAATACATAAATTTGTCGAAACTCACAAATATTTTTATTGTGATATGAAGTATTTTTTTACCATTTTGTGTGGAATAGAACACGTTATTTTTACGACTTGTTCTTCGTGGAATTTTGCTTATTACATGATAACATTATTGTTAAATTATTATTAAATTTTGGGTCATATTTTTTCTTTTGATCAAAAATCTTTAACAAATGTCAAATATTTCACTGTTATCATGTTATCAATTGTGGAATGCTATTCAAAACAAACAGCGAATTTTCATCGTAAAAACAACTTAAGAACTGTTTGCCTTAAATTTTCTTCATATTTGAAAAACTTTTTTCAATGAAAATTCTCTGTTCGTTTGTGTAACGTCTCATATTTAATATTTAATAGTTAGTTAAGCAGATATTTGATATTTGTTAAAGAATAATTTTCATTCTTGAATGCAAAAGTAGCATTTTATTGTTTATTTATCAAGTATGTAGTATATATTTGTTTATATTTTCAATAAATATAATTATTAGGGTGGGCCAAAAAAATCAACTATTTTTTTTTAACTTCCGACACTAAAAAATTGGTTCCTAGGCACTTTTAAAAAATGCTTTTTCAAGATGAGCTCTTAATTTTAATAGGAAAGACTCCCTCATCCCAGTTTTCCATTTTTTTTTTCAGTTCCATATGGCAAAATCCATATCTCGTCACTACTTGATCGTACAGAAAAAAATTATTTACATTTTTTGTAGGAAATTGAATGCTCTAAAAAAGGTATTTTACAGTTTTTTTTATAACTCTTACCGTTTAGAAGATATCAGAGGTCAACATTTGAAGAATTTAGCTAAAATAGCTTTTTCAATTCTAAATTTTATAACTCGTGGATAAATAAATATTTTTAAGTGCACAACATACGGTTTTGTAGGAAATTAAACGCTTTACAAAATAAGTCGTTTGTGGTTAATCGATTACTTTAATCATTTAAAAAAAAATTGGGGATTTAAAAATAATTTTAAAATGCGAATATCTTCTAAATGGTTAGAATAATCAATTAACTACAAGAGACCTTTTTTATAGAACGTTTAATTTCTTATAAGGCTAAATGTTGCGCATTTTATAATATTTATTTATTTCTGAGTTATAAAATTTAGAAGTAGAAAAGGAATTTTTGTTAAATTCTTTAAACTTTGACCTCTGATATCTTCTAAATTATACAAGATATAAAAAAATTGTAAGATAACTTTTTGTAGAGCGTTTAATTTCCTACAAAAAATGTAAATGCAAATTTTCTGTACAATAAAGCAATAACGAGATATGGATTTTACCATATGGAACTGAAAAAAAATTGAAAACTGCGATGAGGGAGTCTTTCCTATTAAAATTAAGAGCTCATCTTAAAAAAGCATTTTTTAAACGTGCCTAGGAATTTGTTTTTCAGTGTCGGAAGTTAAAAAAAAAATAATCGATTTTTTTGGCCCTCCCTAATAATTATCGATATACGATTACAATATATCCCAAATATATTAAATTATTGATTCCTTGAAAAATATTGATATATCGCCTTATCGATATTTTTCAAAGAATCGATAATTTGATATCAAAATTCCATTATCGCTTAGCTCTACTTGGAACAATGTCAGATAAATACGGTACCCATTCCATACATACCAATACTATACATACCCAATAAATAGGAGGTGACAATTTAGAGAAAATGTTCGGCAATAATTTTATTTACATACCTAAATAAATAAAATAATATTAACCAAAAATAAATTTTTATGCATACATATTTTATATACAAGGGAGGCAAAAAAATTAAATCTTTCATTTCGTTATTAAATAATAAGTCAAATGTTTAGCTTGATAAATAAATAAAGCCTGATCTCTTAATTGTTTTTGTAAAAGCACTTTTATTTTAATTTACAATAATAAGTCATCAGGATTTAATAGAGAGTTCAAAAACATTGATCAAAAATTGGTCGAAACAAAATAAAATAAAAATGGCGAACAAATAATTACAAAAAACGGTTTTTAAACTTTGTAGGGGTTGTTTCAACTCTTTTATTATTTCATTACTTTAGATTTAGTATTAAGAAGCCATCAGTACTATATGTATATTACAAAATGGTGACTCTAGTAAAAACGTTTTAAATAAAGCACATTTAAATATTGTAATCAATCTAGAAAACTGGTTAGCAAGTATTAGCATCTGAATTTTGTTTTATCAGTTAAAGAGACATCTCAGCTACTTGCAGAAATAAGTCCGAACACCGCGCTCAAAAGATGTGCTAAAACAAAAATGTAAAAAAGTGTAAATTTTTAGCTTTTCTGTAAACTTTAATATTTAGTACAAACAATAAAATATCTTTTTCTTGTGTATTAAATACATTTTCCAGTATATAAAAAAATATTAACAAAAAGTAATATATGTATAAATAAAGTTGGTACTCCAGAAATTATATACAAAAGTTCGTATCAGTTTTTAAGCTAAAAATTTTAGTAACATGTTGAATTTTATGTTCAAAAATAAAAATATTTGAGTGAGTTTTTCATCCGTAATTCTTTGAAATGAATAAATCAATTATTCCAAAATACTAATGTCTTAACAAATTGACATTTTGTCACTATAAAAAATTAGAGTTTTTCCCTTCTTTGAACCACTGTGCTTCGTGGTCCCCCTTCTTCACAACAGATTGACTGGCCTATCTATAATTACGTGTGTAATTAAATACGGAAAGAATTTTGTGTAGTCTAGCAGGAATGGTTAGTGGGTGTGAACGACAATTCGATAAACTAATCAGAATTCACAACAACAGAACTCTTGTGTTTTGTGTTGGAGTTGAATAAGCAAAGTGAGTATTGATGTGATACTGATGTAAAAACCGTTACAGAAACGTCGTTTGGGTGCCAAACAGGCGCTTTGCGGTTTGGTGGGTAAAATTATGTAATTTTATGTAAAATATGTAAAATTGTGATTACATATTTCAAAATTTGAATTGTCTGTTCCTTCAAGTTTTGCGGTTGCGCGGTGTCATGCGTATGGTTGTTGCATTTGTAACAAGCGAACTTGCTCACGACATCGAATATGGCGTCCAATACAACCGAACAGTTTTTGATTCCGGTAATCTAAAATCGGGGAAATATTTATTGAATCGTAGTGTGATACAATAATATTTTTGAAAAACGATAAGTAATTAAATTAACTTAACGTTTAATGTGTGAAATCGGTTAATTTATGGCATAAATTTTGAATAAAAGGTAAAAGGTTTGTGCATGTAATGGATATCAATAGGGCCCACTTTTGTCTGACTGTACGGTTGGCAAACGAAAATGATCTTTTATGTAATACACTAAAGACGGTTTTCGCTCAAACTTGATATAACCCGCAATATTTTTACGGCATCTTTTGTTTATATTGTGGAGAACACGTTTTTTCATTTTGGTAATTTGCATTTTGATTATTTTCATTATTTAAAAAGATCATTTTCTGCTCCAATCAACATCTTTTCTTCAGGTTATATGTATTTCCTATTGTAAATTTTGTGTCTTAATAAAATATTAACCGCTTTTTAACACTGTGTCTTAATTTTCAAACATTTATCAAAAAAAAAATATATCAAAACTGTTTTTTTGCTTTGGTAAAATACAGTTTTTGATTATACAGCCCACAGCATAATTAACCGGTTCAAAAATCAGTTAATTAGTGCGTGTAAAATTTTAATCAGTTTAGATTTGCTAATTATATGTTATTAGACATTATTGAGTACTTATTTTATATCAATTCTGTCATTTTAACAGTAGATAAATCAAATTATAAGAACAACTTTTTAACAATTTAACTTTAAACCATTGTCAACGAATTTAAGGAGATTAAATGGCGTAGAATTAATATTAAATATATATATATATATATTCGATATTATGTTTTACAACAATTATATTCAAGGCTCTTATTTGTAATTAAGGATCCTGAAGATAAATGTTGCCATTTAGCCTTCCAAAAAGGCAGTAAAAAAAATATGTAAATTATTTGAAAGGAATGTTGTAACTTTATAGTAGGTAGATAACTTTGTAACTAACAAGCTAAAAACCTGAAGTTAGATAATGTAGGAATGATGTATTTGGTTCGACTTCTAGATGGCACAAGTTGATGAAGCTGAGAAAGAAGCAAGCGAAGTATTACACTCATTACTTTCAGTCGAGCGAATTGAAAAAACGGAAGTTATCCTCGAAAACAACGAAAACCAATCACCATCATCCCAATCCTTCCAGTCAAATCCTCAACAATCAAGCGAGGTTTCAGTGGAAGGTGAAGCTCAAATGCAATGGCAAACCCCAGTTGCAATAACCGCCCATTCGATATTTTCAACAATTGATGGAAATAATTTTCAACAAACTCAAATGGATGATCAGCAGGTAGTTGTAAAATTTCCTATTAACGTATTGACGAAACTCAACAATTTCTAACAACAGTCACTTGTTATAGGTTATTTGGGAAAGCCATGCTATAGTTGATAATAATCAACACATCAATACAATCTATACTAGTCCAATTGAAGAAACACCACAATCACCTAAAAGACAAAACACTAATAAATCAAAAACACCACCAAAATCAACAAAAAAGAAACAACCACTAAAGAAAAAGAAAAAATTGGTTGATACAACCTCAACTGGAAATGATTCAACAAAATTAGAAGAAAGTGCAGCACAAGTTAAAGAAAGATTTAAAAGAGGTTGCGAATGTCAAGATGAGAGCTGTTTCCGAGGACTTAACCCAGAAAGTGTGTATAAACATAGATTAAACATTGCTGAACTAACAAAAGGAGAACACGACATGTATTTAATGGGAGTTACAATGGCTTGTCTCGCAAATCCAGACACAACAGTCCGTCATAAAGAAAGAAGAAGACTACGAGCACAATACGTCTATCAAGGACGTAGAGTCTGTCTAGATGCATTTCTTTATCTTGAAAACTGTACCCACTATCAATTAAAACGGATAAGAAAACACGTAATGACCCACGGTGTTGCCCCCCGTGTTCATGGTAACCACGGCAAAAAACCTCACAACACTTTTCCTCTTGATATCTACTACCATGCAACAGAATTTCTCAAGCAATACTTAGAGCAATATACAGGTGAACGCGACATTGTCAATACAAAACAACCCATCCAGCTTCCATGGGATGTCACTCGGAAAAATCTTCATGACGCTTATAAAGAATACGGCCAAATTTTAGAACCGGGAATTAAATTAATGGGATACTCAACGTTCCGCCACTTCATGAAAGAACAGTTCCCGCACGTGAAATTCTGTAAAGTTGAACCGAAAAACGCATCGAATTCTCAACAACAACAACACAATCAAACAACACAACCATCATCACAAGAAACACAAATTCATCAACAAATTCCAAAAACTCAGATATTAGAACGGCCCAGAGAACAACAAATTCAAAAGTGTGTTATCAGTAATGAAGTGCAGCAAGTGATACCTCTTGTAGTGGCTCAACCGAATGATAGTACAGGGACGCAGCATCATCAACAAGCATTTCTGGTTACTCCCGTTTCGCAAATTATACCGAATGGGCCCCAGAATCCGAATGGACATGCACCCGCAAACGCTTATTCGTATCAGTTGGCAAATGCGGGGTATGTTATCAATGAACAGGGGAATATTGTGACGACGATGGCTAATGCTCAGCATCATACACCGTATGCTTTCAGCAGGATGTGAGCTGTGAAAATTTTTTAAAAAGTGTATTATTGTAAAACCAATGTTTTTTTGTATGGAAGGATTGAGATGTGATTGAAAATCGTGATACTAATTTATTGTATTATATATTTAAGTATTAAAATATTTGATAGAATACGCGTTTTTAGAATGTTTTATAGGTTTTTTTTTAAAGAGAGAGAATCTTGCCCATATTAGAATTATGTTTGTACAGGCTTTTCATAAATGATTGTAACAGTGTAGGTGGCTGTAGAGATTTTTGATATCACGAATATTCATTGTAAAAGAATTCGGGTCAGTGATTCGCTGTTGTCATGGAAAAGTATTAAAATTTGCGATACTACCGGTATTATCTCAACTTGAAATTAGCCCATTTGTCTGTAAAAGACAGAATTTTTTTTATTATTTCCTCAATCGCCTGCGTCCTTAACAATCATTTATAAAAACCCGTTATATTAACTTAATACACACAATTTTATATTTTGTTGCAAACTGCAACAATTTTATCTCGATTAAAATTAAGTTTTAGGTTCTAACAATTAAGTTATATTATGCATTTTTAAGATAAATAAATTTTTATGATTTTATATGTATTTTTATTTCAGTAGAATTGTGCTACTGGATCTTCTCTTATTGATTCTTCACAAACAATCCCGCTCCATGTTAATATTTTCTCAGCGAAGTTTCCATTGTTAGATTTTTCATTGTCTATACTTGACTACAAGAATAGGACAAGTTCTATTGTCTCTTTTAAAAATAAAATAAATCTAATAGTAAAATATTTTCTATGAAACAGTATTGTGTCTCTGGAATAAAATATAATGACAGATTTTATTTTATTTGCAATTACTAAGTGGGTGAAGCTCACTCGAGAATTGCAAAACTTCTGATTTGTTTCTTCAGAAATTATTTGACCAATAAAATCGCAACACACTTTAAAAACTTATTATTGGTATGAAAAATGGCCGCTCTTTTTAAAAAAATATGCTTTCAAAAATTCGAAAACATTAATAGCACTATCTGATAACCGACTTCTCATCTTCGTTACAAAATTTCCAAATAATGAGAAAACACTTACGTTTTCGGTTGAAGTTGGCTTTACTTGAAATTTTGAATTGAAATTGAAGTGATTTTTTTTATATTAAGTTTCTGGTTATATAAGCCTCGGTGAAATTGTCAACAGCAGCAGAAACTGCTGTTCCAATAGCCATTTTAAGTCGTAATTTAAAAGCTTCAATGGTAAGGTCATTATGCGCAAATTAAATAAATAGGTACCAAAAATTCTATTTCTCAACTTAGCTTTTATGTGGTTTTTTACATTTAAAAAGGCACATGACAATGACGTTTTGCAAATATTAATAACAATAGAAATTTTTTTACTCATTTTTGGACATATCAGATTTTCTGAACTATAAATTATTTAAATCATGCAACGTTTTTTTAATTCATTAAATATTATAAGTAACAAATATATAACACTGGAAATATTTCTACCGCTCTCCAAATATATACAGGATGTTATTAATAAATGTTTATTAAATCGATGAAACTTCTTAATCCTTAAAAACTACCAATTTTGATGTCTTCTTTAAGATCCTTGTTTATGTTTATTTTTTGAAATCAGAATCATTTTAGAACAGGCCGACGTGGCTACCCTACTTTTTCAGGAAGTTACGAAAATATGTGGATATTTTTTCCAATTGCCTTTTAAAAAACGTCAATGAAAATCTATTATTGATATACTTAACAAAAAATTCATATTTTGGTAACAAACTAAGTAAACAAATTTTTGAGTCACTAGAGCCAAATCGATGCCGGTTCGAATCCGGCTGAAAACCGTGGATGTTGTAAATGTATGAGGGGTAGCTCACAATGGACATTTGTCTCCGTGAGCAGTCCGCCAACGAAAGGACACCAAGAACCACACGTGGTGGGCTAGATCGGAAACGACACAATTGGGACCCCTTTTTAAAATTAAAAAAAAGTAAACAAATTAAGTTCAGATGCCAATCAAATCTAAATTATCGTTAAAAATTAAGAAAATGACAATAACAAGTGTACTACAATTTTTTATTGAATGAGCGTCTTATCCTAATTGTTTATAAAACTTTTTGGCAAAACTTTTTATAAAAATATTATGGAAACAATACATTAAATCAATAGTTATTGTTCAAAGCATTAATAAATATCGATTCTTGTTCCATGAGTAGCTAAACATTGTTTAAACAATATTTGGAAAATAAATAATCAAGGTCAAAAATAAAAACAATTTTGTTGCGAAACAATGCATTACAACCCAACGACGTTTGTTTAAAAAAAAACACACAAATTGTGCGGATGTAAAATAATAAATAAGTATAAAAAATTTAGAAAAGATCTTACTTAGTGTTGAAGAGAGTGATCATTTTTATTGTCCTTTCTTAGTTAGGTTCTTATTCCTACTAAAATGTTTGTAGTCTTACAAATAAAAATAAACATAAAAAAATAAAATCGGTAAATAGGAGTGGAGTTAGCAGGAAAATTTAAACGTGTTGGAGTTAGGAAGGTTTTTATGTCAGCGATTTTATTCTTTTCCGCTAGTTTTGAATTCACTACTTCTTGTAGATAAAAAGGCGTCTGTTTTTCTATAAAATTTGATCAAAAAGTCATTTTTAGCAAAACATGGAATTAACAGGTTTTCATTCTAATGAATGATATTAGATTTGCTCCAGTTTTTATTGAGGAATAAATGATTTTTTTTTTCACTAAAATGAAAATTTTATCAAGAAAGTTGTTTAATATGTAAATTTGGTTGCATATGGATTCGTTATTATTCGTAAATAGCATTGTATATTTATTCGTAAAAATACACCAGTTTACACACTGGCTACTACAATTTTCTAACAGTTTTTTCAATCAATACGGTGTCTTCAGAAACAATCTTAACCCAAGTGACTTTTTTTTGTCATTCCGGCTATTCATTTCTGCTACTATATCAGCTGCCTTCTATATATTGTCCAAGAAGCTTCAAATATCAGGTGTTTTATCCGTTGTCGAGCTAATTCAATTCTTGTAATTTATCCTGGTTCTAGCTTCCTAACTTTATATCCTAAAGCTTTTCTTCAAAATCGTATATGTTATTGTAATTGGGGCGGCCGTTAAGAAACATTTGTAAAATATCTTTTTTCAAAATTATTTTGCGAACTGTCTAATTTCTAGAAGACCTTCTCTCTGTTCTTCTAGTTGTCGTTTTTCAAATATTTGTAGGAGTTTCTTTTGTTTTTCTTTCTCTTCTAGTTGTAGTTTTCTATTTTTTTTCTTTACGTTCTAGAATCTTTGTTTTTCTTCAGGAAATTTGCTTTGTTCTTTTTTCAAATTTTTTTTTAGTTCTTGGTTTTTTTTCTTATTGTTTTTCAAGCTTTTTTAGAATCTTTGTTTGTTCTTCTAGAATTTTTCTTTGCTCCTCTTTCTCTTACAAGCTTCTTTTTTCATGCTCTTTGCTTTTTAGAGTCTTTTTTAGCTCTTCTTCCTCTTCTAATAGTCCTATTTTAAACTACTTTAAAAGCAGTTAGATGCAGCTTTAAATGTTTTAAAACTGTTTGTTTTAGATTCTTTCTTTGCTTTCTCACTATTTTCAGAAACTTTTTTGTTTTTCTCTTTTTCCTAGACGACGTTTTTTAACTTTCTCTTCAATTTTTTTTTCTTATAACCGATGTCTTTCAACTTCTAAAATTCTATTTTATTCCTCTTTTCCTACCAATCGTCGTTTTTCAAACTCATCTAGAAACTTCTTTTATTCTCCTAAAACCTGTCTTAGCTCTTCTTTTTCGCAGGTTTTTTCGACTTATTCTATTAGAACTTTTATTTTGTTCATCTTTTTCTGTCAAATGGCGTTATCCAAATTCTTCTTGTTCTTTCGGACGCTGTTTTTCAAATTTTTTTAGAAAGATATCTCCATTGAGTGGTTTCAACTGACAAAATTTTTCGAAGACTTGAAGCAAAATTGCGCTAAAGCTGGTCTCCCTTGAAAAAGCCACGACACAAAACTGCGATAGGAGAAAATAATGAGATTTCTGTAATTGAGGCGATTACAGAAAATCCACATATTAGGCAAAATGCTGTGCCACAAAATTTAGGAATAAGTCAAAATTTTGTTTCTATAATAATACGCGCTAATAAATTCCATCCCTACCATGTTACACTTACAAAAATTAAAAATAACGTATTATAAAGTAGTTAGAAAAAACTGACAGAAATCTTTGAGTGGCTTTGATTGAATATTTTCGTAATTAATACCACAAGAGAGTGAGAATAAATTGAAAATAATTTGACAGATTTTCGAAAACGTGTTGCCAAATGGCAACACGTTTGAGAAATTCTGGAGAATTATTTTTGAATTTATCGAACTCTCGTGTGGTATTCGATGGATTATTTTTTGACGATAACAATAAGGTTTTTCTTATGGGACATACTCAAACATTTAAATGCAGACATGAGACATGTCAAAAACTGACGTTATGATTATAGAGGAAAAAGTAAGGTTATGATTATCGTTATAAAAGAAAATATATAAGAAGTTGCTGTTATTAATGATTAAAGCGATAAATATACCTGTTAACAAGTGTTAAATGTGTAAAAAAATCTATCTAAGCTGTGTGCAGCATACAGAAGCGATGGGGGCATTGCACTGTGCACCCCCCTGCATTGTTCAGGGTTCAGGCACACTACGCGGGCACATCACAAATCGTTATGGTATTCTTCATCTTCTTAGAAGCACTTTCTGCTATTTTATTGTTAATTTCCTCTAATGACGACCGACTGAATCTGTTTTAATTCATTTTATCACTTAAATTAATGACAGATGACAAATAACCAAAAAAAAAAACGTTGCCACAATAAACAAACAAATGAAGGTAACAGAAATTATTCCAGCGGGAATAAGCTAGGTAGAAAATTCCCACTATAATAATGTGTTGACTGGCTGAAAAGTGCACATGTGACAAAAATTAAGATTTTTCATTGGTTTAGAAAAACGTCAAAAAATAATCACTGAAATGAAAATTTTATCAAGAAAGTTGTTTAATATGTAAATTTGGTTGCATATGGATTCGTTATCATTCGTGAATAACCTTGTATATTCATTCGTAAAAGTACACCAGCTTGCACACTGGCTACTACAATTTTCCAACAGTTTTTTCAGTTAATACAGTGCCTTCAGAAACAATCTCAACCCACGTGACCAAACGATCACTGCTAAAATAAAAAGTAACCGATTCAGGTAATTGGAAAGACAGATCGGATTAAGAATTACCTGTAATGAATAATATAATTGTATTATTTTGTATATAATTTTGTAATTGGTTTATTAATTTTTACTACCGGTTGTGGTGAAGACGTAGATTATATAAAAAGGCAAAGTCATAAACGTACTACATCTTTTGGCTTACCACAGTATAGAGTTCAAATTATTCCGTTTTAATAACTACATAAGTGCATATTATAAGGTCCTGGACTGAATTTTTACACGATTGCCAAGCATTTTTCATTTCTTTATGATTATTGACTATAAAATGTTTATAATTTTTTTTATTATGTATTTATGTTTTAGTCTTGCAGTATAAGAAGGTTTGGTTGTAGATTTTGTTATTGCAGTTAAAAAAATGAACGACTAACTACATAATTATTATAAAAAATTATTGTAAATAAAAATGCATTCAAATAAAATAGCGGTTTTGAGACATATTTAGAATTTTTTGGAGAAATATTTTTAAATCGTTATAAAAATAAATTTCTGTTTTTATTCCAAAAATAAATAAATATTGATTTGTTTATAAACATGACATTCCACTTTCTAACAATAAAAGAACCAAACACAATGGCTTCTTATTTATAGAATGAAGCTTGAGAATAGCAGGGAAACCACATATTCGTAATAATAGTAAAGTTGTAAAGTACATGTTAGTGGTTATACTCGTACTTCAAAAGAAAAGTTTCAACATCCGGTCGATGATTGCAAAACCACGAGAGTCTTTACTGAACAACTTTATTTTTAACAAGCAAGCGGAAAAATTTTAGTTCAAGTTAAAGCTGGCTTATGCCCACCTAAATTAATTTTTTCCCACGTTTTTTGATTTTTTTTTTTTTTTTCGTTTTTAGATGAACCTGTAACACCTTGCGAAGAAATTGAGATGGTAAATACAGTCCAAAATGAACCACTTGGATTAAATGACGTTGCCGAACTTTTACATTCACAATATGCAATTATCTCAGGTGGGAAGTCAAAGGAAGGTTGTCCCATTATCACTTTCCCAGACAACAATAATTTTCATTTATTATCAGATGTTGAATATCAACGATTGATGTTATATTTAACTTCAGTGCCCTCGTAAGAGATTTACCAATAATTTAATAGCTCGTCACGTAATTTTTTTAGTCTACAAGAGGCAGATTTGGGCTTCCATTTAATAATAGACAGGCGAAAAGACCGGTGGAATTCAGTGAAAACAGTTCTGTTGAAAATTTCAGTAAGAGTTGTTTTCAGATTATTTATGTACGAGATTTGTAATTTTGATTTTTAGGTGTATTTTCCTGGCCTTATCCATGTTGTGTATGTAATAAGGCCCGCAAGTTTCCTCCAGAAAGCTTTGTCAGAAGTAAGCAATAAACTTTTCAAAGACGAATTTAAATTTCGTATGATAGTATTAAGTACAATTGAAGAACTCCATGAATACATAGATTTAAATCAAATAACCCCTGATTTAGGTGGTAGTTTACAATATTCCCATGAGGAGTGGATGCAACAGAGAATTGAATTAGAAAAATTCTCAGTTGTGACCCAACAAGTCTCAAATGCCTTAGATAAATTCACAAAAATAATTGACGAAGCCGAATTACCAAACAATGTTGATTCAACTCAACAAATTCTAAATCGCCAATCTCTTGGCTACTCAGAATTAAAAGAAGAAATTCTATCAGCGGCAAGACAAGGTGAAGATTTGCTTTGCTCTATAAAGAAGAAAGATAACTATAGTAGTGACACTATGGGAAATGTTTTCGCTATTGAAAGACTTCTAGTGCAGTTAGAAGAAACAGAAAGGACTTTTGATGATTTCTGGCAGCAACATTCAACAAAGTTACGACATTGTTTGGAATTGAGACGTTTTGAACAAGATTTCCGCGAGTTACAAATTAATTTTAACTCGCATTTGAAAGTTGTTAATGATATGACTGAGGTTGGCGAAAGTATTAATAGAATTGATAGTTTAATAAAAGAATTAATCACGTTTGAAAAACTGTGTTTAGTTGATATAGAGCGAGCTGAAGAAGTTGTTTCTTCAGGTCAAAGCTTAATCCAAAATAAAGTTTTTTACCCTTTGCAATGTGTAGAACCTAAATGTTGTGAATTAATAAGAATGAGAGACACACTTGTAGAGAAGCTCAACAACCGCAAGGAAATTCTCACAACTAGCAAAGAAATTGTAGAACAGGTCGAGAAAGTTTGTACCCGGCGCATCAACTATTTTCCCCGCTTACAAAATTTTATTTCAGGCAAATATTTGGTGTAGTAAAGGCTTACAGTTATTAGATACGCATAAAATAGATAAGTGTTACGACCCTGAAATTCCCAAAATGTACATACGAGAACTTGAGGAATTTCTTAAAGCAGAGTCAATTTTCGGAAGAAGTCCCAAAGATTTACAGTACCTCCAAGATTTTATAAGCGCAGAAATTAAATTACTAGTGACTCAGGTAACAAATTGCAGATAACCATTTTTTTTTTAATTAAGTTTGTTCTAGGTTTTACAAAAAATTGACGAAGTCACTCTAATGTGTGAAAAACGCATTTCAACTTTGAATATGTTACTAGTGCCACTTCAAGCCGAAGTTCCAAAACAGCCACCAGGTGGTGCCCCTCATCCCAATAAAAAGAAAATTTTTAATAAAATACCAAAGGTAAAAATAGGAGGCTCAGAAGCTGTACTATAAAGAATAACTGTTCTAAAATCGGTTGTATGTAGATAAAAACCGGCTTATATCGGTGCAATCAAATTGCGATCAGTTTAAAGAATGACTGAATTTTGAACTTAACTTCTTTGCTTCCTCTTTTTTCTCCCTCCTCTGTTTGCAATCTGTCTTTAATACATAATTGGTAGACATTCATCATTTACAGCTTCCAAAACATCATAATCTCAAAATAATCTGTTCATCTTTTTGTTTTTTTTTGTGACATTCTCTTTTTGTTTTTTATAATGTTGTAACGTTTCCTCCAGTCGCGTTTCTTTCGATAAAATGTTAAGAAACACTATTATTTACTTGTAAAATATCTCTTTTCAAATTATTTTGCGAACTGTCTAATTTTTAAAAGACCTTTTTCTCTGTTGTTTTAGTTGTCGGTTTTCAAATATTTGTAGGAATTTCTTTTGTTTTCCTTTCTCTTCTAGTTGTAGTTTTATATTTTCTTTTTTATTAATTTGCTTTGTTTTTCGAAAATCTTTTGTTGTTTTTTAAAAATCTTTTTTAGTTCTTGTTTTTTATTTTTTTACTCATCGTTTTTCAAGCTCTTTTTTAGAATCCTTGTTTGTTCTTCTAGAATTTTTCTGTGCTCCTTTTTCTCTTACAAGTCTCTTTTTCATGCTCTTGTTCTTCGCTTTTTAGAGTCTTTTTTAGCTCTTCTTCTTTTTGTAATAGTTTTATTTCAAACTGCTTTCAAAGCAGTTAGATGCTTTAAAACTGCTTGTTTTAGATTCTTCCTTTGCTTTTGACTATTCTCATAAACTTTTCTTGTTTTTTCTTTTTTCTATACGACGGGAATGTTTTTTAACTTTTTCTTTAATTTTTTTTGCTCTTTTTTCCTAGCCGGCGTCTTTTGTTTTTTTTACTCGTTTTTTTCAAGCTTTTTTAGAATTCTTGTTTGTTCTTCTAGAATTTTTTGCTCCTTTTTCTCTTACAAGCCTTTTTTTATCTTTTATTTTATTTATTTTTATTCTATCTTCGCTAACCCTTCTCTTTTTAGAATCTTTTTTAGCTCTTCTTTTTTTTGTAATAGTTTTATTTCAAACTCCTTTAAAAGCAGTTAGAAACAGCTTTAACTGCTTGTTTTAGATTCTTCCTTTGCTTTCTCACTATTCTCAGAAACTTTTCTTGTTTTTTTCTTTTTTCTATACGACGCTAATGTCTTTTAACTTTTTCTTTAATTTTCTGTTGATCTTTTTTCCTAGCCGACGTCTTTTGTTTTTTTACTCGTTCTTTTTCAAGCTTTTTTAGAATTCTTATCTGTTCTTCTAGAATTTTTCTTTGCTCCTCTTTCTCTTACAAGCCTCGCTTTTTAGAGTCTTTTTTAGCTCTTCTTTCTCTTCAAATAGTCCTATTTCAAATTGCTTTAAAAGCAGTCAGAAGCAGCTTTAAATGCTTTAAAACTGCTTGTTTTAGATTCTTCCTTTGCTTTCTCACTATTCTCAGAAACTTTTCTTGTTTTTCTTTTTTTCTATACGACGGCAATGTCTTTTAACTTTTTCTTTAATTTTTTTTTTGCTCTTTTTTCCTAGCCGACGTCTTGTTTTTTTTTACTCGTTCTTTTTCAAGCTTTTTTAGAATTCTTGTTTGTTCTTCTAGAATTTTTCTTTGCTCCTTTTTCTCTTACAAGCCTTTTTTTTCATGCTCTTCGCTAACCCTTCGCTTTTTAGAGTCTTTTTTAGCTCTTCTTCCTCTTCTAATAGTCCTATTTTAAACTACTTTAACAGCAGTTAGAAGCAGCTTTAAAACTGCTTGTTTTAGATTCTTTCTTTGCTTTCTCACTATTCTCAGAAACTTTTCTTGTTCTTCTTATTTTTCTAGACGAGTTTCTTTTAACTTAATTTTTAATTTTCTTTTACTTTTTTCTCCTAACCGACATCTTTCAACTTCTAAAATAATGTTTTTTCTTATAACCGACGTCTTTCAATTTCTGAAATTTTATTTTATCCTTCTTTTCTTACCAATTGTCGTTTTTCAAACTCATTTATAAACTTCTTTTGTTCTCTTAAAACCTCTCTTTGCTCTTTCTTTTCACAGATTTTTTCGACTTATTCTACTAGAACTTGTATTTTGCTCATCTTTTTCTGTCAAACGGCGTTATCCAAATTTTTTTTGTTCTTTCGGAACTTCTTTACTCCCTGTAATCGGACCTATAAAAATAAATTATTTGTATTTTCGTCTAAACTTTATGAAATTTCACTCCTGCCAATGACATTCATTCTAATCGGGTTTCTTTCAATTGAAAGAGTTGGATTTTTAAACGAATAATTTATTTAACAACAAGTACACAAATATCTCAGCAGTAATTCTCAATAATTAAATGACTAAATAACACACTTTCATCGCCTCCATGATTAATAGGCGGAGAAAAAATTTCTTCCACCTGTTTTAGGTTGACTGCAATTCGGTTGTACTTTTTAATTGAGATTAAAAATTAATTTAAAAACCGGTTAGAAAATTGGTTTTTAAACTGTTTTTTTTACAAAATCTTTTCTTATTTGCCAAAACTGACCCGGTTTAATTCTTTATTGTAGAGTGAATCTTCCGAAAAACATATTGAATCAGAAGTTCACCAAACTTCCCCTGAAAACGAGGAAGTGAATAAAGCAAAGACTGGTCACGTGTTAACTGAACTAATAGAGACTGAAAAATTTTACGTGTCAGAACTATTATCTGTAATAACAGTAAGTGTAAAAAATTGTTTTAATTTTGGTTAATTGTTTTGTTTAGGGTTATAAAATGGAAGTAAAGTCGGAAGAGATGCAACATTTGGTAACCTCAGGTCTTGCTGAAAAAATCAACATAATTTTTGGCAACTTGGATGAAATTTACAGTTTTCATGCGAATATTTTTTTACAAGATCTTGAAAATTGTATTTCGTCGATTGATTTAGTGGCCCTTTGTTTCGTACAACGTGTATGTAAAAAAATACAGCTAAACACAGTTATTGTTATTATTTTACAGAGGGACACTTTTTTCCGTCTATACAGCTGTTATTGTCAAAACATTCCTCGTTCTGAGCAACTTCGTGAAACTCTTGTTGACTCGAATATGTTTTTTCAAGCTTGCCAACGTAAACTTGGTCATAAACTTCCTCTAGCTGCTTATTTATTAAAACCAGTTCAAAGAATAACAAAATATCAGCTACTCCTGAAAGATTTACTACGTTATTCTGAGGAAGGCAAATGTTGTCGAGAGTTACAACAAGCACTAGACTGCATGTTAGTTGTATTAAAATGTGTGAATGATAGCATGCACCAAATATCAATAACCGGATTTCCGGTTGATTTATCCCAACAAGGCGATTTGCTACTCCAAGGATCTTTCTCAATTTGGGTCGAAAATAAGAAAGATATACGTTTGAGACTAAAACCACTACGGCGCCATGTTTTTCTTTACCAAAAATCAATTTTGTTTTGCAAAGCCGCATCGAAATCATCCCACAACAAAGCAACATATCAGTTTAAACACTATTTGAAGATGTCCCAAATCGGTTTAACCGAATCGGTTAAAGGCGACGCGCGAAAGTTTGAAATATGGCTCCAAGGCCGACAGGAAGTCTACACAATCCAAGCTACAAATGTTGAGCAAAAACAATCGTGGGTTAACGAGATAAAACGCGTGCTTTTTAACCAATTAGAAGAGTTAAAAGGGGAAAAAATCAAACAATACACGGCACAAGCCCACAAGTACTTGAAATATAAACTAGCATTTAATTTTTTGGTTAGACAATTTGTTTCTAGACCTCTTCGCCAAACTACTTCGTGGGAAAAACAAAAGAACAACGTGCCAAACGCTTCCTTGATTAGTACCCACCGGACGATGAGTTGTGACACCGATTCACAAACTCATCAAATTGGAGATGAGAATATAGAGAGTTTGGAGGGAGAGAACTGGTCTTCGGATTGTAGTAACAGCGATGATGAAGAGCACGCGAATAACATTGCAGTTCCTGTAAGAATATAATTTTTTTGGTTTTTTTTCGAATTGGTGGTGTTTGGTTTGTCGGCACTACTCACTCTATTTTTACAGTTGGCAGATGTTGTCAAAGGGGTTGGTCATCGTGTTGTTCAGTATTTTATTGGCAGTACAACAAACACTTCCACATTTTATGTTTCACATTACTAATTCAGCTTCTTTCTTTAGTTCTTGTAAGTTGACTTTTTTTCTTGGTGCATGATCTTTTTTCTTTTGTAAATATGTATATAAATTTTAAATTTGACGCCAAAGTTGGTTTTGAAAGCACCACTACCACCTGCGGCGTCAAATTTTCATAGTTTTTTTACACATATACAGGTGATTCAATAATCTGACGTCCCAAATATTGATTTTATTATTTATATGAAGTATATTACATATATGAGTTGAGAAACATTTTTATAGTTGAATGGGTTATCAATAAGCTTCGGTGCAAAGGAGTCCTGCTTAAACGACAAGGTAATTAACCGGTGTAATCCAGCGAGTTGCATGTGATTCATTCTACTGGTCTACTGGTCAACTGGTGTAGACCAGTTGAATGATTAACATGCAGCCTCTGGATTGCACCGGTTAATTACCTGGTCGTTTAAGCAAGACTCCTTTGCCCCGAAGCTTAGTTATCAACCAAAATGCGTAACATCAAGGATAGTAAATAAATAAATGCGAGGCTATAATAGCACATCGTGGCTCGTGGCATCTTTATTATTATTTAATTTTTTAATTTTTAATTAAATAACAATAGCTATTTGTGTCCCAAGGTTAAAAAACACTTAGTAGCCGTGACACACAAATTTTTTTATCGATTTTTAGAAAAAAAAAAATTAGTTTTACTAGTATTTGTAAGTTAACATTGTGACAGCGGCTGAAAAATGCTTCCTTTTCGGCCGCTGTTAAATTAAAAAAAAATAGGTATACAAAAGTAGAAGATTCATAAAAAATATAAAATATGATGTAGATATTTACTAAATTTAAATATAAGGGTTTACAAATAATCTACTATTTATAGAAACTAGATATGTAATTATAAAAACTGGTGAGTCTGAAAAAACAATATTTTACAAAATTAAAAGAAAAACTGCTTTATCTATACAAACTAGAAAATTTGGGAATTATAAACAATCTTGAGAAACTAAAAAACTAGGAAATTCTAGACTTCATAGAGTTTAAATAATTTAAGGATAATTTTAATAGATAATAAACTCAGAAATTAAAGAATTTAGAATTTATGGAATTTGTAATATTGATCAAGAAATTAAAAAAATTAATTTGAAAAATTAAAACAAATTACAAAACCTAGAAAATTTACAAGAATGTAAGAAATCTAAATCTCTAAATTTAGAAGGCTTAAAATATTTTAAGTAGCAGAGAAATTAAAAAAATTCTAGAGATCTTCAGAAAGCCTAGAATTTGTATAACATAGGAAATCCAGAATGTTTAAAGTAAGAATTTTAGAAATAGATATAATTCGTCTAATCTCAGAAACAATTTAGTAAATGGCGAAAATTTCTAAACTATAGAATATAAAGACGTTACAAATAAATAAAGATGTCTTTAAACTGCTTTCTGTACATTGGCCACGAAGCTTAACCAATAAATGTTGGAGGTTTTACTCGCTGTGACACTGTTTTGATCGTCTTAAATTGTCATGCTTCCCGTTTCTTAGTCTTTTTTTTTCTAAATCTCTTTTAACTTTTAAAAACTCTTGTCCAAAATCTTTCTCTACTTCTAAAACGCCTTTCTTTAAAACATTTTGCAAATTGTTGAATGTGTCGAAGATATTCTCTTGTTCTTCTAGTTGTTTATTGAATTGTTCTAGATCTTTTTGTTTTTTTTTTTGCTTTCATTTGTACTTTTTCATCTTCTTTAGGATTTTCCTCTTTTTCCCTAAATTTTATTTTGTTCTTTTTCCCTTTTCAATCTTCGTTTTTCAAGCGTCTCTAGTTTTTAGAAAATCGTTTTTTATTCTTCTAGAATTCTTCTTTGTTTTTTTTTAATTGGCATTTTCAAGCTCTTGTACAATCGTCGTTTCTTCTTTTAAAGTTTTTCTTAGCTCTTCTTTCTCTTCCAATCAAACTTTTCTAAGAACTTAATTTATTTTTCTAGATAGTGTCTTTCAACTTCTAGAATTTTTTGTTCCTCTTTTCTATCAATTTCTGACATTTATCTAGAAACCTTTAAAATCTTTGTCTGCTCTTGCTTTTCTTTCAGCAGACATATATCCAATTCTTTTTAGAATTTCCTTTTGTTATTACTTTTCTATGAATTGTCGTTTCTCAAATTTCTTTAGATACTGTTTTTGTCTTGCTAGAATCTTCCTTGTTTTTTTTTATTCCAGCCGACGCCTTCCAATTTCTTCTAGAATTCTTTTTTGTTTTTTTTTCTACCAATCGCTTCTCAAATTTGTTTTTTTTTTGAAATGCCGCTTTTCCAGCTCTTCTATAAATGTTTTGTTTTTCCAGAACCTTTTCTTACTCTTCAAGAATCTTCTTTTGTTCATTTTCTTCCAACCGACATCTTTTAACTTCTAGAATTTTATTTTGCTTTTCTTTTTGCTTTAAACGCCTTTTCCCGTTTTTCATTTGTTTCATCAAACGGCGTACCTATTTCGAATTCTTTTAAAAATTTTATTCAATTCCTTGACAATTTTCGTTACGTATCTTTCTCTTCCAATCGTCGTTTTTCAAACTCTTCCAAAAACTACTTTTGTTTTTATAGAATCTACCATTGCTCTTTTTTTAACCGATGTTTTTTGTTTTTTTGATTAAACTACTTAAAAAATAATCGAATCTGTTCTTCCATTCTTCTTGTCTGACTCCCTGTCATAGGACAAAGGAATATAAATTATTTGAATTTTTGTCTAAACCTCTTTAAATTTCATTCCTGACACCAGAACACCTGTAATATGGACACTAATGCTGGAATTCTAAATCACTACGCTACTCCATTGGAGTAGCGCAAAGTTACGCCATCTAATATAAAGAGTATAGTAACGTTATGACGTTGCCCCTAGCAACTCAAATTACACCGGCGTAAAAATGATTTAGAATTAGGCCCTAAGTTCGGGTTTCTTACAATTTAAAGTGTTGAATTTTAAAAGAATTATTTATTTGTATACTCAAGTAACTCTAAATAATTAAAGAACTTGCAAAGTTTTATCTCCTTGAATAATTGTCAGAAATTCGTTAGTAATAATCGTTGTCTTTCACAAAATCGAACTACTACTGCTCGACCGAAGAACACGTTTTTGGGTAATTCTGGTTATTTTTTCAAAAAACACTTGGACAGGTCAATTTTGATTACATTAATGAATCTTGTGAATGCACCTATACTCGACATTTGAAACTATTTCTAACTACGCAAAGGCAATAGAAGATATCAAAAGTTTATTATTCTGCATTAAATAATACGGTCAGAATTTGGACGTCACATTATAATATACAGGTGGTTATTTTCTAACTTGATTTTCAGAGTGGTCGTTACGTTGCGTTGGCTGATTATTGTGCAGTTGGCAACAGTGAGGTAAATATGCGTGAAGGAGATATGGTTGAACTTTTAAAGGTTGGCTGTGCTGGTTGGTGGTTTGTTAAAATTATAGGTAATTGAAGAACAACGGGTAATAAATTAAAATTAATGTCGGGGGAATTCCAGGTAGTTCTGTAGAAGGATGGGCGCCTGCAGCTTATTTGGAAAATTTACACCGTAAAACGTCACGTAGCAGTAGCAGAAGTCAGGATAAATTAAACGATCATTGAATAAACTTTTTGGGGGTTTTAAGTTTTATTATTTATTTTGTATATTATTTATTAAATAAAAACAGTTGTGTTATACTTGCATAAAATTGTATATTTTTTATGATCGAATTGTGATAATAGATCTTTTTGTATATTATACTATGTTATTGTTGAAAGTTACTGTTTTTATACAAATATAAACGACATTTTGTCCCATGTAATTTAGGAATTGTCAATATAATTACTGTAATGCCAAATTTATATAACTCACAAAAAGATCTATTAAAGATGAATGAAAAACATCTTTGATACGATTAGTACAAATTATTTTATTATTATCATTTTTAACGGACGAAGGTACACACTAATGACATGTATCAAAACCAAATATATCCTAGATTTGTGTCTTATCATCAAATTTGCTTTTAAACTTTGTTGTACTGTCCCAAAGATGAGCTCAACTTTTTGTTATTTATTTGAATGAAAATACACATTTACCTATTTGTAATTGTTTTATTTAATAAGTCACGCCCCAAGACCTTTATCCCGCCTCCAGTCATAACAGTCACTATAATATACACTTGAAAGGTATCCAATTTTGGAAATATATACCGTATTTATGTTCTCCACTTTTTCTATTCCGTACCTTTTCTTTCCATTGGTCTATTCTTTAATTCAAGGTTCTCTTCCACCTCTTCGTCTGTTGAGTCCTAATTCTGTTTCTAATACTCTCTTGAACGTGGAGAGAGGAATAACAGAAGTGGGCATAAGCATTGAAATCGTGGTCGTTGCACAAACATCTTTTATGGCAGTTTTACAGTACCCAGGATAGATTTTTCCCCTACTATAAATTTGCAAATGGTGATTTTGACAATAGAATAAGACCATAAAAGGTGTTTGTACCTAGACCAAGAACCTAACATTGTCGGTATAGGGCATATGCCAATTCCTCTTATTCCTCCCTACACGGTCTTCAATAATCTGTTTTTTTTTAATTCTTATTAGGTGGCCCATCCATCTGATTCCTTGTGCTTTAATTACCTCTATAATATTTGTGTCTTTATATATTGTTCTTAATTTTTCATTTGTCTTTCTTATCCAAGTTCCTTTCATTTTTTTCTCTTTATAAATTCTTCTTACAACTTTTCTCTCTCATATCTGCACCATCGATTGTTCTTGTATTCTCAGTGACCACTCTCAAAAGTGTATGTTACCACCGGTTAGATTATTCCAAAATTATTATTTTTCTAAAATATGTGGGTGGATAAAAAAATTACACAATATTAAATTTTATTGTATAGATCTTTGAAATAATATCATATAATACAATCTAATGGGCTGATTTCAAGTTGAGATAATATCGGTAGTATCGCAAATTTTAATTCTTTTTCATGACAACAGCGAATCACAGCCCCGAATTTGTTTATTTTTCCATGAAACGAAGATACTACCGGTATTATCTCAACTTGAAATCAGCCCATAAGTCCAATTTTTTACCACTAAAATTATAACAACATTTTTTTTGTTGTCGCGACGTTCTTGTAAGGCACCAAAGTTAATGAAAGTACAGTACAACTCTTTTAACCTGAAATTTTTTTTCTCTTTCAGTGTAATACATAAGAACTGGCAAAAACTGATTATTTGCCAAGCCGTTCCTAGAAAATAAAACGGTGCCATGCGTTTAGGTGTGTTCTGCAATCAGTTAAATTATCGGACTCTTATCTTTCGTTTTTCTCTATTTGTTGTTTTTTCGGAACCTTTCTAAAAAATTCAGTGAAGCAAATTTCTTCAAAATTGAGAAAGAAAGAGGAGAATTTTTTTTTCACTTTTTTTTTTTTTTTGATTTGAACAAAAAACGATCTTTTACGAAAGCCTCGGATTAACCGACCTAAGAGATAACAGGTTAAAAGGAGTTCTACTGTAGGAGGTACAGAGACGGCACCCATATTTAATGTCAAATATTAACCAATCACAAATGAGTAATTTAATGCCGGTAGGGGCGGGTGTTTATCCTCGTAATAGCTGTTTCCACCTAGCCGATGAAGATAATGTCGCTTTAAGTGGCGTTTTGTTTTCCAATATATTCGTAGTTTTGTAAACAAGTTTACAAACTGTAATTTTTTTGATAATAAAAATTGCTAGTTTTCAAAATATTTTAAAAAAAATTAAAATATTTTCTTTTTACTCCTTAAAAATTCAAAACCAACGATTCAAATCAAGGGGACTTTTGAGAATATGTTTAGGAGATCTAAATAAAGATCTCCACAAGAATCCAGGTTGGTCGGAATTTTTTCGAACTTAAAGTCTAATGTTATTAGACTAAATTTTCAAAATATTTTGAAATTTTTAAAACCACAAAATTTTAAATTTACATCATATTCTTGAATTTATTTACAAAGCAGTAAAGCAGTGCCGGATTGGATTACCTGGGGCTCGCCGGGATATTTTTTTTTTTTGAGGCCCACCAATTTATAAACAATAGGTACATACTTACATTGTCTTACAATCCTACTTTCTATGTAGTTAAATATCTCGTCGCAATAGCTTAAATAATTTAAGAATCCATATTTTTATTATCCAAAAATAAGTAACGAAAAAATAAAAATTATTGGGAGGAAAACGCCTCTTAAAGCCAACACATCCTCATCGTCTAGATGGAAACAACTACTGCGAGGACAAACGCACCTACCTGCATTAAATTATATTTTCTACGCTCTTGTTTTTTTTTACCAGAAAGTACCAGTAACAGTTGGAAATTTAAAATACTCATTTGTGATTGGTTAATTTTCGACATCAAATTTGGGTGCAGTCTCTCTACCTACCTACAGTAGAACTCCTTTTAACCAGTTACCCCTTTGGCCGCTTAATCCGAGGTTGCCGTGGAAAATCGTTTTTTGTTCAAGGCAAGAACAAAAGTGAAAGAAAAAGGTTTTCCTCTTATTCTTTTTTTCTCAATTTTGAAGAAATTTGCTCCTCTACATTTTTAGAAAGGCTTTGAAAAAGCAACCGATAAAGAAAGAAAGACAAGAGTCCGATATTTTAACTAATTCATAGAAAAATAGAAAAAATTAGTATAAAATAAGTCGGTTATTTCGAGAGTCGGTTTATCCGAATCTGGTTAAAAGGGGTTGTACTGTACTTTCATTGACGTTGATGATTTACAAAAACGAATAAAGTTTGAGGTTTCGTATTAAAAAAAAATTGGTTAAAGGTTGGATACAATTTTACAAACTGTAATTTTTTTTGAAAATGAAAATTGCTAGTTTTTAAGATATAAAAAAAATTCGTCTCTTAAAATCTTTTAAAAATTTTTGAGGATATGTTTAGAACATTTAAATAAATGTCTTCACAAAAATTCAGCTTGATCAAAATTTTTTTGAAGTTTTGCGCTTTTTTTGTCTAATTTTACTGGACTAATTAGAAACTTTTCAGTGCAGGCGGGTTAGTCGTTTTAAGAAGAGACTTTTTGAGCTGGATTCTGACTATAATAAAACCAATTTTAAACAATACAATTTTATTAAAGTAAATACAACTGAAAATTAAGAAAGTCGAATTCTTCTTTTAATTTGGTAATTCCCAAATTGGGCCATTTTCTTTTTGTGCACTTTATGATGCTTGGCCAGGTGGTCCGATCGGGCGAACGCGCGTTCGCACAATTCACATTTGTAGGGTTTTATTCCCAAATGTGATCTCTTATGTCTTGCCAGCTCATCCGATCTGGAAAATTTCCAAGTACAGTTTTCCCAGTTGCAAACGAAGGGTTTCTCCCCCGAATGTCTCTTAAGGTGGGCTTTCAGATGCGACGATTTCGAGTAGACTTTGTCGCAATTGAGGAAAGAACACGGGAAGTATTTGTCATCTTCGTTTCTTTTGTTTGCATAATCGTGGGTTAGCAGAGCTTGGTTTTTCTTGTATTTGTTGAAATAGGAAATTTCTTCAGTTTCAGTTTTGGCGGCTTTTGCGGAACGCTCATACAGGAGGGACCTACGTTTCAGATTTTTTTCATCAGTGATGTGGGGGAACATGTTTAGAATCTCAAGAGTTTCAGTCGGTTGTAAATTAATTCCAATTATTTCAGTTCCTTGGATTGTTTCAGTGATAACGTTGTCGAAACAATTGTCATTGTAGCCCATACTGTCTACAGTCTCAACGACCCAAGAATCCAAATTTTCAATAGTATGACTACTGTTACTACTACTTGAATTATCTTCATTGTATGATAAATTAAGATCAACTCCTAATACTGAATAACTATCAAAATTGTTTGAAAAATCATCAGAAATTAAATTATCACTTAAAAAATTATTAAGCTGTTCGTCTAAATCATTCAGAGATAAAGTATTTGATTCATCGTTGCTGTTATCGTATTGAGTTTCAGAGATGTTCGTGCTTTTAAAAATATCATCTGAACCAGAAATGTCAAGAATCAAATTTTTGTCCAAATCGTTGCATTTGCTAATGTTCAGATAATTGTAATAAGACAAAAATATGTCTTCAACGGGAGAAGAGCTTCGAAAGTTTAAATCTTCTTTCATTTTGTTGTTTACCAATCTAAAAAAAAATAAAAGTATTACGACGTGTTTTGGATTGTTACAAATAAACCATCTTATAGCTTAACCCCAAAAAATTTATATACAGGGTGTTTTAAAGTTACTTTAGAAATTATACAGATGATAACTTGTCTTATACGAATGTTTATAGTTTTTGAGCAATACGGTGTAAGGCTTTTTGCTCAAAAAAATTACAAAAAATTCCGCTTCAAAATAGGTCTTACAAAACGAATAAACTTTATTATTTTTTGCGGTTATCTACAATTTTTTGAAGTGTTTTTTCACAAAACAATATTTCAACATCGTGTCATTTAGAATGATATTAGAAATAATGTAAATTTTTAATTTTTTTCAACGAACTAATATTAATTATCTTATATTTATTAGAGGGAATATTAGAAAAATTGTGAAAAAATGCGTAGAAAAAAAAACAAGGTATTTAATGGCAAACCGTGAAGTCGGTGTGACAACTAGTTTTTGAGAAAAGTTAAAATATACTTTTAACAGACTCACCCTGTATATTTAAAAAATCAGCAACATTTGAAAATGCAAATTTGAGTGTTAGTAGTAATTTTAACAACACGGTGTAATTCACAATAACTAGCTTTGCGTAATTAATTAAAAATTTTCCAAAAAAAAGTATTGTAATAAATGTTTGATAAAAAAACTTACTGCCAAAAATATAATCCAATTTTTGAAATTTTCAGTGAAACATTTAGAATTTGAACGAAATAACTAAATCAGGCGTTCGATTAAGCGAGTTTAATCAAGAGGAGGCGGCAGATTTATCACATTTATCTACAGGAAGCTCTATCCAGACATGTTTTTTTAATAATTTAAACGTCAGTAAAATTTAAATAACGTACTTACTGAATTTAACTGATAGAACGTAAAAAACTGGCACTTGTTTGAAGTATTCCATGTAAAAGTTTGCGTCTGACTGACGCACTATTTTGGCCATAATTATCATTTACCACTTAGAACATATGGCTTAATACACAAGAGAATTTTTAAAAATCGTTTCAAATGATGTTTATCAAAATAATATGTAATATACATTTCAACGCTTCTCTAATCCAATAATAACACATTAGTTCGTGTCAACTATTGCCTAGCACAGTTTGTCTTTGATATAGCGTTTCGTCCCTTGGGAATTAATTGGTGTGGAAAACGTCTGCAGACAATAAACAACATCGATTTTTTATTTCGGCAAGATTACTGTATGATTCAAACAGTTTTCAGTTCCCTATTCTCAATTAAAACAAATAAAAAAAATTTACCCCAAAATTTTTGTAAATAAGAAATAATTACTAGACATGTTTTTGCTTTCTCGTAAAACCATCTTCAGATAGATTAAAATAATAACAACACTTTTATAAAACAGACGTTTTTGATATAAAAATTGTTAAAATTTACTAAATTCGACCTACCCACAAAGTGTGAAAACAATTCATACAACTGGAAGTACTTTCAAATTAGAGAAATACTAAGTCTAAATACCTACATACTTTTATATTTCTTTTAATGTCGAAAGAGCGCATTAATAAAGATATATAATAATTGAACACAAAATCGTCTCAAAAATATATATTTTAGTACAAATTTCATTATTTATCATAACGTTTTTGTAATGCACGAGAAAAAATTTCGGAAAGATTTAACTTATTGTAATATTATAACAGAAAATAAAAAAATATAATCAATGGAAAAGAAAATAGCGCAACCGAAGTTAGGATGCTGATTTTTCGTTGAATTCAAACTGTAATGCAGAAAATAATCGTATAATGAAATTCATATTTTCATAGTCGAAATAAATAAAAACTTCTATCATGGAACAGTTGAAGTATTTTTTTTGCCAAATTTATAATAAATTTTTAAAATAAATAATAACGGACTGTCACCCCTTAAGCGATAAATTTAGTTTATTAATTTATCAAACAAATAAAAACAATAACGTTTGAACACATCTAATTGTGATTCCATGAAAATGAGTTTTTAAAGTCATCTTTTGTGCTTCAATAGTTCTTTCTGTTCCAAACGTCGTTTCTTAATCTGTTTCAAAAACGTCTTTTGTTCTATTTCTTCTAGAGTCTCTCATAGATCGTTTTTCCTCCAGAAGATGTCTTTCAACTTCTAGCATAATAGGTTGTTGTTGTTTTTTCACCAATCGTTATTTCTAACATCCGAGTTCTTCTATATAAACTTCTTTTATTCTTCTACAATTTTTCTTTGCTCTTCTTTATCTTTCAACCTTCCTTCAACTTCTTCTAAAATTGTTTTTGCTCTTCCCTTTCTACTAATAATTAAAATTTCTCAAATTCTTCTAAAAATTTCTTTTGTTCTTCTACAAAACTTTCAAACTTTTCTCTTTGTTATAGACGACGTCTTTTAACTTCCTTCAGAATTATCTGTAGTTCTTTTGTTGTTCGTTTTCTTCCAGTATGTCTTTTAAATTTCTCTAGAAACTTCTTCTGCTCTCTGCTCTACTTATTCTACAATCATCGTTTCCCGCATTCTTCTAGAACCTTCTTTTGTTCTTCAATCTAGAATCTTTCATTGCTCATTTTTTTCTTTCAAATTCATCCACATTTATTTGTTTTTCCACCAATCGTCATTTTTCACCTTTTTTTTAGAACCTTCATCTACCTTTTTCTCAAAATCTTTCGTTGTTCTTCTGGAATCTGATATTGTTCTTCTTTTTCTTCCAGATAACTTTTTTTTCTGGCAAACGTCCTTTCTAAAAATTTTCTTGTTCTACTGCTCAATGTCGTTTTTCAAACTCTTCTAGAACCTTCTTGATTCCTTTCGTCTAGAATTGATCTCACCCAATAACAGCAAACTTTTTTTATACGACACGCAACAATAGTGGCTTTTTCTTAATTTTTTTAGATATAGGTATTTGGATTTTAAAATCTTCTAGATAATTGTATTTATTTTATTAATATTTATTATATTTTTACGAAAATTTTACTTTTCATATTTTAGTGCTTTGACCACGTTTATGACGAAATTGTGAAGGTCATGAGCTGGATCCGAGTATGTAATACTATTGTAGACTTCGCTAAAAGCTGCTTAACCTTGCAGTGCGCTTTAAATAAAAAATTGCAAAACTAATTACATAATAAAATACTGTCATACAGAAAATTAAATTCTTAATACATACTTGATATTTAAAAAAAATATCAAGAGTTTCTGGAACATATTTTAAAGAATATTGAAAGTTTGAATTTTGTAAAGCTTTGGCTTTGTTTGAAAACACTGCGCAAACAGATCAAGCTAAAAAAAAGTTAAAGGAAAAAGTTGTAGAAAATTTTATCTATAATAATTGAGGCTCAAGACACACTTATAAAAAGGGAAAAGAGTTAAATAACACAAGTTGTTCAACTCTTTCATTTCTGGTGCTTAAAATGTTAGAGATAAGAATATCGCCTCAAAGACTTTATTATACAAAATTTAAATTACTACATTTTCTTTACCATTCTTTTAAGGCTTTGACTGGTTTCGCATTTTTTTCAAATAAAGCCAACGGTGCAAATTTTAAAGTTGCAATGTATTTTTTAAAAATATATTCCAGCAAATTTTTGTTAATTTTTTTTAATAAGAATTTAGTCCTTTGCAATCTGAGAGTAGTTTTTTTTATTCGTTTTGAACTATTTTCAAAACTAGTTATTGCGTCTCTTCAATACAGCCCCACATTTTTTAATCGCAAATAAGCGGTTGGCTCTCAGAGTGAATAGTCCTGTGTTATAACTATAGTTCATGATATCAATGAAAAAAAAAAAAGACACCAGAGTTATTGAGGGGACATTTTGTATCCTGAGAATCAAAATGCCAAAAATTGGCCATGCGGTGGTAAAGAGCACGTGAAGTACGTAAAAATCAAGAGTGGCAGTGAACTAAAAAGTTTGGCTATGTACCCATTTTTTTGTTATCATAACTGTAATTATAATATATTACAATCGAGGAGGGTAATTCATTCCAGCTGAAAGGTATTTAAGCAGAAGCGCCATCTTCCGATCAGAAGCTCGAACGCAAAAACTTCCTCAAGATTTGTATACTATTTTAAAGTTTGTCTATATTTGGAAGAATTTTATGGTTTTGAACAACAGACTAGTTCATGAGGAACTTAATAAGGGTGGTGGTAAAGATAAGTGAACCCTACTGTTACCGAAGCGACCAACTGGTCCGCCGATAAAACCTCAGAGGAAACAAACAAACAGTAGACACTTAAAATTCAAGGACTGGAATATCTTTATCAGTAAGGGACCGAAAAGTAAATTTCTCTATTGCACCATAAAATCCTTCCAAATATAGACAGATTATATTATATTTGAAAGCTCATGTCATTTGTGTCAAGGAAGTCAGGAATGACTTTTTCCCAACGATGGCCGTAAGGGGTGACATTCCAACTCAACTTTCTCATAAGTGAATAAATTTTTTTACTTATGTGTGTACGTCAGACCAAAATATTATAAGAAATTGAAATGGAATAATAAAAAAATATATAGTGTGTATATTATACATTTTTTCGTTTAAATTAAACAATGGAACATAATATTAACAGTATATGTACAAATGTAAAGATATTAAGGTAATCAGAGGTTTGTTCCTTGGGAACTGAACGGAACATGCGCAATAGAATTTAGACTTATGAAACGCTGCTGCACAAGTGCAGTTCAATTCTGAACTAAACCTATTTTGTGTATATGATATATACAGTTAGATACCCTTAATAATAAAATGACAAATATTGTTAAGACTATAATAGGCTTGTATACTAAAAGGCTTTATACAGATAATTTATAAAAAATGCGTCCTACAATTATATACAATATATTAAAATAAAATGAGATTCTACTATGAATGAACTGTCTTAAAACGAGTGATGTGACTTTTGCAGGTCTTCAGTCTTATGTTAAATTGTTATTCAATAACGTGTAACAAATTTTTGTTGGTATATTACGGTTTAAATTTGACTAAAGGTATATTTTTTGATGATAAACATTTATCACAAACCCATTCAGCATATACTTCTGCCGTTAATAACTGGAAAGCGGCTTCTGTTAAACCGGTGCAAACCCTAAAAAATTAGAATTTTGTTTACATACTTTATGTCGAAAATTAAAAATACCTATGAAACCAAAAATTACATCCACTCTCACATAATATGGCTTGATCATTGTCGTGCACTTCTTTATGGCATATGCCGCAAGGATAAATAGGAGGTGCGTTCGGATTTTGTGAATTAAAAACCTAAAACCTTGATAAATATTTTTACATAACTAGTTTTTTTAAATTTACCATAGGTTGGTCTGCTGGATATACTTTACCAGCACTTACAGGCATGGGTTTTGAATACATAGTATTCATAGGTGACATCATAAAATTGTTATTATGAGGAGGGCCTATTTTATTACAAAATTAAAGACTTGTTATTTGAGAATTGAAATTTACCTATAGGTCCATTGGGACTATTCATGTTCATACCACCAGACATTGGTCCGTTCATTTGAGGTCCATTATTTATAGGCCCATTCATAGGTCCCGGACCTCCCATATTGCCACTCATTGGTCCAGGCATGGGTTTTGAATACATTGTATTCATAGGAGACATCATGAAATTGTTGTGATTATGCGGGGGTCCTATTTTGAAATTTGTTAAAAAAAAGTGATAGTAGAAAGATCAAAATATAACCTATTGGTCCGTTGGGACTGCCCATGTTCATAGCAGCTGTCATAGGGCCGTTCATTTGAGGTCCATTATTCATAGGCCCATTGATAGGTCCAGGACCTCCCATATTCCCACTCATGGGTCCATTTCCTGGCATGGGACCTTGCATTCCCGGGCCTTAAATACCAGAAAATAAGGACTACCACAACAACAACACTCACAACTAACCCATAGGTCGACACATGTTCATATTATTGACAGCCATGGACATATTTGGGCCCATGCCCATGGGGGCAATGGACCTGACATTTATCGAATTAACATTGCTTGGACAGTCATCAAATGGGTTTGATGCAACTATGGTGTCACCATATCCTGATAAAGGCGGCGGTAATAAATCCGGGACATTTGGGGATGTTTGAATTGGTGTTTGCACGTTTTTTCTTCGTTTTTTTGGATTTGAACTTGTTGTTGATAGTTCCGATGCAATGTTTTGAACATTTAGGCGAAACGGTGACATGTGACTCATTTCTAGGCACTATTTATACTAATTTATAATCACAACAATCTTGAAAATCATTATTTCTACAAAATATGTCATAATAAATAAACAATGGTAGTGCTGCGCTCATCACGCTCCCAGACAGCACCCCATACTGCCAACAAAAAACAAAACTCACCAGATTTAGGGACTTTCTACTTACACATTTTTCAAACCTTTATTCCAGGCAGCGTTGCCAGATTTATTAAAATTTTACTGGATCTGGTATATTTTTTAGCAATCTGGTAGTAAGTAGGTGAATTTATTTAAGTAGTTTTTCAAAAAAAAAATCAAAACGCATTTTATCTAGTATAAAAGCAACATTTTATCACTTTTTAAAAATTGTTATGCAACCAACCTGACACACCAGCTTTGGGACAACGTTCCTAACACTTCTTATGACAAATAAATTTTGCGAATTTTTTCCAGTTATTTAGCAAACGATATTCAAATTATTTTCAAGGTGGCATAAAGTGCACCTCAAAATCTATTTAAAAATGTAGTTAAAACTAAATTTCTCTCAACTGTTTTATGTAAATTAATTATTAAACTGGTTAATTTTTAAATTTACCCACATTTTTTTAGTAACTTTTAATTGCTAAAACTAAGAGGTAAATATCAAATAATCAGTTTAATAAATATACATGCACCAACAGAAGAAAAACATATTAAAACGAAAAAAAAGTTTTACAAAAAGTTAGACGACAATTATAAAAAAATACCTAAGTATGACGTTAAAATGGTATTAGGAGACTGCAATTCCAAGATTGGAATAGAAGAGATATACCAGATATATACTATAAGGAAAGAAAGTCTACACGAAGATACAAATAAAAACGGAAGACTTGTGTTATTAATTGATTTCACAATGAGTAAAAATATGTAAATTAAAAGCACAATATACCAACGCGAACAATTCAACAAAGAAAAATATATAACAGCAATAAAAAAACAATAATAACAAGAAGTTACTAGAATAGAAAAGAAATGAAAGAAAAAATTAAACAAGCAATCAAAGAACAAATTAACGAAAAAATGGTACGATAAAGATTGTAGACTTTAAGAACAGAAGAAAGACACAGCAAGAAGAGGATGTTAGAAGAAAATACGCAGAACCGCTAAAAAGAATAAAAAAACAAAGAGTAGAATACAAAAAACGAGAGCACAACGTCAAAAAATAGAAGATAGAGAAGAGAATTACAAAAATAAAAAAATAAGAAACTTTTATCAAATAGGTATGTAAAAGAATTAAACAAGGATTTTAACTTAAAACCATATTTTGTCGTGATAAACATGACCAATTAGTGTAAAGCAAAGAAAAAGTAACAAAAACATGAGTTTAATATTTTGAAGAAGTCTTAAACATATCGTCAACCAAAAGAAGAACAGTTGAAGAAGAGGAGAACAACAAAAACAGATAAGAAGAAAGAGAAGAAAAACTTCCGTCTTATGATAACGTTAAAATATTATAGAAAAACGGAAAAACAACAAGAGGCTAGAAGAAAACAACATACAAGAAAAAATAATAAAGCACGGAGAACACACGATGACGAAAATGATATATGATTTAATTAGAAATTTATGGATAAAAAAACAAATGCTGGAAGCATAAAGAATAGCAATATTATGTCCAATCTACACAAAAGGACAAGACAAAATGTGAAAATTATAGAAGCATTTATAATGGCCACAGTTCTAAATAATAAACTGCAAAAGCATATGGAAAAAGCAGTAGGAAAATACCATTGTGGTTTTAGAAAAAGAAGATCCGTAGTAGACTAAATATTTTTATTACAACAGATAGAAGAGAAAAGTCACCAGCAAAAATTAAAAATTTGCTTGCTTTTTATCGAGTTTAAGACAGCCAACTACAGCATAAACATGCAGAAAGCAAATACACCAAGCACTAAAAGACCTTGAAACACTCAATAAAAAAGCAAAATTAGTAAAAATGACATTGGAGAAAACCACAAATAAGATTCGGGTTGATGAAAAACTGTCAAGAAAGTTTGAAGTGTTTGATGGCTTAAAGCAGGGAGATTCGCTTTTTTTGAAATTGTTTATAATCGCTCTAGAAAAAATACTAAGGCAAAGCAATATATACATATAAGGTCTACTTTTCTATCAACAACATCAATGCCTTGCATTTGCAGACGACGTAACACTTATAACAAGAACCATAGAAGAGTTATTAAGAGTAATAATGATTATAAAAGCGGAAAAAATGAAACTGAAAAATTAATAAAAAAAAAAATTATGATATGGGAAGATGAAGTATTTAAAGAAGACAGATATCTAGAAGTAAAAGTAAACAAAAGTAAGAGCTACAAACTTAAAGAAATTAAGAGATTTGTCTATTTAAGAAGTGTAATTGAAAAGAAACCAGCAAATACAGAAGAAGCAAAAGCAAGAATAGCAGCTGAAAACAAAAGCGTCTATAGATTATACTCTATATTAATTTAAAAGTCGTAGAAAAAGCAACAGAACTTTATGCCTACAAAACCATAATACGACCGGTGGTAACATAACTTGCGAGGAATGGACACTAAGAAAATAAGAACAATCCATGCTATAGATATGAGAAAGAAAGGTTTTAAGGAAAATTTATAAAGGGAAAAATGTAGAAGAGACTTGGATTAGACAAAGAAACAAAAAATAAAGAACATTAAACAAAGACATAGGTAGAATAGGAGTAGTTAAATCACAAAGAATTAAATGGATAGGCCACTAGATGAAGAAGCAAACGAAAAACAAAGTGGAAAAAAGAAATAGAGGACGACCTCAAAAGTTACAAATAAAGCAGTGGAAGAAGAAAGCTCTAAATAAGAAAGAATAAAGAAAAATCGCTCACCAAGCCATGAGCCTACAAGGCTTGTAGTGCTTATATGTATATAGGTACAGTGTGAACCATTTGTATGGAATATCTGCGATAAAAATTCAGAGATTTGTTTTTCAGGAAAACGCTTAAACACGTGTTTTGTTATTTTTTAATGCACATTTTTTGACAAAAAAATTGGATATACAGGGTGTCTCAAAATCAAGATACGACCCTCAACTTTGAAATTTCAATTGACAATCTCAATTTTTTAAGCATATCTGAATTTTACGTATAAATCCATAAATTTTTGTCCAATTTATTTATTTCAAATAGTTCACGCCTTTTTTTAAAAAACAACTGAAAATCGACATAGAAATACTGCATAAAAATACGCAAAATTATACGTAGTATTCAGATATGATAAAAAAATTATGGTTTCTATTTAAAATTTTAAAGTAGAGGGTTGCATCTCAATGTTGGGACAGCCTGTATATCCAATTTTTTTGTCAGAAAATGCGCGTTGAAAATAGCAGGATACGTGTTCGAGCGTTTTCCTGAAAAACAAATTCCTGAATTTTTATGGAAGTTATTCCATACAAATGGTTCTCACTGTATAATAAAAGAACCAAAGACAGATTTGCTAATTTAGGAATACGATGAAGAAAGTGTAAATTTGGCAACTGTTTTAGCTAGAATCTAGTGAATTTTATTTTTCTTGAGATGGCAACACTGCTTCTAGGTTAAAGCAACAATCACACCACACAAATTTTATTATTGAATAATCAATCACTTAATTACACGTAAAGTATTAATGCAAAAAATACGGACCGAATTAATTAATTACTATTATTAGAATTTATCGTTTTATCGACAGATTATCAGATGTTTATCATAAACAAACATTATTCACTTCTAAATTCGCTTTTTAAATAAAGGCTAAGATAAATATAACTATTATTTCTTTTTATTATTTTAAATAGAGTAGGCTGTGTACAGAGACTCAGAGAGTAACTTTTTTTTATATTTTATTTGAATAATTTTTGCAGGTCGTAATTTCCATTCATTTTATTTATTTCATTAATCAGTATCGAAATATCGTAAATCGTACATAGCTTGTGCGTAATCATCATTCCATTCCCATTATAGTGCGTAAGAAATTATTCAAACTATGCACATGTGAACGAACTTTATACAGCTGATCGTACTAGAAATACTACTACTACTACTACAGTAAATTATCGCAAATTAATTGATAGAGAAAGAACGTGTGATATTTCTTTATTAATTTATCTGCAATGACAGATTCAAACACTTAAGATTTCTACGTGATAGTAAACATATTAAAAAAAAAACAAATTTTTCTTGTTTACAGCACTTGTTGCTTTTCCTGGTCGTTCCTAAGTCAAGGACGTTTGAAGTCCTTGGACTCGGCAACTTATATAACTTGAGACGAATTGTAACAGAAAGCAAAAAAAAATTAAAATACATTTTTTTATTTTAAGTGTTTTAATTTTATTAATTTTATTCTTGCAGTTTAGTTAGAAAGAGTTTTGCACTCTGGGTAGTAATTACCAAATCTCTGGTTTTATAATTTACATCATATCAAACCTGTTCATAATCGTGGATTCTTGTCCTGACTTGTCTCGGAATTTCCTTTGTTATTGATTTTAAAAGATGAAAAGTTTTGCTTTTTGAGCATCTTTGTTGTTAAAATACGTGACTTTATCATAGATACGGAGAAATGTGGAATATTGGAGATAGGCGCTGAGCGCGCCGCCATTTTGAACCGTCTATGTGGCTTTTCTAAAATGTTTGTTTAATATAATGTTTTTGTAACAGGAAAGAACAGTTCAAAAAATAATTTATATCTTTGTAATAACTTGAAAATTACAAATACATAATACTTACACTTTAACGACTTAAATTATAATCGAAATAAGATAACAGGATGGAAACCTAGAGAATTTTGTTGATAGCCTACATACGTTTCAAAATTTTCATTAATATTTCTTTTTCAGGACTGGTTAATGGTCACTTTAAAATTCGTAACGTATTAGTGGAGATCATGGTTAAGATTATGAACTATTCTCAACTTCAAAGAACAGTCTTTTAATTTTATAAACAGTTTTTTAATATTTGAGATGTACTTAAAAGACCTGATTTGTGCTTTAATTAATTGTGTAATAACACGTCTTCAAATTAAATTGGGACAATCGAATGTTTTCAGGTAGAGTAAAATTCAATAACAAAGTAAAAAAATAGTTGTTTAAAAATGAATTGTATACCAGCCGTGTTTTTGACAAATAAAACTCGCTGCCCCCTGATATTGTCTTATTTAATTTTGTTGCCTCTTTTAAGCCGAAATATGATACCTACTGTGCCACTAACTAAGCAATATCTCACTTCGAAGCGTTGGCTTAACAGGCCTCGGCCTCAGTCCGAACGCACTTTATAATAATAATAATTTTTTTTATTTTGTTAAGTTATTTAATCTGCACATGCACATCCATTCTTGTGTACAACTTGATTTTTACACGATTTAATTATGAATCTTTCTCTAGTGTAAACCGCTCTTGTCACGTGGTACAAAATACATCAATGAGACTTTCATATTTTGAGCCCTATCTTCTTCAACGCTTCGTTTTTTTAAACAATAGTTTTTCTTATACTTGTAAAAAAAATTGTATAATAAATTGGTGCACTTGGCAAACCGTTTAGTGGTAAAATAAAACTCAAATTGCCGTTTAACAATAATTATTTTAAGACGTTAAAATGTCTAAAATGGATTTATCATCAGTTTCATAGTCTTCTATGCAAGGAGGTTAGATCTAACCTCCTTGCTTCTATGTGATTAATTTAAAGAAATTTGAGACGTCAATGAAACGCATTAAGTTATGTTTTAAAACATTTAAAAAACCATAAAATAACAAAAAATGTTAAAGTTAATTAAACAAAAATATTTTTGACGTAAACGAAATGGTTGTTTTAATTATATTTTTTATATTTTTGTAATTAAAAACAACACAGGTAAATGCCTAAATTTTATCAGTCTCATGCAAAAGTGTAAGATTGGTTGCATTAATCTTTTGTCATTATACGTGAATAAACCTGTATAATCTTAATCACAACATCCATATATTTTATGTCAAAAATATTGTTGATCAATTCACTTTAGTATGACATAAAATAAAAAAACTTAAAAAAATATAGTTTATTAATTAGATAAATAAATATTAGAAAATGCGCAACATATAGTTTTGTAGGAAATTAAACGCTCTACAAAAAAGTCTTTTGTGGTTAATCGATTACTCCAACCATTTAAAAAAAAATAAGGATTTAGTCTCAAATTTTGGTTTTTCAAATGCGAATATCTTCTAAGTGGTTAGAGTAATCGCTTAACCACAAAAAAACTTTTTTATAGAGCGTTCAATTTCCTATAAAACTCTATATTTTGCATTTTTTAATATTTATCGATTTACGAGTTATAAAATTTAGAAGTAAAAAAAAATTTTTGTTAAATTCTTCAAACTTTAACCTCTGATATCTTCTAAACGCTAATAGCTATAAAAAATTGTAAAATACCTTTTTTAGAGCGTTCAATTTTTTACAAAAAATGTAAATAAATTTTTTTCTTGGGATTAAGTAGTGACGAGATGGAATTTTGCCAAATAGAACTAAAGAAAAAATAGAAAACTGAGATGAGGGAGTCCTTTCTATTAAAATTAAGAGCTCATCTTTAAAAACCTCCTTTTTTTAAATGTACCAATTTTTCAGTGTCAGAATTTAAAAAAAAATATTCAATTTTTTTGGTCCACTCTAATCTCTACTTTATTAAGCGCACTCGCTTCGCTCATGCGCTAAAACGCCTCCAACAACATAGTCACTAACGCAACATCACGCTTGTGTTATTATTAAATTATTGATAGAGTATACAATTCTGTAGAAACAAATTTTTAGATTACTCATTGTTTTAAATTAGGTAAATATGACCCATTTTGTTTAATTGTTGAAATTCAAAAATAAAGACAAAAACTTGTTATTACAAGGCGACAAGTGGAGTTGGTGCATCTGTGTCATCTATACTAATCGTGAATGTACATTTTCTGCGGCTTAAAAACTGATTTTGTGCTTCAAAATGGCGGCTATGCTTGAAGAGATTGGAAAGAGTGTTTCGGGTATATTTATGAAATAAAACTTTGTTGAGGATATTATTTTTTAATAAAGAGATAAACAAAATACTTATTATTATTCCCCGGTTGCATAAACGTCACTCAAATTTGACGGACGATTAAACTCTGATTAAATGAAAATATCGTGCTCTCATTCGCTAAAAATACGTTAATGAGAGATTAACAAGCCATCAATTTTGATGAACGTTTGTGCAACCAGGCATTAAACTGATATCTAAGTACCTATTCTGGACTGTGTTCTACAAAACAAGTTTAATTCGATAACACAAAATTCGTGATGTAATTGAATGAAATTTTAAAGAATGTTTGAATGAGAATAGTTGTTTAATGATAGTAAAAAAATGAATAATATTTAGCAGCGATCGAGATTGGCCTTGTCGCACGCTTGTGTTGTTATTGAATTATTGATAGAGTTTACAATACTGTAGAAATAAATCTTTAGATTACTCATTGTTTTAAATATGGTAAATATGACCCATTTTGGTTAATTGTTGAATTTCAAAAATAAAGAGAGAAACTTCTTATTGCAAAGCGACAAGTTGAATTAGTTCATTTGTGTCATCTCTACTGATCGTGAGTGTACACTGTCTGCGGCTTAAAAACCGATTTTGTGCTTCAAAATGGCGGCTATGCTTGAGGAGACTGGAAAGAGTGTTTCAGGTATATTTATGGAATAAAACTTTGTTGAGGATATTATTTTTTAATGAAGAGATAAACAAAATACCTTTAATGATATCTAAGTATTCTGGACTGTGTTCTACGCAACCAGTTTAATTCGATAACACAAAATTCGTCATATAATTGAACGAACTTTGAAAGAATGTATGAATGAGAATAGTTGTTTAATGATAGTAGAAAAATGAATAATATTTGATAAATAGAAATTGGCGCCTCTTCCCGAAATGACAAGATCGTTTCGGCAACGATCGAGGTTGGCCTTGTGCCTTGTTATTGTTTGTAGTCTAGAATTTGGTTGATCTATGGTTAAGTGGAGTGTGTTTAGGAGTGGATGACATTTGACAGTTGTAGTTTCAGATAGTTTTGAGGTAGATTTGAGGTAGTTTAAAAATTGGTGGTGTAATTGAATAGTGTGTGGTGTAAATCAAGCTTTGTAGTATCTCGTTGGTTAGCGCTTGGTACGCATGAACCTCAAGGGGGGCGAGGGGCAGGAAGGGGAGTGTTCTGTTTCTGTGTCTGAGTTTGTGGGTGTCGCGAAAAGTTGTGATCCTATGAAATAAAACGTTAGGTAATAGGAAGAGACGAACATTTGACCAAGTTCTAATAATAGAAAAGCTGGAATTGAATTGTGATAGGATTGATGAAATCTACACGTGTTTATACAGCAGTATCATCTACATGACGGCTAAATATATTTATTTACTATGCAGTAGTATAATAACATCCATTCATAAACCAGTAGGTGTTTATTATTGTCGGTCTGGACGAGACGAGCTAAGCCCTTTCGGTGGTTTACAGGTTGTTGTCGTGTGGAGCCCCTCCAAATTTAGCCAATGTCAAAAGTTGACATCTTCATAAATGATGCATACAGGAGCGATGTTGACAAATAGAAGGTGCAACGATAATGCCTCGGGAAAACCATTCAGGACATACTCCTAACCACCTCAAAGTTTAACTAAACGACATCAAATTCACCAAAATGGATATGGGTGTTCGAAAACTGCCGAAAAAACGAAAATTTGATCCTTCCGAATTGGAGGAGAGCAATTCAACTGCTACCTACATTCCTGTATCTGTTGTACAAAGTGCACCACCACAAGCCACAGCTGTTGATTACTCTTGTCCTACTAATAAACAAAATACGGTTGATCTCAGTGAGTGGTGTGACCATAGGGTTCTTGCTAAACAAGGAGATTGGTACTATCCTGGAGTTATTAGGGAAGCTAGGGGTAGCAATGTGAGTAATATCAATCAATCCACAAAGGTTCAAAGATTACACTACAAGATCAATTTTTATCAGTTTTCAACAACATCAACTGTCCTACCAATCCGCAATTTGTTGCATTGTTTTTCATTTATGTAATCTCTTCATTGTCAAAAAAACTCGCCCTAAACTCATAAATTCATCTTCTAAAACAGATTGATTACGATTCTCTTACGTCATGTTTATTTCATTATTCAACCGATTTTTAGTTAGAGATTAAAATAATTAAGATATAAACATATACACCATGACTCACTGAAACTACAAGATTTTCGAAAAAGTCTGACTATGACACGATCTTAAATTTAATTGTTTATTGGCCCTAATCCAAGATCTTCCTCATTTTACAAAACTTTTTCACAAAGCTACAAGTACAAAAATATTAAGCAAATTTTTTATGCGTTCTTTGTTTTGTTTATTTAGAGACAAAGCATTATTATGAAAATATCTTCTATCAAATAAACACACGTGAATCAATCAGAGACGGCTTTTGTTGAGATGACTAATAGATGATTCAAGTATACTTTCTCTACTTCAAAATCTACCATACTGATAACTTTAAATGATTTTTTTTTTAAAGTTCTTCACGTGTATTAATAATGTAGACAAATTGTACAAAAATTGATATTACGATACTGGTTGCTAACCTCCGCTTGTTATTTAATATTTCTGATAGGAATTTTTTTTTTAATCCTTGATAAATAAGGAATTCAGAAATAATTTCAACTACAGACGTAAAGCTTACAAATAGTTACAATTATTGTGGATTTTTATGGATAAGGTTTCATTGTTGAAGCCAGAAAAATAGAATCAAAAGAACAGATTTATATCGTTTTGCAGTTTCTATTTGCATCTCTCCTATCTCATATCATATCAGACATAAACAAATTTCACTCAAGGAAGAGAACCCACAATAGATATTTTAATGGCTCAAAACTTCAAGTTTTCATTGCACTGACATTGCACTTTTTCTGAAATAGTCCACAATAATCAAATAGTCTGTAAAAGAGTACTTTTGCAGACTCATAAATGTCAAAATCGAAGATCGTCTCTAAACTAGACAAATGAGTCCGAAAAACAGAAGAATCTGTGTATCTCAGCGCTAAAGTTTTTTTATACACTCATATGGTTATTTTTCTCGTATCACCTGGGAGAATAAGCTCCATATTTATGTAAAAAAAACTTTAGTGCCCTGTTATACGAATCACTAATTTATTTGTGTTTTTTAATTTTAATAAATGTTGGATACATAATTTGAATCACTTCAGCTTTTTTTAGATACACCGTGTTTTCCAAATAAGCGTGTTCAGGGGGGGTTTCTCATATTTATGACTATTACACAAAAAAAAAGAACAATACATTCTGGTACTACTTTTTGAGAAAAATTTAATAGGTAATCAGTTTTGTACTATTTACATTTATTATTATTTATATTATTTATTATACATTTTTTCTTATTTAGATTTGCCGCTTTTTTATTTCTTAACAACGTAACTTTTTAATTTTGAATAAGTCTGTTCAGATGTACAGATTCTTATGAAAATAAATGCAAAAAATTTAAACTCACAAAAATAAATTAAAAGTAAGATTAATTTACAGGCTTATTCACGAATGATAACGAAAGATTGATGCAACCAATCTTACATTTTCGCATGAGGCTCTGATAAAATTTAAAAAATGTTTTTGCGATTATTGTTATTGTATCTCATTTTATGTTAATTTGACTGTCTTTGGGCAAATTTAGTCAAAATGTTCACTGATAACGAGAAGACTGACATGATCTTAATATATAGGGAATGTAGAATAAACGCTTCAGCTGCAGTAACACTTTATGCAGAAAGATATACCATCGAGTGGTTCCATTTGACAAAATTTTTCGAAGACTTGAATTAAAATTGCGTCAAGGCTGGTAATTTAAGTAATTACAGAAAATCCACATATTGGGCAAAATGCTGTGGCACAAAATTTAGGAATTAGCCAAAGTTCTGTTTCTAGAATAATACGCGCTAATAAATTTCATATACGTCATGTTACACTGGTACAAGAACTAAAAATAACGGATTATTAGTCATTTAATTTGACAAGTTATGAAAAAAACTGACAGCAATCGATAATAACTCTAATTCAATATTTTCGCTGAAATGAAAATTTTATCAAGAAAGCTGCTTAATGTGTAAATTTGGTTGCATATGGACTCGTCATCATTCGTAAATAACTTTGCATGATAGATTAACAACGAAAAACTTTACCCGCCTGTGTTGAAGCATCATCAAAAAAAAATATCTAACAAAAAACCACTATCAAACATAACCACTCACACGTATTTAAGGTAGATAGTAACAACTTTGCTGTGTCTTTATTATTAATTTGACACTTTTCGTGAGATTATTAAGGCCTGTCGTTGCATGTAATAAACTTATTTTCATTTGCTAGAATCATTGGCTTCGTTTTCAAATTTGGTTATTTACTGGTCTTCCTAGGACATATTTAAGTTTTAGTTTTGAATTCCTGTGATTGATCACTTGAATTTTTAAACAAAGATTTGCAAATCGAAAGCGTAATTTAAACACGTTCACAATCTTCCTCTGTAATTTTACTACATAGAGCGACGGCACAAACGGCACTGGTAATGTAAAATTCACAATTTTGTTGATAATACTTAATAAACCTTCATAAATTAACGTTCAAAACGTCGACACACACGCAAGATTATTTCAAAACTAATGTTATCTCGGTCGGCGAAGAGTTTTTTTAGAGAAAAAACGCATAATTTTTTGTCGGGAAAAAAGTGTTTTGTTTACATTGCTTGAACTTGAAATTCTTCTCATGGGCGCAGTGTTAAACTAGAGGTTGCAAATTAGGGTTTCTCATATCACAGATAAAATTTGTGAAATTTACAGCTTCACAATAAATTAAAACACCAGTTGTTACAGTGAACCCTGTAGTTTTTTGGATCTTTTTTACATTCGCCTCAGACAATGCAATTTTTTTTACGCTTTATCTTGCAGTTTGCACGTGTCTCGATACAAACGACTAATTTTTAACAGATAACGTCATCATTTTGCCCAACTGGTCAGATGATTTATTCCCAGTATTGATTTATTTTTATTTTGGCTGGGGCCATATCAGCGGCGTTCATCAATTTCTGTATAATATTTTTTTCATTAAAAGTGTGTTTGAGATCGAACTTTTGAAAGAGATAAATACATGGTTTGTACAATTTTACTACAAAAAAGCGTCCCGATTGATCAAAAAAGTCGTTACGCGATTGACTTTGTGTCAATAAGGTCACTCGCGTAACGACTTTTTTCTTTCTTTGGTATAGAATAGACTAATCTGTATTTCAACAAACAAACATAATAAATAAACGCAAACTATTTTATAATGCAATTGAAGGTTTCTGTTATTAAATTTGTTCAAGAACAATTATTAAAATTTATGTTGTCAGTTTAGTCGTAAATACTAATAATACAAAACTGGGCATTCTCTGCACTCTGATAGTACATTGAATACCTTTGTGGACAATTTATACGAGTCGTGTAAAATGAGTGAAAAAACAAAAAATTTTGCTGAGTTAATCAGCAAAGTGGTTAATCTTTGATGTCAAACTATAAACGTGGAAAAACAACAGACATACATGAACATAGAGATATAGATTTAGCTTAAATTGTATTCCTCAAAATTGAAGATGAAAACAGCATAACTTCTATTTTTTATTTATGTGTGTAACATAAGAAAAATTTGGTCATCTTCACGCTTTGTCCATATCTGATTTTTTGCCGTAATATTTTACACAGAAATTTTAAAGTAATTTTAACACTAATCGACAAAATAACTGACATCTCGTATTCAAAATATAAAACATTCTAATGGAGGATAAATTCTACGTCAACACCATCTGACTTAAGACAAATGCTTCACTGTCAGCTGTCTGTCTTTTTTATCAATTAGCTCAAAATTGTTTTTAACAAGCTTCTTAAAAGTACTGAAAACAAATTAATTGTACCATTTTGAAATGAGTTTGACGACCAAGATTATTTTCTCACGTTTTGATTTACGAAAAAAAAGTAGGTATCTGAGGGATGAAAACTTTAGGTCATTTTTACCGCACACTATGCAGTAAAGACGCCAGTGACTTCTTCTTCTTTTTTTTTCTCTCACTGCCTTAAAATATCTCTGGATTTTATTATTACTATACGTCTATATCGAGTTGCTCTGTTTAGGAGCCAGAGGGCGCCAAAGTTTGATATTGAAATTTTGTTTTTATTAATAACTTTTTAAAAAATAGTTTTGAAAATCAAGAGGAGTTTTCATTAATTATTTATATTAGGTTTAGTTTTCCAAAATGGTTCATTTTCGAAAAGATGATGTATAAAAAGCACACAGAGAGAACTTATGGGCAATAGTTCATATTGTATTTAGCTAGCTACAATTACGTAGCTATTCGTAAATGATGTGTAAACATTTATTAAGATTTTATTTTTCCGATAAAAAGTTGTTTTTTAAGTTTACTTATTAATGTTACTTTATATTGGATACAAAAGAAACAAACTTTATGTTTTTGTTTACAAAACTTTACCGTATTCTTATACCTCTGAAACAAAGTATTATTTTTTACTTCTATATTGTTGGCTTACTGTGAAAATAATGGTAGATCATATTTGTCACGTATGGTTTTTTTTTATAATTGAATGTTTCAACAAAGAATTTTAGATTTTGAATATTTTGAGCTTTGTTTTTAGGACTAAATTGCGAAATTACTTTTAGTTTGCTATTCGAGAATTATGCAAAATAATTTTCTCTCAGGCCGGTATTATAATTTCTTTAAATTAAAATTGTAATTTGTTAATGGATCTTCTTGGTGTATCAAACGAAATAAATAATATATAAATATACTATTTATTTAACAATTTAAATTCTTTCTTTGTTATATATTTAAAAAACCTGACGTAATACATTTATTCTGACTTCAGATTTGTTTTCAACATGACTAACTCTTTCAGATTTGGCCATTTTTATTTTTGGATATTATATCTTATAGTGTTATTTTTTTCTTTTAGACTGGTTAAGAAATACGAGTTTTTCTTAATTTAAAATGCAAATGTTCCCTAAATGTAACTTCATTGTTTTCCTGTCTGGAGATTGCTGATATTGTAGTGTTTCTTGTTTGTAATTTTTATTTAAATTTGTGTATCAGGTTGGCAATAAAAAATCTCTGATTTGCTGATTGTTTTAGATAACTGTGGAACTTGATGGTAAAGAGGAGAAATTGGTATATTTTACCAATGTATTTGATAGTGAATGTTACAACGTAATAGGGGACGCGAGTCCTTCAAAGAACGAGGTGACATTAGGAGCGCGTGTTTGTGTCCGTCATAACCAGCAACAAATGTTCGTGGAGGGTGTAGTATTTAATATTTGTAATGAAGGGCAAAATGTGCGTTTTGTGGTGGCCGTGATTGGTGAGAAACAGTTTAAAATAACCGTAAAACGTTCGGAATTACGTCTTTTGCGTCCTCCTTGGTACGACGAGTTGGTCGAGCCTTTAATCCATGACTCTTTAACGCCGAAATTGGAGTACTTTCCAAACACGACAGTGTCTCCCCACACTCCCGTATCGGCGTGTACTCCCCAATCTAACGGCCGAAATTATGACGATTATTGCGAAAGCGAAGAAGACGAATTACGAAGAGGTGATATTACGTTTAATTCCGAAGTAGATGCTAAGCTTTCAGGAAGTTCGAAACGAAGTAGTATGCATAGTAGAGGAAGTTCGTCGAGTAGCATAACTCTTCGATCTCAACCGACAACTCCTCGTAGTCAAGCCGCAACACCTCACAAATATAAAAAAGGCGATGTTGTTTCAAATCCAAACGGAATAAGAAAAAAATTCAATGGGAAACAATGGAGAAGACTTTGTTCCAAAGATGGTTGTACTAAAGAATCTCAAAGGAGAGGATATTGTTCGAGGCATCTTAGCCTTAAAGGTAATAGCCTTCGAAGTGGTCCTGGTTTTCCACGTTCTAATAGCAAAGCAGATGGTGAGGATACTTCCAGAGATTCAGAAACGTCACCAAATTGTAACGACAGAAGAATCACCGGACGGTTCGACCAAGAAGAAACTGATGCAGCAAACATGTTGGGTATATAATTTTCAAAACCGAAATGAACATTTCAAAGTGAATCTTTTTTTTGGGGTTTCAGTATCGTTAGGTAGCTCTCGATCGGCAACACCGGCATATTCACCAAACCATCAAGGTTCTTCTCCTCACACCATGCAGTCTCCTATCACAGTGGGCTCAAGGCAGAACGTCTTCATGCCCATTATCAGCCCAGGACTACAGAAAATTAACTCACCGGGACCCCAAGGATACAATACCGCATATCATCAACCCTTGATACGGTAAGTGATCGAAAGAAACGAAGAAGTGTTTTGCTGCTTTTGCAATAAAAACTATTCGGAGTGAAAGAATATATTATCTATGGACAGCATAGATAAAAAATCATAGAAATGCATTGTAGTACGGCAGCTTGATTTAGTAGTAGTAATAGAATAACTTTAACTGGAGGTCGCTTTTGAACATTATCTTCTTGAATAGCTTCATGTTAAAAATATTAAGAAGTCTATTAATGCCACATTATCGTTTGTACTTGTATAAAAAAATTGTATATTACATTTTTCCGCTATCTGTCGTTGTCAGACCCGAATCGGTTCGACCAATCCAAGGTGTTCCCAGTGTGATTCGCTTATCGTCAAGTCCTCGTCAATGGGGTCCAAATTCAACTGACCAACAGCAAAGTGTAATCCTTCAGCACGCACTTACCACAAACCCTCCAGTAGAAAATGAAACCACCCAAATCCAATCAGGTAAAATATCCCGAGAATTTTTATTTATGTAATTTTTGCATGAATGTGTTGATCTAGGAACTTTTCTTATGCAACCAACTAATGCAAGTCTACTACCAGTTATAGTCAATCCAACTCAGCTGTTACCTGTTTTGCCTTCTGCATCACAGTCGGTAGTGAAAAAGATGATTCCTACCGGCGTTCAACAGTCAACACCCCCCGTTATCGTTAAAACCGAACAAGGTTTGAACCCTCCAATTTTCAGTGATTTTTTCACAACTTTTTTTCCAGTTTCGTCAAATATGCAGCAAAATCACAAAGATCCAATTATTCAACACGTATCACAACCACAACCCAGGATTTCTGTACAGTCTCATACTGCCACTTCGCCTCAATTCACGCAATCCAGACCAGTTCCCCAACAAAAAATTTCAACCAATTCCCAATCAGCTTTTGTGATCCCTTGGCATTCAATAGTGCCGATTTTGACAGCCTGTCCCGAAACGAATTCTCCACCGCCATCCGAACTTTCGCCTCCGTTATCGGCACCTCCAGTTCCGACAACGACGAAAATCGACGTACCTGAAGATGACGGTGAAGAACTCATGCCAATCCCAGCCGAAGAAGATGACGATGTCTTCGAAAATGAACCCTCTGACACGAACAATTTGAACGAAAACACGACGAATAAACGTCGGACGCAATCACTCAGCTCCTTACAGAATAATCCGAAAGACAACAATATGGTCAAGGTTAGTAGTGTGCAAGATACAGACTGTTATGGAAGTGTATGCAAAAAATTTAACCATAGATAGAACTCACAAAAATAAACAAAATATTTATTTAGCATTTTTGTCAAAAACGCACCCTTACCGAGTTAAAATTAAAAGTAAGTAGACCACGAAAAACCATACCCTCCTATGTGTTAACGCAGCGATCAAAACACACCAGAAAAAATTCAAGACAAAAAGCTTACCAAAGAAAAGTGTAAACACAGCTGATTTTAGGTAGGTTAATAGGACAAAATAAGACTTGCCTGATAAATTAATCACAAATTCACAATAAATATTCAAAATGTCGTCCTTCGTTGTTAATACACGCTTGCAACCGGCGCGGCGCCGCGGCATGGGACCTACAAACATTCCTGGATTTGCGCTAACTTTTTCTGCAATTTGCATTACACGATTAGTGAATTCTAGGAGAGGCATAAACTAATTGTTTCACAAAAAAATCACTTAGGTTTACGGCCATAAAAATGGGTCCATAACGACCCATCCACTTATTTTTAAAATGATTGTTTTAATTGATTGATAACACAAATGATTGTTTTTGTTGTAACACAGCACTTCACATTAGTAAACTTCACCCTCGACTTTACCATTGTTATAAATTTATTGTCACACTATCGCAATTTATTAGCGAAAAACTGTTCACAACTAAACAATGCGAAATGAGGTTACGCCGGTAGCCAGTATCAGTGTTTTTTTCTTAAAAAAACGCTCAGGTTTTTATAAGATTAAAATTTTTATCGCTTCGCTTGAACTTGAAAATGCCGTCACGAGCGCAGTGTTAAATTAGGGGTTACAAAATGTAAAATTAAATTTTTGATATTACAAACAAAATTTGTGAAATTTACATCTTCACAACAAATTAAAACACCTGTTAAAATTTTTGCAATACCTTCCATAACACCCTGTATAGATTATTTTGTAATAAACTTGTTCCAACAACAGTTCAGAACTGTTCACAATCGAATTCAGCATGCGTAGTAATTATAAACAATTGTATAAACATTGCTATTTTATCAATTAGTCCTACTTTTAAACACAATTGAGTTCATTATAAGCGGACACCACTGTATATCAAAGTTTAATATAGTGATATTTGGTTATCAAAGTAAGCCATATTGGTAATTCTGGTGTCAAATTTTGACATTGATTTTGTGATATGGTCCAGTCCTACCACGGTGGCTCTGATATTTTTCTGTTAGTAGGTATTATTTTTAAATTTTTATGTTTGTTACAGAATAAGGACCGGATTAGGAGACCAATGAATGCTTTCATGATATTTTCGAAACGACATCGAGCCTTGGTACACCAAAGGCACCCAAATCAAGATAACAGAACTGTTTCAAAGATTTTGGGCGAGTGGTGGTACGCTTTAGCCGCTGATCAGAAAAGAAAATATCATGAATTAGCATCTGAGGTCAAGGAGGCACATTTTAAGGCGCATCCGGAATGGAAATGGTGAGTTTTTAAGAAATATGTAAAATGAAAAACTTTAATGTTTCCAAATTCAGGTGTAACAAAGACCGCCGAAAGTCGTCAACGGGTTCGACTCGAAGCAAACTGAGTTCAACTGGTGATAGTGTAGAAGTAGGCGAACTTCCGGTAAGCCCTCAGGCTTTAAATTCCCCTGCGCCTTTAGCGGAGCCATCTCGTCAAGTCATTCAGGATAACCCTGGAGATGTCTCTGACGATGACCAAATGGTAATCTGCGAAGAGACTGGAGCCGTTGAAATTGACTTAAAATGTAAAGAAAAAGTCACCGATTCTGATTCTGAATCGCAAAGTGATTTAGAAGCAGCTGAAAATAGAAGTTTTCCCCAACAGAGGTTCAGTCCTGTGTCGAACAAAACTGGTACTGATGTTACTTACCGGCCTAAACCGATAAAAGCAATAATGCCAACGTCGGAAAATTCGGCAAAGTATAGTCCAGCTCCTACTTCTAATACGTTTCATTACTCTCCGGTGAATCCCTCGGGAATAAGTGGGTTTCAACCAACAGGAGGTGCTTTTAAACAAGCACCACAAGCTAAACAATCGGTGATTCAGATGGGAGACAATCATAATCAGAACAATCAGTTCGCGAATCAACCGGTTACAGTTGCCATTTTTACTGGTCAACCAGCTTTATGTTTATCCAATGATAGTGAGAGGTCTCAACCGGTGGTTGTAGTGGCATCAACACCGTCTGATCATCCAGTACAGTATGTTTACATGCCACCACCACCTTTTACAGTTGCGGACTCAAATGGTCGAAATTTATCGGCAGTACAATTAGTGTCAAAAGCCTCGACTCAGACCACTGAGACCAAAAAAGAATTTAAATTAGCACCAACGCCGGCGCAGCTTGGAAAAGCACCACTTCAAAGGCGACAATCCATGGGTAAAACCCTGGATTTAATGTTACCAACTTGTCAGTCATTATCGATTTTTCCAGCACCTACGACATCAAATAATAACAACAGTCAACCAAGTTCCGAACCGACAACACCTTTACCTCCACCAAACAATGTTAATTCTCAATCAGACTGTCTTATTTCACCCGTAACGAAAAAGAGTCTTTTCAAAAGAAATAAAGAAGACGGCATGGATAAGTGAGTCAAAAATTGTCACAATGCAGTGTCAAAAATTTTGAAATTTTTTCAGAGTTTTGGATCAAGTCAATTTTGAGAAAAAATTTTGTTCGTTGCCTCAATTCAAGCCTGAAGAATGCCAATCACCAAGTGCTATATCATCGTCAAGTCCCGGCCTTTTCGCTTACAACAAAAAACGTAATCTTAGCTTGACGAATCGTTCTTCAGTTGATGAAGAATCAGAAAGTGAAACGCCCCAATCTATACCAAAATCGGCATCTTCGATAAAGCCAGCAGTCTTTTTCGGTCCGGATTTCAGCATTGAGAATGTGCGCGGTGAGTAGTTTTTTCAACAGTATAAAACTCTTTTTTTATGTCTCAACATAATTTATCTCAGAACATAATACATTAATAAATTTACGTATATTAAGTCGTTACGTCGGAACCTAAAATATTAAACCTTTCCAAAAGAGAGAAACAGAAAATATGCGCAGAAGCAACGGTTATATGCGAGATTTTGTCATGGCAATAAATAATATTGTTGATTAATTATTCAGTTTTCAAACTAACGTCAATCAATTTTTTGTACTTTTCTCTTTGGTGGGCTTTCCAGCCGTCACCATTTAACTTACTTTTCTAAATTTTCTTCTTTCTTATCACAAAACAACTTCAAAAATATCGTCTTAACAATTTATTTTCACTCCTTTGTCTAATCTAATACTCATCACTCATCACAGAGGGTGCGGTAGTTGAAGATAGCAGGAAGGTAATTCGTGGCGTCTTCGTTGGAGTTGCATTACAAAAGAGGACAAAACACTTTATTTTATAGCTAGTAGTTTTAAAAAAAACGTTAGTTTTTTGTCAAATTCCGTTTTCGTTTTTGACATTGACAGTACATTGAGAGTCGTGACCTGTTAGTCAGTCTTTAAATGTGCGATGAGCTACTGCGCATTGTCATATTGTGAAAGAGAGGCAACTGACTTATTAAAGTTGTCAATTGGATGTCGAGATAAAAAATTGTTCCATTTAAGTATTCAATTTTTATACTAAAAAGTCAAAATAAAAAGTTAAAATTTTGTACACAAAAAATTTTGAGAATAAAAATTATATATGCTCTGAAAATAGGTAAATGAGAATTTGATTTATAACTGATGCGTGAACATACTGGAATGCGCCAATCATACGCTTCTCGTTTGTTAGAACTGCTTCCATTTCTGTCCTTTCATTTTACTAATATGCAGAGACGAACTGTCACAAGAAGCTTAAAAAAGCTTCATCAGATTCCTGTTTTTATATTGTATTTACTGCACCAAATAAAATAATAGAAAGGAGGATTCACTCGTCAGCTAATACCCCCATAAAAATATCCGAGAGAGAGACCGCATCACCTAGTTAACCTTGCAGTGCGCTTTCAATTAAAAATTACAAATTTAATTAGATTATGGTTTTATGTTAACACAATATTACAATAAAAACACAATTTATTGTTCTACATACAAATGAATATCGTCTTTCGTTCAGTTTTTTATCGATTATTTCCTACATAATGAATGAAATAAATTCCGAAGGTTTAAAATTAAAAATAATATTTGACAGTTAATCGAATAAATATAATTTAAACAAAATCAATTAATAGAATATAGGTTTTTCCTTGATGCACAAACCGTTTTTATTAAGAAAATCATTTTTCAACAAAATAATTTTCTTTTTTACCGTGACGCTCAATTAATCGTTTCCCAAGATTCAAATAAAAATAAATAATTGAGAACTAAATGAAATAAAAAAAGTAGTTTTCTCTTATCATTAATAATATGGTTCACGTTTTTGTGTGTTGTTTACTTATTGAGTGTTACTACAATACTTTTAAAAGATTTTTGTGTGTTGGATAAATAATCAAGTAAACGTTCAGTAAGCATTGGAATGCGAAAACTATTGATTTTCTCTTTCTTATCTTTAGGAGTTTCTACAGTCTAAAATATTAGAGATAAAGTTATCACTTCCTGGACTTTATTATGCAAAATTTAATTCTATACAACTTTTTCCTTTTAACAATTTTTTTGTAGTTTTGACCTTTTGTGAAACGTTTTTAAATAAAGCCAGCGCTGCATAAATTTTAAACTTGCATTAATTGTTTAAACATGTTTCAGTAACTTTTTTGTTAATTTTTTATGCGTTTTGAAACTATTTTAAATAAAAAAAAATATTTTTGCTGAAACAGTTTACCGTCTCTTTCTGTGTGTGTCAACATAGGCTCAGATTTTTATTAAAAGCTATTTTATTACCGATTATTATGACAAATATTTAACAACTAGTTGAACTAATACATATTACGTATTGACATAGATACTTTTTTGTTTTTTGATTTTAAAGATAATAAAATATGGTGAAAATATAAGAAATTTTAATAAATATTATGCTACAACCTAATTTTTCAGCATTCACCTAATTAGTAATTTTATTGATCTCCGACGTACGAGAGAAAAAATGTAATATATCGTAGGATAATTTTAATTTATTGTTAGCAAAATTTTTTTTGTAAATTTTGATTGAAAGCGAAAAATATACCCAAATACACCAAACATTTTTCACGGACGACGCAAGTGAGACTAAAGACTGAATATTTTACAAACCTTAGCGTCTTATATATGTACTAGCCGATTGCATAATACTTTAAAAATAAAATATTTTTTTGTGACAGCAGACAATTTTTTTTACACTTGTCGTTTTTCTTGTTCTTCTCTTTCTTTTCTTCGTGTTTTTCCATTTCTTCCAGAATTTTTGGTTGTTCTTTTTTTTCTTTGACTCAACATTTTTCTTGTTCTTCTCCCTTTCATTGTCGCCGTTTTTCTTCGAATTTTTCGAACAATAAACGAATTTGTTCTTCCATTATTTTCGACTGTCTCCTTCAAATCGCACTTCTGACACCAGCGCAACGATTGTGTAAATTAAAGAGTTGGACTAATAACGAATAATTTATTTCTATTATATGCTAATACACACAACAATAATTTGATAAATAAATAACTCGATATTTACACAGTAATAACAACGATTGCCGATTCAATAACGTCGCTTTGATGAACCGTCAAAACTTGATTGAATAATGAGTATTATTTTATTATGTTATTATAAGATTATTTCAGTACAAACTCATAATTCTTGTATTATTTATATTATGCTGGAAATAATAAACAATTTAACTAAAATTGTGTGGATGTTAAAATATTCTTTGGAATTTTGGTTCTATGGAATTTGACTGAACTGAAATGCGTATTATGCTGCAACATAATATGTGGTGATTTCCAATTTTGTTAATTTTCTGCCTGAATTTTCCTCTTCTACCTAAATTGTAATTTTTTTACAGAAATGAACGAGATGGGAGAGGCAAATTCCCCGCGCACTCCTCGAACCCCTGGAACGTCTAAAGAATCCGAAAAGGGTCACAGGAAGATTCTGGAGCAGCGAAGACAATTAGTGATGCAATTATTTCACGAGCATACGTATTTTCCGTCAGCTCAAGCAACGTCGAACTTTCAATCGCAACATTCTGATATATTTCCGAGTAAAGCTAGTTTGCAATTGAAAATCCGCGAAGTAAGACAAAAAGTAATGGGGAGAAATAATTTAACTCCGCACAGTGCGAATAGTCAAAGTAGTCCAGTCACACCAGCAGAACCCTTAAATGTATCCTCTAGTAGTTAGCTAGTAATGTGCAATAACGTGTTGTCTTCCTTCTCTTATATTATCGTCAAATTAACTGAGGAGAACGGTTAGTGAATCCCTTTCTTGTCATGTACTGTATTCGTGATCAGAATATAGAAAGAAAGAAAAAAAAAAAAACAATTGTGCGAGAGTCAATTGTTTGGCGTAGTGCAATTATTGTGAATTCATGTGCATGTCCTTTGTATTATTTTTATTAATTTTATATAATTTATTGTATCGAAATTTTATTGACATTAGCTGTACACACATATTTGTATTTCACACTATTAAATTTGTAAATTTTTAATACATTTTTTTCAAAACAACCAGTAGCGTAACAAATATGAATGCAGCGCAGGATAAAGTTACGCGTCTGGTTACAACTTTAAATTCTGACACGGAAAATTCGTCAAGTGCATCTTTAAATGTGTCAATTTGGTCGTCGCCGGGCTAATTATATGTTGCAAAACATAGCACTATAAAGCTTGTTAAGTCTCTACTTCTAAACTTATATTTTTATTTATTTAAGAATTTTTTATATATCTGCGCATGCGCATGAAAATTGGCTCCGCCTACCGGAGTACATCTGAGAGTTTACAAGCTTTAGATTTTTTTGACGAGCCAGTTGATCAAGATCGGACTAATTTCGTGCAATTTCGAAAAATCAGATTGTGACTAAATCTTGTTAATTGTTGCGGTTGGAGTTTATGTAAATATGTATGTAGTACAAGTAATGTTTACACAGTTTAGAGACCCCAAAACTATTCTCTGGGTAATTTTTGCACTTGAATTAGGAATAAAAGATTTTAGTTGTTAATTAGGCACATTGTTGATTCCCGAATGTTTTATTCACTAAATGTTGCCATATTGGTGTTATTTTCTAGGTACAGTTAGTGGTTAAAATATTTTTACAACTACGTATATTTTGAACAATTCACTTTCTGTTATTCCACCGAACAAAAGGTGCTTTTGTTAGTTTACTGGTGCTCAAATGTTAGATATCTGTTGCTGTGTATTTTTTCAAGCACTTGACTCACTGGCCTATATGTGCAGATATATTGTCTCAATTTTTTACAAAGCTGCAAATATGGGTTAGTTTTCCATGTACTTTTCAAGCTTTTTATTTATAAGAATATTCTTAAGTTCAGGCTATTGCAATACATAATGCTTTTTACTTTGTATTATTTAGTATTGTTTGTTATTATTATGATACTATTTTTCAATCAATTTTCCAAATATAGATTTCATTGAGTATATTTAAATTTAAATTATTATGGCTTTAAATACGTATAACCTTTGTTTCAAATAACATACGTTATATTGTAGCATTTTGTAACTAATGATCTCTATAGTGAATCTTTCTGTGTATTCATACTGTAAAAGGTATTGTCTACTTCCTTCAAACACTATAATATACAGGTTGTCAATTTTAAATGTTCTTACCAAATTATTTTACATTTTTATTAACAAAATAACCTTGCTCTCTGCTGGTGATTAACAGACGACTGACGTAATTCGTAATTGATATCTATGTACACTTCATTTTCCACTTGTGACTAATAGTTAAAATTTGCAACTTGTATAAAAAACAACTAGTAAAATTAGAATCGCTTTCACGTTAATTATTTTTTTAGATAGACATAATTATCATTATTATTATTATTTTTAATCAATTTGATCTCAGTTAACATTCTCCATGTGAATATTATAATTATTTTCAATTCCTAAACTAGCTAGTACGTATATTTCAATTACAAACCTATAAATACATAGATATATATTATATACATTGTGATTTATAACAAAAGAAATAAAATAAAGTTAAAAAATTATTACTACTATATATGTACCTGTTCAGGGTAATTTGATTTTTAAGTACAAAATCAATAGTTTTTTAGGTGATCTCTGTTTTAATAGTAATAGTAAATAGTAATGTTTATTCTGCCCTAAAAAAATATACAAAAACAAACAAGTAAATAACAAATAAAAGTAACAACCGGACACAAAAGGTAATGATTGATATTCCTCATTACCTGACTTACACGTAATAGACAAACCTACAGATCGTAGCAAACATTGTTTTTTTATTTCAAACTGAAATATTTTTTACTTCGGCATTCTTCAATCCACACTCACTTAATTTTTTACAGCCAGGTAAGCAAATGAACATTAAAATTTAGCAGTAACGTGTTTTGGAATATGTTAACAAGTAATTTATATAAAAATTCGGCAGCCTTGTTTACATAAATATTCCAGAGCATTCAAGCAAACAATTATAAGTGGTTTTAAAGAAGTTAGACTGCAACTCTTACCACAAAGATCATTTGATCCTCCATGAACATTCACAGGGGAAGCTACGTTCAAATAAATTTATTCATTTGTACAACCCCTGAAGATTACTCTTAAAAATAAATTTATTATTCTTGAAAAATCCACCACAATATCTATCTTTAGTTTTTAAGATGTTTGTAAGTTGCTTACACAGGAGAAATATACTGCGCACAACGAATTAGGTATTACACTGTACATAATAAATTCAGTAAATCAAAGATATCAATGCTTAATGTTTGTAATAAACTCAAAATTAATAACGAATATGTCCTCCTCGTGCTCGTATTATTTCCTGACATCGACGCGACATACTGTTTAGTCGTTGAATGAGTATACTCATTCCTCATTCAACGGTTTAGCAGATGTCTTATTTGTTCCCATTCTTCCTGAAGAAAATTTGCCATTTGCTCAAAGTTATGAAGCATTTCCCGCCGTCTTCGAAGTCTTCCCAGTTCATCCCAAAGATGCTCAATCGGGTTTAACTCTGGGCTGTTTGCTGGCTAGTCCATAACTTCAACATGATGTTCTTCAAAGGAAGTTCTAACAATTCTGGCATCATGGGAGCGTGCATTATCATGCTGAAAGGTAAAATCTACGCCGTAATTTTCAGCATACGGTAGCACATGGAGTTGTACAATGTCCGTAAGGTATCGTTGTGCTGTCAAAGTTACTACGACAAACTCACTTCTTCCATGTACACTTTTACTTCCCCAGACCATTATTGAATCTCCTCCAAAAAGTCGAATCTCTTCAATTTTAAATACAAAAATCCGGTTGTAGGTACATGATATGCCGCGAATATCTATTTTTGTTTTTAAAAAACTAGACAAAAATAAAACCCACGTAAAAATGCTATTTTCTTTTTTAGTTTTAAATTTTATCAATGTAAGATATCTTTATCTTTTTGTTTGTGTTCATTTATAAGACAATATTCAAAAAAATTAAGTTATACCTAATTCATTTTGCGTAGTATATGAGGAGGATAGAATCAACATCAATAGATTTAAGTAAAGAGTTAAATTTCAAAGTTGGGTCAATTTCAACTTTTCGAAGTCATCATCTGATAGAAAATTTTGAACTTTTTTCGATATGAAGAGACTTATCTAAAATTACTACTCAGTTTCCTTTATCTGCTTTTGTGTTTTCTTCTCTCTGAAAATGTGGTCAGGAGGGTGATTTTCAAAAATTTAACTCTGATTATTTATTGAAGAAATCGCTTTATTGAGGACTGAATTGATATGAGAAACAATAGAAATCCACTCTAACAAAATTTAACACTTTTAAATCTTCCCTCCTTTCTATGAATCCTTCCACTCCTAGACTTTATAAAATTCACAAAAATAATAATAAGACCAGTGGTTTCTTATATAAACTCACCTTGTTATAAATTAGCAAATTGGTTAAATTAAGTTATTAGAAATTCCATAATCTTTGACAAATTCTCTGTAAGAAAATCTTTAGATATTACTAAGCAAATAAAAAAAATAACCCCTCAGGTTCTTTCCTTGTTTCTTTTGACGTCACTAACATATTCTCTTCTATTTCTTCCAAAGAAGCTCTTTCTATTCTTAGTAGTCTTCCTTTTGATTCACTCCCTCCTTTACATGCCACTGATTTAATTTCTTTAGTTAAATTATTTATAGATCAAGATTTTTTCCTTTTTTAATAATAATATATAAAAATAAAACACAAGTTAAGCAATGAGTTCACCCTTTAGTCCCCTTTTAGCAGAATTATTTATAAATAACCTTGAAGAAAATATTTTAAGCTAGTTTTTCTTTTTTCCTCATTTAAAAAAAATCTGATAATTTTTCAAAGGTTTTTTGGTTCAAGGCATCTTAAACGTAACAAATTATGTTGTTTATATTTTTATTGTAAAATATTGAATAGATAAATGGTAGTTTTTTGACAAAAGACAAAAACTTTCCGGATGATTCATGGTTGTGTAAGACTCCAAGGCACTGGCAAAATTCCTTTCTAAAGAATCGTTTATCAAATTTTATTTTTGGGCCATTTTATACAACCATCGAAATTTATTAGAAAAAAAAAGGGTTGCTGTTTAATAGAGTTTGATTTTTTTATTGACGTAATAATACAAACAAATGACAAACAGCAGGGATATAAAAATTTCACAACACTCCAGAATACAATTAATTGTCAGACCCTGTCGGAATTTGCAAATTAGGCACAAAACTGGTCGTTTTGTAAATTTCGATGGCTCGCTAGGTGTCAAAAATTGGTACCTTGACTGTATCAATAAACGTTCAATTTATTATAAATAATTAATTACAAGTTTTTTCTACAATATTGGTTATTTGTTAAAATACTCTTTAAGATATTTTATTTATCACATGCATTTATCACATACACATAAATATAAACTATAGTAATGAAATGCATAGTGCATGCTTTAAACAACAGAATTTGCTTGAACATGAATCTTTGCAATAAAACTTTGACTTTCTACACTTTGTACCAAAATTTGCTATTTAATCTAATTATCGTATCCCAATAAGTTATCTAACAACGTTCATATAAAAAATATATTTATTTTACAACTGGTTAAATTACTATTCCCTATGTAAACAGATCGAGTGCAAGTACTCCGGAAACAATTCATAAAAAAAGTTTTATGTACACCGGAACTTGAACTGTTTCTGGCGTCCCCACTTCTCGTTTAAAGCTAATTTAAAAAAAACGTATAACCAAAAAAACATGCTAACAGCATGCCCAAAACAATACAATAAGGAAAAATGAGGTTTGTACGGTTGCTAAGACTAACTGATAACATGCTCCGTGTTTTACAATAAATATTTGTACCGCCAAAAAATCACAGGAGGTACGAAAATTGCACATTAAACACTTACAACAATTAAGTCTTCTCGGATTTAAATCCAATATCACTGTATAACAGTTTTTAACAAATTAGGGATGTAAGTTAATTGGAATACGTGCAAAAAATCAAAAATTAATTTTTATGCACGTCAAAATATATAGGGATTGCATATACGTACAGTGTCTCCTGTTAAAAAAAATAATAGCTGCAAAAAAATTCTGGTGGAACTATGTACAATGCTTTTTATGTACACTGGAAGTACCAAAGAAAATATTCTGTACATTCTTGTGAAAATACTAAACTATGATAAAATTATGTACTCTATACAGTGGAGGGGTGTAAAACTTTGGGCCCTTCCATAAACCCTGCAAAAATATCACGGACTAAAATCAACAAACACAAAACCTATGATATATCTGAAACAAATTTGAACTAAAAGACCAAAAGCCAAACGGGACTTTATACTTTTGAGAGAACCTCTAAAATGCATACTGTCGCCATCTTGAAATACGAGTGTTTTTGAGCTATGGTTTGGAAAACGTTTTCAAGATGGTGATCCTAAATACGCTATGCTTAGTCTCCATCTTGAAAGACAGTGTTGAACATTATTCCCATAACTTTGAAAGACGTTTTTCAAGATGGCGGCATCATGGATGGTGTGACAGTACTTATCTGCCACCTTGAAAGACAGTTTCGGAAAACGTTTTTCAAGATGGCGGTATCCTGAATGACGTGACAGTGCTTATCTGCCATCTTAAAAGACAGTTTTGGAAAATGTTTTTCAAGATGGCGGCTGTAATAGTGTTGGCTTTTGGACTACGTATAAAACAGCTGGTCACCACGCATTGCTAAGGCAGTAATTGAAAACCTCGTAACTAAAATAAAATTTGAATAACTAACTTATGTATAAAATTCTTATCACAGAACTAATACAAAAAAATCTGCCTAACTAATCTCTCAATCACTATCGATGTCAAGTTGAAGAGAGTCGACGCTGTCATTAGATGAAACACTACTACGAACATTGGCGAATTTGCCAATACTTAAGTCTTCATCTGGTGAAGATACAACTCGTGTCACTTTAAATCGAGAATTCGGACGTGTGTTTGGATCTTGTACTTTAGTTATTTGGAAACGATTTTTGGGGGGACGTGGAGACGGCATTGGAGAGATTATTGGAGATTCGACCGTTACCGGTGTCGTTGCCGTTTCCGGTACGACGACGTATCTCGGTTCACAACTTAAAGATACTTTACGGGATACCAATTGCGAGATATTCGCTATTTCGTCATTACTTGATTCTTTAAATGTTTTATTTACTGTACAAATTGCATTCATTTTTTTCACCAATTGTACGTACGCTTGAGGATCCTTAAAACGCGAGTCACATACAGCCATTTTCTCAATATTTATACTCACATGAGATGAACGGTTTGTTTCGTCAATTTCGATTCTCGAAATTTTCGATGACGTTAAAGCCTGACATAAACGTTCTAATCCAGGAACTTGAATAGCTTTATTACCCTTCAAATTTATTTTCTACAAAAAAATCATTAAAAAATACACTTTTCTCGGAGATTATCCTACTTGTAGTGAATTATTATTTTCTATAGCATTTGCAAGGTAATCAATTCCTTTACAAGTCAGTAACGTGCATTGAAGTCCTAATCCTTCCAAGGATGTTGTAATTTCTAAACTGGGGGCAATATTTGCTATAACCTCGTCTGTTAAGTGATTATAACCGATGTTAAGTGTATGCAAATTTTTACATTCGGACTAAAAAAATTTAATAAAAAAAATAAATAAATAAAAATTAATTCTTACGATAATGCTACTGATAACTGGTCCACTTTTTTCGGTAATTTGGTTATTAAAAACGACTAAAACAGAAAGACCACAACCTGCTGTTGTTTGTTTAGTTAGACCTTTGGCTAAAACTTCCAAACCCCGATCACCGATAAAATTATTACTTATATCTAAAACTTTAAGTGAGAAATTTTTTTGAAGAAAACGGCCTAAGCAATCGGCCTCTTTCGTATAAAGTCCTGTTGAGGGTAAGTATAATTCACACAAAGTCGTGTTGGTCATTAAACTTTCGACTGAAATATGCATATAAGTATAAAGTGCAACTATCAGCAACTGAGAGGGCCCATGTAAGCACCACATGTGCAAACAGCCAAAATGGATTAACTGCGCACTCCTTACTTCATACTCTCTTTGATCAAATTTTTCAATTGTAACAAAAAACCACAGAAAATCGTGGTAGATAACCAGATGATACCCTGACAAACTGTATAGTGTTCCAAATCAATATTGTCATACCTGACTTTATAGACAAGTCAAATGTTTATTACTAATGCAATAAAGATTGTACTGTTGAAATTACGCAAGTAATTTCTGGTCGTTAGACCCTTCGATGCCATCTGAGAAAATCGTCCGAAGCAGATCAAATCCAGGTAAAAGTGGTGACAAATCTGCATGCCCTGGGTGGTTTTCTCAGATTACATCGAAAGGTCTAACGACCATAAATTACTTGCGTTTGGTAACAATACAATTTTTATTGCACTTATATTGCATTTTATAATAGTCAATTCACTTTGGAAGAAGACGGCCGCATACCACCACTTAAAATGGGCGGAGTCTAAGACAAACTACGATTGGTAATATGCAACCAGTTATACCACTCCATATCATTTGTATACATTAGAATGAGACACATGATTAAGAATAGCTATATTTGCAGTTTGGCGTTGATTGGCTAAAAAGTTGATGCGGCTACCGTGGTATCCAAGGTACCCTGAGTTTGTAGACGACTTCTATAGTAACCTTGGTACAAGAGACGATGTATATGATATTGATATAACATATGAGCATATGACTGATATGAGGCTTTTCATATCGAATCGGTCTACCAAATACGATGACATCCGCGATTTTTTTGATATTTTCTGTCCCTTAGTACTAATTAAAAAAAGTTTTCATAAAAATTGTCAGACCTTAATTTCAACCATTCATAAAAAAAATAAGGTAAAAAAATTTCTGAATGGTACTAAAAAGGTTTTATGAAACCCAGCTTTATAAAAAAAAATAAAAAGTGTTTTAAAACATTTAAAAAATAGTTATTGTTTTTTATAATGTAAACTAATTCTTATGTGACAATGATTAGATAATCTGTATGTAATTTAAGATATGTGTAATAATAATACTAATTATTGTGTATGACTATAACAGTAATTCTTAAATTTTGACTTGTGTAAAACTGTAAAATTGTAAACATAAACAAATTATTATTATCTTATAATTATTGAAATTTTGATGTAAAAAAAGATCTTTTTTCCTTCAAATGTCTTTGCGAAAAATAGAACTATTTCAATTTTTTTGAGCTTTGTGTTCCAAAATTCATATTTCATGATTAGCTATTATGCTTGCACAAAAAATGTTGTTTATAACTCGGCCGCAAAATCGGTTAATACCTTTGATATGGTTGCAAAAGCACCCTTAGTAACAATTATTCTCTCGGTACGTTATTTTAATATCTACGAAATTGCCCTGCTTTTGCGGCAATTTTTCTTTCAAAGTTTAGAAATAATAATAATAATAATTATCATTATTATGGTCGTGTAGGTACAATAAATGATCAAAGAAACAAAGTTAATATTCAGTATAAACTAAAGTACAATATAGTAAAAACTGTTAACAATGATCTCAAAGCAATCTTATAATTTCGGCCGTTTCGTTAATACCGATAGCCGTTAAAAATGTGTCAAAATAAAAGTCTTTAAAGAATATATTTAGTAAAATATCCTTATAATTCTATAAGGTGTTTCAAAAGTGTGGAGCAATATTTTAACCAGAAGTATGGCGCCACAAATGACGAAAATTTTGCTCCACACTTTTGAATCACCTGATATACGTTGTATAAAATAAAAACGTAAAAAGTAAAATTACTAAAATAAACAATTGTAAAGACTCAGCATGTTTTACTTACTCGATATTCATTATTATAATATTGTCAGTTGCTATTTGATTATTGTCATTACTTCGATAGATTTATTATTGTTATTATGTAATGTGTGCATGAATCATTTTAAGCAAGTCTTATCTTTCGCGCCTGTTTTTGTCGCAGGTTATGTATTATGTTCATTAGTGACAAGAACCATTTTCAGACAGTCTGATCGACTTGTCCAAACGAGACAAATCGGAATAAACTGTCGTGATTACGGTCATAGTTTTATTTCAAAACTGAACTCGTAATACAATATAAGATTTATTTTCAAAAAAATACTTAATGTTAAAAAAAACATTGCAGAGCAAATAAATGTCACTCTCTTCTTGCTTATATGACAAAGTACTATTTTAAATATAGAGAATTAAATTTATAGTCACTATTTGCACGAAAATGGTTAAAAAAACAGATATTACGTAACTTCGTAATAGAATTTTGATCTACCTAACAGCATTTGACTTCATTTTAATTCAAGAACGTGTGGTTGTACAGTTAAAGGATAATTCGTGTTTGTAATATTTTACTATTTATTGGGTTCTAATATTTTATTATTTTACCTAGCGATAGTTTTGGTAAAAATGGTACTAGATACCCAAATTTGCCTTATCACATGTTGGTGGTTTTTGAGATACAACAAACAACATGTACAATAAATACAACAATTTTGAGAAACACGACGTTTGAGTGACAATGTTTATGAGCAAAAGACTTCTACAACGTTTTATATATCTCAAAAGCCATAAACATTTGTATAAGCACGTTGAGTATTTGAATCCTTTCAACGAGTACTATCAGATAAAATTTCTGTACAACATTTTATTACGACCTGTACTTCACATTATACACTGTATTATAAAACAAATTTGTTCAATATTTTATTGCAAATTGATTGATTTAATTAGGTATTTAAATATTAAATGGCAAAACTTTCTTAGGAGCTTTTATATTTAACCCATACATTACCATCATCTTGTCATCTACTCTAAATTTTGGGGATTTTTCTGTTAAAATTCAGAGATTGGCTACGACATAAGGAAGCGTAAAATATAAAATGCATATACTTCTTATATCAGAAAATAAGAATTTGACTTAAGTAATAAATCATTGTTAAGAAAGCAGTCGTATTTAAGCTGTTATTACTCGCTGATGGGTTTAAACTCGAAGTAGTAGATGGCTGCAGACAACGGCATTCTCGAATCAGCTCTTAACCCAAAATTTTTACCTGCTTTTAGTAAAATAGTGTCATAAATTGAAAACTTGTTGACAGTAGTACTGATAGTTTAAGTACGCTTACTTTGTTAAATAAATTTATGAGTTAAGTCACATTCTCATTATGTTATAAAAGAAGTATACTAAACCCGCCAAAATAGTTCTGATTTGTGCCACATGGTTGCGTTTGGTCCATCTCAGTTGCGAATTGGGAACTTACCTAAGTAAAACGATGGTAACTTAATTAACATACAAGCATCAAATTTTAACGTTGTAATTCTTGTGTTACTCCTAACTGCATTAAGTAACATTCTCATATAATTTTCATTGATAACCATGCCTTTGAAAGATATAGTTTCTAATACGGTTAAATTTGTACAAGCGTTGCAAAAACATTTCCAAGCTGTTTCGTCGAAATTCATAGCAACTTCAATATCACAAACCGATCCATAATATTCAAGCATGTTTAGGAATTCGCTTATCGTTTCTGAAGTGAATTTACATTCATATAATACCAAAGTACGGAAGTTCACAACTTTTAGTAAATCCTCTAAAGTCTCATTAACTTCATTTGTTATATTTATCATTGATAAATTCAATACTGCTGAATGATTTGTGTTATTTTTTATATCCTGTAAAATGACACTCAGTGTTATGTCACGACGAAAAATTAATTACCATTATCAGATTTTTTATTATATCCAATTCAATTGTTTTATGCTGCTTGCACGAAGCTTGGTAAATTTGTAGAATCTTTTCAGGAGGCAAATAAGTATCTAAAAAAATAAATTGTCTAATCTTAGAAAAATATTTTTAAGTGGATGGTAATTGATTATTAGATAAATCTGGTGCCTAGTAACACTTCCCACAAAAATTTTTGGGAAAAAAAGATGACAGTAATTGTAATAACAATAAACACAGTACATATTATGTAACACTTTTGAGTGATTTTACCATAATCTGTTGTAAACAATGTAAACACTTACTTATGGTCCAAGGACAGTCATTTTCTGGTTCTCTGTAAGTAGCTAATTCGGTTTCTTCCTTGGGGAAGGAAACTTTTCTGAGAGTTTGTGACGAGGAAGAAGATTCCCTTCGTAAAATTGAAGGAGGAAAAAGTTCATCTTGTAAAGATTTTTCATTATCAATACTTGGCTCGGTATGAGTGCGTATGGGTTCTAAAGGAACTGCTAGGATATCCTCATCAACTGAGACCTCTTTATCCAAGATATGTAACTGAACATTACATTTTTGTATACAGTTTGAAGAATCTGCAAAAAGAGGTTTTAATCTACCTGCTGGTCAAGTTTTTGGTTTTTTACCAATGTCACATACTGTAGAATCTTCTGAATGTTCACTTTCTTCTTCTGCAACAGGGCTTTCGGTAAAACTTTCTGTGCCACTGTCTACAAGGAAAGGTGTGTCAAATTCATTTAAGATTTGAGACAAATCCATTACGTTCATCATTTAGAACGGACCTTTCTTTTTATTGTGATCTAATGGATAAAATTCATCGAGCAAATATAAATACTCAAATTATTTGACCAAATCTTCAAGTATATTTACCTCGTTTCCGAACCATTATTGGATTATTATAATCGTCACATCAACAATTTTACCAACAATCGGAATCTTATTCAACATCAAAAGGATCTTCTTAGATATTCATTTTCGGTTTTATAGTATATTCAATACACACACAAATTCACAATCCAAAAGTAAAAATAAGTCAAAAGCAACATAGATGATAGCGCAACAACCATTGACATACAAATTTAGAATGACGTAACCTCTAACTTCCAAAATCAAAACCACGACAATCTTTAATAAAAAAATAAAATTTACACGAATTATTTACGGGGAAAAAATTTGTATTTATTATTTTTTAAAATTTTCATTTACAGGTTCAATTTTATTAAATTTTTGAGTTTTTTTTTGGAGTCACTTGAATTAAGTTTTGATAGAATAACATTTAGAAACAAAATAAATGCAAAATTTTATTATATTATATTATTTCGAGTATTATTAATTTGCTTTTTATTTCTTTTTCTCTTAAGAAACTAATAATCTCTCTACATTTTTTACTTCAATGGTCCTATATTCTTTGTTATTCCAAAATAACAAAACAAGGATAATCTTACACACCTCTCCATAAGTTAAAAAAAGATAAAGATGTTTACCAGGAATGTCACCTTACCAGTGGCCAAAAAAATGTTTCAGAAAAATTCATTTGCTAAACTGATTTTTGTAATTACAGAAGTGTAATAAAATTTGATATTGTTTATTTATTTAACATAATGCATTGTTATTATATACATAAAGTGTGCATTTAATCAATAAGACATGTAAATGTAGCTTCAGTATTAAATAACATTGTTTGTGAATATTTAAGATAAGAGTTAATTAAGTCGAGTTAATACTAGATTTTAATAATGAATAAAAGCGTTATTAAATAATACTTAAAATTAATGAAATTTTTAAATTTTTGTCCAAAAATTTCCGTTGTCAAATGTCAAAAATGATGTTGACAGTCGTCATTTCCTCAAGGTCACTGTTTGTTTTTTGACAGTATCGGTGTTTTCATCATGGTAAAATACGTCGATTTCGTGTATTTAATTTTATTTAAGTAAATTGAGTTATTAAAACTTGATTACTGATTAATACTCGAGTATTATTAAGTGTTAATTGGCACGTGGTAGCATATTCTAAAAAATAAAAATGAATAAAAGCACTCCTCGTTCGGAAGATTTAGATGACATCAGTATGACGGCACAGGAGCTGCATATCCTTTCAGAATTGGATAGGTACTTATCTAAAGCAATTTAATATAATTTCTGATTATTTTATTCAACAGTCGGCAATACGGCTATCTACTTCTGCATCAACCTGAAAACGAGAAGAAAAGGGAATTGGTGTTGAAGGTATTGAAGGGAAACTAACCTACTTATCAAGTTTAACAATTTATTGTTTTTAAGGCTGTTAAGTATTTACAATTGATGGTAGTTCAAGCTAGACGGCAACAGAAAATTCAAGATGAAAACGAACCTAATAATTATCAACAAATGGCAAAGAAAATCAGTATTGACCCAAAAACATGGGTCAAATTGGGGCATTTTCATCTCTTGTTGGAGGAATACAGAAAGGGTAAATTTCTAATCAAAGTCGTAATAGAATGTACTGAAAGAATGCTCTTTTTAGCGTTATCTGCGTATCAAATGTTTTATAAAGTACAAGCGGAAAATCATTGGATGGATCCTACTTTCTTATATGGGCTAGGATTGGTGTATTTTCACTTTAACGCATTTCAGTGGTAAGAATTTTTTCATATAAGGCTTTTAAAGAATCTTCAAAATTTAGATATGAGAGGTTTTCAAATTATCAGCTCTACTATTGATAATAATTATTCCAATTCATTCATGCTTTTACACCATTTGTACCTGATTTATGTGTACTTTTTCAAATATAGTGCTTTTAAATAGTCAAGTTTACAATGCTCTTATAGTATAGTATGTCATAGTGCAATCTCTATCTAGTCTGTGAAGTCAACATAGAAGTAAACTTTTTTTTCTGACATAAACTACTGAATTTTTAACTACTGATGACTAAAAAGTCATTATTAGTATTATATCGGGTGTTCACTTGAAAAAGTCATCAAACAGCGTATGAAATTTTCAAAACATTGTGAAGTATGTCTACTTGCAGTTCTCAATTTCTGTGGTTAATCATTATCAGCGTTGGTAATTACCTTCAGTTCTATGGTTAACGACAACATCAACCATTATCATTAAAGAGTGCGTTTATTTGAAGGTGTACTCTCCATTTAAAACAGTAACTTTCAGTTACAATTGGATACAAATTGAGGACAAAAACAAATGAGATCATGGAAATAAAACACTACAACATTTCTTTAGTTTATTTAGTCAGTCATTACAGGAGATGTTGAAAATGTTGACTAACTTTATCTATGCATTTTAAGACTTCACGATGAAAATTTCTGACTACATTGTCTAACAACACTAGAGTAACATTAATTTCATCAATTTTTTGTTCAATTCTCTGATGTAAATCAGCCAAGTTATGCACAGGCACTTGAAAAATGCTGTTTTTTACGTACGATCATAAGAAGAAGTCTTATGTTTGTTAAATCACATGAACGTGAAGGCCAAGCAATTTCTATGTTTCAACTAACTATTGTCAAAAAATTGTCTTAGCAAGTCCAATATTTCAACAGTACAATGAGGAGTAGCTCCATCTTGTTGAAAGTAAAAATTTTGGCTCTCAGTATCATTTACTTGTTCAAAAAGTGGCTCTAAAATTTCTGTTCTGTATCTTTCAGCATTTAGAGTACCTGAAAAGCAATAAAAATCGTGTTTTTTTAATTAGCATTTATTTACCTTGAAAAAATATTGGCCCAATTATTCGTCTGTGACTAAAAGTTGCCCAAACACCTGTTTTTTCAGGGTGTAAAGATTCCTGAATAATTTCGTGTGGGTTAACATGACTCAAAATTCACATGTTTTGGGAGTTCACATTTCCTAATACGTGGAACCATGCTTCATCAGTCCAAAATATTTTGTTCAGAAACTTTGTGTTATCACTTATCAGTAACGTTATTGACTACCCAATTACAAAACTCAAACTTAGTGCCTTGATATACAAGTAACTCGGGAGTAAACTACTTAAGAAATCAGTAGTAATCTAATTGAAATCAAAAGAAATCAGAGAGAAATCTGAAAGAAATCATAGAAGTCAAGTATTTTGTAAACGATGCTTATGTACTCTAATTAAAAAACCTTCCGGACAGTTGCCACCCTATTCTGGCCGTCCAATAAAAATAAGTAATTAGTCCCATAGCCTCACAAAATTGAAATAATCGTATGATAATCAGTAGATGTAACAATTAAACTTATGTTTGTGACGCCCTCTAGCTCCTAAAGGGGGTAACTTGGTATCGAGGTAAGTTGTGTCAAATCGCTTTACTTTCCCCTAAAAAATCTACGTCCTACGTCCACATTTATTTGATATACGTTTTATGATAAAGATTTTTTAGGTAATATTTTTTTTCTGTTGAGATGAAACAAAAGTTTTTTGCAAATTTTTGTTCTTTGTGGTGTTGTATTTCGGGTAAAATTGTTTCGCGTAATTTTGAATCACTCTATATATAAAACTTCTAAATGTTTATAACAATTTTGGAAAAATAATAAACTACATATTTACAAAAACGTTTTTTTAAAAAACAACCTGGAAAACTGAGAAAACCTGGAAATATCACAGCTTTTAAATTATGCACATAAGGTCAGGGAAATAGAGTATTTTTTAAAAACTCAGGTTTTTTTATCTTGAAAATTAATTAGACGCTTGGTGAAACAGTACAAATTACAGAAATTAAAAACTTCTTTTGAAGAAAAGAAAAGCAAGAATTTATAGTGTGAATAAGCCAAATTAGCTGTAAGATTAGTTGCCATTTTTTTGTGAAATCGTTATTGATTAGTACAGTTAGTATATAAATATGTAATAGAGTATTGGTCTCATTTTTTTAACATTTTAATTTCAAAGTTTTTGGAATATAACGAGGAGTCAGAACCGTTAGAATTCAAACATCTTCGAAATGCAACATAGTGGAATCAATCTATAACGTATGACTTGTGACTTCGTTGCTATGTTTGTGAATGTGACCTTGGCAGAAGCTGCAATTTTTGTTGTGATTTTATGGTGTTTTTTTCCTAGTGTTACGACACTCACATGTACAAGATTAATTAGTTTACTGTCAATTTAACTGACAATTACTAAAGTTCAATAAATTAGGTAACAGGTTTATAAACCGCTTTTGGGGAAAAAAGCCATTGCAAAGTACTTAAAAAATTTATTCGACTCCTATTTTTGCTTTTTGTGATTGAGAATAGTTAAAAAAAACACTTTTCTGGTTATGACGTAAGAAGGGGACATTTGATTTGATTGGCTAAGTTTACGTGCTGCTGAAAATATAAACTTCTTGTTTATACTTTTTGTATGTCTGGTATTGATCGATTTTTTCAAATTGTCACCATGACTTATGTCTTATGTCAAGAACTATAACATATCAACTGTTACACAACAATTAATCTATAGAAACAGGGAAGAATCAAGTTCCGAAATATGTTAGTACGTGTTTTTGAAATAAATAAGGAAAAAGGTTTCTTAATACATCTCGAGAGAAATTTTTAACTTTTATTATTGGTTTTCTCAGTTATAACCAAACGATTTAGAAAATAAAAAAAAATGACGGGTCTCCTTATTTTAAAAAAGTAATAACTAACAATATAATTAAAATTAACATTTGAAACATGGTTTATGAGCCTATTGGGGTCGTTTTCGTTTTTGCGTTACTGTAAACTTGAAATACAAAGTTTACCATTAAAGACGTCTTGACTTTTTTTTTAAATTGCTGACACATACTTGCCGTATATATAAACCACTGTTTGAAAAACGTGTAACAACCCTATTAATGGTAAAAACAAATTCTTGGGATGTTTTTATAAACTATACATGAATACTCATATTAATAAATATAGTAGACTTTCGATTGATATGTACGCTCGGTCGAAATGAAAATAACGCATTCTTAAAACGATTCCTTAGTGTTTGTCATAAAATCTCTAATCGCAACAATTTTTTTTATAATCATCCAATTGCAACTTGAGGGAAATTTGAGAGAACGACATTTTTTAACTTACTATGTTTAACACTTCAGCTGGTATGGCTTGTCATTTTTATTTTGACTGAGTATACATTTAATAGGCCATGAGTATGTACAAGTACTTTTCTTTTATCCAGTAACATATTTGACCTACAAATTTGTAATGTCACAGAATACTGCCAATATTTTTTTGGTAATGTCACCCTATTAAAAATAGGGCCGAAACAGCAAATTTTCAAGTAAATATGGGGTACAAATTATGGTGTAGATAGGTTCATGCAAGACCTTAGTAACACCCAGTGTTGGTGTACCATTATAAACAGTGATAAATGTTAACCAAACATGAAATTTTAAACGGAAATGGTAAATGAAAATTATTAGAAACTGATGTAGTGCCAACGTAAATTTGAATTTTCAAAGCTTACTGCGATGTACAGTCTTGTTCACTTCTAATGCCACAGCCGAGCGCACGATATTTTCGTTATTTTGACCTATGACTAAACAAATTCTTTGATTAACGGCAGAAAACCAACAGCACCTTCCTGGAGCTAAATTCCGACTGTCTTTCTTTGCCTTGTTACCCGATTGTTTAATCAACACTTCTCGACTAAAACCGACTATATGTTTCGCTATTATTTTGAAAATTTTATGTGAACGAATGTTATATAACTGGATTTCCAGTTATCTCGATGTCTTTCCCAAAATAACAGACTTAAAAAAGAATCTTATTTATAAGTGCGTTAAGTGTCAGGGATCAATACAATGTGGCCTAACCTTTTTTAAGTAAATTATCAAGCACGTGTTAAAACGCTTCACCTCGTTTATACTTATGTTAGACAAAGTCATTTAAACAGTCTATATAAAATTTTGTTAGTGGTTTACGTCTTCACAACATTTTCGCCTGTCTTTAACGAAGTTGAATTATAACACCTTGAAAAATATAATAGAAATTTGTATTTTCTATCCAAGGGCGGCAAGTTTTATGTAGATACGCATTTGTTTGATGTTTTAGTTTAAATTTTTTTATTTAGAAATGAAAATCCACTTTATATTTTTTGTTTGATTTAAGACATAAAGGCATCGGCAGCTCGCTACGCTCAGCAATGCCTAATGCCTCTTTATGCTCTGGCGACATAAATTATTATTTCCGTTCTGAGATAATTAAGTATGATTTTTGCCACAAAACTTTTTTCTCTTTGATTTTATTAATTATTGGATTTAAAATGAAGAGTTACTTAAATAAAAGGTACAATATATCTAAGTGGGGCGATTAATATATCACGTTACATTGTTTAAGAGCTAGAGGGCGCCACCGTCGGTTTTTTTTTACGGTAAATTCAAAGTTTTCTTTTTATTAAAAATTTAAAGTTTATAACAAAGAAACAGGGTTATATAACATAAGGAAGTTTTTAATTTACAAAGTAAAAAACATACTTTTTTGGTAAATAAATAACAGATCTGGAATGGAAAGACGAAAGCTCTGTTTTTTGCAACCAAAAAAATTAGCTTTAAATTGTAAAAAAAATTATGTTTTTCTACCACTCTGTGAACACTACTAGAGCCAATACTTCTACCCCTAATAACTTTTGAACAGGTAAAGGTAAAAAAATAAGAAAAAAACAGTTTCGACATTATCAAGAGGGAAGTGAAATGGATATGTTATTTGGTCGGTATGTGTTAAAGTAGCACCCCAACTCCCACCTCTATAAACTTTAATGGGACTAAAAGAAGAGTAGAAGAAGTAGAAGTTTTTAATATTCCACCCTGTAGTTAAAGTCCTCAGAAATATATATCGTGTTTACGACTTAATCCGGTATTTAACTTTCACTAATTTTTATGAAGGTCTTATTGCAAACCATCATTTCTACACCCTAATAAAGCGAGATAAACAGATTTTGTCAATGCTGTGCCAAGCCCACCACGTGCTAAGCATGGTCTTGGTGTTAGGGTGGCCATAAACTTATTAAAGAATCAACGCCATAAAAGGTTGTAAACACGATATATCTTTCTAAAGACTTTACGAACTTGGACATAATAAAATGGTCATAATTTATTAATAGATTTACACAAAAGTACAGTAAATTCCGCTATTAATCACACGCTTATTATATTTTTTCAGGGGTTAAATTCTAAAAAATTAAGTGAATAACAGTTGAACAATTATTTGAAACAGTTGGGACCGATATTTTTTCTGATAATCCGAATTAAAAGAGATATATATTATGTATTTACGAGTATATTGTGCTTCATTATGATTCATTAGATAAACAAGTAACTAAGGCTCAAATTTAATCCTGTTTCATAATACCTATGGTATTTTTTACTGTGTATCATATGCGAGAAAAAAATGCTTTAATATTTTTGAATTGATATAACACCAGTTTTAATAATAATAAGAGCAATTAGAGGTCTTTAGTTTCATTTGCTGCTCTCGATACGCTCAGATATCAAACACAACCGCCGGTTGTTAATACTAACTTTCTATTTTTGCGGCATAATAACGACTGTTCATTCGCAGCATGTCATGAGATTTTATTTTAAATGAACGTTTGTTGTAATTTAAACAGGCGGTTTTTTGTTTGGACAACCAATTGATAAGTACCGTATTGTTGGTTGCATATATATTTTTAAGCTTTGTTTGCCAATTGTGCGGTGTTTTTAAATTAGGTAATATTTCTTTAATTCATTCCACAATAATGGGTAATTTCTTAATGTAAAATTAATTTAATCTATATTAAAAACTGAGTGTTACTTTTGACATCTTGAACAATTCTTTAAAACGGTGTTTACGATTGTTTAAGCAGGTTTTTGACTATAAAAGGTCGAATATAGTAAAGAATAAATTAATGTTACAACAGTTTAAGAAGTCTAAAATTCAACAAAAAGTTGGTAGAAGAAACGAATGTGTTTAACAGTTTTTGAAATATGTAAATGATGATTTTTAGGATTGTTATTTAATGAGAAAAAGTGAGGTAAGTGATTAAAGTTATCAAACTATCAAAGCACTCTAAAGATGAATAAGGTTTTTAAGTGGGTATAAAAAAAATATACCTATATATTCTAAAAATAAACTACTTTTAACAAAAAAACAAAAACAAATAACAATTAATAATGATGCAAATATAAGAAAATTTACGAAGCTTAATACTAAAATAAAAATTAAACGATATAAAAACCAAAATTCACAATTAAAAAAGTATATATATAAAAATAAAAACTGTCATTTGAAAAAAAAGAGACTGAAACAACAATATATCTAAAAAATAAATAAGTTACTTAAGTATAAAAAAATACATTTCAAATATGTACTACTTTTAACAAAAAATAGCAAGTAAAAATTATGCAACCATAAGAGAATTTAAAACAATTAGTACTAAAATACAAGTACTAATAAACAAGAGGATATAAAAAACCAACATTCACTTGTATTTAAAAAAAATAGTATAAAGTAAAGTATGAAAAAAAAAAACACTTAAAAACTGTCATTAAAAAACTAGACTTTTTTTCATTATTTTAGGTCTTGCAAGTGCCACTTTTTTTATTACATCAACTTATGAATGCACGATATAAATGTTTCTAATTAGAACAATTTGTAACATTTAAGCCAGCATTAAAGATGAAATAAATGAAATATATAAAATATTTTTTACAAGTGAAAAAGTTTTTGTTAACCCATAGTATATATTCCCAAAAAAAATTTTTGGCGACTTCTTTTGGCAGAAGTCACCGAAAGGGACTTGTGTCAGTGAAGTGTCAGAAAAATTTGACGTGTTCTTAAAATTTTACATAAACTACTACTTGAGTAGGTATAGTAGATCTAACAAAATAGTAGAGTGACTAAAGCAATAAAGTCATAACCATTAATAACTTAACAAAGAGTGGTACTGAAGTTCGGTTGCACCGATGATGGGCTCTTTATACTTACCTGCCTTGAGGCCTTGAGATTTGAGGAAAGCAATACAATCGGATAGCAGAAATATTTATGACAGGCCCATTCATCATCCCTGCAGCTTAACTCGAGTATAGTATTTCTGTGCAAGTTTTATCCACCATAAATTTTATAGTTATTGAAGTTAATTAGGGTCCAACCCCAAACATTTACAATCGGTGGCTGTTTTCACCGACAGATGGTTCGATGCCTGAGGCTTAAGATGCTTTTAAGGGTAATATTTCTTCAAATGAAAATACTTTTCATCATATACATTTACCTAAACATTCCGAGAGTTTGAAAGAAATAACGAACGTAGCAAGGCACTTGGTCTATTTGTGAATTAAAAAATCTGTCGTCGCATTCACCATTATTGAACTAATCTATAAATCGTTATTCAAATGTTCAATATCGATCCAAAATCAAAAAAAGGAATCAAATAATAAACTTATCTGTTGCCAAATTCGTCGTACACAGTAATTAATACATCCTAGAAAACAGATTAAAGTTTGTTACCGAATTCTATACCTTCTTCGAATATTTGGAAAGTAGGTAACAAACTTTAATTTGTTTTCTAGGTAATATTAATTACTGTGTACGACGAATTTTGCAACAGGTAAGTTTATTATTTGATTCCTTTTTTTGATTTTGGATCGATATTGAACATTTGAATAACGATTTATTGATTAGTTCAATAATGGTGAATGCGACGACAGATTTAGCACGTGCCTTGCTAAGTTCGTTATTTCTTTCAAACTATTGGAATGTTTAGGTAAATGTATATGATGAAAAATTTTATTTTTTAGAGAAATATTACCTTTAAAAGCATCTTAAGCCTCAGGCATCGAACCATCTATCGGTGAAAACACCCACCGTTTGTAAATGTTTGGGGTTGGACCCTAATTAACTTCAATAACAATAAAGTTTATGGTGGTTAAAACTTGGACAGAAATACTATACCACTTTTTGTTAAGTTAACAATGGTTATGACTTTATTGCTTTAATCATTCTACTATTTCGTTAGATCTACTATATATTTTTCATTAAAATGAACTATTTTAAGATTTAACACGTCTCTTTAAGTCTAAACAACCTATAAATGGGGTGGGAGGACATGAAAAAAAAAGGTTTGGGAATTGTAAAGAAGGGGTGGTGCAATTTACAGCAGAGCCTTTATGCTTGTATTCATGCCGACTCTCGATGGTAGGTAAGTCTTTTAACCTTCAAGGAAGTAGGTATAATCATAAAAATATTGTACAAAAATGTTTTTTTTTTAATTGGATCGTACTCTGGTATTTATAACGCCTATAAATTGTTTGTTATGAAAAAAGTGCCGTTCATATTTTTATAAGTATTGTTAGTCTGTTTTTAAAATCTTAGTCATAATGATTAAATTGAAATTTTAAAATGTGTTGTCTTTGATTTTTTTAATAATCAGCCTTGCAGCTTGCAGGGCTCTAAAACGCTCGGGCTTGTGCGGCGTTCGAATTAACGGGGTGTTATTGTAATTTAACAAATAAAAATGTGTTCCATTTGACGCTTAATTTTTTTAAATTCTGGTACAAATAATTGAAATAATTATGGAAAATGGTTTTTACTGAATAAATTATTTAAATTTATTAAGGGAAAACCGATTTGAGGGTCTTAATAATTGTTTGCTCAAAATTGACTGTTCAGGAAAAAAATTGCGGCGTGTGTGTTAGCATTCTAATAATTATTCGGAAAGGAAAAAAGAATTCCTTATGTTTGAATCACCTGGGCATTTCTGTGTACACTTTTCGCTCATCTAATGACACAGGTGAGTAACAGAGAGGAAACATGATTAGTGTGTTAAAAAAAGTTCTAGGAAATCTAAGACACTGGAAGTGACGTTACCGGAAATAAAAAAAAGCTAAAAATTCATATTGATGATACAGTTTCGAGTCAGCATCTTTCGATATAAACTGGTTTTGTGACATTATTCTATTCTACTTTTCTTCAAGAAGAACCTGTACATGTAATGCATGTTATTGTGACGTCGATAGTGTATTGAACCTTGGCTTGCGAGCTACATCTTCAGTTCATGACCTCTTGCTTTCTTCCTTCTGTGCATTTATATCGTATTGTTAGATTACGCAGTCCTCTGTGACGTAAAGGTTCACAGTAAAATACTCAATTATGAATCGAAATATTCATTACATTGATTATATACTTAAGAAAAAAAATGAGTCATGTTGTTTGCGGTGATATTACGTTTAAGAATTAAAATTACCATTGTTTGTTGGGAAATACTGAATGAATAATATTTAGAAAATACAAATTACACATCTGTATCTCCAGATAACAACCACAATTGTATTTTTACTCGAGTTTAATTATTATATATACCTCAGATGCACTAAAATTAAATATACAAAATGTAGGCCACCTTTCAAAAAATTACTATATTTATTCAAAAATTTCAAAAAATTATACTTTAAGTGTCATACAGCTGTCAAGAAACTAAAGTGGGTCACATCTGACATCGATGCTTAATTGTTTTCTTTATTGTAAAAAATTCACAAAAAGGAAGAATGTGAATATGACCTTGCTCTAAATCAGGACGAAATTCTAAATTACTTCTATCTTCATAAATGAAATTTTTTCTCTTATAGTTTGTCTATAAATGCTTAAATTTGAGGTGTAATAGAGGCAATTTATTTTTTGAGTCTTTAGCGATAAAAAAACGCAACCCCTTCAAGTTTCATTCAACGGTCCAGCTAGTCGCTCCGGTAACAAAAGCACCCACTTTTTACCACCACCCCTATTAAATTCCTCATAAACTAGTTTGTGAAATCTGCAGGTGTTCTATATTCACATTTTTTTTAATACACATGTTATGATAATTAATTTTTAGGTAATAATTTTGTTATCAGTTGAGATAAAACAAACATTTTGCAAATTTTGATTACTTGTGGTGTTGTATTTCAGGTAAAATTGTGCCGTGTAATTTTGAGTGACCCTGTACATAAAGCTTCTGAATGCTTATAATAATTTTGGAAAAATAATAACTTAGAAAAACAAATTTAAAAAAAGCGGTAGTAGCGTACAGTAACCTGGAAAACCGAGAAAACCTGGAATTATTAGAACTTTTAAATTATCTACATAAAGTCAGGGAAATAGAGTTTTTTTTAAACTCAGGGATTTTTTTTTAGCTGGAAAATTAGACGCTCGGTGAAACAGTACGAATTACAGAATTTAAATAATTCTTTTGAAGAAAAGAAAAGCAAGAACTTAGTGTGTGTAAGCAAAATTAGCTGTAAGGGTAGTTGCTATTTTTTTGTGAAATTGTTATTAATTAGTACATTTGGTCAATAATTGTGTTTGTGTCATTTTTTAACATCTTGATTTCAAAGTATTTGGAATATAAAGAAGAGTCAAAACCGTTAAAATTTAAACATCTTCAAAATGTAACTTATTAGTGTAATCGATCTATAATGTAATGACTTGTGACTACGTTGCTACGTTTGTGAATGTGACCTTGGCTGTAGCTGCAATTTTTGTTGTTATTTTATGGTGTTTTTGTCCTAGTGTCATGCATGACACCCACACGTACAAAATTAATTAGTCCATTATCAGTTTAACTGACAATCACTAAAGATCGATATATGTATTGGACAACAGATTTATAAACCGCTTATGGGAAAAAAACTATTGCAAAGTACTTAAAAGGAATATTCGACCCGTATTTTTTTTATTGTAATTAGAACACGTTTAAGCAGAGAAATAAAAAACATATTTTTAATTATTATATATAGTATATACCTCAGATTAAAAATACAAAATGTAGGCCACTTTTCAAAAAATTACTATATATATCTAAAAATTTTAAAAAATTATACTTTTAAGTGTCATACAGCTGTCAAGAAACTAAAGTGGGTCACATCTGACATCGATGCTTAATTGTCTTCTTTATTGTAAAAATTCACAAAAAGGAAGAAAGTGAATATGACCTTGCTCTAAATCAGGACGATATTCTAAATTAATTCTTTCTTCATAAGTGTGATTTTTTCTCTTATTGTTGGTCTATAAATGCTCAAATTTTATGGTGTAATAGATTAATTTTTTGAATCTTTGGCGATAACAAACTACAACCTTTTCAAGTTTCCTTCAACGGTCCAGCTAGTCGCTCCGGTAACAATAGCGCATACTTACTACAACCACCCCTATTAAATTCCTCATAAACCCGTTTGTCAGACAAACCATAAAATTGAAGCATTTCTAGACAAATTATACGAAAAATATTTATGTAATGAATCTAACTCACTTTTGTTCTATTTTTTCGTTTGTTTTAGCTCGATATTTGTTTTAACTTCCCGAAAATATCTCGACTTTGTTAGTTTTATGTAAAAATAAATTTATGGTAATATGTTACGGCATCATTTTATTTGAACTTATTTATAAATTGAGGAGATGCAATTCATTGAGGTCGTAACTAAAATAGCGAATGTTTCATTCTGTAGGGGATCGATCTATTTTAGTATCTTTGCCTTGGTCGTTTAAACTACTAAAGTTGTAACAGAATTGAAATAGTTTCACCATCCAATCAGCAGTTTAATTTCGTTGAATTTCAACAGTAATTTGAGGAAGACAAATTCCGATAAAACTTTAAACCGGGTGTTTACAACATCGTATTTAAATGGGACCAAGAATTTTTATTTTAATGGATCACACTTTTTCTACTCTATTCATGTTGATAAACAAAGAGGATAATGCACTTTCAGACATTTATCATCAATGGAATTGTTATTGATTTAAACTATCATTGAACTATGAAAATTTTATATCACGATTAGAATCCACTATTCGTGTTATTCTGTTCTAAAAATGGTTGCTAAGCAGATGATAACACGCTATTATTTTACTCTAATTAGCTTCCCAATACTGTTTAACTTATTTCAGCAATTCAAAACAATTATTTTAATAAACTATTACAAATTATCTATTTTTTAATTTATAATGACATTCAGAGACAGTGAAAATCAAGTAATACTCAGCAGGTGAAAAACATAGTAAGTTATTTGTGAATATTTAGAAAATATGCGTCACTACGAGTCAGTCTATGCAAAGCAGTGAACCCCGACCTGCCGCCAAAAGTAATTCGAGATCGAGAATTCGAAATAACAAAAAATGTTTATTAACTTTTTGTATACTTGGGACGAAAATTCGGTTCGAGTTATCAAGAAGTTGAACTTATTGAGTTCGAGTTATCGAACTTCGACTGTATAAGCAGATTCCACTGTATTTAAAATTCTTATAATACCGGGTGTTTCAAGATTTACTTCCACCCTTAAAATAGCGCTCTTTATTTGAACAAAAATTTTAAAAACAATCGCATTTGATTATTTTTTGTAGGAGTACATCCTGTTCAAATGTGAAATTATTTGATTAAATAGCTAGTTTTTTACATTTTAATCAGTAGTTAGTAGTTATGCTGGTACATTACAACTAAATATGTTTTAACATTTTTTTTAACCAATATTAGTTTTTTTAGTTCTAATTTTGATATTAAAAATTTTTGTGTGAAGGTTATATGACGGCGTTGTAAATTTTATCTCAAAAGAAAGTTGATTTGACTGCGAGTCCCTCCAACAGGTAGCTTTTATGTTAGAGTTTTATGACCCCCTCAATTTAACAAGTCATAAATAGCGTTTTGGTAATCAGTAATATAGAATTTAAGAACTAATGATTTAAAAAATAAAATTACAGATAGATATCTTAACGATCTGATTGATTATCGTAAAAATTAGATAATCAAAATTTTCCTTTGTAAATTTTTAGTTATTAATTAAATTTCTTTTTGTAAATGAGTGGTAAATAAAAAAAATATTTAGGTACGATTGAAGTAGACTCTTGTGTTAGGATACTCTCTGAAGTAATATAACTCGGGACACCCGGTGAGCCGGCATAACGCAAAAGCTAAAAAAATCCATTTTAGCTAGTTGTCATTACATTGTTTTTTGGGCAAAGCACCGATAAAAATACCAAATTGATGGATCGGATTTATAATTTCAGAAGTGTTAGAACAGTACTGAATGATATTTTTTTCTTAAAAATGTCTTCAATATTTTTTTCCCGAGTTTTTATTAAATTTTGACATAAACATCTTTTCCAGTCTTAAGGAAATCGCAAGACCAGTAAAATTTATAACCAGTGTTTACTTAAAAAAGTTATCAAGAGTGCCATAACAAAACAATAAACAAGTATTTCTTAGTTAAATTCGGCTACCGTACTGTCAGTGATAGTTGTCAGAAATGTCAGAATTGTCACATTTTTTAAAGAACGAAGAATAAATGAACAGGAAAAAAGAAGGAACAAAATGAAATTGGAAATTACAACAAAATTATTCTCAATGAAAATGACTCATAATCTTGTAAACACGCACTCAAAATTAATCAAGATGATTTATTTATAATATTTTCCATAGTTACAGTGTATCAAGTTCCGACATACATTTTTCGCTACGTTTTTTTTATCAAAATTTCATAGCACTCTTGACAACTTTTTTAAATCAACACTTGTTATTTATATTACTATTGGAACGCTATTGAAAAGACGGATTATTTTATATCATTGCGCCAAATTGTTCACTTTACAAATAAAGTCGCAATTATATCTTAAATTTTGTGAGATGGTAATTTTACTGGCTATTACAAATAAAATGAGGGTGCAGACTGTTTATATGGATAGTAGTAAAAAAAACATTACTAAAAAAAAATTAAACAATATTTTTTATTTTCTTCTTTTATTTATCGGAAAATACATTGTGATCTAAAATTATGCAACACCCAATAGAGAGACTTAACATTATTTTTTATGATAAAAATAAAAATAACAAATTATTTTTCTCCCCCATAAAATGAGTAGAGAAAAAACACATTTTCGTTGTATTTTTGAAACCGTTTAACGAAATATGAAATTTAGTAAACAAACAAACTAAAATCTTTCAGGTCGCTGTAATGAATTTGTTCAAGAAGTTTTAAAAGAGTTTTTTTTAAATAGCTTTTTCAGGTGAATTAAATTCACTTTTATTAGAATTATTGAAAATTTTTACCTATTTTACAATAATTCGAAGGACCGTAATTTCCTACCGGTGCACAAGTGTTCTGTTACTATTTTGGGTATTTATTACATAGCGGGGGGTAAAATGACCATCGCGCTACTGACCAACACCCGTTTCTCGGGTTCTTTGGTAGTCCATAAATCAAGAAACGGTGAAGACTTACCTGCATAGGGGTGTAATAATTATTTGCATTATCGCAAATAATAAAAACAAATTGTTTTGTCGGGACTGGCTTATCTAGGGGTTGTCACATTCTCAGCAACGTAAATTAAGAATTGTGAACTTGGAAGAGAGAAGTCATCAGGCTTTAAATCGATTTTGTGACTTTATGAAATTATAATTTTTTCATGAATTTTAGAATGGTGTAAAAAAAAATAATTTGATTGACCTTAAAATTTTTATAATACTTGTTCTCACAAAAAAACACAGTAGTGTTTTGCTAATCTGTACAGATCTGTATAGATGAAACACTTTAAACTTGGCTGATTTTATAAGAGGCTGCAAAAAAACGAATAATAGCCGTTGTTAAATTTATAAGGGGCAAACCACACTGACGATGGAATTTGATTTATAATAGTTGTATCTATCACAGGAGAATCGGCCGTTTCGCTCTTCAGTTATATAAACTGGTATTTTTCTGAACTTTAGACAAGCTGCCTATTGGATGGAACTGTCATAATTCAAAATCCATGGTTGTGTGGTTTGACCTCCATAAATTCAACAATGGCTATTAGTTCTTTTATTACAGGTTCTTATAAAGTCAGCTCAATTAAATGTGTTTCATCTACACAGATGAGCAAAATGCCACTGGGTTTTTTGTGAAAAGGAGTATGTTTCACTCCGAATTTATATAAAATTTCTTGTAGTTCATATTTTTAGTTATTTTTTTCTGATAGTAAATTTTTTTGAATGAGTTAATTCAATCAATACTTACTATACTATAAACTGATTACTTATCATTTTTTAACTACAATATTTTGAAAGGAACTAGATAAACAATACTAAATACAGTAGAGATTCGCTAATTTGAATTTTACATTAAAATCAAATTTGATAATCCAAATTTACGTAAATCATGCTGCAGCGGATATTTAAAATACAAATAAAAACGAAATCAAAAAAAGTTAGCAGGGACCCGGACGGATCGAAACTGAGCAGAAAATCGAACCGAAACCTGTATTTTGTTGTAAATCGGAACCGAAACCCGAACCTATATTTTTATTTTATTTTTTTGGATTACCGAACTAGAATCGTGTTTTTTATAATCTTGAACCGAAATTGTAACAGAACCGTTATTTTATTTGGCTGCAGCCAGCAGGTGCCTGCATTATTGCGTAGTCAGTCACAGTCACTAAATAAAAAATAGCGGCTGCCCATCCATAACCGGAGTGGAACTGAGAACCTGACCGGAATCGAAACCTGAACTTCTATTTTACTTTTTTTTGCTATTGGACCAGGATCGAAATTTTCTCATCCATCTAGAATCGGAACCGGTATATTTTAGTCATTTAGAACCAAAATCTTTATTTCATTTGGGTCCAGATCCCTGAAACTTAGTATTCATTTTAAATTTTTTACTGTTTCTAATAATTCTGATTATTTTACAATTTGTTATTTAGTCTTAATTAGCGAGGCTCTACTATATTTTTTGAGTGCCCACCTCAATTGCAATTTTTTTTGCTGGCTTTTTTGTGCAGTTCTAATATCTTTGAAAAAATATAGTGCGTTTATGATTTTGCTTTTGCAAGTACCTTGTAGTTTTACGACTAAAAAATTTGTCATTAATTTGGTATTTTTATGACCAGATCTCCGATTATACGGTTCTAAAAACGAGCCTTTATATGATGTGTGAACCAATAAAAATTGTAAAATTTAAAGGTAATTAAGTTATAAGCGCACAAAATCTTTTGGTAGACTTTTCTACCTCTGTTACAAAAAAATTTAGAAAAACAACAAAATTGTTTTGTTACGATTTATATGACAGAATTAGCTGTAAACTCGAATATCCTCTTCGTCATAATGTCAGTCATAAACCAGCCTTGTCATAAACCGGTAATCATCTTCCAATCGAGAGTTTTTGGTTTCGTGTATACGGCGCGAGTTATTTTAAAAAAACAAACGAAGATTTATTGTTTCATCCTCATTTTTCGCTTTCATTGGCTCGAGATGTCGCGACACAGAATTATAGATTTTATGACAAGAAACCGGTGCATTTTTGATTTGAGTCCTTGAAAATTGGTTCGATCTAACTGACGTGTTACTTAGTCTGTAAATATTTTATGACAAATGAAAACTTCAACAACAATGTAAATTCGGCTGCATTAGTTTTTTTTATTGCTTGTTTATTTTCGAACAGCACGCGACTGAATACATTTTATCAGTCGGGTCGAGTCAATAGTTGGGAGGAGAATTCAAACGAACTATTTATTCACTCAAATAACACTTATTTACTGTGTTTTTATCACGACTTTTACTAATATTAAAAAAAGGGAAAATCAGGTCGATTCTGGTTAAAGAATAGCAATATTGCTAAAATAGCAATATTGATTTACTATGGCAACAACCAATCAAAATTTGTATACCTTAGCAATAACATTTTTGCTATTTTAACAATATTGTTATTTATTAAACAGAATTGACCTGAATATCAATTAATTTGTCGCTACAGTGCTGTTTCGGCTACTGCCATCATCAGGCCTTAGTTTAAAATTGTCACAACTCATGCATTTAGTTTGACACTTGAGTAGCATGTGTTGATGTTAGTACCCGTATCAGGGACGTTGTTAAGGGTGTGCCTGGGTGGGCCACGTGTTCACCCGAAAATTTGATGTGCCCACCTAGATTTACACAAAAAGTTATTAGTAAAATATAAAAACTTTTTTAAAATAATATATTAATTTTATTAAATAATACAACTGATAATAGAAGCGTAAGAAAACTTGATGCTGTAGGGCTTTTGAATCAAATTAATTTTGAGTTTGTTTTCAACATTTGTTATTTTAGTGACATGCTGTCTTATAAAAAATACTGATTGTTTACAGAGCGTAATAGCTGAGTTCTCAGAGGCTTTAATTTTTATTGAAAACTTTAATGACTTTTGTGTAAGCAGGAGCAATTTTGAAAAAAATGGAAGTGTAGAAACTCATTTTGATGTTATATACAAAGAGGCAGTAACAATTTGTAATGAAACTAATATAACAATCGAAATAAAAGACAAACAGCCAATAAAGTATCGTCTAAGATAAAAAAAAAAATTGATAGAAGAGTCCGTTGAAAACGAAGACCGAAATGATTTTTCTAAAGACCCAATCTTTTTTTAATTTCTTATGTACACCTTAACATTAGCAGAATTATAAACGAAATAAACTGCCGTTTCATTGCTAATAAGAATATTTTATTCACTTAACCTTAAATCAAGTTTTTATTTAAAATTAGATAATCTGCAATCGTTTGCTGAACATTACAGTAAGAATAGAAGTTGATTTGCTACAAAGCGAAATAAAAATTTTACTGAAAAAAAACTATGTGAAGATAAATATAAAATTAAAAGTATTAGGCAATTTTTAGATCTGTTAGAAACCTACAAAATTGTATTTTTAGAATTTTACAAACTTTGTAGCTCAGAATGCGAGAGAACGTTCTTCTCTTCTGTAAGACGAATAAAAACATATAATTGGGGAACAAAATGAGCTACGAGCGTCTGTCCAGTTTGGCAGTAGTTAATATAGAAAGACAATTAGTAAAAAAAATAAATTTGGATAAAATAGTAGATTTTTTTGCTGCAAAAAAATTAAGACGTTTAATACTACACTAAAGGAAGAGTATAAGCTTATTTATTTTTATTTAATTCTATTATATAAATATGTATGAATTATATGTATCAATTATTATATGTAAGTTATAATATTCTGTTACTTTCAAAACTTATATACACCTTTATATTCTTACGTTTTATTGTGCCCACCTGAAAAAAAGTGGGAACCAACTTGTGCTCACCCTAAAAAAATATCCTGGCGACGTCCCTGAGCCGTATTAATTCAACAATAAATGAAATTTAGGACCTAAATTGAAATATTTTTATATAACTTCAAATTGTTTCACATGGAAACAGTTTATGAAAAAATATATATCTCCGATCTTGTTTTTTCTCTTCTCGTGATTGAATAAGCTGTTTGAAGGGGCTTTCGGATGTCTTGTACTTCTTTCAATTTGGTCTTGGTAAATTTAGTTACCTGCCTTGGGTAAACTTTCGTGTATTCTCAGAATTTTTATTTCTTTTCAAACAACCTTTTTTGAATGGACCAAAATCTCAACTAACAACCGTGATAGTCATAAATTTAGAAGCGTCACACAGTTGTTCTAAAATATGGACACGCTGAAATCACTTCAAAGCGTTTATTGAGATTTAGGGCCACTATGTTTCTGCTGTCATAATAAAAAAAAATCGGAAACCCTCTAAAAAAGTAGACCTAGACTAACTTAATGGTGTAAGTTCGAGGACTAATTAATCGAACGAGATTTAGGTGGCTGTAAAGTTGTTTGAAAGGGTTTAGTTTTCTATTTGGGTCATAGTTTTGTCGAAAATTGATTGATTTTGTTGCAGATTGAAGATGAATGAAATGGTGTTTATGGGTTAGACAATGGGTTTGTGATTTATGTTGGGTTGTGTTTGATTTGGTGAAGACTAATTGCGTAACATTTGTGCATGTGCAGTTGGACAAAGGACATTGCCTGTAGAGTTTATATCGTCCAAGCCCCCCGTTGTAACCTAGGCTTGCGCTTTGTGAAACGCCGATCTCTACCGAACGTTTCTGGTCGTATGTTAGAGGTATCGAGTGTTAAGCTACTATGACTCCTAGGTCCTGGGATGTTAGGAATAAACGGGTATGAATGTGTAGGTCCCCTCGTAGGCATTTCCTTCGGTCCGTCCCTGAATCAACCGTGCGTTTTAGGGTAATTCCGTTCGGTTTAGTTTTAGTAGTAGGCTCGAAGGTTGGTTGGGACGGTGCAGTGCGGTACGAAGTGCGTATTTTTTTTTAGTTTCATTTTATTTCAAATCCTAGTGTATTTTGATATTGTGCCGATTTAGTGCAATTGTTATTTGTGTTTTTTTTTCTTCTAATTGTGCATCATTCGATTTGGTGGTGTTTTTTAAAATAATGGGAGCCTACTAAATATTTTTTTTTTAATTAAATGAAAAGTTTTTTCAATGGTGAGTTTGATAGGATTTAATTTATTAATTTAATGTCGGCCCAGCTAATTTCTTTGTTTTGATTTTTTTCAAATGTCACTTGTTATTTAATGCAACTATGATGTCCGGATGTTTGGATAGTGAAAACATCCGCCATGTTGCTTATGACATATCTCACGTCATTCCTAACGTTGCGCTTCCGCAATATCATGACGTCATATTATTAAATACCTGTGTTGATATGATGAGCTTGGCCGACACAGTTACTTTATCATTGGTTCAACTATACAGTCAAATTTTGTATTGATTTTTCGGATGTAATTTTATTTTAAGCCAGATGTTATCTGGGATGGGATAGAGGAAAAAAAAAGGTTTTTTATTCGGAAGCAACCCTTTTTTGTTACCCCTCTTCCTAAAATTATTTACATAATGGCCAAAGGGAGAGGGTTTGCTCTTAGTGCCTACGTGAGATTTTGTACGTAGTGCAGTCTGCCACCTATAGGGGGATCGTTTATTAAATAGTATCAGTGGGAGAGACGGAGTCTGGGTGAATAACCCAGCCATCGAATTAGACTCGCCATGGCCAGTATTGATTTAGTATAAACTATAGAAAAGATGCAGTCAATTCAATGAAAAATGCACCCTTGGAATTGTTGTGTGATCGTAATATCTGACCCGCTTTTCGTTTCATGTGCACTTGATGTTGATCATTTGCGGCAGGTCGCGCATTTGCGGGATTTGTTTTGCGTATGGGTGGGTTCTTTTATTTTTGGTGGGTCTTGGTCTGACCAAACTGCATCGTCCGTCTATAACCTTGATTCATCGCGTCAATGACCGAGAGTTCTACCTGTCCAAACATACCCAACCGACCGTACGATCTTCTGTACGATCAGTCGGATTCGGATTCGGACGAATCACAGTCGCATGGTATAGATGCAGCTTTTGTTCACCCAACAGGACATCTTTGGCAGGTCGCTGCATTGTTTAGGAAGACGATCACCTGCGCAGCTGTTCAACAGCTGGCTTTCGTCCATCTGCTTCCGCACATGTTGATATTATCTAACAACTTAACTATCGAACTTTTTTTTTATTTATTATACCAACATTTCAAATACTAATACTGATACCACAACCAAAACAGACCAATACAACTTCGCGACGTTCTTTTTATACCACTTTGCTCGTTTAGTCATTGACCGTTAAATTACCACGTTAGGGTTCACGAGGATTCTTGATTTAATCATAGATTATTTTAATTTACCTTATACAAAAAATCAAGTTCACCTTGCACAAATCTTGCTACTTAATTTCTTTTCCTTTTTTTAGTAATACAATATCTCTATTTTCAAAATACTTATATAAATGTAGTAAGTCATAAGACAGTCATATAACGTATTTTGAAAAGGAAAACTACATCATTAATCTGAAAATAAACAAATATTGAAAGTAGTATAAGGTGAGGTAAATGGGAGGAAAATCATTTGATTAATGTAAATTTATAATATCACTTGTCATAAAATAAGTATATTATTTGAAACAAAAGAAAATATAGGGTGTCATTAAAATTAGAAAGTTATTTCGAACAAATAAAGGTTGTCTCATTTGGAATTTCACGACTCAATAATAAAATAATATAGTGATGTCAAAAATTGTCTGGATAAAGATATTCATGAATTTTAAAATATATACAGTTTAATGGTCTTGCAACTTCCGTATTATCCGCAATGACCATGGCCTGAAGTGATAATCCCGATTTTACAAAAGTAGAAGTAAATCAATGATTTTTAATTGATATTAAAAACTAGTCTTTGTATTTATGTAAGGAATGTTTTAAGAATGATTGACAACTTATTGTTAAATTTCGCAAGGGTTTTCAGTCAATATTTCTTAGATTAGGATACGACCTATACTATAGTAAAGCACAAAAAAACGAGAAAAATTTTTAATTGACCGAACAATGCGCCTGTACCTCGGCTATTCTAAAATTACTGCGGACCTAATCTTCAAGTAATAATAGCCCCTCAGGTACAAATCGACAAACTATGGAACAGCAGGTAGAAAAAATGATGCTCCCATTATGGACAGGGTATAAATCATAGTAAGAGCTTAAGTATACTTCTCGAGTTGAAATAAGAGCAAGTTAAAATCAAAACTCTGGGAATAAATATGTTTCATTCCTGGTCGTAAACAAATCAAATTTCTGATAAACCTGACAAAAATTGACTTCAGCAACGCGTTTTTAGTGTTTTTTTTTATTACACAACAATATAATCTTTTCAATTTGGTAATAAACGGGATTCTTAACTTATTCTTTCTTTATTTCTATTATGATTACTACTGAAGCATAGCGATCAGACAGAGATCGAACATAATAAGTATAGATTTTTACCTTTAGTTTATAGTTTGTTTCATTCAGACTTGCAGAAAGCGCGAAATTATAGTACGGCAAAAGATATAGTGAGTGTACGATGTTTTTTTAAATAGTTCATGACAACATGACCACAATCTGAAGTAAAATCAATAAACCATTAAGGGTTTTGTTCACCACATCTGAGTTGAATGGCCAAGGGTCTAGAAACGAACTATGAAAATTGGTAAAAGCTCTTTGGCGAACTATAGCAACATTCAGTGATTTAGGGGAGCCAAACAAATGATAAAAACAAACTAAATTAACAATGTTTAATATACAAGCTGTCTCAGAAAGACGTTCTCTTAACCCAACCTGAAATTTCTGAGGCCAAAATAAACTAATTTAACACAACTTATCTACAGGGTGACTTTGAAGTGTGTTTGGGAAATTTAACCAGCTATAGTTTATAATAAAAAAAGTCGAAATAACCCAACTTGTCTTATACAAATGTTTATAGTTTTTGGGATATACCTTGTAAAAAATTTTTAGGAAAAAATATTTTTGAACGAGATGCAATGTATTACATCAATTTTTTTTAACATAGAGTGTGTGATTGCAATATATGCAACATTTTTTTCTGGTGATAGTTCTGGTTTTATTGTTAAAATCAGATATACAGATGTTTTTCAAAAAATTTCTACAAACACTACCAGGTGATAGCCCTTGTTGAAACAATGCTAAAAAACCCAATTTGTCTTACGATTGTTTATAGTTTTTGAGATATACGTTGTACATATTGTTTTTTCAAAAAGCAATTTTTGACATACACCATGTATGACAACACTGTTTTTGAGCAAAAACTTTTACATCGTAAATCTCTAAATCCATATGCTCGAAAACAGTGTTGTCATACATCATGTATCTTAAAAATAATGCTATTTGAAAAAAAAAGTTCTATAGGGTATAGTATAGTCGTTCACAAACTCTAGTAATATGACTTTATAATATGAAAGCAATAACACTTACTCCAACAATACAACTTTTTATCAGTAGGCGTCACAATAGTTGAGAAATAATTTATGGCAGCAGGTAGTTTTGCTGAAAGTTGGGTTTATTAAAGTTTTCTCAACTATTTTGACTCCCTACTGATAACGGGTTGTATTGTTGGGATAAGTATTATTGCTTGGGAATTATGAAGTCATTCTACTAGAGTTTGTGGATGACTGCACCTCAAAAACTATTAACATTTGTGTAAGACAAGTTGAGTTATTCGGACTTCTTTTATTATGTACTATAGCTGGTTAAATTTTCCAAACATACTTTAAAGTCACCCTGTATATTTCAAGCTGCTCCGTTTAGGAGCTAGAGGGTGCCAAAGTTAGACATTAAAAATCGTTTTTTGTTGTAAATTTCGTAAGCACTTTACTGATTTTAATGGAATTAAGTACAGACGTACTACTGTTAAGACTACATGTTTTAACTTTATTCTTTTTTTTTATATATTAATTTTGAAGTTCAAAAGTAGTATACTTACACATTTTTACGTAAAATTTTTGTTTGAGTAGTTTTTTTTTCTGTAAATCTACGTCGATTCTAAATAATTTTTGTTTGTTGTAAAATTTTTGTATCTGCTCTAGTTTTCTAATAAAAAATAATTTAGATGCCCAAGACAAAATTATAGCCAACAATTTTTATCTGTTACTGCGGTAATTCAGTAATATTTGATATTTATTATTAGAGTATGATTCTAATTTTGTGGCAGAAAAGGTAATTTATTGCATAAAAATTATTTGTCAGTCTTATTTAAATCATAAGCGGCAATAAAAGGAAGAAAAAGACTTGTTTAATTTTATTCTGAATCTCTTACAGTTAAATTGCCAATTACTGAAAACACGATATTAAATTACATTATTTTTGCCGCGAAATTTGAATCTTTCTTTAAATAAAATATTGAATTTTTGAACAAAAAGTATTTTTTTTAAATCTCCTACTTCGAGTTAAACCTAATAAATCAATTAATTTTATTCAAAAAACCGACTAGATAATGTTAAATTACACTTATATACAGTAGAATCCCGGTTATCCGTGCCCACCATCGGTTACCTACCTGCCGAATAATCGAAAAGCACGAATAATCGAAATAGAATTTTACATGTCTCGCACAGTTTTTTTGTCGATTTTGTACTCGTTACTTAACTTGGAAATGATTTTTTTTTCTCTCTCCTATTAATTAATTCGATTTTAGTCGAAATTGACAGAACATTTTTTTTTTGTCGTTATTGTAAATTGTGCACTCTGTACAATAGTAGAAATAAAACTGAAATGAATTGCAAATTGCAAATCTATTCTTAATTTGTCAAGAAATACCTAAAGCTAGACAAAACATTATGTTTAATTTATAGTATTTCTGCGAATCTTGCGATTTTTGTCACGTAGACACGAATAATCGAGTGCAAATCAATCGTTGAAAAACGAAAAGCACGGATAAATGAATTGGGACTCTTGCACGGGTAATTGAGAGAACACGAGGCACGGATAATCGGGGTTTTACTGTAGTTTGTTGCAATTTTATTTAGCTGCCATAAAATTTTAAAAACTCTTTCATGATCGCAGTGATTATTCCCATCAAATTTATTTATTTTATTTTTAATTGCGGGTGGGAAAACAGATGTTATATTTGAGGAGGGAGGTATCGGAAGAATACAGGTGTACTCATAAATAAATTGCATAGTGAGGATACTTTAATCACTGCGGTTTTTATGGAGTTTGTGAAATTTTATGGCAGATAAATAGAATTGCAAACGGACTATAACTGTCTTAAAAAAAGTAGTTAACTGATCTCCACTTTTCATTGGGTGGAAAACGTAGCTTAAGGGTTAAGAAACATCTACAAACAGTCAATTTTGGTAAACAAAATGCGATTTTCACAGGTGCTAGTCACGTGAACTGAAATGTCAATCAGAGGGTACAATATAAAAAAATAAAAATATACATAAATAATTTTATATTACATAATATAAAAATGAAATAAATTTTCTTAGAAAATAGCAAAAATTATTAGTAAAAAAACAAAATAAAATTTAGATATACTGTAGTTAGGTTTTTGGAAAAAGAACTTAATTGTTGACTGAATTTTATCAAAATAAACGTAATGTTAAGAACACTAAACGGTGAAATTTCTATACAGTGGTATTGCGTGGTCCCGTTTAAAGCCCATTTTGTTCACATTAAGTGGCGTCTACTGTAGATTGTAACAAATGTTTGCAGCTGTGTTGTGTCAAATTGTTGTTTTTAATTTTGTTGATAGTGAGTTCTTTCTGGTTTAATTGCTTTATTTACACCCAACTATAATAATTAATGACTCCAACTCGTTCCTTTATTTGCCGATCCTCTTAACTCCTGTCAGCAACTGCTTCCGTTTATAGGGGATGACCCAACTTTGTGGAACAAAGCTAACATTCTAGGCATTTCTCGATTTGTCGTTTTCCAGTAAACAGTAATTTTCAGTATTTATTTTTCGACACTTAATAGTACGAGTTCTATTTTTTTAAACCAAAATTTCGATTATGTGAATATGTTCTTTTTTCGACTGTTTGGAGTGTCATTACAGTCATTTTTAAATAATAAAAGATTACAATAGAAAGGAAACTACACTAGAGTACACAAAAGTTAGCCAAATTTTTGTCAAATGAATAAGTGTACGACACTGGCTTGGCAAACAAAAAATTCGTTTAAAATTCTGATGATATAATATAGTGTGCATTATTGACGTAGAAATAAACAACAAATACAGTTACACCAGTCAAGATAGCCATGAACCGAGGTTAATTTTAGATTAATACCGGTCGAAAACCTATTTCCATTTAGGAAAAAATAAATTATGTTTCGAGTTATTTTGCTGATTTAAATTTTTTCCGTTGCTTAATTCTCGAAACAAGTGCGACAATTAGCAAAATTATATATGTCACATTTCTCAATTAAACTAAAATTAAAGTTTGTTGAGTCGGCTAATTATGAGAAATTTTTTTGTCAGAAAAATAATTAGACAATGCTTGTATGTCCAGTAGAGTAACGGTAATTTAAAATGTAAAAATCTTGTAGCTATGTTCAGTAAAATTGTAATTTTAATGTTTGTTTTGTAAGTCTCCATAAAATCTGTGTTGGACAGCAAATAAAATTTTACAGCGTAACTACTAAAGAAAACCGTTATCTAATATTTCTGCTGCACTTACTCGTACCGCTTTTGTTCTTTCGCGACTTGTAATAATAATAATTTAACGATTTAGAAATTTACATGTTGGCAGTTTGATGGATTTGTGTCGACTTTTACTAGATAAGATCTATTATAATAATTATAGTGAGAATAAATAATATGAACTAATATCAATTGTATTAAATCGCTCCACGTGTATATCAAAGTTTCACGCCTTATTATTGTATTTATCACAAAAACAGCTGCTGCAGGTGGACGTCAAACTATTAGTTACTAAAGTGTAATTTGTCTAGAAAAGCTCGAATTATATGGTTTTGGGTTTTTGTCTTAATAGGGATGATTGTAAAGAGAAGTGTGCACTATTGACACCGAAACGATCAGCTGGACTGTTAAAGGAATCTTGAAGGGGTTGCGGTTTCTTTATAGCTAAAAAGGTCTAAAAACTTAATTTAAAGACCAATTATTATAATAGAATAAAATAATAAGGTCACAACAGCCCATTCTTGATTCAGCTAGTACATACGAATTTTACAAACGTCAAAAGATTATTTTTGTTTAGTTTCGGCCGCAATTAGGTCACTTGGCACCAAGTGTGCTCGGAAAATCTCGAGATTTTCCTCAAGGAGAAATATTTGTGCAAATTCTGTTGATTTTATAATTAATTTAATGGAGGCTGATATTGATTTATTTTTTATACCGTCTGGAGTATGTTTTGACTAGATTTAAATATTGTTTCGGAATTTCTGTATTTGGAGTCTATCCAACTGCATAAAAATGCACTTTTGAGTGTAGAAATGGATTTCTTCAAAGTCATAATAAACCTGGGTTCAAGGGCACGTTGTTTAAGGAAATTAATTCATAAATAAAACCCATGAATACTAATTACATATCTGTTGCGAAAATTTCGTAATCATTGCTTTATAGTAACTGTACTACCATGTAAGATTGCTTTTACCTTCATAGAGGGCAAGTACAATTACCAGTTTTATTAAACACATGATACATTGACCACACAACTTGTATACAACATTTTTGTCCGAGTTGGAGTTGTTTTGACCTCACAATGCACTCCGATCAACAGAAACAATGTATCGAAGGTCAACATTTCGAATTAGCCAAGAAACTGTGTAATATGGAAGCCAATTACACACTTATTTATTTCTATTTTTCCAACGGTTAATTTACATTTATTTAATTACAGGAAATGCTAATTAATAAGAACCAAAAATGCACTTTTTTCGACTTGTTCTTTATTTGTGGTCATTTTTGTTTCAGGGCAGTAAAAGCTTTTCAACAATTACTCTACGTGTCTCCAAGTTTCCAAAGAGCTAACGAAGTCCATTTACGTCTTGGGTTGATGTTCAAAGCAACACAAGAATACGAATCTGCCCTTAAACATTTACAATTAGCTCTAGTCGATAACAGCCCTTGTACGACGCCGAAAAGTATCAGTAAGTATGCAATACGTGTAAATAATGACGGTCATTTTTGATACGACACGATTTTTTCTTCTTTCGTCTAAGAATGCAATTTTACGACTTTTGCCCGACTTAAAAATGTGTAATGTATTCAGACGACTTTCTTGTACACAAAAATATCAATTTATGACAATTTCGAAAAAAAATATGAATTTTATTTACACGTAGGATGGTCAGTTTAGTGTTTTACATGCAGAAATTCTTTTATATCAGGTTTAATAGTGTAAGATCAGGGTGGTAGGTATAATAAACACCTGCGCTTTTTTCCTTCTTAAGAAATTGAATGCCGGCTGTATTTATAAATTTAAATAATAGCTTTTTATCTATTAGTGGAGTAAAAGTCGAGCGAAAAGACAGACGCTTAGCTCTCGAGAAAAAATTTTGATGACGTAGAACAAAATCAGACCTTATTTCTCACAATTTACCACTTGACAACAATTTTTGCGATCTTTTCACTGCCAGAACTTAATTTTTCTAAAAAAATTAGAAATTTTAACGTAACGTAATTTAAAGTTTTTCAGACTTTATAACGCTTTATCATCGTAATTAGTAAACCTATTGCAATCATTTTTTTTTAAGAAAAGCAGAAATATGAGCTACATCAACTGAAGGATTACGTTAAATAAAGTTTAAATACTTTGTAAAAAAAAGTTGTATAAGTGAAAAGAAGTAATTTTTTGTAACTAAATTTTTAGAAAGTGGAAAAGATTTTTAAATTAAAAAACACCATACATAACGTCAGTGAAATAAAAACAAAAGACACAAAAAAATAGCACAAAGAGTTATGACATTGAGTTTATTAATTGATAAATATTTTTTAAAATTTTTATTTTCAAGATTCAAGCGGGACGCTAACAAGCTTGCAAAGCTGTAACAAACTGATAAACCACGTTTATGTTTCACAATGATATCTAAACAACTTGCATAGATGATGATAGGATTATCTAGTGAATATATTAAATGAACAATACTATATAAAGTTTTGGGTATTTAACGTCATTTTTAGTAAAAGTTTTCAAAAATGCATCTCAGCTAAAAGTCAAAAAAAAAACAACTTTATTTTGAATACAATCATAAAAGGAGAGTAAATACCATTTTTTGTTTTTTTATTAAAAAATACATATGTAATAAGAAAATTAAATTATATTTAGGGCATGGCGGCACTTTAAAAAAATATAAAATTATTTTTTGATAATTTTTTTGATCCAATAGAAACTTTCAATTCACGTCATTTTCGATCTTTTTGACCAATCAAAACATTTTTATAATAGGAAGTTTCTGCAGTAGATTATTTCCGCGAGAATAATTTGAAGTATTTTGTTTTTATGAGTCACAATTTTTTTTTAATCTGAAGTCGGTTGTCAATTTGCTTAAAAACCGTAAAAATGAATCAGAAAAGGTTTAGTACTTACATCGTCATTTGACTAATCAATATCAATGTCAAAAATGAACTTTGCCACTGGACTCTTTCAGGGCTTTGTATCTATTGCCTGGCAACGCGTTTTCGAATTTCTGGCAAATTATTTTTAATTTATTCTCATTTTCTTGTGATATTACAACTGAAATTATACTGGCATTTTTTTACGATGAGACAGGAAATTTTTTAACTTATGTTCTCGTCTTAGTTTAGGGCAAATGCATTATCGAAAATAATAATTTGCCAGTTTCTAGTTAATAATGTTTTTTTTACTCATAAAAATATTATGTTTATGTTAATAATAATAATAAATTACTTGTCTCTACAGATAGTAACATTTGACCCAACTTTTTCACATTTTTGTTACAAATAAAATACATTTTCTTTATAAAGAACAACCAGAAATTTAGTGCGATTACAACTTAAGCCGATAATTAGAATTTTTACGACACTTAACCGCATTCAGTAGTAAAACTGTTTACCTACTGTTTTATTTGATACTCATTGAGGAAGAATTAGTTCCATTATGGACAATAGGACTAGATACCACATTCTGCTCACTAATGTAAATTTTTCAACAGTTTTTACAGTGATTTATTGAAAGTTTTCCCAATAAAATTTCATTTTTTCGAACGAGATTTTTTTTAATTCTAGAGACTTTTGTTTTTCAGTAGCACTACTTATGGTCAATATTTCTTCTGTTTTGGGTCAATGGATAACATATTCTTTATCACATATTAATCAAGAATTCACCAGATATGTATTAAGTTATCCATATTCACCGGTTAGGAAAAAAAATTGTATGAATTTTTTTATAATTTGAAAATATTTATGAATTAGGCTGGTTCACATGAAATTAGGTCCAGCTAATTGTACACGGTGTCCCATCGTACTATGCATAGTATATGAATAGCGGAATTTTGAACCTTTAGAATAAACGAAAAAAAAATAAAATTCGTTAACTAACCATTAACATATCAGGCGCTACAATAATCTTAAAAAATATTAGCGATTTGTTAGTCCCTTTAAGAGAAAAATAGCAATTTATGCAATAAAATTTTATCTTTATTTTTTTCTTTTTGATCTAGTAAAAGGTAATATGTCAGAAAGCGGTTTTGTAAAATAAAAAATTAAAAATCTTTAACAATAACGGCAAAATTAACGAATTTTTAAAAGCAACTAAATTGAAGCGTTATTTATTGGTATCCTACTGATAATTGAAGTTAACTGCAGGCTAAGACCTTTATTTATGGTGCCAAAAATTTATAAGCTTTGGGATAGACGGCTTTGATTCTTAGGTAAATAGAACCTATTGTTAAAACTACCTACTGCCTGAATAATAAATAACTACCCCTCATTTTGCGGTATTGCAATTATTTGTCGTAAATATCTTTCTTAAAGTGACGTCTCGTTTTAATCAAAGATATCTCAATTACTAATAGATTTTAGTTAATTTTAATTGCGCTAGATGACTTCCTGATATATGTGCATTATTTGTAGGCAAAAGAAAAAAATTTAAAAAAATAAAAACAATTTTTTTCTCTAAATTGCTATTTTTCTCTTAAACTTAGCAAATTGCTAATATTTTTTAAGATTATTGTAGCGCCCAATAACTGGATAGTTAATAAGAAGTTTTAATTTTTTACCCTGTGTACTCTTATAGCGGTCGCACAAATTCCTGTCAAGTTTAAAAATGGCAACTAATTCCACCCTCGAATTTTCGGTGGTCTCTACTGACCGCTAAGTTGAAGACATTTTCCAATAAAGAATAATAATAAATGTGCAAATTTCGTTTATTTTTACTGCCAATAGGTACTCCCGTTCTATGAATAGAGAACCAAATAAGTTTCGTAAGTCAACGGTAATCTCATGGACACTAACTGCTAAGAATCAAAGAAATGTTATTCTGAAAAGTTTGAGTTTCCAAATGAGAAAACAAAGTTAAAATTTTGACAAATCTTTCACTCGATGGTAATATCGCAAAACAATTATGTTTAATTTTTTTAGACAGTTTATGGGCTGATTTCAAGTTGAGATAATACCGGTAGTATCTTCGTTTCTAGGCAAAATTAAAAGAATTCGGGTCAGTGATTGGTTCTTGCCATGGAAAAGTATTAAATTTGCGATATTACCGGTATTATCTCAACTTGAAATCAGCCCATTAGTGTTACAATAAATGTCTACATTTTCAGTTTTACAATCGTCGGTTAACTTTAATAATTAAACATTTGTTACTGTGGTTGTACAGCAAATGTAACTTCCTAATAACCTCTACTTAAAACTTACCGTATATTGTAAAAGCCAATATTTTTCAGAATTGTTTATTGTTAAGTATTAAATATGAAAATATGGGTTCAGGAATGTATGTAAAATATTACATAAAGTTTGCATAACTTTTGCAATTTTGTTTCAGAAGTTATGGTAATTTGTTATAAATTTAGAACTAATGTTATTTTAGTGTCTTTTATTTATTATTATTATATTTATTTTATGTCTAAGTTTCAAAAATTTTTAACTGGCTTATTACTGAATTATGGACGTCCCGGGGCAAAGTAACCAACGGGTCTGGGCGGGAACTCGAGTAGGGGAATACGTTACCTGAAAATTTTTAACGGGAACTTGTGCCCTGGATTAGGACAAAAATGACCCCTGACCGGAATTCCAGTGCGCTTGAATTAGGCTATTGGAAGCGCTCATCATTGTGCTTCATTATCATAATTAAAAAAAAGCAACACTTTCAACGGTTTCTGAGATATTAAAGCATATTTACTTTAAAAAAAGTAAACATCCAGATGATATGTAACAAGAAATGTCTTCTACTGATTTTTTTTAATTATTTTACTCGACTTCTATTCCCCTATATGTATTGCTTATGAAAAGCAAAAGTTTTTTGACACCTGGATGATAATTAATGTTGACTCGGTTTCACCCAACTGGGTCACAAATTTATTTGCTCATGCGTTATATTAGGGTAATATTATCTGATAAAATGAAGTAGTCAAGGTTGTATGATAATTAAAAAGAGTCAGCTGTGATTTTGATTTAAATTGCTTGCGTGTATATCAGAAATCAGCATTTAGGTAAATTGTGTCTCACATATGTGCTAACAGCCCTAATCTGATCAATTTTTGCAAGCTTTTACCCATTTGAAATTTTTATAGTTATTACGCTGCTATTATAACTTGAATGGTGACGAGCCCTAGTACTCTCATCATAATCGTATTCATTATCTTTACGATACGGTAAACAATCTAATTATAGTATGGGCACGATAACCTTGCAAAAAATGACGATCTAAACTAGGTCAATACTTGATACAAACGTCAGACATTTTTGAATTTTTATTATATAGCGAAATGGATAATAATATTTATTTATTTAATGTATGTCAGACAGTTCGTGAGCTTGTACTCATAAATTCCAATATTTGTTAGCCATTTGTGAAATGAAATTTTTAAGTTTGTTGTTTTGAAGTTGCAAGTTCATCCTCCAACAACAAGTTTATGTACAGGACAGCGAACCGTACACGGTAACACGTTCGGCTGCATTTTAATCGTAACATGCGCTTTTTCTATTGCGCATAAATGACTTAAGTCTTATTAACTGAATTAAATTTTATTTACTATAGATTTTTTTTAAAATTATAATAATTCTTAATAAATGTTTGTAGAGATTATTCTAAAATGTCAAATAAACATCAAGATTTAAACATTGCAAAACTGACCTACGACAATAGCAAACGTGTAGTCTTAGATTTAGCCTTGACATAGTTTCCTGTTGCATACTTTTACCAACTCTAACAAAATATTCCGCAACGTGGCACGAAATTTAAACTTCACGGTCAAAAAACACGATTTTATGCAACTGTATACGTTATAAAAAAATTCATTGAAGATTGGGTCATGTCAAGAATCATTTTCCGGATTCGGTTTTATTTTCTTATGAAATGAACGGGTTTTTGACCAAGAACCGGTTCATGAACTTGTCAAAATTCAACCTAGAAGTTGCAATTACAAAGTAAAAAACTTATTATCCAATGAATCTTTCAAACTTGTGACAAACTGAGGTTTTGTGAAGAATATGCAGTCAAACACCTTGTCATTGTTTATTCAAGTGGATAATTATTAATTCTACCATGATTTAAAAGGAATGCTGAGATTACTTCGGATTTTATTCGTAAGGATAAAACAGTAATTTGCTAGACGTTTTTCTGCCTGTCACTATAATTAATATCAGCAATCTATACTGGCATACAAAAAATACAAAAGTTTTTGTTTGTACTTGCCGTTTTGTAATTTAAAAAGAGAAAATAAAACGAAAATGGAGAAATTATGCAAAATAGGGCATGTTTTCATTATTCCTTCCCTATACACAGGTGCCACATGGTAGCACTCTAATTTAAATTTATTTTAATATAATACAGGTGTTTTGGTTAAGCGACTGTATAAATGCTTGTAAAAGCCGGAATGAATAAAATAACTTCATTAAAAAATTCAAAAAGTAAAAAAATAATTCGCCTAAATGAAATTACCATTTTAAATTTGACATAGTTTTTAATGGTAATTTATAACTCTCTAAAAATAGTTACAGTCTAGACAGATTTTAAAAAATATGTTGATTTATTTATATCGTATTAACTTCAACAAATCAGGGAATTTTTCTCAATTAAAGCAAAAAAACACCTATAATCTTTGTGTATTCTAAGAAATATTATTTTAGTTGTGTAATAATTTGCGAGTAACAACAGTAGAATAATGATGAGTTATTTATGCTAGTTGAGCTCATCATACTGGCGGTTTGAGAAATTCGATAAAGGCTTTTATGTTAACTAAAGTCGATTTTTCTTAGAATTTTGCAATGACTATAAGTATGCGAATTTTTAATAACTTGTATTATTTTGGTCTAACTCACTGTAATTAGAAGCAATCCTTTCGACCCCCTGATCATTTTTTATTATAACCTTGCAGTTTTTTAAGAATAAAGTAATAATTATTTTGTGATTTACAAGTATTTTGCTCGTTCCCGACTGTCTGTGAAATTCAGCAATTAGTGCTTTAAATCTGTGCTCACAAACACAGGTAAAAGGAAGATACAATGCGTTTATAGCTTTGTTTTTTTTAATAATTCTTGACGATTTAATCATTTGTTGCAAAAAGCGGTAAACTATTATAGGGAAACACACGTAATAGTGAATTTTGACTTGAATTGTAAATCTAACAATAATGCTGTAAAGTATTTAAGCTGTTTATGGTGCTATTTATCGACTTAAGTCATAAATTATTTAACAATGTAACCATAATTAAAGTGTTAGTACTTCTGTCAGTGAATCTTCAATTTATGACACTAATTACCAATAGAATGTATAAATTTTGGGTTAGGGGCTGATTTGTGAATGATGTTGCCTGCGGTCAATTATTTCAAGCTTAAATCTATTAGTAGGTGGTAGCAACTTAAATACGGCTGCCTTATTAACAATAATTTATTACTTTAGTCAAGTTCTTATTTTCTGATAAAAAAATAGCACTATGGACCTTCTGCTTTATTGTGCCCAACAAGCAATAGATAACTTAAATACTTTATTACTGTACAATCAAATCATGTTCTGAATAGAATTGTTGTTAGATTTACAATTTAATTCAAAATTCACTATTATGTTTGTTTGCTTATAACAAAAGTTGGTCCGTCATATCTGGGTCGGTTGATCAGAATTTTCGAACGAACCGTTTTATAATATTTTATTGAACAAACTAATAAAAATAGGTAAATGTTGAAATCATAGACGCACTAAATCTTTTGCCATATTTTTTATTTATTTTATTTTACGTATGGTCGGATTCGGGCAGAACTATCCAATCACATGATGATTATTACTCTAAATTTTGCTTTTATAATTATTTGCAACGAATCAAAATTGCAAAAGGGCCAGTAGTTAGCGTCCAATACTCAAATAATTAGTAGGGCTGGGAAAAGTATCGATACTTACAGAAAGTATCGATACCTGCTCAGGTATCGTACACCGATACCGACTGCAATCAGGTATCGAAGTTTCGATACTTGCGATACCTCGATACTTCCGATACGTCGATTACTTCGATACCTCCGATACCCCGATATCTCCGATACTTCGATACCTGCGATACCTTGATAAACGGTGGCTATAAATGAATATCCTATTCAGAGTGCTTTGGATGTTGGAAACACAAGCTATTTTGATGAAAACAAACGAATTCACAAGCTATTTGATGCGATATTTATTTATCACCACCCGATACTTTCGATACCTCCGATGCCTCCGATACCTCGATACCGCGATACCTCCGATACCTCGATACTTTCCGATACCTTGATACCTCGATACTTACGATACTTTGGCAAGTATCGATACTTTGCAGGTATCGATATTGCCCGACTATAGATATTGGCAAGTATCGATACTTTGCAGGTATCGATAGTGCCCGACTATAGATATTCTGCGATTATTGCTCTAACTTTTCAATAATTTTATAACGGTTGGACGGCAAACCCCCAATAAAAATAGTGCCGACCAGATGTTGACAATAGGCTTAAGAAATATCTAGTTAATTTTACAGCGGATTGTGGTTAAGTGCCGTAAAAATTTGGAAAAGTTAATCAAAAAATTATGTTGTAAACGCAGAATATTGATGGTCGAACTCTACCAGGTATCAAAAACAGGTATCGCCCAGCCCTAATAATTAGGAGAGGCGTTAATATTCAGGTGAATCGCGTTCATTACTGTCACAGCAGGAACCAAAGGGTAGACTTTTTTAAATAATGTGTGTTAATAATAATGGTAAGAAAAACAATTTACTTTTTAACTGTTGTTTTACTAGAAAAGACTCGTGTTAAATTACATAATTTAAAAAAATGGTGTTTTTAGTGGATCTTTATTAGTCTGCCAAATAATGTTTAAAAAATTTAAATATATCACTTCGTTTGATAAAAATAAAAATAACGCAATTATGTTTGTTGTCATTTTTGTTATCAAATACTCTATATATCGGCTATAAACAAAACTAAGCATATCTCTATTTTCTTATTTTATTATCTTTTAACTTAGATCGCTCATGGCATTGGTTTAAAGTGTTAATTGTTTCCAACATTAAATTTACAAACAGCCGTCTAGATAAAAAAAAACAATTATCACAAAAAATTGGTTTTACAAAAAGTCATATGTTTCACTTAGAATTTAATGTAGATTGCAAAAATATAAAAATATACTTAGTTTTTCATTTGAAAATTAAAAGTTATGGTCACTTCTGGTAAAACCGGAAGTCTTGTTGATCTATTACTCAATTAATGGAGAGTTTCTAACATAACAACTTCCTCAAATTTACCTTTTTGCTTTCAGCCGGTATATGCGCCAAAAATTCGCATAATCATATAGATTTTCTTTTTACAATACTTTAAACTGCAGCAATAAATTCCTAATACCTCATAATTGTTGATTTACTTCTAATAGACCATCGATTTAGAAGGTGGTCATAAATTTTTTGATTTTAGAACCAGTAAAGGACCGTTCTAAAACAGGTAGGCCAAAATTTATGGTAGTAGGTAGTTTTGAGTTTTCAAACAATACAGAAAGGTATTTTGGATGATATTTTGATGGTTCTATAAAGTTGATAGCTACATTTTACCCATAATGCAATTATTTCATAATAATCACAATATGTTATAATTTTGACGTGGAGTGTATTAGTTTGATCTGATTTCAAATATTGCTCATGTATCAGAAAGTAATCCTACGATATTAGAATTAAATAATATTAACTACAAAAGACCTTCCTAAAAAATATTTATAACGCATCAGAGTACCTAATTATTTCAATACCGCAAGATGGGGGTTATTTACAACCCTGGTAGTCCGCATCTCAAGCATTTGCCTTTAAGCCGACTTCATAAATCTTCGTAGCCATAAAAATAGGTCTCTGTGGTTAATACCTTCAGTCACCAATAGATTGATCATAAATAAAAATTGCAAATTCTGTCAATTCTGTTTTTAAAAATATAACAACTACTCGCTAATTATTATTGAAGTTTTTTTTTTATTTCTGATATGACCAAACTTTTTTTTCTATTTTGCGTCTGTAACGAAGCCTCGTACGATATCGATTTGGGTCTCGTATTAGTCGATTCAGCACCCACTTGCATGTTAAAAAGTAGGTAGTACAACTTATTTTTTTTAAGGTTGGTAGCGTTTTCGCTGGTATCGGACATCAGAAAAAATAAATAAGACGTCATAGATGTCAGCGTTATAACAGGTTATAATTTTATTCAATCAAAACCATTCAAATAATACAAAAATAACGCAAAAGTTCCTAAAGATTGAAAAATTTACTTTTGTACTTAAACGTGCAAAATAGAAAAATAAATAGAATAGAGAACTCGTTTCTAAAGTTTTTGTGTGCACATATTCTATATAAAAACCCGCGCTTCATGCTACAAAATTGACTTTTTCTACTTTGCGTTAACAAAATTGTCATTGTTAAACGCGTATAATGACACTAAATTTTTATTATAGCACGCAAAACAGTAACTTTTTCATTGGTTGTGTTGGCACCGTAAGCGTAAAAAATACGTCTACCGCCTACGCAATGGAGATGATATGGAATAATTGATAAAATTATAAGCGAGCTGTCGAAAATATTGAAGCAAAGTATCAGTTAATTAGTAAATCAGTTGAAAACCTTAATAAGCTTGACAGACGTCATTACTTCATTAGTGCCAACCAAATTTGTCAAAAATTTCAAGTTGTGATAATTCTTCAAAAGAGACTTTTAGAATGCTTTTTTTGCAACGCAAACTAGAAAAAATTGTATATTATACTCGTTTCATAAGACGACTTGTGACACTCATTCTATTTGAGCTTCTCGCTTCGCTCGTCGTGCTCAAAACTCATTCGTGTCACAATAATCGTCTTATGAAACACGTATAATAATGTACTATTTTGAAACGTGTTCTTTAATATACTATTTTGGTATATGGTGAGTATTAAGGTTCAAAAATAAATTGAAAATAAAATAAATGTAAACTGAAAAAACGAAACAATTGCTTTTTCCAAAAAAATAATTGACATATTCAAAATGCGATTTGATATTCTTATTCAAAGTCTTGTGCTACAAAAGTATAAAAATAAATCTTACTATTACCAACCAGACCTGAACTCAGTCAAACGAATTTGATTTGACCTCGATGATCAGATCACTTTAACTGCATCATTTTGACGTTTTTAATAACAATTTTATTGTCATAAAAACTATTTTGAATTTGGATAAGAATATTTGTAACGCTTATTAAGAAGATTATAATGTGTTTATAGTGAGTTTGTATGGGGTAATCAAGCAGTCAGGGAAAAGAGGCAGATAAAAAAATGAGTTGGAGTTACTTTGTGTTCAAATAAATTTTAATTAAAATATTAAGAGTTTCAGTCATTAACTTAATGACAAAACTCTTTATACTATTAAAATAAAAACATTGCAATAAATTATCTGTTGCACTTTTAATTTTGTAAGTTTACTGTTTATTTGAGGCGAAAATGTGTATAAAAGCACAAGAGTCTAAGCGTAAAATTTTTTTGACTGTCGTATTAATATTTTTGATCAATTCATTGATATTTTAGTCTTCTAAAAATGCTGACTTTTAGTAGTAATATAGTTTTTTTTAACTTTCGATGAAGGAACTTTTTAAAATTCATTTCTATTGTATATCTTGAAAAATTGATGTCTGTTGTAGTGTGAAAGGACTATTAATCACTTTGTGTTGTGTAATGAGTGAGTTACCTCACAATCCGCATTTTTTGTTTCAGTAAAATTTCATATTGCTCATTTATTTGAAGTACAAGGAAAAGTTAAAGGAGCAAAGGACCGATATGAATTGCTCCTGCGTGATAAAACAATTACTCAAACTCTTCGCGCTGACATCTTTAGACAATTAGGTAAAAATGAATTTTTTGAGGGTGAATCCTTATTTTAGGGGTAAAAAATAATTGTAGGTTGGTTATATCACTGTCATGATTCACTGGGAGATAAAAATCAGAGGATACCTTTAGCTATCCATTGTCTACAACGAGCACATGACGCTGATCAATTCTCTGGTCAAACTCTTTATCTTCTTGGCCGATGTTACGCTAGTATAGGAAAGGTCCACGATGCTTTTATTGCTTATCGAAATTCTGTCGAAAAATCGGAAGGCAATGCCGATACTTGGTGCTCCATAGGGTAGATACGTCCGCGTTTTAAAATAACACGTTTCGATTTTTTAAATTTTTAGAGTGCTTTATCAGCAGCAGAGTCAGCCTATGGACGCTTTGCAAGCCTATATATGTGCAGTTCAATTAGATAAATGCCATTCAGCTGCTTGGGCTAATTTGGGAATTTTATACGAAAGTTGTGGACAAGCTCGGGATGCTTATGCTTGTTATTTGAATTCTAATAGAGGACTTTCGAATAGAAATTCAACTGAAGATACGTTTCTTCCCTCAAAACTACCACGGCTATCAGCGGTGGGAATGAACCCACATTTATCACAAAGAATCAGCTTTCTTCAATCGCATTTAGCAAACGCACCAATGCCTAGCGCGACAAGCCAGTAAGTCAAAAAAAACAGTTTTAATAAAAATATTTATTTAAATCGATAGTAGACTGATAAAAATTATTTACATACTACCACCCGAGTGACGATTTTTCCCGAAAAGCTAAAATCCTATGCAAAGTTTATAAATGTTTTCGCGAGTCTTTTCTACACTGATCATGCGCCAAATTATCGAGATTGGTGGAACTAGTCCCTTGTTGGAATTATTTGCAGGATCTCATTTAGGGTGGATGAGAAAGATAGATGCTTTGCTGCTCACATTGGCAAAATCGAGCTGCATAAAGCGATTACATTATTTCCCGGGTCGCCCTGCACGAATAAAAGACTACTAATTAAAAAAAAATAAGCAAAAAAATATTGAAAATCTTATGACTAGATTTTAATGATTAGGACATCCTGTATAGTTAACGGATTCTCATACGCACAATTCTTCCGTTAGACGAGTTACTGCCTTTGTTAATTACATTGGACAAGTTCAGCTACTTCCGCAGGCAAAAGATTTATTTGTGTGTCATATTGACTTGAAATAGTTTAAATAAAAATTTGTCAGAAATAAATAGAAATCGATAAAATTGTGTTACTATTTTTGGTGATAAGATATCGAACAATTTTTGTAAGTTTCGTAATTGATAGTAAGACAAAATTTTGATGATCTTGTGTAAAGTTTTGTTGAATGTTTATTTACAAAAGTAAGTCATTTTTATGAAATTACTTATATTTTGTGTAGTATGTGATTTAAATAAATATTTTTATGAAATTGTTTCCTCTTGTTTGGTAAAAGGACGTGGGGAATTTGTCCTTAATAAGGATAAATAAAATTGTAGGCGTAGACAGTTGCTCTCCATAGAAGAAGCTTGGAATCTTCCAATATCGGCTGAAATGTCATCGAGACAACAACAGCAGAATAGTTCCCAGCAAACGAAAACAAGTAACCAATCGTATCCAAAAAATTTTAGTCAAGGTTCAACACCGCAAGGTCCACCACCTCCTTATCCTTCCCCAAGTGGTGGCGGTGTTAAACAATTTAAAACTGAAGTAGTTGAACAAAAGCCTACACCCCAACCACAATCTCATCCCTTTCCATTAACCCAACAACAATTACAAATGTTGAATTATTTTCAACAAAACATTAATAACCTCACACCTGCCCAAGAAGTGAGTCAACAAACCTTTGTAAAAGTTCGCAAATTGTGAAATTTTTTTGTAGAATATGAGATTACAACTCCAACATCAACATCGAATGATGCAACAACACCAACAACAGTTGAGACACCAAAGACAAGCCACTACGCCTGCACGACAAGGATCAACGCCTCCTTCATATAACGGAAATCATTTCCAAGGACAAACGGATGTTACTTCACCGTTAAACCCGCCGAAAAATCTTTCACCCTCCACGAATGGAGATAAACTAGTCCAACCAACACCAAATGTGATTCCAAGTTGTGCGAGGGATATTAACATGCCGGTATCGGGCCAGCATTCAGCAGACATGGATGTCAGTGAAGAGGAATTGAAAGATTTACTTTCCCAAAAAGATTTAGCAACGACTTTAGCCGAAAATCTTCTCAAACATTTCGGATCCGATGATATCGACATCAAAGAGGAGCAGGAACAAAGTGGTGAGTCCAGTTTTGAGTTTTTCAGTTTTAAAAACCAGTTAAACCAGTTTTTGGAACAAACCGGTTTGACTGGTTTTTGGGCTAAAACGGTACAAACACGTTCTTTGTAATTAAATGTAAGAAGACTATTAAATAGATAATATTTAAAATAATGTGATACTTGTTATCTGCGGGAGGTTTTAATTTTAATCAGTTCATGTTTTATTAGTATTAGATTATCGCGTCATTTTATGAACAGAAGTATCGTTTTGCACTGCCGTATTTGTTGTTTTAGAAAATATTTTATTGTCCGGGTCATTTTCTCCGTCAAATTTAGATTCTTCCGGTACTAAACAAGAAATTGATACGAAAAGAAGGATCAAATCGCCGACACACGATAGTATTCTGACTATCAAATCGGAACCTCCATGGGAAGTCGAGTCATTGCATTCAGTTGACAAACGCCCAGAAATCGAATATTCAATCGACATGGATGCCAAAACGATTCTAAGACTTTGCAAGTAAGTTTTTACCTTTGAAGAATTTTCGCGTAATAAAAATTTTTCATTGATTTAGAGGTGAAGGAATAAAGGGTGAAATAAGCAATTCGTTAATATCAGATCGAGCTCCTCCTCCCTCACCACCTGATCCTCCAGCTTTAAAACTAAATCATCAACAGTTACTTCCGCCCACACCTTCAGTCTATTTAGATAATAAAAAACACGCATTTAGTCCACAATTACAAGAATTTTGTTTAAAACATCCAATTGCGGTAGTCAGAGGATTAGCTTCAGCTCTTAAACTTGATCTGGGTTTATTCTCAACTAAAACTCTAGTTGAAGCTAATCCCGATCATAGTGTTGAAGTTAGAACCCAAATACAACAACCATCAGACGAAAATTGGGATCCACAGTCAGGGAAAAAAGTTTGGGCATGTATTTCACATCGATCACATACGACAATTGCAAGATATGCACAGTATCAAGCATCAAGTTTCAAAGAAAGTTTGAAGGTAAATAATTATACAAAATCGGGGGTTTTGTATAAAATCAAAAATTCGTAGGAAGAGAGAGATAAGTCGACTAGTGGTTTATCCGATTCTGATTCAAAAGATTCAATCAATTTTCCAAAAAGGCGACGGCTTTGCAACATACCTCCATCGGCAAATACAAAAGGTTGCAATCAACCAAAAATGCTTAAGTAGGTGTCACTTCTGTAATATATTTTTTTTTCTCAAAATTTTTTATTCAGATTTGGAACAAATGTTGATCTATCGGACGAAAAGAAATGGAAAGCACAATTACAAGAATTAATGAAATTACCAGCTTTTGCTCGCGTCGTTTCGGCCGGAAATATGTTATCGCACGTTGGTCACGTGATTCTCGGAATGAACACTGTCCAGCTATACATGAAGGTAATCCAATTCGTTCTTAAGGCAGTTCTATACATATAAAACAAAGCGAGAAATATTTTGCAATAGTACTACTTTAAAAAATCCGAAATTTAAGAATGTTCTATCGTAGGTTCCTGGAAGTCGAACTCCCGGCCACCAAGAGAACAACAATTTCTGTTCGATAAATATCAATATCGGTCCTGGCGATTGCGAATGGTTTGCGGTTCCTGACGCATATTGGGGTGCAATTTGTGCTCTTTGCGAAAAGAATCAGATCAATTATCTGCACGGGTCTTGGTGGCCCGTCCTTGAGGATTTATACAAAGCAAATATTCCCGTTTATCGATTTCAGCAAAGGCCGGGGGATTTGGTTTGGGTGAACGCTGGATGCGTCCATTGGGTACAAGCCGTAGGTTGGTGTAACAACATCGCATGGAATGTTGGCCCTCTAACGGCGAGGCAATATCAACTCGCAATTGAACGATACGAATGGAACAAATTGCAGAGTTTTAAATCGATTGTACCGATGCTACATTTGTCATGGAACTTGTCGAGGAATATTAAAGTTTCTGACCCGAAGTTGTTCCAATTGATTAAGTAATATAGGTTTTTTGCCTCTATTAATAAATTAATTATGATTTTTTTAGAAATTGTTTAATGAGGACTTTGAGACAATGCTCAATGATTTTAGAATTTGTTAAACATAAAGGAGTCGAAGTGAAATTCCACGGGAGAGGGAAAAACGAAGCTTCGCACTACTGCGGACAATGCGAGGTTGGTAATTGAGGTTTTCTGTAATTTCTGAGTTATGGGTTTTTGTGATTTCAGATTGAAGTTTTCAATATCTTGTTCATAAGGGAGCAAGAGAAACGTCATGTTGTTCATTGTATGGAATGCGCAAGGAAGCAGAGTCCGAATTTGGAGGGCTTTGTATGTTTGGAAGAGTACAAAATGGACGAGTTGATGGAAGTTTATGATAACTTCACTTTGTATCCCACCGTTAGTGCTACTGCAGAGCAATATCGACTAATGTAGCAGATTTAATTTTGAAGTGCTATCTTTCAGCTACCACTGCCACTTGTAACGGATGTACAACTTAATGTTAATACTTGCTTATAAATTAAATGTAAAATCGAGTGATAATGTAAAATGTAGATAAGTGTGTAAATAATATTTTGAATTTTGTAGATTGGCGATAAGTTATATGTTACATCTTAATACAGTGATCTCATAACAGTTATTTATAAGTGTACATATTTATAATATAAAAAAATAAATATATTTGTATAATATATTTATTTTGAAAGTCAAAGGAATAGGATGATAGCGTAATCATCGGATTTTGTTGTTAATGAATGAAACCATATTTTCACTGCCAAAAATTATATATAAATGACTGTTTTTTTACGTAATAATTTAAGTCTGTATGTATTATATAATTCGACGTTTTTGTTTTTTTTTTCAAAGGCAGCAAATTTGATTATTGCGTGTATTCGTTCACTGCCACTTTGTGATACATTTCTACCCGAATACCACTTTATATGTTCATAGACAGAGCCTGGGTTCGAACAGTGCCTTCTTCAATAAATTATCTAAAGAAACAACATTGTGAAAAAAATTCATATTTTCTCCATTCATGACCAATTACAAATACAGTTACATTATGTAAATAAGTATTAGTAAAATAAAATCAGGAAACTGGCTCAATTTTCTATGTAAGGTAATAATCCCTATTTCCTCTGTTCATATACCTGTGTATTTTATATCAACAAAAGTCTGATTTCACTTTATGTATTATAGTTTCAATTTGTAGTTTAGATACTACATAAACTTGTATTTATGAATAATTAAATAAAATGTTATATTTGGACTCTACAATTTTACTTCCTTTTCTATTGAAATCTATAACACAATTTTTTATTACATCCAAAAAATTGTTAGTAAAAGTACAAAAATGTGGTATTTCATTGCGTAATCTATTGTAAGAATTATGAGGTAAGTTTAAATTTACAAAAATTCAACAAAAATAGTTTTATCAGTTCTTATTAGTGACAAAGAAGAAAAATCTATGCATTTTTTAGATCGGCCATTATTTCCATTTTTTGACATAACTTTTACATTCACTTGCATCACTTAAATAAGTTTCACTGTATAAAAACCATGCAGCAAATTTTCTTTGAAACCTAAATATATACAGGGTGCCCCACCGAAAAGGGCATACCCCCTGTAACTTTTTTATTTATTAGTCGATCTAAATAAAATTTAGAACATAAGCATTAATATGTACGGTCTACATTTTGCTGTTAAAATATTTTTTTTATGATGTACTAATTTTGCACTCGAAAGAATAAAATTATGAAATCGCACAAAATTTCTTCAAAATGCATACTATTATAATGCTACAACTCAAAATACTGTAATGACAAATTTTGTTTTAACACAAATCATTTAGAATTCCTCTAATTGGTTCTTAAAGAACACGGAAAAAAATCGGTTTTTTGTGAGAAATATTATCATCCATGAAACGGTGTTGTCAGATTGTAAATTGAAAGTTCCCTGAATATGAATAAAACGTCAGTGAATTTGTCAGTTTGACAATTGAAATAATTGAAAAGTGTCTAATCCCAAAAACCGTAAAATAATTTTAGCCTAGAATTTTTAATGCCTGCAGCTCTTTTGTTACGACTTTTGGCAGGTTATACGTTTCTGTAGTTGTCACCAATAAAACCTTTTTTGTGGAAACACTTTATTTTTGTAACGCAATGTAACAATTTATTTCAAGAAACAACTTCTAGAAGCTTAAGTCACGACCAGAGAGTTGTAGAAGAGCACTTTACAGAAGTATTCTACAGCTTGAAAAATATCGGTAAAGTTGTTGGACTATTTGAAGATGCCAGTTTCAATGGTAAAACCTAAATGTGCCTCTCTTTACCGTAAGACATAATCAAGAATTGGTGCAAGTTGTAGGAGATGTTGTACACGAAGATCCTAACATTAGCAACAGCACTATAACACGAATGCTGACACAATATGAGCAAAGAGTTTTAAAGACAAATTAAATTAATTCTTTTAAAATTTTATTGCATCAGGAATTACAGCCTGCATTATATAGGAAAGGAGAAAATTCGTGGTGGGTGCATAAAGTAAATTATAAATATCGAAAAATTTCTGAAATAAAAAGAATAGTTAATAACGTTTTAACAACGAACGTCTTAGACTTACACATTAAATGTTCAAACACATTTCCATTTTCTTGTAAGCAGCAAAATAATCGTCGCCTAAAATTTTGTTTTACTCTAACAAGAGTTTCTGGTGATATGACAGCAAACGCTTCTCTTATTCGCTCTTTCATATCCTCTATTGTCGTGGGAGCTGTTTTGTACACCTTTTCGTTTACAACTCCCCAGAGAAAAAAATTGCAAGGCGTTAAGTCTGGAGAACGAGCTGGCCAGTGAACAGGTCCTCCACCTGTTGGTGGATATCCACCTATCAGGCAAGTGTCGGTCTAAATATCGCCGAACCCGTCTCGCAAAATGTTGTCCTATTATGTTTAACGGAACATTTTCTAACAACTCTAACAGATTTCTTCTTAAAAAACGTAGATACATGTCACCATTTAAATTTCCATCGAAGAAAAATGGACCGATTACATGTTGACCCAAAATACCGCCCTAAACATTTAAAGACCATATCCTTTGATTATCTATTTGGCGCAACCATCGTGGATTTTCTATTGCCCAATAATGCATATTATGCCTATTAACAAGCCCATTACTTTTAAACGTTGCTTCGTCCGAGAATAGCACATAGTCAGTAAAGTTATTGTTTCTTCTAAAATATTAATCATTTGTTGACAGAAAAGCATTCTAAACTCAAAATCAGTAGGACGCAATTCTTGATGCAGTGCAATTTTATATAGGTGGAATTTATTACACTTTAAAAATTTTTGCACAGAGCTTTTGCTCATATTGTGTCTTCGTGCTATAGTTCTAGTGCTAATGTTAGGATCTTCCTGTACGGCATCTTTTACAAATTGCACCAATGCGTGATTATGTCTTAGGGGAAAGTAGACACGTTTGGGTTTTACTACTGAGCTGGTGTCCTCAAATAACCGAACAACTTTACGAATTTTTTTCAATGTGTAGCCTACTTCCGGAAAGCGCTCTTGTAGAATCCTGTTGGTTGCTAATAGGTTTCTGCGGCATTCACCGTACACTAAAATTATTTCACGTCTTTCGCGATTAGACATTTTTCGATTTTTTCAATAATTGTCAAAGTGACAAATTCACATATTTTTGTCAGGTAACTCTCAATTTACAATCTGACAACACCGTTTCATGGATGACAATATTTCTCACAAAAAAACGAATTTTTTCCGTGTTCTTTAAGAACCAATTAGAGGAATTCTAAATGATTTGTGTTAAGACAAAATTTGTCATTACAGTATTTTAAGTTATAGCATTATAATAATATGCATTTTGAAGAAATTTTGTGCGATTTCATAATTTTATTCTTTCGAGTGCAAAATTGGTACATCATAAAAAAAATATTTTAACAGCAAAATGTAGACCCTACATATTAATGCTTATGTTCTAAATTTTATTTAGATCGACTAATAAATAAAAAAGTTACAGGGGGTATGCCCTTTTCGGTGGGGCACCCTGTATACTCATTCTTATTATACAATAAATAAATAAGCATATGGTATAAAAAATATACAAAAAATAGAAATACAAAAAAAGATTTGGTTATGACTCATAACAAAATTCATGAAATCATATATCAACGTTTGTAATAAACTAAAAATTAATGACGAGTGTGTCCTCCTCGTGCTCGTATGACTTCCTGATATCGATATGACACACTGTTTATTAGATGTCTTATTTGTTCTTGGGGGATTTGTTCCCATTCTTTCTGAAGAAATTTGCCAGTTGCTCAAAGTTATGAGACATTTCTCGCTGCCTTAGACGTCTTCTCAGTTTATCCCAAAGATGCTGGACAGTCCATAACATCAACATTGTGTTTTTTAAAGGAGGTTCTAACAATTCTGGCAACATGGAGACATGCATTATCATGCTGAAAAATAAAATCTTTAGCATACGGTGGCACTTGTGGTTGTACAATGTCCGTAAGGTATCGTTGTGCTGTCAAAGTTTCTCCTTCAACTACGACAAGCTCAGTTCTTCCATGTACACTTATACTTCCTGAGACCATTATTGATTCTCTTCCAAAATGTCGAACCTCTTGCACCATATTGTTCTGAAACCTTTTATTTTGTTGTCTGTAAACACGAATACGCCCATCAGGACCACTTAGACGAAATCGAAACTCATCAAAAAAGAGTACATACTTAATCGATTCCTAATAGTTTGATTTGAGATGGGTCTGTTTATATGCTGCCTTAGTAAATTAGCATGTTGACGCGCTGTCCAACGTGGATATCGAAATGCATTTCGTACCAAAATGAGGTTTTTACGGGGGTTGTAATCCGTCCACAAGATCTGTATGGTCTTCTTACGTTTCCAGTTTGAGTGCATATCCGTGAAATAATGGATTGACTTACATTTAGTTCTGCTAGAATTGCTCGTTGGGAAAAACGATCCCTTATTCGTGTAATTACCACAGAAGCTTGAAATGTATTTAAATATCTTCTATGTACCTGTCTTTCTTCGTTCATAATAATAAAATTTGAAAACAACACTCGTTCAAGTTTAAATACAAAAACGCGGTTGTACCTACATAATATACAGCGAATATTTATTTTTGTTTTTAAAAGGTGGGCAAAAACGAATCTCATATGAAAATGCGGTTTCCTTTTTTAGTTTCAAATTTTATCAGTGTAAGATTTGTTTGTTTATTTTATAACACAATAATCAAAAATTTAAGTGATCTCTAATTTATTTTGCGCAGTATACAGGGTGAGTTTGCTAAGAGTTTATCTCATCTTTTCTCAAAAACTAGTTATCACATCAACTTCAAGGTTTGCCACTAAAAAATTTTTTTTGCGCTACGCAGGTGGATTTCTTCAGAATTTTTCTAATATTGCTTTTAATGAATATTAATTATTATAAATTTTTTGAAAATATATGTTTTGTGAAAAAAATATAATGTTTTTTTATATATTTTATATATCTTTTAAAAAAATATAATGTTTTGTGAAAAAAATATTAAAAAAAATGTAGCTGACCGCCAAAACTATGTAATAAAGTTTATTCGCATTGTAAGACCTCTTTTCAGGCAGCATTGTCAGTTTACTTTGCGACCGGCTACATACCTACCCTCTAGCTTCTTTGTGCCGCCCACTTTCTTAGAAAAATGGCGTAATCTCAACTAGTTTTCTCACCGAATGCAAATTAAATAAAAATTTTAACAAAATAAACAGAATGATTTTCACTAATGAGTTTAAAACTGTTGGGGGCAATTGGAGTTTACCACGTTCAATAGAACCGACAGTTATCAATTTCCTGTTTGATAAGAGTTTAACTACCTGCTGAAAAAAAAGTTATCTAAATTATTCTAAAATTGAATATTGCCACAACCCTCTTCTCCATTCTTACGCCATTTTTCTAAGAAATTGGGCGGCACAAAGAAACTGGAGGGTAGCTATCTACCGGATTGTAAAGTAAACTGGCAATATTGCCTGAAAAGAGGTCTTAAAATACTAATAAACTTTATTAGTTTTTGCAATTATCTACAATTTTTTTTGAAATATTTTTTTCACAGAACAATATTTCAGCATCTCTTCGTTTAGAACGACATTTAAAAAAATGTAAATTTTATGTTTGGACTTTGGGAGAATAAGGTTTAGCAGCGTTAGTCCTAATTTTTTTCTAAGCTGTGGATGTTTATGGGGTTTTTAGGTGGCTTTCGTGTAAAAAATAAAATATGAATAATAATCTTTATTGATGCCAACATACAGAAGTATTCACATACGTCAAATAAAAGGAAAAACAATAAAGCACTTTACAAAATTTAGATTATACAAAAAGTAACTTAGAACTATCCTATAGCTACAACCAACCCACAGCAACGCAAACATGAGGAGTATTGCTCAAAAACTCATTAAAACTATAAAATGCTTGAAAATGAATTTGCTGTGAGATAGTTTTTTACAAAACTTATGAACTTATGTGAAGCCAATTTACGGATCTCAACCGGCAATGCATTATAGAATTTGATCTCAACATAATTAGAGGCTATTTGACACTTTGTTAATATTATTTGATTAAAAACAGATTATTTGTACGAGTGTTATATTCATGAAAATCTTTTAAAAAGGAGTAGTTTTGTAAGTTACCGTGAACATATACTACTTTAAGTAATTTAACCAATTTAAATGTTTTATTGAATTTTTCAAAATAATCGCAATTTTTAACTGAATTACTGAACTAAATGTTTAAATTGACGTCCTTCCGTTTTTTGGTAATAATACAACTATAATTGTTCTTTGTTTACAGCATTTCGACTGTACAATTATCTCCCATCTGATAAACTTGATATTTTTTGTTAATTTTAAAAGTTATGTGATAAAGAATAACTTATTATCATTGTGGCAGCCATAAATTTCTTTGTATTTGGTTTTTCAACGTGTTTATTTTATACATTAGTTAATATAGTATTTTGTCTTGTATTTATCCTACTTTTATGTTCATGGTTTATGTAATATTTATACATCTTATATTTCCATTATGGACTGTAATGTCTGTTGGAAAATAAACTTTATTATTATTAACTAATTTTTGAACTCCGTTAGCACATTATTTATCATATCTTGACTAAGCGGTACTGATTTGTAATTCTTTCTCTTAAATCCTTGATTTTGTTGCAAATAAGTACTTATTTTTTATTTTAAGTAGCCCTTTAGAAAAACGGTCAAAACATCATCTAAATAATCTCTGACACCACGAGCGTAGTGTGGAGATGCACCGTCTTGTTTAAACCATACATTAGCTGCTGGTATATCTAGATCCTTATTAATGGGGAAATGTTCCGCTAATGCTGGTACTAACGTGTTGCAAAGGACATCTAAATAAACTTGTCTAGTCAATGAGACGTCAAAAAAATACAGTCCTAAAATGTGATGAGCTCAAAAAAGACACAACTGCCATATAGGTCGATAGAAAATTCACACTGGATGAGAGAAACCAATACTTGTTACAACATCCACAAAAATTTAATGTTTAGCGTGGTTTTGTCAAATCATATTTTAGGATTTTAGAACATCAATGATGTAAGAGAAATAATTACAAATCAGTACCGCTTAATTAGTCAAAAAATTATAAATAATGTGCTAACGGAGTTTGAGAATTAGTTGTATTATTACAAAGAAATGGAAAATCGTCAATTTAAACATTTAGTTCAGTAATTCTGTTAAAAATTGCGTCTGTTTTGAAAAATTCAATAAAACATTTAAATTGGTTAAATTACCTAAAGTTTTTATTTTAGACCCTACAAATGTTATACTGTTATACGCAGAAAAAAAAATAGTTTCAATATTCAACACCAAAAATAGGGGTTGCTATTAAAAAAATCTCGGTCACAGCAAAAAAAAACAGTTGGCCAAAAAAATTTGAAAACAAGTGAAAAACATGCGCAATAAAAAAATAAAATCGACCTGTCTTGGCGTTTTTCTAAAAATACATTAATTTAGAAAATATGAATTTTATTCCATACTTTTATGTCACTCTGTATAAACATGGTAAAGTTAATATTTGTAGTGATTTGAATTGTTCTTTACAATCATCACGGTTTTTTAAGTTAGCGATTATACGTGAAGCTTTTTTTGTAGTGCAAATAGCTGTTGTAATATTGAGGAGTGATTCCAAATGAAAATACCATAATTAAAATGACGATGAATTAATAAATAATAAACTATTTTCAAAACATGAGTTGTAAAACTTGAGAGTTTTTTTTTTCTTTTTTAAAGTCGATCTGGGGACATTCTGTATAGTATACTACGATATATAAAAGTGAAACATTTTTTAAGACGAGTAGTTATCTTTTTAACACTGAACAGAAGATATACTTTTTGAACTGGTTAGCCCGGAATTTAGGTAGCACTCGTCAGGAGCGACTATAGCTTTTTAAAGACTCGGATGTGCCGAGCAATATACTGTTTATATTCAATTATTAACCGAAAACTCCGCAAATTCAGTTGAAGATGCCAACCGTTTAATTCTAAATTTACCTATAAAACATCTCAACAAGCAAAATTTTTGTCACATCTGCGGTAAAAACTCTGAACAAATTCAGTCCCTCATTTCCGGGTAGCTTTCTTAGTAAATTAATATTTAAGCTTTAATGCAACTACAGAATGCCACTCTCTGCATTTAGTGAATATTATAATTTTATTAGTTGGGACCTCAGAGTCAGTGAAATCTACAATAGGTCTTGTGTTGTGGGCTCTTCCAGTAAAACCGTAATTTGGACAGATTCTCACAGTAGTAAAATGCGTTTCTTACCTAATTCCACCAAACTTTTTATTAACCAATTTGTTTTCCAAAATAACATTCAGAGTTCTCTCCTCTAGTTAAACACTTATATATCTATATCTTTATAGGTATACTTTATAAACATTGTTTGAATTTTCATCTATAGTTATTATATCATGTGTTCAATAATTGTTCTGGTCAGATCGCCTGGGCGTGGCAATTGTCTCAAAAAACGTATGTCTCGTTTAACATTACAAAACAATGACACATGACAGCTGTCAGTGCAATGCGGTCAAAAGTTCACACGTTCAACTGAGATAACGCTTGCAGAGTAAGTTCTTAAACATCTGCATACAATTATCATGATTTGCAATGTGATTTTTATCAAAAACTTCTAAATTCAAAAATAAGACAACATTACACAGTTGACAGCAAACCATATGAACTTATCACGTCAACCTACGTTTATGCTAGAAAGAGAAAACCATAGCAAACCACGACCATAACAATTATTGAACACATTTTATAATGTGTGAAATAGTGGGAATGTGGACTGATTTTTGAGTGAAACACCTTTTTTTATATACTTGCTTGACGTTTCGGTTTTTATTGATTTGAAACCTTTCTCAAAAGCTCGTATAAGTTGTTATAATAGTTGAACAATGAAGATTATACGAAACATAAGCCAAATTGATGTAAAATAACATATTAAAATTATGGTAAAATACAATTAAAATTAACAATTACAACCACGTGGTAGAACAGATTAAAAACATATTTTAAGCAACATGATTGCTTAAAATAAAATTTGTTGTAATTTGAAAACGATAGAGTTTAAAAAATTTTTTTTTGGGAATTTGGTATTAGGTTGAAGAGATGAACTTATAGTTTATGGCTGATCCGCCAGTTCTGGGACACTCAGTATATACACTATACTATTATATACAAATGTGAAACAAATTTTTCTATGACGAGTAGGTATCATTTTAAGACTGAACAATAGATTTACTTTTTGAACTGGTTATCCCGAAATTTAGGTAGCTCTCGTCATGACTTACTAACGTCTTCTAGTTAGCGGTGCATACTAGTTGGCTCTCGCGGTCAAAAAACCCTTTTAATTGTATACTAGTTGGCTCCCATGTGAATATACTAATTCGCTCCCGCTACCTGACGGGATTAAATACTTATTTACCTACTTCTAGGAAACTGCTGTCTCAAGTTAAAAGATCGTCGGGGACATTCGAACTGCGGTTAGAATTTAACCAGGTAAATGAGTCATTACCAAAAAATATTTTAGGGACCGAACTGCGGTGCGCTCTGAAACTCCGGGGGGTTCTAAAATCCTAATACTATTATCGGTGATATTATCTTAGTAGTGTATAACAGAATTTATCTTCTATGCTTATGGCATGGTGAACAACAATTTTATCAATAAACTGACAAAAATAAATTTGGGTCTACCTAAAATCCCAAATTTAAGCAGGAAGTTTAGTTTCCAGTTTAAACTTTATTCATGTTTTTTAGATTTGTGATAATCAAATTTCCATTTTCAAGTAAAACACCAAAATTTTCAAAATTACTTATTTCAATTCTTTCCTACTAGTTTCTATAGTTTGGTTTTCATAATATCTTTAGATCTTCCAGCTTAAAGTTTAGTTTTACTTGTAAAAAAAGCTCTTTTTTAAGCAAAACATAAATAATAAGGATGCCGACAGGCTTAAACTGACAATACTTTTCATCAACTTCTTAATTTTATTTAAACTTTTGCTTATAACTTTTTGTCTATAAAAGTTAGAATCAAAAGCTTTTAACACAGTGGTAACATCTATTATTACTACAAAAAAGCTCTTTACAAAATTTTTATAGTATGTACCAGGTGATTCAAGTTGGTGTACTTTGATACAATGTATTACTTATTGTGCTACACATTTGTGATTAATTATTGATACCAAAAACAGACAACAAAAAATTTTAAAATTTTTATTTAGGTTTTATTGATATTCTGGTTTTATTACTTTATAACGACGTGGCTCCCCACTGTAAATGAAACCGCAGTTAGAACAGGGATTAGGTTCGGACAGGTAGGCAGATACACTTCAACCGCAGTTCGGTCGCTACCTGAAAATCCACCGCAGTTCGGACGCACCGAAGATGGTCTCTGCAGTTTCAATTTGATTGAATTACAATTTTATTTTTTACTGTATAGCGACTTGTTTATGTACTTATTTGCCAAAAATTTCTATTAATCTCTTTGTTATTAAAATACATACTACCTTTTGACTTAGAACAGCAGAATACTAATGGATAAGAAAAAACACTATACTTATTCACAAATATATTATCATTTTTATATATAGATATTAATAGTTGTGTTATTTTTTACATGTTAGACAAAAATTTATTACACATAAATTTTAAAAATTGAAATTGAGTTATTACATTGAAATGTCCCACTTCAAATTTAAATTTCCCGGATTGCCATCAGTGTATTCGAGGCCTGTAGGTTGGCAGCATCGTTGGAGGGAAGCTGGAGGAGCGAGATGGATGCGCGGCAGGACACCAGTGAGTCGATAGACTAACGTAGTACCGAGTGCATGTTGTTTTTGTGTCAGGTGCATTTCTTTAGTTTCTTTAGAGTTTTCACCTACTATTAGCAACCAGGTATTGTAAAATCAGTTTAGAACTTATTTTTGTACCATTTAAATGTGGATGACTCGCGAAAACTCGGATTTTCAAAGATAATTCATATTTTGTCTACCATGTGGTTCCCAGACATTGCGTCAGCAGAATATTTTCAGGGTCAAAACCATTTCAGTGTGTTTTTATTCGTATTTTAACGTTCTGTAACGTAAATTTTTATTTGATTCTAGTATTCCTGATTATTCAAAAGGGGTTTTTCTAAATTATTTTATGTGGGGGCGTCGGTTGCCTAGATATTCGTGGAAATTTCCGCCATGTTTCTCGCATTTTAAGAATTTAATTTAACGGTCGCGTTGTTATTAATTTTATATTTATTTATTTTGTGTGTTACCGCGACGCCATAATTATTTCAAAGTAGTCGATCGTGGTGGAGGGAAGGTATTTCTGATGGAGTACAAGTAGTAACTATAAAACTCCATCAATTGGTAGCTTTCCACTATTGCGTTTCTTAGTGAATGCTTGGAGAGACGAGGATTTGGATGGGGACGTTAAGTAGCAACTATTGGAACTCTCCTCATGCTTAACCTGCCTGGGTCTAAGTATTCTCACTACAGCCAGTCATTTGTTTATTTGTTTTTTTTTGTGTAGCTTTCGGATTCGAATAGGTATCTAAAAAAACAATGAGTACTTGGTGGCCGATCCCCTCACATTTATTTCATGTCATTGGGTTTTATTCGTTGTTGCTTATGTTAAATTCAATAATAAAACAAGATTCTCTCCACATTTAAATGTTTTTTTTATGCAAACTAAAATCATTGTAGGCCATTTAAATTGTTATAAATTGATTTGTCATCATGAAGTGAGAAAAGATACACAGGCATCGTTTATCGACACGGTTTGGGAAGGTTTTATCCGGTCTGTCTTGCAGTAAACCTTTTTTCTTCGAATTTTATAATTTATTATTATAAATTGCTTTTATGTTAATTTTCTTTGTTTATTTAAATTTCGAATTATTTCAAAATTTTTGTTTTGTTTTGTATTTTTTTTAATTTGTTTAGTGATTTATTTGTGTTATTTACGATTGATCGTTTTTTTTTTTTATTTAATTCACCATTTTATAAGCTATTTACTGCAAGAAACAAACTAATAAATGCCTCCTTCCAAGTGGTAGTTTTACTGTACTCTCCCAACTGAACCCTCATACAGTCACATCTCAAAGAACTTTGCCGCCATTTTGTTAAACACAACGTAGGGAGCCTTTCCACTAGACGACGATCACGACTTTGGCCACTTTTATTTAAATTTGAATTTCGCGCACAAATTTGGGTTTATGGCGGTAAGTATGGCCTAGTTTGGGTCATTACAACATTTTGTTTTAGCATTGTTATTTTTTCATCAACAAACTGCTCACGTAAATGAACAGCTTTACGGTATATCTCTTTTTGCTGGTTGACACTACGTATTTTAATACATATATCAGTTTGAATATTTTTTAAATTTGCCAAAAACTTTCTTTACAGCTACTATCTGCCGGAGATAAGTAGTACCTTATTTTGACAGCGCAGCGGAGGGATTTACATGTACCCATTTTCGGTAATACCTACCTCAATTATTTAATTCGTAGAAACAGCATCGGGAGCCAACTTACCTACGACCCTTTTACCATCAAGGATTAAAATCTGACCGTGAGAGCCAACTAGCATGCGCCCGTAGTTACTAAACCCGAAATTTAGACAAATTTACATTTTACCAAAATGCCTTTCTTACCTATTTAGCTTCAAAGTTCTATTAATACATAAATATTGTTACTATCCTATTATCTCATCTAGGATCTATCTGGGGCACAATCGTAAAAACCTCCAGGTCAACTAAAGTACGTGATAGTTGCAATTGGCACCACAGCAAGAGATCTATTATGTAAAGATTTACAATTTCAGTTAGAGTGGCCATTAGAACTTAGGTCGAGTATACGTTTGAAGTTTCTACAAACACACTTTCGATCGGACCAAACAATTTTGTTAACCAAATTGTATTCCAATGATTGTACTCCGTGATAATGCATTTGCATTCTTGTAGGCCTTTCCAGGAGATAATGTATTTAAAAATCATATTGCTGCAGATGTTTTATCCATCTTGCAGTTTATCTTTCTGGATTTTTAAAATTTATCAGCCACTTCAGTTCTAATGACAAATTTTCGACCATATAAGTTAGAATAGAAGTGATCTACTGTTTTGACAAAGGTCAAAAGTTTTTTTTTGTCACACAATAATTTTTCTGTATTTTACTCAAGATTTTGCTGTATGAAGCTAAAACTTTTTTTCATCTTCTGGATTTCTGATAAAACGGGTCCAATCCCTTCTTGTAAAGCGTCGCCGTCGGTGTCAATTTGGGGAGGGGTATAGCATTATACCACAGATCGGTTTGACACTTCCTCTGTATTTGGTTACTGGCGTGGTCTGGGTACTTGAGGCGGCCTGCTGTTTAGGGGAAGAGCTTGTGGCAATGTGGCCATTAGAAGATTAAATATCTTTGATGATCCAAGGGTGTCTACTGCAGGGTGCACGTTTTGGGCAGAACAAACGTGTTGTTGCTTAGCTGGAGAAGAGGTCGATTTTACGACTCTCTTCAGTAATATGTGCAAAAAAATTGGGCCTCTGAAAGAGTGTTTCCTTCACAAAGGCGAATGACGGAGGTGTTTTTTTCGTGCTAAAACAAAGAGGTGGATGAGTTTTCTGAAGCAGGTGTGTGACTTCTCGCAAGGATTATTAAGTTTTCGAAAATTAGAGGAAGAATGGAATGGCAGGTTTACTACACGAAAGTCTTCCGGAATCGCCCGTTCCGCGGGGCAAAAGTAAGAAGAACGTGATTGCGTATCTTGGGATGGCAGAGGAGGATTAGGTGGGGAGTAAGAAGATCTAAAGGAAGAGATTATAACATGCTTTTAATCTAAATTGGTATAAAACTTTTTAATGGTTATTAGCCTGGTAAAAAATCAAATTTGCTTTATACAAGTGTTTATAGATTTTGAGAAGTTTTTGCTTAAAAACAATGTTGTTATACAATACATCGTGTATCTTAAACATGCTTTTTCAAAAAAAAAAAAAAATAAAAAAAATACGGCGTGTATTTCACAAACCAGCAACAATTGAAAAGATTGTTAAAAAATGCTAAATATCCAAAAGAAAGTGTTCCAGTCTTATGGAAACCGTAAGACCAGTCAAATTTAATTTTTTTGGTACCATTCGAAAGCTCTTGAATAGACGAGTATTTCATATTATTGCGCAAAATTGCTAGCTTTGTAAATAAGAGCAGAAAATCGATTTAAAGTCTCTTTGACTTCTGTCACGACAGTTCATAAAAGTGTCTGTTTAGTTTATGGGGGTTTAAGTAGGGAAACCCTGCGGCGAACCTTTGATAATCAGGTACCGGGAAAGAAACTTGCTACTGTTGTTATTCTCAGATTTTTTGTTGACACCGTCTACCAGTTTTTAGTTATGTTATTTTGTAATTACCAAAATAATTTTTTGAAGATTTACCATTAATTTGATTAAATCATAAACATTTTTCTTCCATTGACACTTTAAATAAAATTATTAAATTCATAACAACTGTTAGCCTAAAATAAATATTTTTAGTAAAATATAACGCTTTTATTTCACTAGTAATATAGTTTAAAAAAAAATTGCAACAACTTTGTCTAGTATCTAATTAGCATATTCACATCAATACCAAAGAGTAGGGATTTACAAAGAGGCGACAGTCAGACAAGAAAGCAAATTTTAGAGAGAGATACCCTAACAACCCAATTTAAAGGGACAGTCGTTTCTGTTAGGTTCAACTCGGTTAGAGTCGTCGCAGCTTCACTTCTGATTTGTCGAGAAGCACGTGACGAGAATAAAGTGGTTGGTGTATCGTGTTTCTTGTTAATTTTCTCTTGAGTATTTCAAATTTCGTGCGCATGCACCAACCCAATTTAAAGGGACGAACGTTTGGAGGTCATAGGATTGTGTTTAAAAAGATCAAAGGAGCCGCTCGAAGTGTCGCCTCTTTATAAATCCCTACTCTTTGTCAATACCTTCAGGTGGGGTAGAAATGTGATTGCGGGCTTATTCTCACTCATTATTCGAGATATTTTTTCAAAACGATTGTAAATAACAGTTTAGAAAACCAACAGCATTTGTTATTAGGTCAAATAGGATAAACTTTTATAACAAAACTAAAAATTCAGGGAAATATTGGTGTCAAAAGTACCGGTAGGATTAAACAAAGCAGGTATAGGTAACAGATTAAGATAGATTCTTACTGGTGTCGAGATTACCTGTCTCCCGTGAAAGTATCCCATAAAATTTTCTCATAATTTCGAAAGTAAAAGGGGATGGTCAGATTTAAGAAGATTAACTATTTTAACCAATCGAACAACCACCTTAATGTCCCACCTAAACATAGTTTGTAGTCCAACTGACAACGAGGTAAACAACAATTTGTTTTTATTTAATAAGGAAATCACTATTATTATTATTAAGTTTGATTATTAATTAGTTTAATTATTATTCTATCTAAGTTAAATTTTGTTTTAAAGGTAGACGCCGCCAAAAGCTAATTTTTTACTAACTTAGAGACATAATTATGTACATATAGAATTGCTTATTTGATTAGTTTAATTCTATTAAATATTATATCTAAGTTGGATTTTCTCTTAAACTGATTTTGCAGAAGGCTATCTTTTTATTTACAAAATCACTAATTTATATTTTATGTAATTAGCTTAATTAATACATAATTTATATAACTATCTCTTGTCTTATATCAATTAATTTTTGTATTTTCTAAAATAAAATATTTTCACTTCTTATTCAAACAACCCTATTTCCTAACAAAGCAAATGGTCATTACATCTCCCGTGGAGTAAATCCCTTTTGTAAAACCACCGTTGCTTGATTTATGGACTCTTCGAGGTAAGCTTGGGACACTCTTTACGATTTTGGGTATCCGATCTTTTTCCCTCTAACTAAAACTGTATTTACTGTCTCACAAAATTTAAAAGTTTATATTAAGTTTATTTGTAAAGCTAGTAATTTTGCGCAATAATATGAAATGCTCGTCTTCTCAAGTGCTTTCAAATGGTACCAAAAAAATTAAATTTGACTGGTCTTACGGTTTCCATAAGACTGGAACACTCTCCTTTGGATATTTAGCATTTTTTAAAAGGGCTGTCACGAGTTTATTAACAATTAAACTAGGACTATCAACAGAAATTTTGTTTTCATATATTTCAATCACACTTTGTATTTCAAAAATCTTGTTTAAAAACAACTTTTTTTACAAAAAGTTTTACAGTGTACCTATATCACGAAAACTATAAACATTCATGTAAGACAATTTGGTTATTTAACATCCGTTTAATGAAAGCTATCACCTTATTAGTTAAAATTTGTAAGGTTACTTTATAAACATCTTTATGTCATAGGACAAGTTAATAAAATTGACTTCTAAGGCCAGGGGGTTTTACTGAATGTACCGCCTTCAATTTCACAGCTGGATGTAAACCGACAAATGTGCTACTTAAATGACAAGAAATTCCTAGAAAAAAAAGTGAGAGGCTGTAACCTATTGGATACTGTTTTTCAAGAGGGTGATTTTATATCTGCTTTCTCACACCCTCTTGCTAATTACCAGCCCTCAATAAATTTTATAGGAGGCGTCAGAACACCCACTTCTAAAATTCTGTTCAACCCTTGAACCAAAGGAGTCAATTTTATGAACTACATCAACAACTCTTTCAAAGTTAATTTTTTTAGCCAATTTTTAAAAAATTGTCTACGTGTATTATGCATAGATAATTTGATAAGGGTAGTGAAGCTTCACGAAAACTAACCACATATTTCTCTCATAGGAATTCCAATGTAAACTTGCGAATCTGTACCATCATATTTAGAATTTCACATTGGCTGCAGTAGATCAAAACTGTTAGTTTGTTATTGTAAAATATTGAAAAATGTCAAATAAGTTAATGTTCGACAAAGAAGCTGGAATCGTATTAGTCTCGAGGCCAAATTTCGTCCCTAGTTCTCTACCCCAGCTCTACCGCTTTAGAAAGAAAATCAAGCATTGCCGACATCTTTGTTCTTTTTTATAACATTAACATAAAGTACACTGTCAAGCAAAAAACTGAGGTCTCTTTAAAATTGCAATTTTTTTTTAGAATTTTGTGTTTTTAACCAAAAATTTGCAAATTGTAAACTATTGTACTACATCTGGAGGTTAATCCAAACTTTAGTGAATCGCATAGCATATTTTTTCTTCTTTACGATTTATACTAATAAAAAACACTTTACAATATTTTAAACGAAACTGAACAAAATTTTTTCAATATTGGATTAAAAAATTAAAAAACTTATAAGTAATAAAAACATGTAAGTTTTCCTAATAACGTATATTTTCTCCCCTTGTGTTAATGACGGCTTGCATTTGGCGAGACATATTTTAAGTTAGTTTGAGGATAACATTTTGGTCGATGTTGTCCTACTCCTGCATTAACAATTCTTTTTGCTCTTGGTTAGTTCTTGGAGCTGGTGTATGTCTTCGAACACGTTGTCCCAACTCATCCCAGACATGCTTGATGAAATTCATGTCCGGACTAAGAGCTGGTCAATCAAACCAAATTCCTCCTAGTGTTCCCTTACAATTCTAACTGCATGAAGTCTAGCATTATATGCATGAAAATTCCAGGCTCATCTGTGGTGATCATAAAAGGCATAACTTAATCTTCTAGAACTTAAGTATTGTTCCTGTGGGCTGTCAGGAAATTATTTTTTATGATAACTAACTCAATGCGTGCTTCTAAATTGATTTCCGCCCAGACCATAACAGACTCACCGCCAAATAGAAGTCGTTTTTCAATAAAAGCGGGAGAGTGTCTTTCTCCAGGTCTTTTCCATACTCGCTGATGCCTATCTGATCCATTGAGGCAAAGACGCAATTTATCTAAAACAGTATTCTGCCCCAGTCTTCGTTGATCCATCATGCCACGTAATTTTGGGCAAAAGCCAATCTTGCAATTCGATAGCTACGTTGTAATGGTGGACCTGTAGCCATCCTTGTACAAGACAATCCACCAGCACGAAGTCTTCTCCTGACAGTCTACTCACTATAAAACATTTACATTTCTAACTTCTTGGAGTTCATTTTGCAGTGAAACTGCAGATGTTGTTCTATTGCGCAAACTTGTAGTCACCAAAAACGGTCATCTTTTTGAGTGGTGACTTTTTTTCTTCCAGATCCTAGACTTTTGCTTAGTAGGCCAGTTTCCACATAGCGTTGATACACTTTCTGTACATCACTCTAGGCTTTTAACAACAATTCTTGCAATTTCTTGTTGTCTTCGGCCATTTTGTGTTAAAGCTACAATTCTTGCTGCAATGATCTATCTATACCTACTACAGGTATTTTGAACTGGGTTATAAACACTATGAACACTACTTTGTAGGACTGATAAATTGTACAGCAAAAAGAAATGTGAATTGTTAATTAAAGCTGATTACACCGTTTTAAAAAAGTTGTGACATTTTAAGATAAACTAAGCTATATAACAAAAATGATTTACACGTTACAAATTAAGCCTAAAGCAAGAAATTAAAAAAAAAATTGAAAGTGACCTCAATTTTTTCACGCCAGTGTATAAAGTAAATAGCAAAATATATTAAAATTATTATTTGGAGCCTAATAGACAGAATGGTAATAGAAGATTTTCAGCGTATACAATTTTAGTCTCTATATTTCAAAATTCTTTCCTTCACATAAGTGATCTAAGTGACAAGTTTATTATCCTGGCATTTAACAAATTTCAATCCAAATTGCAATACCTTTTCTTCTGTACTGACTTCTTGAAAACTGACTTACAATGTCTTATGATGTTATTTTAGCCATAAAAGTATTTTGAAACAAAACCGACATTTAAGATTAATAAAATAAAATTAAAAAGTAGTTATTAATAGAGTATTTTCTCCTCTTGCATAAATAAAAGCTTGTGGTGCTTCCGCATGCTGTTAACTAGAGCAGATAAGTGTTCTTGAGGAAAATTTTGTTATTTCTTTCTTGCCTGAATGACGAGCCCCGGGATCATTCGAGGAGAATTTCTTCTAGAGCTAACTGCTCAGGAAAGCATATCCCAAACCTGTTCTATCGGAATCATGTCAACAGACATTGCTGACCAGGACAAAGGGGTGATTCTCTCACTCTCAAAGTACTCATCCACTAATGCGGTTTGGTGAGGTCGAGCATTGCCATTTATCAAGACAAAATTTTTATTAACATTCTTTCTTTAAAGTCGCACATGGGGGTGGAGAACAGTTGTAATGTACCCATAGCTCTAGTGATTGTGCTCTCCATGTGCAGTTTTGTTTGCTCATCTGCCATAATGTCTACCCAAAACATAGCACTTTTTCCTTGGAAGGCAGGCATGGGGTAAGCATGGGCAAATTGAACAGCTCTTGTTGGGTCTCCTCACATACGAATTCAGCGACTATCACTTACTAGGCAAATTCTAGTGTCATCTGAAAATAAGACAATCCAAAAATTCACTACGTAAGAAGATGTGTTCTTTAGCCCATTGTAGTCGGTGAACTCGGTGCTCATGTTCTAGCCTAGGTACTCTTATTGATCGTCGTTAAGATGTCGTAAATCTTAACCTTGACTGAATAATTTGTTTTTGAATTGTGGGGACTGAAATGTTAACTCCAAGTGTATGTCGCATCTCTCTACGCAGTTGTGGCAATGACATGGTGGGATTTCTTCGCTTGGTCAACGTTATAAATCGATTCTGTTGACGATTAGTGATGCTTTTTCTACCACTTTGTGGATAATCTTGTACAGAATTAGTGGATAAAAAGCGATTCCAAATGCGAGAGACTCGTGAAACACTAATCCCTGAGCTACCCAGCGTTGTGAGTGGCCTTCTTCTACTAAAGCCACTATTCTCATCCAATCTAATTCAGAAATAACGTTTCGAGGCATGATGACATTTTAAAACTTGCACTTACAACAAACAAGCGCTGGCAAAATACGACACTAAAAAGATTTTCAAATGAAAAATTATAAAAACTATTTCTATCGCTGCAAAAACCATATCATTCTAAGAGATAAGCATCAGAGTAAACTTTGGCCAAAAATACTCTCTTGCAACTTTTGTAACATACCAAAATTGAATGATAGAAAAGTTTTCAATCATATGTCAGTAATCAGTTTATCAAGCATGACATATTCAAATAGGTTTGAGTACGACGAGGTGATACTAATAAGTCGGTAATTTTCTATAGAACACTCATCGGCAATTTTGTGAACAGGAATTACTTTCAACAGTTTTAAGATGTCAGGGAATCCACCAATACACCTTGCTCAATAGATTGCTTTATTAAATATGTCATTAAATCTAGAGTGATTACTACTTACTTTTTAATAGTGATCCTGGAAGATTGTCTGGACCAATTTCACATAAGTCTTTATTTTTGAGTTTTTCAAAAAATTGCATTCTCTCAAAATCTGTAAATGGTAGTATGCACAAACTGTTTTGAATATTTGGTTTAGAGGGATCTTCTAGAGATTATGAGTATAGCATCAGGAGTTGTCGCAACTGTATCTACAAAAAAGTTATTTTTTTTGCAACGTCAATATCAGATGTCATGGTACTGCCGTTTTCTGTTACTGTATTTTGATTTGTTCTTATTTATTTCTTGCCCAGTTCTGCTTGGATTTGTAGAGTTAAATATTCTGTTTTGAATTTTTTTTAACAATCCAATAAACTTTGTTGGGTTCTTGCTATGTTTTTCTTGCCTTTCTGGGTGGTTGTTTACCTACAACTGCTGCCAGATTACTTAAATTTTTACGAAAGATTGTTACAAGTCTTACCTTGGGGTCGCTTACGTTTATTATTGCAGTATTTATGTTTTCTTTCTATCGTGAAAATACAAATTTTCACTTTACCACGTGTTGAGAAACAGAATCAAAAATTTTTCACTGACTTACAGCTGTTAGAAAATCGCAAAAGATTTTCTATAATAAATTAATTAAACTGATAACAACAAAAATTGATTTTTTTATACAATTGCTAATAAAAACATACGTCTTTTTGACCTACTAACACAAGAAATGTCATCAATGTCATATTGAAAGGGTGGTGGGAGTCGATGGTCGGTCTTAGGAACCTGGAAGCAGTGGCGGCCGGGAATTTTTAAAACTTTTTATTTAGATAATAAGACATGGGACCCAAATTTTGTCATGAAGGATTACAATTGCGACCAAACTGAAAGCTTTTTGAATGATTTTTGGAAAATGAAAATGAGAAAAATGGTGTTTTTCTCCTCCCGGGTTTTTTTTTCTCCTCCCGGGTTTTTCTCCTCCCGGGTTTTTCTCCTCCCGGCTTTTATGTAAGTTATGTTAAAACAGTGCTGTTTTTTTAATAGTATGTGACAAATTTATGACCAGTTTTTTTAGTTTTCCCGACATTGTAATTTAAAAAAAATATGAGGTTACGAATCTTTAGAAAAAGAATGTTTAAAAATAATAAAATTTCAAATAGTTATAACTTTTTGAAAATCACATTTTGAAAAGTTTTGTCAAGCTTTTTTTCTGCAGTAGCTTTCAGTTTGGTCTTAATTGTAACTCTTTACGACAACATTTCGGTTCTATGCTCCATTTTTCTCTAAATTGATATATAGTAAAATCAGTGTAAAAGTTTATGACACAAAACTTAAAAACCCGCTCACATGTTTGAGTGCAGTTTTAACGACATTAAGTTATTTACTTTTCTAAAATGATATGAAACAACACAGAAAATACCATTATTGTTGTTAAAATTATAATTTTTTTATATATTTATATTTAGTTAAACCTTGTCATTACATATCGGTTTAAGGAATGTGTAAAAAATTAATAATTAAAATTTTGTCTAATAGCTAACAAATAATTAGTTATAAACTTATTAAATTCAGTTTAAAAATTGGGTATAAAAAATGTTTTATTGATATACATATCTTGAAAACAACTTAACCAATTATTATAAAATTTGGCACTTAAAGGAAGCCAGATGTGCTTTTTTTATAGATGATTTTTACAGATACTAGCGAAATTTTGCTACATCATCTTAATTTTCTTCTGCCGTACTTCTGTTGCACATTTTTGGTAATTATCCATTTTTTTTATTAACTTTCACTTTTCATAGCAAAAATAAATAAGCCGACTGATTCTAAATAAGAATGCAAACATGCAAAATTTATGTTTTTACAGGGTATACCTATCTCAAAAACTATAAACATTTGTATAAGACAATTGCTTTTTTAGCATTTTTTCAACAAGAGTTAACATCTGTTAAAATCTTTCACATTGTATCAAAAACGTTTTATTTGTTTTATTTAGGGCAGGTACTTAAAAAATATTTGAATATTTTTCTTGTAATAAAGCCATTTTTAACCAATGAAAAAAATTGTTAATTGTTAAAAAAACGTTTGAGTACCCTCTAGATCACAATACTATCTGCATTTTCTTTTTTTTTTGTAATTTCAAAAACTAATACAAAATTGGACTTATTTACTTTATTTAAAAGACTGAGCTAACTGCTCAGGAAAGCATATCCCAAACTTGTTCTATCGGATTCATGTCAAGAGACATTGCTGATCAGGACAAAGGGGCGATTCCCTCATCTTCAAAGTACTCATCCACTAATGCATCTACTAAAAGACTGAGTAATCTATATTTTATTGTAATTTTATTGATAATGACACAATTGTAATCAGCTCGATCGTCTCAATTTCAGTGATCAAGAGTGTACATTGAGATTCATAGAACCAACGAATTCAAAAAGAGCAAAGTTTTGACATACGTTGGCACTTGTCTCCACTATTACAATACAAAAAATTTTGGTCTTTTAATTTTTTTAATTTGTTACAAAATCATTTCGAAAATAAAAAAAATTAGAGAAGAAATAAATAAAAATAACATAGTTTTTTTGAAGGAGAAGAATGCATTTAGGCATACCAGCCGAAGGAGGTAGTATGAGACCCTACCACAATTACCGCCTTACCGGTCATACCCACTAAAATCCCTCGTGGTGATAAAGCCGCGCGACAGTCATTTTGAACCATCGATCTGAATCGGTCCTTTCCCATTGGCCAGGGTTCAGAAAGGACGGACCGATTCGACTTTTTTCACGGCAAAGTTGTCATATTAGCAACACCCTCAAAGTGGGTTTAAGCTAATTCGTTTTTGCCGTTGCCCCTCAGTTGCAAATTCTAACAATAGAGTAATAACAATTTAATGATTTATGACGTTTAGGTTAAAGCCTACCATTTATGAAATATAAACGAGGTCTTTGATTTCTTATCTATTTACCTACAGTGGCTGTTATAGACCTCAGAAAGATTTATCGTGTTTACGACTTAATCCGGTATTTAACTTACATTCATTTTGATGAAGGTTTAACCACAACCCATCATTTCTAGACACTCAATAAAGAGAGGTAAACAGAATCCGCATGGTTTTAGTGTTAAGGTGGCCATAAACTTATAAAAGAATTAAAGCCATAAAATGTTGTAAGCACAATATACCTTTCTGAAAACTACCTAAATAGATTCAAAACAAGATTTTACTGTTAAAATAATTTACAACTAAAGTTAATATTCCTAAGATAAATGCAAAGACATTACTTACCATCATTATTATTAGAAGCCTACTTCAAATACTTGAAACTGTATACGAAATAAAATAGTTTCCAAACAATTTTGAAATCAATCTACGCCATAATAAAAACACATAACTACAATACAAAACTTTTTTTATTAAGCAAAAATTCTTTCAAAAAGTTATAATAATTTTCTGTACGTGTTATTAAGAGACTATACTAGAACACAACAAGATGAAATAATGTAACTATGGACTTAAGGGTGGAGGTGGAGGACTGAGTTTAGAATCTTCATAATCGGGGACACGAATAGAGAGGAAGTTTTCATCTCCGCCACTTGGAGGTTTAAATCCTTCAAAATCGCATTGAGGGCAAATTGTCATCTCATGGCTATATGTCGTTTGGCCATATAATCTATCACAAATTGAAATATGTTTCTTCACATAATCTTCAGTTACATTTAAGGGGATTTGGGCATGCTGAAAACCCCAAATGTGTTGGAGGACATTGCAACTTGGAAAAAAAACTGGGCGATATTCAGAATCAGGAAGATTTTCGCGAGGATATTTGCGACGTGGTACTTCAGCCGTTTCTTCACAACGTTCTTGAGGTTTCTGAGCGGGTTGTTCACGTTTAGGTGGTTGTTCAGGTTTAGGTGGCTGTTCAGGTTTGGGTGGCTGTTTAGGTTTGGGTGGCTGTTTAGGTTTGGGTGTCTGTTTAGGTTTAGGTGTCTGTTTAGGTTTAGGTGGATGTTTAGGCTTAGGTGGCTGTTCTGGTTTAAGTGGCTGTTCAGGTTTAGGCGGCTGTTTAGGTTTAGGTAGCTGTTCAGGTTTAGGTGGCTGTTCAGGTTTAAGTGGCTGTTTAGGTTTAGGTGGCTGTTCAGGTTTAGGTGGCTGTTCAGGTCTAGGAGGCTGTTCAGGTCTAGGAGACCGCGTATGAGCACAAAGAAATTGAGGATAAGGTTGCCAACGACGATCAAAATTTGGTTGACGATGTTGTTGAACACTTGGTGGACCACGTTGTTGAACACTTGGTGGACGATGTTGTTGAACACTTGGTGGACGATGTTGTTGAACACTTGGTGGACGATGTTGTTGAACACTTGGTGGACGATGATGTTGAACACTTGGTGGACGATGTTGTTGAACACTTGGTGGACGCATTAATACAGGAGTTGGTTGGCGAACTTGATGACGAATTGTTTGTTGCGTTGCTGCACAAAATGGTGTCGGAGTAAATTGTGGACGTATTGGTTGAGTACATGGTCCAGGAATTTGTGGGAGAATTGGTGCAGGATATGGTTGAGGATAGTGTGAAGAAAATTGGAAAGAAAATGGATGACAATTTTGTGAAATTACTGCATGACATAATGCTTCACAATGTGGTACACACATTGGTTGACAATAATAATGACAATTTTGTTGACAAATTTGTTGCTGGTATTGTTGGGCATATTGCTCTAAACGGGTTCGAGGCCTTTCTTGACGCCAAGGTTGGGATTGTGCAGGGTTATAATAATATTGCTGTCGAAATTGTGCATAAAAATGCCAACTTTGCTGCCAATACTGTTGCCAGCCTTGTTGCAGATATTGTTGAGGATACTGTTGCGGATACTGTTGCGGATATTGTTGCGGATACTGTTGAGAATATTGTTGCGGATACTGTTGAGGATACTGTTGCGGATACTGTTGCGGATACTGTTGCGGATACTGTGGCGGATACTGTTGCGGATACTGTTGCGGATATTGTTGCGGATACTGTTGAAAATATTGTTGCGGATACTGTTGAGGATATTGTTGCGGAGCATACTCATAATTTGATTGTGGACGAAGTTTTGGAATTGTATCACAATTTTGTTCAGAAATAGGTGCAAAATTTTGTTGTTGTTGTCCGGGCTCTTGTTGAGGATTTGGTTCTGGTCTTATTTGACCATTTGTGTCATATTCGAAATTCGGTTCATTAGTTGAATCGTCATCTATTGAATCATTATCTGAAAAAATCAAAACCTTTTAAAACTACTAAACTTACATTAATTTAATTTTTCTCAACGATTTCTGTAAAATTTATTTAGCTTCGTTTGAAAGTTGAGGTTTGTCAAGTCTAGTCAAGACTGCTTCCAGATTTAAGTAATTTTTTTGGTAATTTATATTGGGACAAGCTGCGAAAGTTTTTGTACTTAACTAAATTGAAGTGAAAACGAGAGTTTCAATTAAAAAGGGCTGAATTTTGAAGTTAACAAGCTGACAAGAAATATAATTTTCTGTAGTTATGTTGCTTAGAAATTTAGTTATAGAAAGGTCCGCGAACTGACTTTTTTTAAAAATAATAATCAAACACTCACCATCGCAATGAAAACCCGCTTTGAGTGCATGCGAATAAAACTGATATTTTCTCCTCATCGTAAAAATGGAAGCTTCCAACTTTTTCAACCATCAAGGACTAAAAACTGGTTATTGTTCTTTTCCAATTGCACTATTTTCAGTTGCTATAAGTAAAAATTTGAAGAAACCTTTCTTCAACTTCTTTGATAATTAATTGAAAAGTTAATTAACTTTAAATCACATTTCCACAAAAACGTTGTTTTGTTTAAGTAACTGAAATACTATGAACAGTAAACACTAGCTGCAGGATCACTTCCGGTGGCTTGTCTTAAGCCACCAATACCATTACAAGAAAAGAAATGACAGTTAGGGAAGATGGTGGCCACTTTCGTTAAAATAATTTAAAAAATATATTAAATTTGAAATTAAACAGTAACTAATTTATTTGTAATTTTATCATAATTGAAAATGGTATTTTTATAATATCGTAAAATTTGTTAGCCAAAATACAATGTAGATACAAAAAGACAATTTTATATTTTTCCTGAACGTCGTAAAACTGTGTTCTCTTTCTTGCTCTTTGAGAAAGTAGGTACGAGCAAGTGGGATAAACGATGGTCAGCTTCCTGATCCGACGAGTGAATTGTTGTCTTTTTCGCTCCTAAGCTATTTAAAAGAGACAGCAAACCTTAGGACGCTTTCTGGTTTACCTATCCAAAACATATCAGTGATTCTCAACAGGTCTTAAAAAAGCAACGAGATAAATTTTATTTATAAAAAAAATATAACAAATATTTGATATTATGTGCATGTTTATTTACGTTTTATTATTATTATGACTATCATGGTAACAATTCTATTAACAAAATGTTCAGTTTAAACAACTTTTCGTATTTAAAAATGACCCGATAGTTTGAGAACTACTGGTACTTCTTCGTACCTTTCTCTGCAAAGTATACAAAGCTAGACGGCTTCTATTTTGGTTCAATCAATCGCATAGTAACAACAAAGATAAAACTAGTAGCGCATAGGGAAGTGTTGATACAATTTTACAACATTCGGTAAAAATTAATATACAACTATACTAGTCTATAGACAGGTTAATACACTTGCAGAAATAAAAGCTAGAGGGCGCCAAAATTTAATTTTTGATTAATAATGTTTAATCCGCTTTTATATTTCAATGAATTTTAGTATACAAATACATTAATATTAGGTACTAAGATCGTTTAACTCTCTTGAACTATTATTAACAAGGAAAGATTATCTAACTACAGGGACGGGTAAAAAATCAAAATTGTTTCTGTCGACTAGTTTCGGTCTTTATTATTAAACATCATCAGGACTACAAAGAGAACAAGGGGATTAATATTGCCATTTTATTTTAGAAGTGATGTTTACGAAATTAATTGGCATTTCATTTTGACATAAAGTAGATGTAATTGTTTTACAGTTCCAGACCACTCTAGATTCTAAAAAGAAAAAACAAAAAATTAAAAAAAACTTTAAAACTAACATTCAAAAAATATAAAAAAAAAGAAAAACAACATTAAAAAAATTTACAACAAAACTTCAGATAAACTTAAAAAACGACAATTAAAAAAAAGGAATAAAAAAACTGCGTTATAAAAAAAAACAAAAAATAAAAACTTTAAAAGAATTCCAGAAAACCTTTAATATCTACGGGTAAAAGAAAGAGAGCAAAATAATATAAATAAACAAAAAAAAAACAAAATTTACTTAAATTAGGAACAAAGGTAGATTGTAGAAATAAATAATAGAAATATAATAGAATATTTAAATAATAATAATATTTTTAATACTTAAACAATAGAATATTTTTAAACATAAATAACAACGTACACAATAAAAGAATAAAAAAAATTAGAATTTGAAAAAACACAAAATAAAAAACTTCAAAGACGACATCTAGAAAAAAAATTCTAAATGATCTTTAAAAAACGACGAAACAAAATCTAGAAGAGAAAGAACAATAAGACAAACGTTGATATAAAAAATTTTAAAAAAATATTTGTTTACTTTTTTGTATAGCAAAAAAACACCTAAAAAACAACAGAGAACGGAAACTCTTCTAAGCGCAATTATGCGTGCATTAACAGTGTATGGACACATCATTGTAAACGAAAACGGTCTCTGGCTCGCATTTGCCTAATTGTTATTGGAAAAAATTTATAACTTTTTAAAAGTGACAATATACAGGGTGTAACATTGAAAACTTCTACCTCTAATAACTTTTAAACAGGTGTAGATAAAAAAATAAGAAAAAAAAACGTTTTGATAGTATCAAGGAGGAAGTAGGATGGGTATGTTATTTTGTCTGTAAATATTAAAGTGTTAGCACCCCAACTTCAACCCCTAAAATCTTAAATAGGGCTATATTATTTGTGATACATCAAATAAAAGGTAAGGACCGAAAGAATGCGACACAAAAAATTTAACAAAATATTTTCATTATTAACAGAGGTACGAAGTAAAATAATTGATAAACGGATGTTTTGGTATAACATTTATTGACTTAAATTAACTGTAAAATCTGGCGATCTAGCCAGCCATTTAATGCTACTGCTTTTGTTTAAATAACTGCTGTTTAAATACTTCCTCAAGTGTCTAAAATAATATATGTAATCTAAGGTGGTGCGCCATCCTGCTGAATGAATACTTCATCGGGGTTTAACGTGAGTTTTGTTTCACTTACATCAACGATAAGAAAATTTATGATAACATCTAGCAACTGCAAGTACCTTGTCCATGTTAGGGAGTTAATTATTGTGTGGAAAAAAAATTTCAGGCCATCACTTATTTTCTTTATATAGGGGTTAATAATAAAGATATTTTGGTACGGTTTTTTTTGTCACACTCTGCTGGTTCTTACCTTTTATTTAATGTATCACAAATAATATAGTCCTATTTAAGTTTTTTGGGATTGAAATTGGGGTGCTAATACTTTAATACTTACAGACCAAATAACATACCCATCCTACTTCCCCCTTCATATTGTCAAAACTATTTTTTTCTTATTTATTTATCTTCATTTGTTTATAAGTTATTAGAGGTAGAAGTTTTCAATGTTACACCCTGTATAATAAAACTACTAAAGATACTTTTGTTGTTACTGTAATCAATGTATAACAGAACAAGATTTGGATTTCTAAAGATATCTACTTTTTTATGAAAAACACAGAATCCATTGCTATTTTAGACATAAAAGACTTGCAGTGTCAGCATAAATTTTTTACAAGTATTTTTCTATTATTTACGTTATTAAATTTTATTTTAAATTGATATTTTGTTCACAATTATTTAAAATATGTTTTTTGTCGTTGTGATATAGAAGTATGGATCAGACATTGTTTTGTTTAATAATTTATCTTGTTGACGTGTTAAATAAATTACAGTTGTGTGATCTTATTTTAGATAAACTGTTGGATTAAATTAAAATTACAATAGTTAAAAATTGCTTTGAATATGTTTCTGAAATAAATGTTCAAATTTCTATTAAATATTTGTAACATGATTGGCTAGTTTTATAGAGATTACTGATGGTTTTACGTCTTACTGGCAGTACCTACCCACCAAGTAACAATATGGTAGATTTTGTTAATGTGAGAAGTGCCGTCATTGCAGGCTTACACATTGAATTTGAAAGTAGTATATTCTGTGTCAGATAGAAAGAGAGAGAGATGAAGGAGAGAAAATAGTCTTTAGTATTATATCTATTTGTGAATCTTTAGATAGTGAGAATTAAGATAGGTGGGAGACATTAAATAGTAATTATTTAACATAACTGACCTCTATACCAATTTGCATCATTTAGAAGTTAGAGGGCGCCAAAATTAGAAATTAAAATTTGTTTTTACATTTTAAATATAAATATCTCGAAAGCAATAGGTTTAATCAAAATTTTGCGTTTTTACTTTTATATTCAGAATCTACTGACAAATTCATTTTTGTAATAAAAACACTAGTCTACAAAATTAAACTTTATTTTTGTTTATCAAATGATATATTTTTTTGCATAAGCCTACTAAGGGTAGCAAATAAATATTTTTTTTTGTTTTCCGCTAGCACGTCACACTTCTCAGAAAAAACGTTTTTCTTCACTTTTCCATATAAGATGTAATGTCATGTCTGTTAACGTTATATATTCTCCTTTCACATTTATTTGTGTGTTCTGAGTTGGTATATTATCTACAAATTGCGATCTGTCCCCAATATAATTTCTTTATTTACTATTATATTTTTATTTTTTTATTATTTTTTTTATTTATTTTTATTTTACTATTCTTTTTATTATTATCTCTTTATTTACTAATCGTCGTACCTCTCGTTGCATTTGTTTATAGTATTCTTTGTCTTCGTCATTTTTTGTTGATAACCGTTTTAGGTACAATTTTTTCTTTATTTCTATTTTCTTTTCAGTCTCTTCCAATATGTTATACCAATTCTTCTTTTGAAGTCGTGATTGTCCTAATGCCTCCGCAGCGGCGTCATGTATACTTTCTTTTATGTGTTTATAAAGGGAATCTCTATTCATAAATTGGTTTTCCTTAAGTTTGTGATCTAGTCGTTGTTGGTATAATGTCTTTATGATTTCTTTTTTTAGGTTTTAAATGTTGTAATGTGGTTGGTTAAAAATATTTACTTTCATCTTCATCTGTGTTTTGTTTGGTTTCGTTTTTTATTGAGAGAATATATATTTTTGCTCTTAGAAGATAGTGGTCAGTTCCGCAATTTTGGCTTCTATTAACTCTAACATCCTGTACTTTTAAATTACTTTTCTGTCTTACCACAACGTAGTCTATTATTGATTTTAAATTTCGTGTTGTTTGTGTCCACGTATATTTATGTATATCAAGGTGTTTAAAGAAGAATTCTTGTTTTGTAGTTTATTTTGGTCACATAAGTTCATTAGTCTTTGTTCATTATTATTTACAAATTCTTTACAAAATCTAGTAGAAAAGACCTCTAGGTTGATTTTGACAAAATGGCGGTGAAGTGCTTTGAGATGTGACTGCATAAGGGAAAGTACAATAAAACTACAATGTAGAAGAAAATATTTTTTACTTTATTGCACTAAATTATAAAAAAAGTAAAATAAACAAAACAAAAATAAATCAGTTAAAATAACACAAAAAAAAAAAAAATTATATTATAAAAACAACAAAACAGTCGTGAAATAAACACATAAATACGTAATAGTTCAAGATACCAGAGCTGTCAGACATAACTTATTTTCACACGGATGAAAGTTAAAGTTTTATATTAAGGTCTCATGTAGCTGTTAATACCCGCGTGTTTGTAGAGCTTGCCCTGTGACACCTGGACAGGTATGTACCAGGTGAGAAAAGTAACTAAAGAATAAGAGTTAATTAAATTTACATGATTGATTTTTATATATGTATTGTACACTGTTATTTTGAAGTAGTATCATAAGTGTCAGACACTTTCCATAGACCAAAACTTTTGTCAGACGCTTTAAAGCCTCACAAAAAATAAATGAACTTTACTTATTTTTACATGTTTGATTTTTAAGTATGTTATGAAAAAAACTATTACAAAGTTATGTTTCATCAGTCAGACGAATTGTAATGACCAAACTTCCCCAAAACCCAAAAAATATTTGGCTGTGCTCTCGCGCTCATACTCACAGCAAAAAAAAGCAAGAATAAATTTCACAAAAAAACAAAAATGTTGCTATAGTTATCTTAAAAATTTAAACAAACAATTTTTTTTAAAACATTGTTTCAGGTAGCATCTTCCTAGCCATTTAATGCCTATATTTTGTTTTTTCAAAATTCCTAATAGTTTAGCCAAAAAACGGCCCGTTTCATAGATTTGGTCCATCCTGTATATAAAAATCAGTCATGTAAATTTAAGGTAAGTAACTGTTATTTTTTAGTTACTTTTCTCATCTGGTACCTGCTCAGGTGTCACAGGGCAAGCTCTACAAACACGCGAGTATTAACAGTCACATGAAACCTTAATATAAAACTTTAACTTTCATCCGTGTGAAAATAAGTCATGTCTGACAGCTCGGGGATCTTGGACTGTAAGCAATGAAGTACATGTACAACAATTAGGATTTGATCAAGACATCTCATTGATAAATACAAATCTTGAAAATCAAAACACTTATTAAAAAAAAATGATTTATTACAAAAATATAAAAGTAGATTATGGTGAATACAATTTTGTTTGATATGTTATAATATTTTTATAAACAAGATTTATCTTTAAACAATTTAAAAGTGTATAAAATTGGCTGGAAGTATTAATTTTAAATTTTTTATTAAAAAAAATTCTAAATCTATTTCTAGATAATTCAAGAAGAGAAGGTACTTGACGAGTATTGATTTTTTCTTCAGGATTTTGATCTCTATACATAGAAAGTAATTTAGGGTGAGCAAAATAACTCATAAGTTCTCGCAGTTGGTTAGATTTTATATAATTCCTAGTATTAAGAACGTCTTCAAGATTTTCAGTAATATTGATTATTAGGTATGGCAAAATACTAAAAGAATAAAAAAAATTGTTTTTTTTTAAATCCATATATAAAAATTTTTTAAATGAGTCACAATATCCAAATTTTTTATAAATTAAATAAAGACATTCTTCTTCTATTTCAATTCCATAACTTAGCAGATAACATATGTATTCAGTTAGCTCAGATTCATCTTGACTATAATCAATTTTTGTAGGCAGAAGATAGGAGCATATATAAGGCAAAACAACATTTATTATTTCGTCTTTTAAGCCACTTTCAATTAAAATATTTAATTTCTCGATAGACAACCAGCCAATTTTAACTTCAAATGTATTTCCAATAAACTGTGTAAAAAAAATTTTAAAAGATGTTTCATACTTTGTAATTAATGTTTTTAAATTAGCTAAATCTATATACTTTAAGTCATCGAAAAAGGAATTAACTGTTGATTCATTTGTTTTTACTATAATTTTAAATTTTTGTTTTATTATTTCATGAAATAAAGGTGAGTTTCTTGCAGCAAGTTTTAATACTACATCGAAATGAATTTCTAATAATGAAAATTCATCAAAAGTGTAATAAAATAAAACCTCTTGTATTTCATTTGGGTGACTATACATTACAGCACTTTCGAAAGAAGTATATCCATTGTAATCTCTAATTGAAGGATCTGCACCAAACTCCAATAACATAAAAATAATTTCAAGATGTTTTGTAGAATTAGGATATGAATACCGAATATTACAGATGCTTTGCAAAGGTGTGCACCATTTGTAACCACCAACATTTACATCAATTCCTTTTTCAATTAGTAACATTGAAGCTTTTAGAAAACCTCTTTTACAAGCAAGATGTAAAAATGTATCACCACTAGAAGAAATTTTATCCATGCATACCCCCTTTTTAATTAATTCACAAGCAAAATATTCGCTCTTTATTACTATATTAGAACTAAGCGAAAGTCCCAAAGCCGTTTCTTTAAACATATTTTTCGATTCTGAAGGATATTGTGGGAGAGATAACAAATAATCAAATGCTTCTTTGCTAAAAATGAGAATAAAGTAAATATTTAATAAAATTAGTGTTTCTTTACTGTTCATAACGAATCGCAACTTGTAATAAATTGCAATCATCAGCATCTGTAGCATTGTATAATTTTGGAGTGTCCAGTAATTCCTTGAGCAGTTTAACATCATTGCGTCTAACTGCATCAACCAAACGACTTCGTTTTTCACGAATCTAAAACAATTGTAAGTTTATGTTTAATAATTACCTAAAATTCGATTTTAATTACCAGAAAAGGATTGAAGTCTTTAGAGGATCCCATTATTAACTGCAAATATAGAATAAACAAGCTTCTTTTTAATAGGTTTCAAGTTTTTCTTTTCAAAATTCGTCAATACTTGCAAAAGTCATTGAAAAATATGAAGCGCTACCTAACGGCGCTTATTGTAGTTAGACATTTAAGCGGTAAATTTAAATTTTTACAAGTCACTTAAGTTATTAAGGCACTTTAGTCCTGAAGTATACAGGTGTTCCAATAAGAACAAGCCACTCCAAATATTTCAGAAATTGTAAAGAATTTGCAAAAACGCCAAAATACATTATAATGACCCAAACTAGACTATACCTGCCGCCATAAACTTAAAAGTGCGTGCTAAATTTAAATAAAAGTGGCCGAAAATAGTGATCGTCATCTAGAAGAAAGGATCCCAACGTTGAGTTTGACAAAATGGCGGTAAAGTTCGTTGAGATGTGACTGCATAAGAGAGGGTAGGTACTATAAAATTACAATGTAAAAGAAAACATTTAATTGTTTCTTACAGTAAATCATAAGAAAAGTAAATTAAACAAAACAAAAATGAATCACTTGAAAATAACATAAACAAAACAAAATTCACATTATAAAAACAACAAAACAATCGTAAAATAAGCACATCAAAACACAGATAAATAATAAAGTATATTTAACATTCTGTTATATCATTTTATGAAAAATTAGGATTTGATCGGGACATCTCATTCATAAATACAAATCTTGAAAAGCAAAACATTTATTAAAATCAATGATATATTACAAAAATGTTACAATTGTATATATTGAATACAATTTTGTTTCGTATGTAATATTTTTTTTGTAAACAGAACTTATCTTTAAACAATTTAAATGCGTATAAAATTGAGTGAAAGTCTTAATTTGAAATTTTTTAATAAAATAACTTCTAAACACATTTATAGATAATTCAAGAAGAGACGGTACTTGAGGAACATTTATGTTTTCTTCAAGATTTTCTTCTCTATACATAGAGTGTAATTTAGGATGAGAAAAATAATTCATGGGTACTCGTAGTTGATTGGAATATATAACTTCCCTATTTTTAAGAACGTCTTCAAGATTTTCAGTAATATTAATTAATAATTTTGGCAAAATACTAAAAAGGTAAAAAAATATTTTTTTATAAAATTCATATGTAATAGAATATATCTAAATTTTTCTTAAATTGAATAAAGACAGTTTTTATCTATTTCTATTTCATAACTTAACAAATGTATCCAGTTAACTCAGATCTATATCGAGTATAATTAATTTTTTTAGGAGGAAGAAAACAGCATACCTATATAAGGCAAAAGAACATTCATAATTTCTTTTTTTGAGCGACTTTCAATTAAAATATTTAATTTTTTAATAGAGAACCAGCTATTCGTAACATCAAATATATTTTCAAAAAACTGTTCAAAGAAAATTTTAAAAGATATTTTATATTTTGTAATTAATATTTTTAAATTAGTTAAATCTATATACTCTAAACTTTATAGTCTTTATCTTTAAAAGAAGATTCAACTGTTGATTCATTGTTTCTATTATTATTTTAAATTTTCATTTTATTATTTCATGAAATAAAGGTGAATTTCTTGCAGCAAGTTTTAATAATATGTATAAATGAATTTCTAATAATAAAAATTCATCAAAAGAGTAATAAAACAAAACCTCTTGTATTTTATTTAAGTGAGTATACACGACAGAACCTTCAAAAAGAGTATATCCATCGCAATCTCTAATTGAAGAATCTGCACCATACTCCAATAACTTAAAAATAATTTCAGGATGTTTTGTAGAATTAGGATGAGAATAACAATAACGAAATTTACAGATGCTTTGTAATAGTGTACAATTTTTATAACTACAGGCATTTACATCAATTCTTTTTTTAATTAGTAGTATTGAAGCTTTTAGAAAACCTCTTTTACAAGCAAAACGAGCCCGCTTAAAACGGTGGCCTTACGGCCACCCTTTACGCGGGCCCGCGTTTTCGCCCTCCGGGCGAAAGGCGCAAGCGCCAGGGCGCTAATGGCGCCCGCCTTCGGTTGACACCGAAGGCGATATTGCGCTACTGGCGCCGCCTTCGCTTGATAGCGAAGGCGATATTGCGCTAACAGCGCCGCCATCGGTTGACACCGAAGGCGATATTGCGCTACTGGCGCCGCTTTCGATTAAAACCGAAAGCGATGTGTGGCGGCGCAAACGCCGCCTTAGATTGAAGTATACAAATTTTTATTTGTTTGTATAACTTGAATATCTGGTTGAATACTGGCTTTGGGCCAGATGTTCCCACCTGCTGCGCGATAGATATTTGGTGTTTGGTCAAACGTTCGCGCCTGCGGCGCGATAGATATTCAGCCTTTGCTCAAACGTTTGCGCCTGCGGCGCGATAGGTATTCATTCACCCTTAGGTCAGATATTCGCGCCTGCGGCGCGATAAATATTCGGCCTTTGTTCAAACAATCGCGCCCGCGGCGCGGTTGGTACTCGGCTTACGGGCAGATGTGCGCGCCTGCGGCGCGGGAGATTTTCGTGTTTTGGCAAGACGTTCGCGCTTGCGGCGCGATAAATGTTCAGCTTTTGGTCAGGCGATCGCGCCTGTGGCGCGATAAATACTCATCTTTCGGCCGGACATTCTCGCCTGCGGCGCGATAAAATTTAGCCTTGAGCAGGCGTTCGCGCCTGCAGCGCAATAAATATTTGGCTTTTGGCCAGACGTTCTCGGCGATACTCGGCTTTTGTCTTAACGTTAGATAGATATTCGACTTTTGATTCACCTTTAGATTGGACATTTGCGCCTTCGACGCGGTGGATATTCAGTCTTGGACAGGCGTTCACGCCTGGGGCGCAATAGATATTCGGCCTTTGGTTAAAAAATTGATCTTCTTTAGCTATTTAGCAATTGTTTGTAGTCACCTAACCTAATTTATTGAGACCCTAACTCATTTAATAAAAAAACAATAATGAAATTTACTTTAAAAACAAATTATTACATTTTCAAATAATATTTTTTTTATTTTACTATTGAAGCAATATGTACTGTAGATGAACCACTGTTGTCTAATTTTTTATTTATTAAATAACATATGATATTTGTAATCACGTTTTTAAATTATATGACGTTTATGACACTATATTGCGTGCAAAACGCCTGCGAAAGAATGTGTATCTGACCAAAATTTGTTTTACAACAGAAAGTTTAGCAAAATATATTAATATTTTAAACTCATAAAAAAATTATAGATTGGTGAAAATTTACTATACATTTTTGTTTTATTATTTACAAAAAAAAATTCTTGGCGTGCGAGTGTGGGTACTTCCGAACAATAATTATTGCTTTAAATAGTATTATTTAATAACTTAGTTAATAGTAAAATTTTTATTATTAAATGTCCTTGAATATTTTTGTAAGTTTAAAACATTAAAAGAAATAAAAAGATTATTAACAATAGCATCAAATTTGGAAACAATAGATATGTCGACTTTTATGTTTGTGATTGAGATTATATTAAAAAAAAAATTTTATTCAATTTTATATACTTTAAACACCCTAATAAGCTCAAAATATTCTATTTCTATTGTTACACATTTATAGTGTATAAGAATTTTACTGAAACACTTAGTATGCATATATTTCTTCATTTATGGGACACTTTATTTTATACAATTTAAAAAAAGCGTATTCTTGGTTGCCTACCTTATTTATTTTTCTTTAATTAATTTTTAATTGCGTGCTTTAATTAAAATTTTATTATTTTGCAAAAAACAATTACTTATCAACTGTAAGATAGTTATTAATTAAACAACTTTGGCCTCTAACTGGTATTTACTTTGCTACTGATAAAAAAAATTCTAGTTAGATAATTTTTTTATTTTTCGCACATTTTTTTTTGTTGTGGTGGCAAGAAATGGATATTTTAGGTCAAATACTTACTAAATCGTCTCTATTCATTGAAATCTCCTTATCGTATTGCTAAAAATTTTTATAGAGAAAAAATTTTATAATTTTATAAACTTTAAATAATGTTGAAAAGAGTCCTTTCAGTCAGGAATAAATTGAATATTTAATGATTTTGTGATATTTCCTTAATTTTGCTACAAAATATCTTGTATTCAGCGTTCCATTTTTTGCTAAATGTTAGTTTTCAACAACATCAAAATGGAAGACTTTTTTTAGTTATTGGGGCTCATTCCTTCTTGAATTACTCCAAGAAAGTCGAAGGGTTTTAGAGTCTTTTTACTGTTGTAATTTTTAGATTAGGTAGTTATTACTTATTGCACTTTTTTTTTGTGATAGCAACAAAGCAATTATATTAAGTCAAAAAACAAAGCGATTATATTAGGTCAAAACAAAAACTCGGTGTAGTTTTTAGTAGACACGGGTAATTGAAAACACACACACACACACACATCTGTTATTTAATTGTGGGAGCAACAAAGGGGCCCCATAGTTAAATTAGTTCTTAGGCCGACCCTGTTTGTTGTTATCAAAAACTCACTGTGAAGAAAAAATAACATTTTAAATCACGTTTAATTAAATTTAATTTAATTATTTCAAGTCACTTTTAATTGACTAAAATTTGAGGTTATGTTTTTATGAAATGCAAAGAATAAATTTTTATTTATTAACAAATTATAATTTCTTTCAAAATGCACGTACTGGTTTTCAGTCTTTACATTATAAAAAAGGGTCCCCTTGATCAGGAATAAATAGAATTTTGACCAATTTTCTGTCAATTTTTCTCTGTTTTTGTTAAAAAATGTTCCATATTCAGCGTTCCATTTTTGTTTTTTCTAAAAGGTCACTTTTATTTGTCATTAAAATGTAGGACTTTTTTTTATTTATGGAGGCTAATCATTTCTCCCTGAATCACCTTCTTGGAAAAAGTCGAAGGGTTTTAGAGGGTGTTTACTGTTAGAATTTTTTTTAGGTTAGGAAATTAAAGTAATGATTTTTTTGTTTTGGTGATAACCAAAAGGGATTATATTGGGTCACAACGAAAACTCAGTGTTGTTTTTAGTCGACACGGCCAATAAATAACACAGACACCTGTTTCTGTTATTTTATCGTTCTTGGGCCTCGGGGGGGCAACAAAGAGCCCCCATAGTGAAGTAAGTTCTTGGGCCGACCCTGTTTGTTGAAATTATTTTGATCTTATTATAAACAATCCTATGTAAAACAGATATAACATTTTAAATCACGTTTAATTAAATTTAAAATCACTTTTATTCGACAACAAAAATTTGAGGTTATGTTTACATCTGTCATCTGTCATATGTCACAGTCACTTAAATAAAATAGCCAATCAAATGCAAAGAATAAATTTTTAATTATTATTAATAAATTATAATATTTCTTTCAAAATGTACGTACTTGTTTTCAGTCTTTATGTAATAAAAAATAACAGGGGCCCCCTTGGGCAGAAATAAATGTAATTTTGAATAAATTTTAGTGTTTTTCCTCTCATTTTGCTAAAAAATGTCCTATATTTATCGTGCCATTATGCTAAATGTTACGTTGATTTTTTTATGGTTCATGGGAGCGATTTCCTTCGTGGTTAACCCTTTTGGAGAAACTATAATTTTCTTAATGTTGTAATGTATTGTATAGCCTAAAGATTCTAAAGAGGCTTTTTTATTGTTATTATTAGAATTTAAACGTTTAAAATAGTTTTTATTTAGGCACTCACTGCACTCACTGAAAGTAAAAGTTTCGTAAAATTTTTAGGTTAGGTAATCTTTGTATGAATTTTTTTCGTTGTAGCAACAACAAAGAGGAAGATTTTGAGTTAAATACTTATTAAATCGATCCTATTAATAAAAAATTATTGTTACGTTTAATCAAATCACTTTTAATTGATGATTAATACAATTTTTTTTACTATTATGTTATATGTCACTTGTGAAATATCAGGCAATTTTAAATCAACCAATCAAATAAAATGAATTTAAAATGAACCAATCAAATAAAAGAATTTAAATAAATAATTGATTTTGTATCTCTTTCTTTGAAATTTTTGCTAAAAACAATGAAAAACATCAAATGTTTAAAAATAAATTTCATTAGTATATCGTTATAATTAGTAAATAAAAACCTTTCTACGCACTAAAAAAAAGATGAAATAAGAAAAAAATAAAATAAAACAAATAAAAAAGTATCGATTAAAAATTTGTATAACCGCGGAAAATGATCAATTTTTTAGAGTGAATAAGACTGTACATGAATTATAATAGTATAATGTAAAAATGTATAACCACTAAGAAAAATTTTATCTATGCATGCCCCCTTTTTAATTAATTTACAAGCAAAATATTCTTTGTTTGTCTCTAGACTAGGACTAAGCGAAAGTCCCAACGCAGTTTCTTTAAATATATTTTCCAATTCTGAAAGCTAATATGGGAGAGATAACAAATAATCAAATACTTTTTTTCTAAAAATGAGAATACTGTAAATATTTAATCAAATTAAAATTTCATTACTTTTCATAACAAATCGCTATTTGTAACAAATTGTTATTATCATTGTCTGTAGTGTTGCACCATTTTGGAGAGTCAAGTAAATTCTTGAACAGTTCTACATCATTTCGTCTAACTGCCTAAGCTATTTTTTTAAATAAAGAATGTTCTTAATTTTTTTAAACGTTTATTTTTAGGAAACCTGTTAATTTTAAAAAGGTATATCAAATAACATTATCAGTAAAATGACCGCGTTTGTAAATCAGCTTTGAAAATGATTGGTTTTAGAGCTTTTCAAATTGTGAAAAATGTACCTATCCACCAAAGGATATTTTGTATTTAAATTATTTGATATGTATTTATGTGCATTACCTTTTTAAGATTACTTTAAATCTCATGTTTACTTTGGCTTTATAACAAATTTAAAAGTAAATTTTAAAACAAGTTTTATAGCAACTGTTTAAAAGTAATAACTTCTTTAAAAGCAATTTTAATAAAGTAAGGAGGTTTTAAAAGCTGGCTTGTAGAACCTTTATAAAATGGTCTTTTATATGTTTAACAAGGATTTATAAAAGTTTTAAAGCGCTATGTTTTACTAACAAGTTTTAAACCAAGTTCTAAGAAATAGATTTAACAAGGTTTTCAAGATTATAAAAAAAACCTAAATTGTTTCTTGAGATACCACGTGTGCGGCGTTCTTCCTTCATTTACCCTGTATGTCACATTAAAAACTAATAAACCCATTGCATCAAAAAATCTACAATATACACAAAACCTCAAAATCTAAGGATATTTAAGTATTTCTTTAAAAAAATGTGTAATGTACGGTTTTAAAGTAAATTAGGTTAGTTATTATTGTTTTTAAGATAAAAGAAGTGAATAAAACACTACCAAAAGAATAAATAAATTTAATAACCAGGAGAAAAATTAAATTAAATTAATTGACTTTTTACTGGTAATTATGGTACATCACTTAAACACAAAAAATATTATTAATATTATAGTGGATGGCCTCCTCTGGTGTTAATAACGGCTTGACACCTGCGTGGCATACTCAAAATTAAATTGTTAATTTTATTTTAGGGCATAGCATCCCGGGGAATGCCCGAAAAAATCCAAAGCGATTTAAATGATCAAACTTATGTTTATTACACCAAATCTGATCAGCGATGATGACAGGTTTCGATGCAAACAGATTTCAGGTTTGAAGAATGTATTGTTTGGGTACAAATAATGACCAGATGTCGTCAAATCAACCTCCCACATTGATGTTTTGTATGCAAAATGCTAGGAGTAGGTTCGAGAATGTCGCTAGAAATGCTTGAATTTTATGGTTTTCATTTATTATTTGTTCAGAAATTTTAAAAACCTCCACCTGGTTGAATTATGTTAGTAGTAACAAATTTTTGATAATTACAGTTATTAATAATTGATTTTGTCGCAGGAATTTGGACTTAGAAATAAAACGCTGTTTACCTGGCTAGCCAGGTAATTAATATTACTGAAAATCTTAAAGACGTTCTTCAAAATAGAGAAATTATATATTCCAATCAACTGCGAGTACACATGAATTATTTTTCTCATCCTAAATTACACTCTATGTATAGAGAAGAAAATCTTGAAGAAAACATAAATGTTCCTCAAGTACCGTCTCTTCTTGAATTATCTAGAAATGTGTTTAGAAGTTATTTTATTAAGAAATTTCAAATTAAGACTTTCAGTCAATTTTATACGCATTTAAATTGTTTAAAGATAAGTTCTGTTTACAAAAAAAAATATTACATACGAAACAAAATTGTATTCAATATAAACAATTGTAACATTTTTGTAATATATCATTGTTTTTAATAAATGTTTTGCTTTTCAAGATTTGTATTTATGAATGAGATGTCCCGATCAAATCCTAATTTTTTATAAAATGATATAACAGAATGTTATATATACTTTATTATTTATCTGTGTTTTGATGTGCTTATTTTACGATTGTTTTGTTGTTTTTATAATGTGAATTTTGTTTTGTTTATGTTATTTTCAAGTGATTCATTTTTATTTTGTTTAATTTACTTTTCTTATGATTTACTGTAAGAAACAATTAAATGTTTTCTTCTACATTGTAATTTTATAGTACCTACCCTCTCTTATGCAGTCACATCTCAACGAATTTTACCGCCATTTTGTCAAACTCAACGTTGGGATCCTTTCTTCTAGATGACGATCACTATTTTCGGCCACTTTTATTTAAATTTAGCACGCACTTTTAAGTTTATGGCGGCAGGTATAGTCTAGTTTGGGTCATTATAATGTATTTTGGCGTTTTTGCAAATTCTTTACAATTTCTGAAATATTTGGAGTTGCTTGTTCTTATTGGAACACCTGTATACTTCAGGACTAAAGTGCCTTAATAACTTAAGTGACTTGTAAAAATTTAAATTTACCGCTTAAATGTCTAACTACAATAAGCGCCGTTAGGTAGCGCTTCATATTTTTCAATGACTTTTGCAAGTATTGACGAATTTTGAAAAGAAAAACTTGAAACCTATTAAAAAGAAGCTTGTTTATTCTATATTTGCAGTTAATAATGGGATCCTCTAAAGACTTCAATCCTTTTCTGGTAATTAAAATCGAATTTTAGGTAATTATTAAACATAAACTTACAATTGTTTTAGATTCGTGAAAAACGAAGTCGTTTGGTTGATGCAGTTAGACGCAATGATGTTAAACTGCTCAAGGAATTACTGGACACTCCAAAATTATACAATGCTACAGATGCTGATGATTGCAATTTATTACAAGTTGCGATTCGTTATGAACAGTAAAGAAACACTAATTTTATTAAATATTTACTTTATTCTCATTTTTAGCAAAGAAGCATTTGATTATTTGTTATCTCTCCCAGAATATCCTTCAGAATCTGAAAATATGTTTAAAGAAACGGCTTTGGGACTTTCGCTTAGTTCTAATATAGTAATAAAGAGCGAATATTTTGCTTGTGAATTAATTAAAAAGGGGGTATGCATAGATAAAATTTCTTCTAGTGGTGATACATTTTTACATCTTGCTTGTAAAAAAGGTTTTCTAAGGGCTTCAATGTTACTAATTGAAAAAGGAATTGATGTAAATGTCTATAGTTACAATAAGTGTAAACCATTACAAAGCATCTGTAAGTTTTGTTATTCTAATTCTACAAAACATGGGAAAATTATTTTTATGTTATTGGAGTTTGGTGCAGATTCTTCAATTAGAGATTACGATGGATATACTTCTTTCGAAAGTGCTGTAATGTATAGTCACCCAAATGAAATACAAGAGGTTTTATTTTATTACACTTTTGATGAATTTTCATTATTAGAAATTCATTTCGATGTAGTATTAAAACTTGCTGCAAGAAACTCACCTTTATTTCATGAAATAATAAAACAAAAATCTCACATTATAGTAAAAACAAATGAATCAACAGTTAATTCCTTTTTCGATGACTTAAAGTATATAGATTTAGCTAATTTAAAAACATTAATTACAAAGTATGAAACATCTTTTAAAATTTTTTTTACACAGTTTATTGGAAATACATTTGAAGTTAAAATTGGCTAGTTGTCTATTGAGAAATTAAATATTTTAATTGAAAGTGGCTTAAAAGACGAAATAATAAATGTTGTTTTGCCTTATATATGCTCCTATCTTCTGCCTACAAAAATTGATTATAGTCAAGATGAATCTGAGCTAACTGAATACATATGTTATCTGCTAAGTTATGGAATTGAAATAGAAGAAGAATGTCTTTATTTAATTTATAAAAAATTTGGATATTGTGACTCATTTAAAAAATTTTTATATATGGATTTAAAAAAAAAACATTTTTTTTTATTCTTTTAGTATTTTGCCATACCTAATAATCAATATTACTGAAAATCTTGAAGACGTTCTTAATACTAGGAATTATATAAAATCTAACCAACTGCGAGAACTTATGAGTTATTTTGCTCACCCTAAATTACTTTCTATGTATAGAGATCAAAATCCTGAAGAAAAAATCAATATTCCTCAAGTACCTTCCCTTCTTGAATTATCTAGAAATAGATTTAGAATTTTTTTTAATAAAAAATTTAAAATTAATACTTCCAGCCAATTTTATACACTTTTAAATTGTTTAAAGATAAATCTTGTTTATAAAAAAAATATTACTTATGAAACAAAATTGTATTCACCATAAACTACTTTTATTTTTTTGTAATAAATCTTTTTTTTTTTAATAAGTGTTTTGATTTTCAAGATTTGTATTTATCAATGAGATGTCTTGATCAAATCCTAATTGTTGTACATGTCCTTCATTGCTTACAGTCCAAGATCCCCGAGCTGTCAGACATGACTTATTTTCACACGGATGAAAGTTAAAGTTTTATATTAAGGTTTCATGTGAGTGTTAATACTCGCGTGTTTGTAGAGCTTGCCCTGTGACACCTGAGCAGGTACCAGATGAGAAAAGTAACTAAAAAATAACAGTTACTTACCTTAAATTTACATGACTGATTTTTATATACAGGATGGACCAAATCTATGAAACGGGCCGTTTTTTGGCTAAACTATAAAGAATTTTGAAAAAACAAAATATAGGCATTAAATGGCTAGGAAGATGCTACCTGAAACAAATTTAAAAAAAATTATTTGTTTAAATTTTTAAGATAACTATAGCAACATTTTTGTTTTTTTTGTTATAATTACTGTAATTTTTGATAATTACAGTTATTAATAATTGATTTTGTCGCAGGAATTTGGACTTAGAAATGAAACGCTGTTTATCTGGCTAGCAAGGTAAACAGCATTTTATTTCTAAGTCCAAATTCCTGCGACAAAATCAATTATTATCACCATGGATGCAAATACTGATATTAATTACAGTTATTGTCAAATCTTTTTTTGGCAATTTTAATGTTTTATTATTATGGATTCTATGACTTTAGAAGGTTTTTGTATTTGAAATATTTATTTTCCTGTGTAATTTGAGATTTTATTTATAGCAATTTAGGAAAATTATATGATTTTGTGACACTTTAGAACGTTTTTGTGGCTATTAGGAACGTTTTTATGATTCTATGCTAAAGAAACGTAAAACGTTTCTATGACAATTTGTAACATTTATTTATTTGTTGGGATTTTTTTTATAGCAATTTCGGAAGTTTTCATGATTGTATGGACTTCTGTGGCAATTGACGTTTTTCTGACAATTTAAAATTTCTTTATAGCAGTTTAGGAAATTTAGGAATATAACTCTTTTCTAACTCCCTCAACTGTCTTAATTAAATCCATCGCAATATAATATCGATAAAAAAATTGTTGTCTCAGGTAAGAAAAATTATCTAAAATAAGGAACTTTCCTTCAAAGAACTTGTTACAGTTCACAAGTTATTATGACAGGTAATAATTAGAAAGTATTATAATTTAATCATTTTACTAGACTGTTGAGTACTAATTTTCTCTCTGTACATGACATTTACATTATTAAAATTATAAGTAAACACTGTAATAATAAACAATAACAATAAAAATTTTGAAATTACAATTGATACGAGTGTTAACAATCGTTTATTAAACACAGCGGAAAATTTTATTTTAATTATAGAAGATAAAATGTCACTGCTGGCACTTCAGTAATACCGGCTATTAACATTTACAAATTTTTAGTGTGAAGAGACTGGTATAGTTTGTCTATGATAGCTTGAATTTTATGGTACAAGAATAATAAATAACAATATTAACTAACAGTCCAGCTAGCCCACTTCTTGTTGCAACAACCCTTATTAATTTTTTCATATTATTTATCCTGAAATTAAAAAACTACAAACACCGCAATTTATCCCAAAATACAACTGGCAACACTAGATTGGGGAAAATTTATAGATAGAGATAAATCTCTATTTAAAATATACTTAATTACCTATTATTTTATGTATGACATATTAATTACATCAATAAATGTACAGAAAAAATACTATTTTTTTAAATTACCCACTATTCGATTCCAAGGCTTCTTGAGTAAAAAAAACAACAGTAGCTAAAACTGAACATGATTACCTGAAACTTCTGAAACAAAAATAATTAATATACCCGGATCACTTTTGTAATAATAAATTTTAAATTTCAACCTAAAATTTTGGCTTTGTGAATTATGTTATATGACAACGTCAACGTGACATTGTCATATAACATGACCAACATTTTAAAAACCCGAATTTCCGGTAAAAAACATAATTCACAAAGTCAAAGTTTTGGGTTGAAATTTATTATTACAAATGTGATCCGGGTTTATCTTAAAAAATTGAAACTGGAAAAAAACACATAAAAAAAGATGAAAGCCTTTAATGTGAAATTGAAAAAATATTAAAACTTGAAACAAGAAAATTAAAACCAATAAAAAAAATAATGTGAAACATGAAACGTAAAACAGAAAATATATTGAAACCTAAATCAGAAAAAAACTAAAATAAAAAATTATGAAAGCCTGAAACGTGAAATTGGAAAAATATTAAACCTTGAAGCAAAAAATTAAAAATAAAAAAAATGTGAAAACCTGAAACATAACAAAGAAAATATATTGAAACTTGAAACAGAATAAAACTTTAATAAAAAAATGAAAGCTTGGCACGTAAAACAAAAAAAAAATATTAAAACCTAACAAAGGTGTTCCACTAGTTGATGTAATTCAACATTATTATATCAACTCTCGCTACTTTCCAGCACTCTTTATTAAAAGGCATACCTAAAATAAAAAATTATAATAAATAATTAAAAAAAGTAAAAGCTTAAAACGTAAAGAAGAAAATAAATAAAAACCTGAACCTAAACAAAAAATATATCTAAAACAAAAAAAAAATTGAAAGCCTGAAATGTGAAGAAAATATATCAAAACCTGAAGCAAAAAAAAAACTAAAAAAAATGAACTTGAAACAGAAAAAAATCCTAAAAAAAAATATGAAAGCCTAAAACGTGAATTTTAAGGACACGTTTCTACGACAATTAAGGACGTTAGAATGTTGCGAAGATTATAACAACTGTTTATTTAAACAAGTTGTCAAGTGTGTTATGAGATTTTGATAAAAGAAAATGGAGCGAAGAAGGGATGTCGGAACTTGATACACAGCTTCACAGTGCGCGCGCTGTCGTGATTTTTCGTCGTAACTGACTGCACAGCAGCCGAATTAAACTAAGACATACTTCAAAATGTTTTTGTTTTTTTATAGCACACTTGACAACTTTTTTAAATGAACACTTGTTATGCTAAATAAAAACTAATTTCTGTGAAAATTTAAGATTTTTTTGTAGCAATTTTGTACGTTTACATAACAATTTATAATGCTGCTATGGATTGATTCTAAGGCAAATTAGAACGTTTCTATAACAATTTAGAATGTTTTTGTGGCTATTTGCGATTTTTTTTAACAATTTGGTAAGTTTCTATGATTTTAAGGCAATTAATAACGTTTTAGAATTACATGACAGTTATAATTCTAAGACAATCTGGCAATTTAGTTACAAACAAACAACTTCGCATTCATATCTTGGTGGTAATCGGCAGAACAAGTTTTAATATTTTTGGCGGATATCAAAAGGCAATTTGGGACCCATCCAAATTTATTTTTTGCATTTAATATGATAATCCGTTTTCTTTTTGATGGCGGAGTTTAATTAATTACTATTATGGACATTATTTGAACAGACGTCTTCCTCTACTCCTTCCATTATACCATCATGAAATGGAAAACTAGCATCTGATGATAAAAAAAATGAAATTTAATTATTACCATTGTTACTAGTACTTAATGAAGCCGGATTAAATACCATTTCTTCTGCGACCTCAAAGTTTACAACATCAATGTCTTCTTCTTCTTGATTTTCGTTTAACCAAGATTGCCACATTTTGAATAAAAAGCGACAAAAAATTAAGCAGCACAAAACACTCACATAAAACACAAATTGATTGTAGATGTACAGAACTATATATTAGTGATAACACAAAAATCAGCTTACAAAGAGAACCTTATATACAACGCAAAAATAAAAGAGAGATTTGTGAACACCTTGCTTCGATGAAGACAGGTCACCAACTTCACTTAACAAAGCATTAAAATTGCTTTTATTTATTCTTACTTGGATTTTCCCTTAAAATCGATTTACAGAAATTCATTTGCATAAACCCCCTTTTCGGCAAAATTACCTGCTACCATAAATTCTTTCTCAATTATTGTGACCGCCTACTGATAAAGAGCTGTATTGATGGGGTGAGTGTTATTGCTTTCAGCTTATAAAGTCATTCTACTAGAATTTGAGGACGACTATACAACTTTACCATAAAATTGACATGCCTGCATTCAAATATTTATTTTACAATCTTACCCCAATTACAATCCCTATTGTCACCTAAAATTTACGATGACACAGTAGCAGGTTGTAAATAAAAATAATTTTTAAAGTAAACATCTAAAATTGCGATTAATTCAAATTCTGATTGATATTTTAGGGTGCTGATTTTGTAAACAATTATTAGAAGTAAATCTGCGTCTATTAGTACAAAAATCAAAATTAATTTTTTGTCCAAAAATTACTTTTTTTGGATTTTTGACTTTGTTTGTAAGTGAAAAATTACCAAAAAAGTCTTAAATGTACCTTAATAATGTCCAGTTAGGTGTAATTAAATAAATCAATGATTCTATTTAATCAGAAGTCGCTATTTTGGGAGTGAGCGTTTAAGTTGCCGCACCCTGTACATATTACTACATATACATCCTAAATTGTCATATAAAACGTCCTAAAATGTCATTTATATTATTCTATGACATTGAAATCAATTGTGAAGCAATTTTGGCTGTTATCATGTCAATTTGGGATGTTTTGCTATGATTTTATGACAAATTAAAACATTTCTTTGACAATTTAGTATGTTTCTGTCGCAATTTAGAAGGTTCCAATAATTTTAAAACAATTTACGACAATTCAATGAAATTTTAGAACGTTTGCATGGAAATTTATGATGTCGCTATGACTCTATGCCAAATTAAAACGTTTATGTGATAATTTGAGAATTTCTGATGCAATGTAGACAGTTCGTATGATTTTAAGACAATTTCTGACAATTTAGGACGTTTACATGGGTGTTTATGACTTTATGGCAATTTAGGTTGTTTGAATGAAGCTTCTTTGATTCTAAGGTAATTTAGTAAAAGTTTATGACAATTTAGAACGTTTTAATGAAAATGTAGAATGTTTATAAAACAGTTTAGTATGTTGCTATGATTCTATGGCAAATTAAAACGTTTCTATGACAATTGAGAATGTTTTTGTAAAAATTTAAAAATATCTGTTGCAATTTAGAATGTTCCTATAATTTTAAAGTAATTTACGACAATTTTTTATTATAATTTAGGACGTTTTATGGGTTTTTATGATTCTATGGCAAAATGTCAATTTTGGGTTGTTTGTATAATTTTTGTATTAAGGATTCTATGATTCTAAGGTAACTTAGAAAAAGTTTATGACAATTTAGAACGTTTTAATAAAATTTTAGAATGATGACATGGTAATTTATGATGTTGCTATGATTCTATGGTCAACTAAAACGTTTCTATGACAATTAGGAATGTTTTTGTGGCAATTTGGAAATTATTGTGGTAATTTTGGAAGTTCCTATGATTTTAAAACAATTTTCTGTAACAATTTAAGACGTTTACATTCTATGTTTATGACTCTATGGCAATTTAGGTTGTTCGTATGATTTTTATGAATTTTGTATCAAGGTTTCTACGATTCTGAGATAAATTAGTACAAGTTCATGACAATTAAGAAGGTTTTAATAAAATTTTAGAACGTTTGCATGGCAATTTATAATGTCGCTATAATTCTATGGAAAACTAAAACGTTTCTATGACAATTTAAAATGTTTCTGTTGCAATTTGGGTATTTCTGTTACAATTTAGGAAGCTTCTTAGATTTTAAGAAATTTACGACTATTTTCTATGATATTTTAGAACGTTTTTACATGGGTGTTTATGATTCTATGACAATATGTTTGTTGATTTTTGTACGAACTTTTTTATGTCGCTATGATTCTATGGCAAACTAAAACGTTTCAATGACAATTTAGGATGTTTCTGTGGCAATTTGGGAGATTCTGTTGCAATTTAGGAAGTTTCAATAATTTTAAGGCAATTAACAACAATTTAGAAAGTTTTGATGTTTGATGGGTGTTTTATGATTCTATGGCAATATGGCAATTCAAGTTGTTTATATGAAGGTTTCTATGATTTTGAGGTGACTTGGTACAAGTTCATGACAATTTAGAAGGTTTTTATAAAAATTTAGCACGTTTATATGACAATTTTAGATCTTTCTAACATTCTATGGCATGTAAAGTAATTTCTTTAGCAATTTAATAAGTTTCTGCGATTTTAAGGCTACTTACGACAATTTTCTATGACAATTTAGGACGTTTACATGGCGATTTTAGATGTTCCTACAATTCTAGAGCACTTTAAAATGTTTTTGTGACCAACACGTGCCGATTCTCCATAATGGGTGGGTGGCCATTTGTTTTATATCGGTTTTATGGACCATGATGGTACTAATTATTAAAAAAAAGTTGATACGAATTTGTTTTTGCGGCTATAACAGTGATTTTTTTTAAGTTAATTAAAGTCGTTTTTAATTTTTTATCAAAATAATATTTTTATTATTACTCTTGTTTTACATATAATAATAATAATACATATATTCTGTAATTCTTTTTTGTTTCAGATAGTTCCGTGCATTAATCGCAATGTGCTTTCCTCTCTAGTGGCGCGTTCAAACTTCTCATTCGCATTTCCTCTTCTTCCATCGTTCGTTGAGCGTCGCGATGCGCATCTTTCCTCCCCCACCTTCGTTTCGCCGCGTGAATGCGCGTCTGTTTCGGAACGCTGTGCTTCTTGTCGAGGCTGACCGCTAACGACGAGGAAGCCGCCCCAGGGCTCGGTGGTGCCGCGGCGGAACAAACGACGACGACTGCCGTCAACGGCCACCATCGGCAGACCATGGCGTCGTCCGTCGATGAACTCCAGACGCTCCTGGCGCAAAAAAAGACCAAAATCCAGGAGCTGACCAAGATGGTCCAGCAAAAGGACCTGGAGATCACGAATCTCAGGTCGCAGCTGGATAAGTTTCAGAGTGTGTTGCCCTTGTATAATCCGACGAATCCTAAACATCTCGTGAGGTTGAATAATAACAAGGGGGTGAAGCCGAGAAAGCAGAGGGCGGAGATTACGGCGGAGCCGCAGGGTGAGGTCTCGATTTTGGAATTGAGCAAGGAGACGTTTCCTACTTATAATAAGGATGAAAGGTAAGAGATTTTTAATTTTTTTAACCATTTTTTTAACATTTTTTTAAAATTTATTTATAGCTTGATTGACCCTTTTTTTGAAAATTTGTAAGCTAAAATTTTCTAATAAAAAAAAAGAAAAAAACATTTAAAAAGGTGCATAATTACAAGTCTTGGGGCTGCGAGGGACGCTACTAACCCAACAGGACGCTTTAAGGGGCTCTCATTACTACAATTTTAATATAAGTTTACTTTAAAAAAAAAGTGAAGGCTAAGGTAGAGTGAAACTAAGTTTTCTGAAAATGTAGTATTTATTTAAATAAATAGAATACAAAAATTATAAAATATGGGCGTAGCTGGCCCTTACAATATTTACTAACCACACAAGTGGTCCATCGATATTATATAATTAAAAACTAATTTAATTATTAATAAACCTGAAACAAATAATTCCTGAAATGTAAAAATTATTATTATAATGAAAACATTTAGACCTGAAAGAAAATAAAAATTTAAACAAGAAACAGAAACATTACTAAACCTGAAAATAATAAAATACCTGAAAAAATAATTTCGAAAACGTTAAATTATTATTAATATCAAAATATTTACACCTGAAAAAAAAATTAAAACAAGAAACAGAGACATTACCAAACCTGAAAATAATAAAATACCAGAAAAAATAATTCCTTAGACATAAAAATTATATATTATAATCTAAATATTTAGACTTGAAAGAGAAATAAAATTAAAACAAAACACAAAAAAATTGCTAAACCGGAAAATAGTAAAATACCTGAAAAAATAACTTCTGAAAAATAAAAAGTATTATTAAAACCAAAATATTTACTCCTGAAAGAGAAATTAAATTAAAACAAGAAACAGAAACATTACTAAACCTGAAAATAATAAAATACCTGAAATAATAATTCCTGAAACGTAAAAATTATTATTAAAATCAAAATATTTGGACTTGATAAAAAAAAATTAAAACAAGAAACAGAAACATTACTAAACCTAAAAATAGTAAAATACCTGAAAAAATAATTGCTGAAACGTAAACTTATTATTAAAATCAAAGTATTAACACCTGAAAGAGAAAAAAATAGAAAATCTGAAACAAATAATTTCTGAAACATAAAAATTATTAAAAGGTAGATGTTTAGACCTGAAAAAAATATTTAAACTTAAAACAGAAAAATTACTAATCCTAAAAAGGTAGACTACTTACAGTAAATAAATTCTGAAACATGAAAATAATTAAAACAAAGATATTAAAACCTGAAAAAGTTAAAAACCTGAAACAAATAATTCCTAAAACATAAAAATTATATTAGAAACAAAATATATAAGATTGAAACTTTTTTAAAACGTGAAACACAAGAATTATTAAAATATGAAACAGTACTTTAAACGCAAATTTTAGAAAAAGAAAGAACATGGTTAAATGCGATTCAAAATTTAATGTCAAAAATTTTTAGCTTAGAGGAGAGATCAACAATTTTTGCAAAATTGTGAACTGTAATAGCATAAATAAAATTCAAATACACAGAATCAAAAAAATTTGTACTAAAAACCTATTTTTGTGGAATTCTCTTCTGCCACAACTGATGGGTGGCGAATCCCCTCCTTCTGCTTCTTTCGAACCCACCTTTAATCCAGATTTTCAGCGATGTTCTTGGAACCTACTTTCCCCAACCCCAATAAAACGGAAGGAAGTACTTTTATTATTTATTTATTTTTTTAAAAGGTAGAGGAAAAGGATAAATAAAACACAAATAAATTTATTGATGTACTAAACAATAATTGTACATCTTTGTAAGCATTTTTAGTTTAAAACCCCTGAATACGCAAATAAAATAATAAAATAAGCATTTTGTATAGATTTGAAAAATAATTTAAACACTTTTAGTTTACCTTTGAAAAAGATTCTATAAAAAAGTTACTGATTATAAGAAAATTGATTTTTCAAATTTGGTTGGATAAAAAAAAATATATTAAACAACAACAAAATTAACACTCAAATTGTTGTCAAAAAATCTCTACAGTGTTGCTAACAACGTTTCTTGACATTATTCAACCGGAAAAATTACTGAATTTTAAATGAAAACATTAAAAAAAATTCTGCAAGTGCGCTTAATTTTAGTGTTTGAAGTTTAATTATCTCTGAAATACTTGTAGTAAATTTAGCAAAAAAATCAAAAAATTGTTGATCTCTCTTTTTTAATTTAATTAAAACATTTTAAGACTCGCGATATGTTTTAATCCATTTAGATAAAAATGTATTTTGGAAAATAATGGAAAAGTCTGACCTTTACAGCAGGTGTTGCCGGTGCTCTCTAGTCTGGGGCTGGCTCTGGCTCTGGGTTTGTACGGAGTAGATTTCTAAACAGCACCTGAAAACTAAAAAGAATAATAAATAAACATATAAATATACAATGGCTAAAATGCATAAAAATTTAGCAAATGCTTTTACTTGATTAACTTGATTAGTTTTTGAAACTGAAAAGCTTTTGCTACTCTTTATCCATATCACCTACTAAGTTTTAAAAAAATAAAGTACATTTTAAAAAATTGACACAACAATTAAAAAAAGGGAGAAACAATTTTTTTAACAAAATAATATTACAATAATCAAGTCCTAAATAAAATTTATTTTTATCATACAAAATCCCTCCTTCTGCTTCTTTCGAACCCACCTTTAATCCTGAAATTGGTGCATCTTCTTCTGCCTTATTTGGCGAGTCCCCTCTGCTTCTTTCGGACTTACCTTAAATCCGGATTTCCAGCGATGACCCTGAAAACCCCCCGCCCCCCGCCCTGCCCCAATAAAAAAGGAATTTACTTTTATCATTTATTTTTATAAACAGGGTAAATTACAAATAAAATAAAAGAAAAATTGTTTATCTCTTTGTTAGTTTGGTAATTTAAGAAAATAAATTTTCTAGATTTATTTAAAAATTAATACGCAAAAAAATTTGAACAAAACTGGTATATTTCGTTTAATAAATAATAAATAAAGGTACTTAGCTTTATTAGAGAGTTGCGATGTGTCCCGTTCTAGAGTTGTTGCACGGACTGAAAGGCACTTTGACTCTGGTCTGGGTGTGGTTCTGGACTGAGTAGATTTCTAAGCAGCATCTAAAAACTAAAAAAAAATAATTAATACAAAAATAAATAAAAAATGACTGAAATGTGTAAAAAGGTAGCAAATGCTTTTACTTGATTTAGTTGTTTAATTCATTAATTTGCTGAAAGAAGATAAATAGTTACTGAAAGCTTTTGCTACTCTTTATCCATATCACATACTAAGTTTAAAAAAATCAAGTACATTTTAAAAAATTGACAACAATTAAAAAAAAGAGAGAAACATTTTTTTAACAAAATAATATTACAATAATCAAGTCCTAATTAAAACTTTTTTTTTATCATACAAAATCCCTCCTTCTGCTTCTTTCGAACCCACCTTTAATCCTGAAATTGGTGCATCTTTTTCTGCCCTATGAGGCGATTCCCCTCTGCTTCTTTCGGACTTACCTTCCATCCGGATTTCCAGCGATGACCCTGAAAACCCCCGCCCCGCCCCAATAAAATAGAATTTACTTTTATCGTTTATTTTTTTTAAAACAGAGTAAATTACAAATAAAAAAATAGAAAAATTGTTTCCCTCTTTGTTATTTTGGTAGGTAATTTAAGAAAATAAATTTTCTAGATTTGTTTATAAATTAATACGCAAAAAAATTTAAACAAAACTGGTATACCTATTTCGTTTAATAAATAATAAATAAAGGTACTTAGCTTTATTAGAGAGTTGCGATGTGTCCCGTTCTAGAGTTGTTGCACGGACTGAAAGGCACTTTGACTCTGGTCTGGGTGTGGTTCTGGACTGACTAGATTTCTAAGCAGCATCTAAAAACTAAAAAAAAAATTATTAATACAAAAATAAATAAACAATGACTGAAATTTCTAATTTCATTAAATAAATAATTCATTAATTTGCTGAAAGAAGATAAATAGTTACTGAAAGCTTTTGCTACTCTTTATCCATATCACCTACTAAGTTTAAAAAAATCAAGTACATTTTAAAAAATTGACACAACAATTAAAAAAAAAGAGAGAAACATTTTTTTCACAAAATATTATTGCAATAATCAAGTCCTAATTAAAACTTTTTTTACCATACAAAATCCCTCCTTCTGCTTCTTTCGAACCTACCTTTAATCCTGAAATTGGTGCATCTTTTTCTGCCCTATGAGGCGATTCCCCTCTGTTTCTTTCGGACTTACCTTCCATCCGGATTTCCAGCGATGACCCTGAAAACCCCCCGCCCCGCCCCAATAAAAAAAGAATTTACTTTTATCGTTTATTTTTTTAAACAGAGTAAATTACAAATAAACAAATAGAAAAATTGTTTCCCTCTTTGTTATTTTGGTAGGTAATTTAAGAAAATAAAATTTTTAGATTTGTTTAAATATTAATACGCAAAAATAATTTAAACGAAACCGGTATTTTACGTTTAATTAATAATAAATAAAGGTACTTAGCTTTATTAGAGGGTTGCGATGTGTTCCGTTCTGGAGTTGTTGCACGACTAGACTGTCTGAAACACAAAGAAAAAGCGATAAATTGGCGAAAAAACATTTAAAAAAAAGCGTTACGTAGTCACTGTAACATCAGAGCATTTTTGTGTATTTAATAAATAAATCACAGTATTATACAAATTATGCAAATTACTACAAAAATGACCTTAAATGTTTAAACAAAATCGTTTCAACCTTTTGTTTAAAAAAATACGACAATCAGGAGGTACGTTAAATCAACTCACCTCTGATAGACACACTTTTCTCACAATAACAAACTGCACCGAAAACGCGCCACAATTTAATTTATTTAAACAAATTAGACCGATTTTTACACGTCTTTAACGGACAATTGCTTGACGAAAACTGATAAGGGAACAAAGAACGTCCGTGAAAATTGGTACGTAACGATGAAAAACTGAGAGAAAAAACTGTTTACAATGTACCTTATCGCAGTGTGTGTGACTAAAAATTGGAAATCAACTTTTTCAAATGAAACTCCCAGGGCCGGATTAAAATTCTAATCACCCTCAAAATTCGGGGTCTGAAAATTTACATCCCCAAATTTATTGAGATTTGAATTACAAGATGATAATTTTTATCACATTATGCTCTTTATTAGTCCAGTCGGTAATTTTAGGTTTTGTTTTCCGAAAACGTTTTGTAAAGCTGGATTTTTGCAAATAATTTCCATTTATTGTTTTAATAAATATTAATAATTATTATTAAAAGTTACTATCGATTTTGTGATCAAAAATGACGAAGGGATTAACGAAAATCAATGATACATTGATAAAAAATTAAAAATATACAAAATTTATATTATAAAGACTATACAGAGTACAAAACAAAGATTTTTTGTTTTTTAATTAAGTTATTTTAGGCATCAAATATTTTTTGGTATCTAAATTGTAACAGTTAAGCCAGATCATGATTTTTAATGCGGGTTGGGGATGAAAAGCTTCTCTATACCTAATTAAGACAGGTATTTTTTATATATTTAATTTAGGACAGTCAAGACAGGAAAGAGAAAGAAAAATATCTCCTAAATCTAATTATCACAGCCTGGGGGAGATTCTATATTTATTTAATATTTAAAACAATCAAGGGCAGGAGAAAATTATTTTTTTGTTTATATTCAAACAGTTGGGAGTAATTAATAAAGACAGTCTGACAATAGAATATTATATAATTGCATCAGATTATAAAACAGAGATATTTTTTTAATTACGTTATTTGGGACCTCAAAAATTTTTTTTTGTTGGACCTAATGGTGACAGTTAAGTCAGGTCTTGATTTTTGAGGTGGGTTAGAGAAAATAAAAATCTGTATCTTATTAAGGCAGGTATTTTTTATATATTTAATTTAATTTTTGACGGACAAGATAGTTAGGAGATAGAAAAATAGAAATCTCATAAATCTGATGATAATCCAGGAGAGGAATTCTACATTTTGCTTGAATTAAGACAGTTGGGAATAATTAAAAAGACAGTCTTTCAATGGGGATGTTACTAATTAAGACATTAATTCGGTTAATTAAAGACAGTTCAGATTTAAGTGTATCAAATTAAGACAGTGAAAGCATAAAAAAGTGTTTTATGTTTCATTATTTAATATAGTTTTGGAGAAAGAAAGACATTTAGTATATTCAATGATGACAAATAGTGGGTGTAAAAAATTCATTCATTAGTTAATTAAGACAGTTGAGGGAATGAAAGATGCATTTTATTTAGATTAAGACAGTTGGAAGTAATTAATAAAGACAGTCTGGAGCTTACACTTTTAATTATTGAAAATTTAACAAAGATAATGAAAGATATCGCAATAAGAAATTGGGTTAATTGAAGACAGTTTTGTTTTAAATATAATACACTTGTAACATTTATTTAAGACAGTTGTGTAAGAAAAACACCACATTTTATTGTGACAGTTGAGGGATGAAAATAAGAAGAATTATAAAGAATTGTTAGCGTATTTAATTGAGATAGTTTTGGGAACAGTTTGGGGAAATTAAGTGTACCTAATTAAAACAGTCAAAACATAAAAAAAGTATTTTATGTATTTTGGATAGTCTAGGAGAAAAAAACATATCTAGTATATTCAATGACAGACAAGAAAAAAAATTATATAATAAAGAAGTCAGTTTTTAATTTATTTAGAGTATTTGGTGGTTTTATTAGAAAAATTTGGGAAAACCAAAAGAAATTTTTGTGTGTTAATTATGACAGTCAAAGCGAAAAAAGTGTTTTCTATAAGCTTATAAAAGAATATTAATAAAATTTATAATAATAAAACGCTAATAAGCATATTTCACAAAAAAATATTTTGTTTTTTTTATCAACACAATGGCACCAAGATCTGCATTTTTAACAGCATATCCAAGATTCTATACTACTAAAATGTGAGAAAAGTTCGTTGCAGTACAAACAACCTACATGAGATACACTGTGAGCTTTATGTTCTTTTTTTTTATTCCCACTGTTATTACTGCTATCATTTTCGACTAAAGCTCTTTTCTTCACTTTTCTTACTAATTTTTTTTCTCTTTGATATATTTTTCTTTTGCTTTTTGTTTCAGTTTAAAAATTTCTGGAGTTGTATTAAGTATTTCAGTCTTTCCACGTTTACGTTTCTTTATGGTTTCAGCTCGAGAAGTAGCTGTAAGTGTAGGAGATAAGTCAGGAACACTAAATTTTAGTTTAGAAGTTGTATAATCCGAAATCACAGAGCGTTCAGTTGTGTTTAATTAATTTTCGTTGCCTTTATCAGAAAATTGTTCGTGATGAGAAGACTGTCCTGTCTCAGAGTCTAAATTTCTAATTTTTTGTATCCCTTCTTCTAAAAATATATCTGTTGTCAAAGAGAGTGCATACATCAAAAATGTTAGAGTTGAAAGGAACTATTCCAGTTTTAGTAAAAGCTTGTATTGGATTTGCTGGTGTGGCCCTTTTCAAATAAGCGTTTCTAAATAGTTCAGCTACCTCAAAATCTGTAACAATTCTACCAGGATTTTTTCGCAGCCACAGCTGTATTTCTTGGTCATAGTAGGTTTGTAACTGTCCAAAAAACCCTACATCCAGAGGATGGACACGATGGGTACAATGAGCAGGAAAACAAAGCAAAACAATTCCGTTTTCTTTAGTAAATTCCAGCACACTAAGAGATTTATGACTACTATGTCTGTCTAATTCATTCTTTTTTTTGAAAAAAAAAGCTGGCGGTATGAACATTCTTATTGCGTTCATACAACATATTACTGTAGAGTGTTTAGCGCGTTCAGTACTATTAAGAGTATCAACTTTTTTACGTCGTTTTGTGGCAGAAATTTTTGGAGGTTTTTTTGGACAGTGTTCAAACCTGAATCGTCGGCATTATAAATATTTTCAGATAGAAAGTTATATTGCTGCAACGTAGCGTCTAACGCACTAAAATATATTAGCTTTGTTGAACGCCTGAGCACGTACAAATGACGTTTTTTCTGGAATTCGAATTGAAATTTCCGAATTCCTTCGCAAAAAACCACTAATCCATTTTTTACCTGCCATTATAGTTTCATTTTTAAACTTATGCTTTATCTTGTTTTTTTTAGCTATTTCATACACCAGTTTTCAAAGATCTTTTGTCGTTAATTTAAAAAACCTTGTCTCCATATCTTTTATATAATCTACAATTTCTTGTTTAATGTCATGTGATAGAACTGTTCTACAGCTTCCTAAATCACTTTTAGAACTATCGCTTTTTTAAATCTTTTTCACAGTGTTGTTGCTAAAACATTATATATTTTCGCTGCTCGAAGCAATCCCATTTTTTTTGTTTTGACTGCAGCTACCATTGAGTTACTAATAAAACTAGAGGGAGGGTAAGCAAAGAAGTATGGTGACAACATATTGGTAGGCAAAACATTAAAAGTGGGAAATCGCTAAAATTTGCATATTTTTAAACAATTTTGTTTATAAGAAGCGTTTTAAACAATTTTAGATAATATGATTTTAGATAAATTAAATATTAATTTGTAAAGTATGAGTGTTGTATGCATGCACAATAAAGGCTTGGCGCTCATATGTATACTAAATTAAAATAAAAATTTATTTTCTTGCCTTATTCTTTCTGTATTTTCAAAAATTCAACGTTCTTGCCTACAAGCAAAGAATTTTCTCTCTCACACACATTTAATCCGTGTATTATACTCTCTCTTTCTTATACTATGTTATCACCGCAGCTCGCTTCGAAAATTTATACGCGAGGGTCGATCCAGTCTTATTATTAGATCTATGGCAGCTATAGCTTCTTTCCTGCTTGTCTCTTCCCAACATTGTCTTTTTTTGTTGTACGTATTAGCCATTTCTGTAAATAAAGTTCAAACGTTTCCAACAAGTAAACGCTACACTAAACCCTTTGATGGCATCGTATGCCAACTACTTCGTGTCTTTATAGAGGTTTGTAATTCTTTTCGTTGTAATCAACAAATTTACTACAGAAAATGCACCGTTTAAGACGCCGCCTGAGATGTGCGAATTCGGTAGATGGCAAATGTGTCGTGCAAATTGATATAAGGGTTTCCTGGGGAGCCAATCCTAAGACAATTAACAAATATTACAAAAATGAAAGTGGTGCAACTTACAGATAAAGATTCAATGTATCTCTCGGCAGTTTTTTAACAAAGGTTCTTTCCGATTAACTCGGTAAATAGTCTCCAAAGTCGATACTTTTTGGGAATTTCACCACAACATATGTACATAAAAAACCGTCAGAGTGAACGGCTCGCTATGTACATACAATGCATTCGTAAAAAAAATTCTTGCAAAAATGTTACCATTCCTTCAGGATTGGTCCCAGAAGTAACAATAATAATAAAAAAATTACAAAAAAAATTAGAACTACGTAATTTATTTAAAATGCTTTATTTTTTTTGTTTTTCTGATTTTTTTTTAACTGTATCAAGACAATTTAAATTTTTTTTGCAAATTTAGATACTCATAACTTTTCAAATTTTGAAGATAAATTTTTTTTTCTTTAAGGTTTCGATTGTTTTAATGGTGGGAATCAGCGCACTAAAGAAAATCCGCGACTTTTGACACACCCTACAGTTATTTTAAACTTTTGAATTTGAAGGGGTATTAAAGCCTACTATGAAAATGAAACTAGTATGAACTATAATTAATCACAATGTTGTCCTGGTCTTATCTGTACCTACTTCAAACCCACTCTTCTTTGCCTTCTTATGTCTTATCAATTATAAAAGAAACTACATAAATGATAATTATTATACAGTGAGCGGCAAAGTATGGAACATCTAAAATAACTTCAAAACTATTGATTTTTAAAAAAATCGCTTGAACAGGTCAATTTTATTTTTAAAATGCCTATTTTTGAAAAAAAATTTTTGGATTCTATAGCAGAATCTAGACATATTTTATACATATGTATATGTCTAAGAAAAAAAATTATTTCTATTAAAAAATTTTTTTATTAACGAGGATTAGACTAAGTGGGAAAAATTAAAATAAAAGAACATTTCAGCTGACGTTTCGGTTCTTCACTGCAACTTTTTTGAAAGCTTGCAGTATGCAGACAGCAAGGTTGCAGTAAAGAACCGGAACGTCAACTGAAATGTTCGTAAACAAATTTTGTCTATTCTCTGGCGCAATTCCCATTTCTACAACTCTTCTTTAAAGCCTATTCTAAAAAAATGTGCTATTTTTTTATGATCTGCTTTACATATAAACCGCTCTTTATGATGTGATTTTATAGGTATTCCAAAAACATTTTAATAAAATCAAATTTTGCTATAGGTATATAAAATATCTCTAGATTTTGCAGTTGTGTGTATTTTGCCATAGAACAATTCTACCAATTACTCTTTAATGTTTTATGATTAAATTCGCTTGTCATAAAAAATGGCATCTTGTAATATTACTGAATTGATTGGCAGAAATAATTGGAACACTATTATTTTATTTTCCGAGTATTGGAACTACAAATTTAAGAGAACCGCTTATACTAAACCGGTGGTTTCCGGTTAAATTGTGATTGGAGTATTTCTTTCTTGAGCTAAAAGTTGACGCATGCGATTAACTCCCAAATAAATAATATTTTACTGTTGTAGTTCTCGAAAGTTGCTTCTGAGTGGCTTCATCCTCCACTACCCTCTCTAAGGTGACATTTCTTTCGATGCGGCGAATTAAAAAGCTGTGCTTTATAAACAACATCATTAAAAGTCGAATTTCCATGAAAATGTTTCTCTGTCACTAACTGTCAGTGCCATTTGCCATAAAAATAATCGGACAGACATTTTCATTGAATTTTCACTTACAACTCTTGCAAAAAGTGCGAATAAAGCGTGAAAGTTTATTTAAGTTTCTCAACACCTGAAAACTCATTTACAATGAAAGGAAAAGGCAAGACATATGCTGATGCTGTCATAAGTGGTCGCCGTACTAGACCTAATAGTAAGTTTTTGCTTGTTTTTTCTCAAAAGTTTTTAAATTTGCTAAATAGGCTGAGAGAATTTTAAAACTTGTTATTCAGAAATCGTTTTTAAAAGAAAATTTAATTTTGGTATTGCATTTTCAGCAAGTTTTAATTTTTCTAGATGCCCCTCCTGCAGCACCAATAGCTCCAGCAGTTAGTGGTAGAGGCACTCCTGCAGTAACAATGGGTAGAAGACCTACACTACCACAAGTACAGCTAAATACCTTGTGGAGGTGTCTACCGCCAATGGATAGAGGAGATGGTAATTTTCCTAGACAAGTATTTAGCGAATCAATAGTTATTAACTATCAAAATCGGAATTTGCTTGATGTAGAAGCAAACATTGTGCAAAATTGGGCATTTCAACCTGCTCAAAATTTCTCGAATGTCAATCAAAGTTTCACCATCGAAGACACTTCAGATGATGAGACATCAGATAATGAGACATCAGATGATGAGACATCAGATGATGCGAGATCAAATGACAAAAGAACAAATGGCTCTGATGTTTTCCGCCATGATATGAAAGTCTGTCCAAATTGCGGTTTTAAATACTATGAGCTTCCATTTGATCATGAGGTGAACTATCTGAAGATTAATGTCTCTACTGAGTCCTGTAATGAAAGCACTGCAGATGACTGCGATTAATTTTTGATGTTTTTTTTTCTAAGCTTTTTTTTTGTTTTAATTATTTTACTTATTATGTGTTAGAATGTTTTTTTTCTAACCTTTTTTTTTTGTTTTAATTATTTTACTTATTTTGTGTTAGAATTTTTTTTTTGTGTTTTTTATTTTATAATTTTTACAGTACATATTTTTGTAAGAAATGTGTTACTTAAATAAAGTTTTTTTTTTAATTTTAGACAAATTTCTTTGTATAAATTATTCTTATCATATACTTTATACGTAACTATACGTAAAAACTAAAAATTGATTCAAAAAGATCAATAATCAACAAAATTTAAAAAACGATTCAAAATTCTAACTTTATTCTTTTTTTTTTGTCATTCATAAATTAAAAGTTCACCTAATAACACTAAATCTTTGGGTAGATTTTTCCAATTATTTAATTACGCACGAAGGAATTCCAGCAAGAAGTTAAACATTTTTTGCAAATATACAGTCTGTCCCCAAAAAGACGGTTTAGTAGGTGTGGTGCCCTGAGATTAAATTAAACACAATAATTGATCGGCCAACAACAATATAATTCGCTGCTTGCTCGGCAGCGTTCTCTTTGTGACTGCTCAAATTTTATATCTTTTTTTACAAAGTTTAATACGTAATTATAACAACAAAGAAATTGAATAATAAACATCAAGAGTGGAGGTCACAAACTTTAGTAGAGGTACCCGAGAATTCAAAATGGTTGGTTTTTGAGACCCATCTTTGTTAATTTTATCTTCTGTGTTTTCTGTTGTTCTAGTATTGAGGGAGTCAGATCTGTGGTAGATGAAGAGGATGCTGGTTCTGGAAAAATTGGACTAGGTTTTTGAGAAACTTTTTTATGTCCGACATTTCTTTTAATAGTTTTATTGTTTCCAAAAAGGGTAGCACTTCATATTCAATTTTGTCGAAGTTTGGAGTCAGCTTACTTTGGGATTCTTTACTATCACTCAATCTCCTAATTTAATTTGATCAATCCTGGCTTTTCTCCTATTGTTTTTTCTTCTTTTCTCTGTTTCTTTTCTTATTATGTCTAGATTGCACACTTTTTCATGCCGTGTCTAAGTCTATGTCTTCAATATACGGAATTTTGTCTGTTAAAAAGTAACTCCGATAGTGATTTGTCGGTTGTGGCATGAGGAGTCGCATTATACATTAGGGTATAGGTAATTATTTCTTTTTTGTAATCTGGGTTGTTTTTTAAGAAACTGATTTGAAGTCGTTTCCTTAGCGATTTATTTATGTTTTCAACTTCTTCATTAGCTTGTGGCCAGTATGGTGGTGAGTTAACTATTTCGATTTTGTTTGTTGGACAAAACTTTTTAAATTCTTTGCTATTGGAATTGGTGGTATTGTTTACTTTTAATATTTTTGGGAGGCCTAAGCGACAGAATACCTCTTCTAGAGCGCAGATTACTGTCGCCGAATTTGTAGATTTTGTAAATATGTCTTCGTGATAACGTGGGTAATAGTCAATAATTACCAACAAACGTTCTTGGTGAGGTTTGCCAGACATGTAGTCGAGGGCTAAGTACTGTCATGGTCTAGATGGAAGATTATGTTACCATTGGCGCTGGTTTGTTTGGTTGTGATACTAGTAGACAGTCATGACATTGTTTTACGTGTTTTTCTGCTTCTCTGTCTATTTGAAGCCACCATGCTTTAGATCGTAATCTATGTTTTATCACTGTCTTGTCTGGGTCACCTTCATCTGCTAGTTCTTCGGAGATTTGTTGGTATTACAGTTTTGTTTCCACGTAGTAGAATAGGTCCCATTGAAATAAGTTCTAGTCGGAGGAAATAAAACAAACTATTGTCTCTCGGTTCCCACGAATTATCTGCAATTTTTTTACACAGTTTTTAATTTCTGGGTTTGTTTTGAGGGTGGTTTAAATATAAATTCTAATGGTTTATGATCTGTGACTAGTTCAAAGTGCAACTCAACCAAATAAAAATAAAAACGTTTGATCGCCCACACTAGTGCTAAACTTTCTTTTTCTGTTTGTAAATACCCGCTGTTCAACTGGTGTAAGATTTTTGCTTGCAAGAGAAATAACATGTCGCTGTTCCAGTTTGTCAAATTGTAAAAAAATGGCTCCTAGTGCGTCAAAAAATACCTGTGTGCATCGCTTAGTGACAAAAAAGATAGCGTTGGTAATTTTTCTAGTGTCTTTTTAAGATGAATTTTTTTTGTAAATTGGTTCTCATTGAAATCTTGTTTTTTTTTATTAGTAATTTCATTGGTTCAGTTAGATTAGCCAGGTCTAGTATAAATTTTCCTAAATATGTAACTACTCTCAAAAAACTTTTAAGTTTTTCTTTGTTTAGCAAAGCGCGTAAGTTTTGTACTGTCTTAATTTTTTTTGGGTCTGGTTTTATTTCCGACAATGTTAGTATGTAACCTAAGAACTCCAGCTCATTTACTTTGTATTGGCACTTGTTTTCATTTAATAATACATTTTGTTGTTTGAGAATTTTTAAAACGTTTTCTAAACATTCACTATAATATCATCTAGGTAGTTAATGGCGTTCTTGCACGATGCTATCATATTTTGGATAATTCGTTAAATTATTTCTGGTGCTGAATTTACTCCGAACATTAGGCGTTTATATCGAAACAGTCCTTTGTGAGTAAAAACCTGCTTTCTTCGTCTGGCTCTAGTTGGTGATCGGCGCCGATTAAGTCTAATCGCGGAAAACTAGAATCACCTCTTAATTTGGTGATAATACTGTCAAATGTTGATAATAAAAAATTTTCTCCTAAATTGCTTGGTTTGCCTGTCTCATATCTACGTAAATTTGTATATCACCATCTGGTTTAAAAACTATTATATACCATTGGGGAGATCCATAGACTTGAACTCTCTACATTTTCTATGATGTCACTAGCAAATTCTTCATCTAATTTTTTTTTCTACTTTAGCTTCCACCGCAACAGGAACTCTTCGTTCAGGTTGTTGTACCGGTTTTATTGTCGGGTCAACGGTAAGTTTTACTTTAATGCCCCGAACTTTTAAAAATGAAACCGCTGTTTTTAGTTGGTTGACTTCTACACATAGCTCTAGTTTTAGAATATCTAGCGAAATAGAAGTTCGCTTACTTAAGAGAAAAACCATTCCTTTCTCAACCACCCATAAATTATTCAATATGTTCTTGTCCGTTTCTAACGCTTATTGGTGCCGTAAATTGACATTTGATATTTAGAGGTTTTTTTAGAAGCAAATGATCTTCACACTTGTCTTAACATCGTATTGAACGCCAAGTGTCAAAACTTTTTCCTCATTGAGGCTTTTCCAGTCTTCTCTACTAACGATATTGATGAAGCTCCTAAATCAATAAGCATATCTATGCCTACGCTACCTAATACCACGTGTATCATGTCGTCTCAGTATTTTCTGTTAGGTTGATTTGACTTCCTACTTTAAAACACTCGAAATTTTCTATATTGCTGCTGAAAGATTCGTTATTGCGGTTTAGTGATTCATCTACGTAGTTTACTCTTTTAGTATTTGTTGGTCTATTATTACGACGAGAATCAAAACTGTTTTGACCTAAAATATGTCTGTTTCTGGTAGTTCTGCTTCTTCTAGCAAAATGACCCACACAATTGCATTGACGGCAAGTCGCATTGACAGCTAGACAATTTTTTATCTCTTTCAAGTCGGGGATATAGCAACATCTTGTGCATTCTGGGGTTTCTTCGTGTTTTCGTTTCTTTGATTCTTTAATGCGATTAGTTTGGTACCCGTTTCGTTCTGGTTGAAAAATGTCTTTTTTTGCATTATATTGCTTTGGTTTTGTGTTTGTTCGTAAATTTGACATTCTTCTATTACTTCGCTTAGCGGTAGTTTTTTATCCAGCAGTTTTCTTTTCAAGTCCGTTGCTGTCCACATATCAATTAGTTTATCTTTGATATTAATTTCTCGAGCCTCTTGTTCACTATTTCCAAAAAAAAAAAACATTTATTTGCTTGTGACCTGCACTTATGTTATAACAAATTTATTAAGATTTTCTCCCTCATCCACTTTCAAGCTTCGAAACACATGTCTTTCAAAAGAAGAATTTTGTTGAGAGGCGAAGTGATCGTTGAGAGCATCGATATGAATGTTAAATACGTCGTTATTTTCTTCTGGATTATAATCTACGACGGCACCTGGTAGTAAAAATGCAACCTCTTGAAGTTGTGGCTTCTCTGTAAAAGCTTGTTTTTCTTTATTGCCACATTCGTAATTTCTTCTGCATCTAGGTATACCTAGTTTGGTATAGTTAGCTAGTAAGGCTTTGTCAATGGAATCATAAGCACAACGTATTATTGACGATTGCTCCATTTTATTTAGTCTTTCGTTTTTTTAGTTATGTGACTTTTCTCTTGCTTTTTGTTTCAACCGAATTTAATCATTTTTTTTAGTAGAATTTAATCCGCTCTGTTAGTAGAATTTAATCTACTCCTCTTGTTAGGTCGAATTTAATCAGCTCTCTTAGCAGAATTTAATCTGCTTCCCTAGTGGAATTTAATCCACTCAATTAATTTGTTTTTATTTTATTAACAACAGTATTTTACCTTGTCGTCAATTTGTGGTGCACTGGGATTAAATTAAACACTATAATTGATAGGTCAACAACAATATATTTCACTCCTTGCTCGACAGCGTTCTCTTTGTGACTACTCAAATTTTATATCTTTTTTACAAAGTTTAATACGTAATTATAACAACAAAAAAATTGAATAATAAACATTAAGAGTGACTAATTAATTGTTATGCAATGCATCGGCCCGTCCCTACAGTAGACAGAACAAATTTATAACTTTGAAGCTCTTTTTTATAGAACTTAGGACTAACCGAGGCGTTATGGAATCGTTAACGTTTGAACTGTTATAATATAAAAAGTTTATAAATATTTTTTAGTCAAATTAGCTATAACAACAAACTGTCATCGCGTCGTCATCTATCTATCAAAACCGCTAGTTAACCGTATGGAGAGAGAAATAACAGAAGTGGGCATAAGCATTGAAATCGAGGTCGTTGCACAAACACCTTTTATGACAGTTTTACCGTACCCGGGATAGCTTTTTCCTTCATTATAAATTTGCAAATGGTAGTCTTGACAATAAAATAAAACCATAAAAAGTGTTTATACTTCGACCAAGAACCAAACATTGTCGGGTAAAGGACATGCCAACTTCTTTTATTCCTCCCTCCACGGTTAATCCAGTGCTTATAAGACGACTCTATGAAGAAAATGTAACAACTCACTTGTAACTTCTTTTGCTAAAAATTATTAAATTTGCTTTTGTTTTTAAAAATGAATAACTGCAAAAAAAAGAAACAAAAAAAATCGAACAAATGATGTAACGAGATAAGTAAGTGTAATTAAATAAATCTAAATAATCAGTATTTCAAGGAGATGGCAAAGCAACAATCACATTAATTTCATTTTACTCTTGATCAAGAAACATTTATGACAATATAATTTAATATCTTAAATAAAAATACCAAAAAGTAATTATATTTATTTAAAAACTTTGATAAGAATAACTGCATTAAAGTTAAATGAAAAAAAAAATAGAAAACAAAGTATAAGAAACGTTTGAAAATAAAGTGTACCTACCTTCCTACCTACATTTTTCCATTCCGCCTCATTTGCCGAAGTGAAACCCGCACCTTACTTTCCCCCAATTTATGACACGTTTATTGTGGTAAAACAGATATTTTTACGTTTCGTTACCTTATCTAAGCTGTTTTTAAAATTACTTTACAAATTTTAGCAGATAAGTCAAATGCAGTGCTCGTCGAGACGATGCCAATAGCCAAACTTGCTCTATACAAATGTTGATACAGTCTTTTAATCTGACTTCTGTGGCTGAAGGGTAATTGGTGGCCGGTAACCATAGTATGATTCATCTTTTGTAAAACGGCAATAAAGCCACATCGCAATAAGAATTATTAGTGGATTACGAAGCCGCTTTATAGGCTTGATAGAACGGCGCAAGAGCGGGCGGGGCGTAACAAACAGTTTGACCAGATTCTAGCGAAAATAACCTTTAACTCAACATATTATATTAAAAGCTTTAGATGTAGATGAAAACCTTACCTTTAACTGTTTTTGAGTTATAAGGTTTATTTTCGTTTGAATCTGGTTAAACTGTTTGTTACGCCCGCTTTTACACCGTTCTATCAATTCTATCAAGCCACTTCATAAACTAAGAGTAATTGTCTAGCGAATTTTATTACAATATGGCTTATTTGCCACTTTACAAAAATGAATCCTACTATGGTTACCGCCCACCCACTACCTCTCAGTCCCAGAAGTCATGCAGATGTACACGGTTTCAACGTATATACACAATGTCTTTTTTAATAAATTTAAAAAAAAAGTATTTGTAGTAGATCATTTACTCAATAGGCCGCAAAGTAATATTAAAAAAAAAATTTAAATGTTATTTTGTTTGGTAAAAAACGTAATTACGATTGGCGAAATATTTTTTTTATGTATTATCTTATATTTTCATTTATTTAGGGGTGTTTGTAATGAATCAAAAAATACTTTTACAAAATTATAGTTAAAACTCTAAAATTTAACTCTATTTAAGACGGTTTTGAGCAAATTAAATTAAATAGTTTTGTTAAAAAACAGTGGATAATGTAAGAGCTTGATGAAGTTCTTATACCTACTGATGAAAGTAAAAAAGTACTGAAAAATTTGCAGATGCTTTTAATAGGAACAAAATTACAAAGAAAACTCCTGACAAAAGCGGCGAAAAAATCGAAAATAAATTAGACCAAATGATGAGATTGTTGCAACAAATAACACAGAACATTTACAAAATACAAACTGAACAAAAAAATCTAGCAAACAAGTTTAAATAATGCAAGAAGAAAATAATAAAATCAAGAAGGAAAACGCAGATCTGAGGAAAGAAGTAAAAATAATTAACAAGTTAGATGCACTGGAACGAGAAAAAAACGAAATAACATAAGAATACATAAACTTAAATTAAAAACAACAGATGAAAGTATTCTAAAACAAGAAATGAAAAAAATATGAAAGAAGAAATAGGAGTAAAAGTGGAACTGAAAGCAGCAAGGAAGATTGGCAATCAAATTTGTCTACTTGAACTAAATAATGAACACGATAAAAAATTGGTAAGGACAAATAGAATTCGTTTCAAATTAATTGGCATTGTAGCAAACGTTGCAAATTCAAATTTTGGTTGGCAGCTGGACGTCACTGGTAATTACCCAACATTTGCTAATTGTGGTATCATTTGTTGTCAATTTGTTAGACGTCATTGTTTGTTTTTCTTCAGTTAAAAAGTTTTGCGATTATTTTAGTCTCCGTGTTTCGTATTTTTTTGCTTTGACTACGAAAAGCTAAAAAAAATGTATATTTTAAGACACATTTAGCTGTTGACATTTAATTTTCGAGTGAATAAAAAATATTTGGTTTTTGAGGTTGTGCTTAAATTCCTATATTTTGCAAGATGATTACATTTTTTAAGGTGGAGCACACCCCATTTCATTTAACTTTAAGGGAACGCGAAGCAGTGTGTCGTTAGATTTTTTAACAAGATTTTTTTTAAAAAGATCTTTTTCATTCTTCCGGTGCGGCGACCACTGACCGAGACAATTTGATGGTACCATGCCCAACAAATTGTAACATTTTTTATAAGCCTTGATAAAGAATCAATAAATGATTCGAAACGTCGGTCTTATAAAATAGTTTATCTGCCTTGTCCACTTCCCCGTAACAATTTTTTTAAAGTTATTATTTATGTTAGGTTATAGTAAAAGAATCATGATTTTATAAAACACTGTAATTGTTAATATCTCTTACACAAAAATAAAATCTTCTTTAGTTGTGGAAGTTTTTGTTCTTGTTCCTTGTCCGTGATTTGCTCTTTTATGCAAAAAGTAATTAAAACTTTCAGGTAGATGAATGACACTTTATGAAATTTTAAAATCTGTGGAATATAAAAGCAAACATGTCTATGAACAGACGCATATTACCTTTAAAAATAAAATTTTTTTAGAAAAAATCTGCAGTACAAGTGCCTAAATATTACGTTTCGAAAGTTAATATAACGCTCGTTAAAGACGCCATAACTTTTAGGCTGCTAGGTGGTCGTCATATCTGATGCAATCTAAGAACTTTCCACATCATGACACTTTTTCTATTCGTTTGATTTTGCACATTTAGTAATAATAACTTATAAGCTTGAATTGGGTTTACTTGAAAAGAAAGTAATTTATAACATTATTTTATTTAATGAGTCATAATTATTTAAGTACCTTATGTTCCAATCAGTGTTTCTCAAAAAATATTTTTTAATTAGAAAAGGAAGAACCATTTGACTTTGATTTATTTAATTTGTTTAAACCATAAATAAGTCTACCTTATAAAGTCGCAAGTAGCGATATTTGATTTCAAATAGCTCCTGATCACTCTTCAAATCAAAAAAGTACAAACATAACTTCAAAATTTAATGTAATGGCAGTTTTATATGTTTTAGTGACTTTTTTGACAAAACATTAAGGTCGCTTCACATTTTCAGCAACTACTGCGATGCCGATCTTTTTGAAATGCTAAATAGTTTCCTTTTTCGCGCAAGTTTGCTTTGTCTACTTTTACAATTTACCTTGCTGTAAGTGGTTATATACAACAAACCAGTTTTAAGACCAATTTTATTCCTCTAAATTTACGAATTTATTTTTGTATTTTGTTTATATTAAAACGCTTTAAAATTTTTCGATTCTACCATATGTAGAATACAACCGATATTTATCGATGTAAAATTCTACAAAATTCCTCGTCAAATTCACCATTTCAAACTTTGAATTTTTTTTTTAATTTCAAAATTTTTAACGAACCAGCTGCTGATCAACGCGTAAATTGCGCCCTCATCGGCAGTCAGCTGTGTGGACGTAAACAATGTGGTAGAAAGAGATAACTGTCACGACCGTCTCACTTTGCTAACACTATTCGGCCTTTTTGATATAAATAAGTTGACTGCACTGCACAGTTCAAGCGCGCCCGTCAAATGATTCAGTTCTAGAATCATCTGGCGGTGACGAGTTTCCCCAAAAATTTTCCAACATTCGTTTCAAAACTGGGATCAGGGTTCAGCTAACGTCTCCAGAGAGCTTCATGACCATGACAGCGATGACAGCTTTCTTCGAGAACAAAAAACTTTCATTCTATTTGTATGCGCTGAAGTACGACCTGGAATCAAAAGCGGTGTTACGCAAAGTCGACCAGTTTCTTGAAAATAATATTGAGATAGACATCCAGCAGATAGGGCATCATCTCCATAAAAATCAAACAGTTGCAAATAAAGAAAAACAAGCTAGACATAGTGATAATCGAGCTCCCTCAAAAGTATAGAGCAATCTTCGATTTAAAAGCATGTCCTGCAAACTGGTAATAACCCCAGAAGCACTTCGCCACCGTAAATCCTTTAGGCAGTGCCACAGAGTTCAGAGATTTTACCTACCACTTACAAAAGGGCTGTCAGCTGCCTCCCAGATGTGTGAAATGCGTTGGGTCAAAGAAGCCCCGAAACACGCCAGCTAAAGTTTACCAAAAGAAAACTCGATTTTATTATTCTTATCGTATTTAACTTCATAATTGTAATGGCACTTGCCTGCCCGACTGTCATAAATCAATAACCCTCTTTGACGGCTTCGTTCAGGATCGTACTTGCTGGGTAGATAGTAGGTACTACAAGATGTTCGATGCATCAGCATCACCATCGCTAATTTGGGATCTGGTACCCAGTTTATGCATCGAAACGACATTGGTTAAAACGCTCAGGTAGCTAGTGGAGAATTTCGGACCGCCCAAACTCTCAAATATAGTTTTCTTATTAGAATAAGTCTTAAATTATTCCTAAAATACAGTGGTGTGAAATCCCTCACAAAAATTTGAGTCCGGCTCAGACGTTCAAAACTGCCATCTGTTTACAATTTTTGCCTGCTTTCGACAGATTTATCTACCAAAAAATTTCAGTCTATTGTTAAATATATGATGAGTCATTATGAGGATAAAGTAATAAAATCGAGTTATCGTTTGGTTTACTTCACAGAGACTGTCCTGTCCTGCCTGGTCTCGCCAAAAGCTTCAAAACTCCGTCAAACCAATAACTCGAATGAATGATGGCCGCACTTTTGCTCAGGACAGTCAGAGCCGAGATAAGCCATCTTTAGCCAGAGCCTAAGCTTCAAAAGGAGCCTCTCCCAAGAGTCTAGTCCCACAAGAGAACACCCAAAGGGTTTCGCTCCCTAAAAAGATAGCCTCCTTAAAGACTACGCCCCACCCCCAAAAGATGAAGTCTTCGCCTAACCAGGGGGCCCCTAAAAATACTTCACTTCTCCAAAGAGACCTCATCGATAAATCCTTCCTAAAATGTTTCAAAAAATGAAACAACATCGCATCGCGTTGTGATCAGCAATCTAGCCGAATTCACAGAGGCGATGGCGATGCAAGCGATTTGGCACGACTTCATAGAGTTCGACTCAACGCCAGCAGCTTTTGTTGAAATTAGTGGAACTTGATGATGAGCAATAAGCGCAGGTTCATTTTGATGCAGATCGTAATCTAGAATGTCAACGGACTTATCAAAAGAAATGAGCTGGAGGTCTTTGCCGAATTTTCTCATTTGTGTGACCCATCTGCTGACAATCCAAAAATGAAAAACTACGTAGTATTTTTCAATGAAATCCGCCTACTAAAATTACTTCTAAAAATTACGCAAAAAACTAAGTCCAAATTTTGAAAAAGCATGTTATTATCTCGAAGACCATTTGAGTTAAATAAAAAATAATTTGTGTTTTGGGGGTTTGAAAACAAGCAGGGCGAATTAACAACAGTAAAATTTTCTGATAAAAATCAAAAATAAAAATTTGTTTTCTTTTTAAAGTCGATCTGGGAACATACTGTATAGTATACTACAATATGCAAATGTAAAACAATTTTTTTTTAAACGAGTAGGTATTTTTTTTTAAACTGGACAGACAGAAGATTTACTTTTTGAACTGGTTAGCCCGAAATTTAGGTAGCACTTTTCAGGATCGACTATAAGTTTGTCAATGACAAAGCAATAAACCGTTTATATTCAATTATTAAGCGAAAACTCCGCAAATTCAGTTGGAGATGCCAACCGTTTAATTCTAAATTTACCTATAAAATGTCTCAACAAGCAATACTTTGCCTGAATCATCATTCTTGTCACATCTGCGGTAAACCCTGAATAAATTCAGTCTCTCATTTTTAGGTAGCTTTCTTGGTAAATTGAGATTTAAGCTTAAGGGTCCTGGGCATAGAGTTAAAACTTCAGTTTTGAAAAATATGCAACCCAAACTGCAAGCTGTTTCCTTTGCCATTTTACCACTTGTCAATTATAGACTTATATAACCACCCGCTGTGAAGGTCTGCCTCTTAGATTTTCAGGCCGAAATTTGCATATTCATATTTATACAGGTTTCAGTATTTATTACTCAGAACGGTGTTTTTGGTATTTTTGTATTTAGAAAAAAATATTGTAAAAAAATCGTATTGTTAATACAGTATTCGAAAAAAGTTGAATAAGATGATTAATTAATTATTATAATAACTAATAACACTGGTTACAAAACAAAATAACTGCAGTTAGAGTTTTTTAAAATTTAATTTTTTTTTCTTTTACAATAAAATTATGGGGATTTAGGAAAATTGACAACATCTTGTTGACTGCGGTCAGCTTCAGTAATTTAATTTGTATTTTCTTGCTACAATATTTTCTAAAAACATGATTTCACGGACTTTTTCCTTAAAGTAGGAGAAAAAAACAATAGGTTCCTTTTTTTAATTTTTTTATTATTACGAATCATGTGTCATTATAATCTATTATTTTTTGTATTTATATTTATTATTTTCTAAATTTTTGTGGTATACTTTGATGACACCTTGGATATGTTTAATTAATATTAAGAATTTATGGTCGGTTGAGGAAACTATAGAGTTAGTTTAAAATTATCATAAATTTAAAATTAATGTTTTTATTATTTTTATTTCTACTATTTCTACCCAAGATGAAAAAAACGTTGATGTCAACGATGCCGCGGTATGTGGAGCAATTGCAACTGGTACCGGCTTCAGTCAAATGAAGGAGTTGTTTGCTTCTATAAATATGCCAATGATGGCATCTCATACTTTTGTATCAAAAGAGGAAACCTTGCAGTCCATTGTAAAAGAAAATGCTATGGAAGATATGCTGGAGGCAGGAAGACAAGAAGCAGAATTGGCTAAAAAAGCAGGTGATGTAGATGCAGATGGTATTCCATATGTAGCAGTTATAGTTGATGGAGCATGGTCTAAAAGATCATATAAAACGAACTACAGTGCATCCTCCGGAGTGACGTGCGTAATCGGTGCCCGAACAAAAAAAATTTTGTACGCGGGAGTCAAAAATAAATATTGCAGATTTTGTAAAAAATATTCAGATAGAAATATTATTCCAGTCCACAACTGTGGACAAAACTGGAATAAAACATCCACGTCTATGGAGTCTCAAATAATAGTAGACGGATTTCTATGTTCAGAACGAATGCATGGACTAAAATATAATAAAATTATTGGGGATGGTGACAGTAGTGTCTATAAAAAAATTAATGAGGCTTAACCATATGGACCAAATTTCTTTATAGAAAAAATAGAATGCGGAAATCATATACTTAGAAATTATTGTAGTAAGATACGAAAATTATCAAAAAGTTCAAAAATTCCAAGCAAAATTAAATTATTTTTAAGAAATTATATATTACGATTTAGAACTGCCATAGTAAGTGCTATTAAATACAGAAAAGTTGAAGATGTGTCAACATATGTAAAAATAAAAAACTTAAAAGACGATATTTTAAATAGTCCTAAACATATACTGGGATACCATAATAATTGTAAAAATGAAAATGGTGAATATAATATAAAATAAAATATTTTTGTAAAGGAAATAAGGTTGGAGAAGAGGATTTATATTCTTTATTCAAAACTACTAGTATTTTTTCCGAATTTGAGAAATACATTAATCGTGTTGCTAGTCATGCATCCAGTTTATTACATGACGTGAATACAAATTATGCAGAGTGTTATAACAGTATAGTTAATAAATTAATAGGTGGCAAAAGAATAAATTTTTCTCTAAGAAAATCTTATGAAACGAGGTGTTACGCGGCCGTATCAAACTTTAACAATAAAATACCGTTTTTTTTCATGTTCAAAATAAATTAAGTCAAAATGTTGATCGGAAATATACAAGAGAGTTTTGTAGTTTAAATAAAAGTATGAAACAAATCTTAAGGAAACGAAGAAAATTTAAATTAATTGATGCAGATGAGGACTACGGTCATTTAGAAAATCACTTGCCGGATTCAACTCCGGAAGATATAAATAATTTAATTACATTACATATAGATAAACTGCAAAATGTAGATTGCAAGTTAATCGAAGAAATTACTCGCGGGCAAAGTTCCAACCCTGAATAGTTTAAAGAAAAATCTTTTCGTGTCACTGCCAGTAATTTTGGTCAAATTTGTAAAATGCGTCCGACTACATCAACGGCAAATTTAGTTAAGTCTTTGTTGTACCCTTCTAGAAAAATTGGGTGCAAAGCTTTAGAATGGGGCATTTCGAACGAAATTAATGCTAAAGAAATTTTTGAAATGTCTCATGCCTTTAAGGTTGAAAGTTGTGGACTTTTTATTCATCCTACATATAAGTTTTTGGGTGCTTTACCTGATGGTCTTATTGACGAGGATGCTATAATAGAAATTAAATGCATAATTTGCATCTAAGGATATGACCATTAAAGAAGCAGTTGAAGCAAAAAAAATTACTTTTTGCTATATTGATAAAAAAGATAATAAAATAAAACTAAAACCGCAAGATAATTTCATGTATCAAATACAAGGGCAGCTAGAAATAACCAATAGGGAGTTTTGTTACTTTTTTGTGTATACCAAAAAAGATTTTCATTGCGAAATTATAACTAGAAATAAGGAATTTTGGAAAAATTGTATGCTAGATAGATTAATTTACTTTTATAAAAATGCATATTTACCAGAACTTTTGGATTCTAGAATAAAGCGAAATTTAGGGATAAGGGAAGTTTTTATGCCATCATCTAAATAAATTAAGATTATTATTGTTATTTAGATTATTATATATTACCTATTATTATTTATATTTTTTTTAGGAATATTAATTTATTAATATTTTATTTAAGTATTTGTTTATTATTTTTTTTGTATTTTTTTGTCGATCTGTATCTAATTTAAAGATGTAGTGTAATCTAGTTTATACTTTTAAACATTCTAGTGTTATGCATTTTATTGTTAAAAAAGAAAAAAATAAAGTTTTTATAAAACTCATATTGTAATTATTTTGCTTTATAACCAAAGTTTTTAGTTGTTATAGTAATTAATTAATTTGATTATGCAACTTTTTTTCGAATACTGTATTAGTCAATTCAATTTTTTGAGAATATTTTTTTCTAAATACAAAAATACTAAATACACGGAACAACCATCCATTGTGAAAAATAAATACTCAAACTTGTATAAATATGCAAATTTCGGTCCGAAAATCTAAGAAGCCGACCTTCACAGCAGGTGGTTTTTTAATCCTATAATTGACAAGTGGTTAATGTCAAAGGAAAGAGCTTGCAGTTTGGGTTGCATACTTTTCGAAGATTGAAAAAATTTTTTTTTTAAATACTTTGCTAATTTTAACAATAATAAATGTAATCTACAAATTAATATTAGGTTAGCGAGGTAGATTTTTAGGTAAGGATTTATTTAGTAAAAAAATATAATTGTAAATTATGTAGTTTGGGAGAAATGTTGTAAATAATATTTTTACATATTAATTAATTTAATGTGATTGAATCATAATTGAAAAATATATTTTGGCTTGTGAGGAAGAGGACCAAATGTTTAACACAGTGATGGACAGTTCTACTCTTCAAGTTGAACTATATTAGTAAAATCCTGCAACAAAATTTGAACAGTTTTCAATAATTTACAGACACCATGCCCAGGAGCCTTAACATTTAGATAAATGCAACTACAGAATGCTGCTCTCTGCATTCAGTGAATGTTATAATTTTATTAGTAAGGACCTCAGAGTCAGTGAAATCTACAATAGGTCTTGTGTTGTGGGCTCTTCCAGTAAAACCGTAATTTGAACAGATTCTCACAGTAGTAAAATGCGTTTTTACCTATTTAGCTTTAAAGTTCTAATACATAAATATTGTTATGTTTGAAGCTTCTACAAAAACAATTTCGATCGGACCAAACATTTTATTAACCAAATTGTATTTCAATGATTGTACTCCGTGATAATGCGTTTGCATTTTTGTAGACCTTTCCAGGACAATAATTATATTGCTGCAGCTGTTTTATCCATCTTGCAGTTTATCATTCCGGATTTTTAAAATTTATCATATATATTTATTATATATATTTATTTATATATAAATTTTAGGTAATATTAATTAATGTGTACGACAAATTTTGCAACAGGTAAGTTTATTATTTGATTTCTTTTTTTTGATTTCGAATCGCTATTAAACATTTGAATAACGATTTATTGATTAGTTCACTAATGGTCAATGCGACGGCAGATTTTTTAATTCACAAATAGAGCACGTGCCTTGCTAAGTTCGTTATTTCTTTCAAACTATTGGAATGTTTAGGTAAATGTATATGATGAAAAGTATTATTTTTTGGAGAAATATTACCCTTAAAAGCATCTTAAGCCTCAGGCATCGAACCATCTGTTGGTGAAAACACCCACCCAGGCAACCAAAAATACATAAATAATGTAAATAATAAAAATTTTGTTGTTGTATGGAGTTATGTACGATATACGTAAAAATGTCATGGCTTGCTACGAGTTTTTTTTTTAAACAAACACACATTACTATTCGCGATAAAATAAACTGGACATTAAATCTTGACACTGACAAGAAGAATTGTGTAAACTGACCATTACACATTCATTTATAATATTTTACACTTAAAAAGGTCTTAAAAATTTTTTGGCTAAAAGCCGAAAAATCCAAGTTACGCCACTGATAAAACGTTTTAATTGTTAACCGGAAGTATAAACAATGACGAAGTTTATTTCTATCCTTGTGTCCTTTTATTTTGGGGATAATACTTTCTAGATTGAAGACAGGGAAAATAACATAAAAAACTTTGTCCACGAAGCCATTATACATACAGCGTCAAAAACACATATTTTTTTAATAAAGAAGATCGTTCCTATCTTATGGAAATCTAATGACCACTCAAATCGAGATTTTTTTGTGTCATACGATGTCTCTTGAAATAAGAAGCAAATGGTATTATCGCGTCAACTTTGTAGTTCTTCAAATAAGTGGCTACATTAATTTAAAGTTTAAATAACTTCTGTTACCGAGTTTATAGAACTCTCACTTGTTATTTATGGGAATTAAGTCGGCTGATCTTTGGGTTTCTAGATACCGGCTGAATACAGGTACTTCTTGGAATTTACATTTTATTACCTCAGACTTCAGAGAAAGTAAATTATTCTTAGCTTGTATTAAAACATGCAATTACTATTATAGAAATAAGATGCAACTATTCGCAATATACGTAGATATGAAGTTAATTATAATAATTTTTATTATAATAAAATAAAGATCTAGTCGAAACCCATAGAAACGTTAGTAATGTTTATGAAATGAAACCTTTAAACCAACGCAACGCGCTAGAATTTTTTTTGCAATGTTTTGTTTTAAAAATAAGAATGCTATTAATAAAAATAATAAAAAATTTTCAGTTTTGATGATCCCTAGCTAAAATTGATGTGAAGCTTTGTCAGGCTTGAGAAAAAATCCTTGACAGACTTTTATTTATACTTATTCATTTATATATGAAATAGCATAATATAGTATGGTGGATTTACTAGAGGAATAATTTAATAACATCACTTTTTATCACTAGTTATAATATAACATGTGGCAACAAAAATTACGTATCACAATAATTGGTTTTCGTAACTTAGTTAGACAAAGTCCTAGATTTTAAAATAATTTCCGATTTTATGGTACTACGCGTTTACAACAAATATGTTTAGATCAGTTTCGAGTGTATATCATTTAATAATTATTCAATCTTACATTAGTTAATTATAATAGTATATTTTATGCAGTACTAAAAATTAGGATTTCTTTTCTCAGTATTATCTGAAAGGTTCCAAATCGTGATGCATCTCTCATGGCCTAGTGATAAAACTACCAGATCAGATTATAAGGGTCAAAACTAAGAGTTTTACTGAAAGTACCCGCCTTTAATTTCACAGCTGGATGTAAACTGACAAAAGTACTACTAAATGACAAAGAATTGTATTTGTAGAAAAAAAGAGAGAGGCTGCAACCTATTGAATACTGTTTGCTAAGTGGGTGTATTTATACCTGCTTTCTCACACCGTCTTGCTAATTACCAAACCTCAATAAGTTTTAGGGGGCGTCAGAACACCCACTTCTAAAATTCTGTTTAACCATCGAACCACAGAAGTCAATTTTATGGACTATATCAACAACTCTTTCAAAATTAATTTTTTTAGCCGAAATTTTAAAAAAGTTGTCTACCTGTATTATGCATAGATAATTTGATATAAGGGTAGTGAAGCTTCAAGAGAACTAAGCACATATTTCTCTCATGAGAATTCCAATGTAAACTGGCGAATCTGTACCATCTTTATTTATAAACGTATCGTAACGAAATTTGATCTGATTTGTTTTCTAATAATTAACTACAAAATAGCTTAAAAAATTAAAAAAAGTAATTATAAACAATAAAAATTAATTAACAAAAATTAAAATTTTTATACATAATTAAAAATTTCTTAAAACCAAAATGTTGTTTATATTGTTAATTAAAATACTTGTAGTAAAAATTTTTTTGCAAATTAATTTTTTAATTGTAAAACAGTAATTCTTAATATTTAAAATTTCACAGTTGGCTGCAGTAGATCAAAACTGTTAGTTTGTTATTGTAAAACATTGAAAAATCTCAAATAAGTTATTGTTTGACAAAAGAGCTGAAATCATTATTATTCTCGAGGTCAAATTTCGTCCCTATAGTTCTCTTAACCACCTGTACCGCTTTAAGAAAGAAAGTCAAGCATTGTCGACATCCGAACTCGCGCTGTTCTTTTTTGTAAAATACATTGGCGAGCAAAAAATTGAGGTCACTTTGAATTGTAATTTTTTTTAGAATTTTCGGTTATTAACCAAAATTTGCAAAATCTAAATCATTGTACTACATTTGGAGGTTAATCTAAACTTTAGTAAATCGCTTAGCATATTTTTTCTTCTAAAAATTTTTTAGTATCAATATTGGATTAAAAAATTAAGAAACTTATCTGTAATATAAACATATATTCCTAATAACGTATATTTCCTCCCCTTGCGTTAATGACAGCTTGCATTTAGCGAGCCATATTTTAAGTTAGTTTAAGGATAACATTTTTGTCGATGTTGTCCTACTTCTGCATTAACAATTCTCTTTGCTCTTTTAGAGTTCTTGGAGCTGGTGTATGTCTTCGAACACGTTGTCCCTACTCATCCCAGATAAGCTTGATGAAATTCATGTCCGGCCTAAGAGCTGGTCAATCAAACAAAATTAATCCAAGTGTTCCCTTACAATTCTAGCTGCATGAGGTCTAGCATTATATGCATGAAAATTCCAAGCTCGTCTGTGGTGATCATAAAAGGCATAACTTAATCTTCTAGAACTTGAGTATTGTACCTGTAGGCTGTCAGGAAATTATTTTTTATAAAAACTAACTCAATGCGTGCTTCTAAATTGATTTCCGCCCAGACCATAACAGACTCACCGCCAAATAGAAGTCGCTTTTCAATAAAAGCAGGAGAGTGTCTATCTCCAGGTCTTTTTCATACTCGCTGATGCCTATCTGATCTATTGAGACAAAGACGCGACTCATCTGAAAACAGTATTCTGCTCCAGTCTTTGTTATTCCATCCCACGTAATTTCTGGCAAAAACTAATGTAGCAACTCGATACCGACGTTGTAGTGGTGCACCTGTAGCCATCCTTCTACAAGACAATCCAGCAGCACAAAGACTTCTCTTTACAGTCTACTTTCTAACATTTACAATTCAAACTTCTTAGAGTTTATTTCCCAGTGAAACTGCAGAAGTTGCTCTACTGCGCAAATTTGCAGACTCCAAAATACGATCATTTTTTAAGTGGTGACTCTTTTCTCCCAGATCCTAATTTTTTGCTTAGTAGACCAATTTCCACATAGCGTTGGTACACTTTCTGTACATCACTCTAGGCTCTTAACAACAATTCTTGCAATTTCTTATTGTCCTCGGCCATCTTGTCTTAAAGCTACAATTCTTGCTGCAATGATCTATCTATAAATACTACAGGTATTTTGACCTGGGTTATAAACACCATGAACACTACTTTGTAGGACTGATAAATTGTACAGCAAAAAATCAACGTACAATCGCCCAAAAGGCCAAGAAATGTAAATCGTTAATTACTGTTTTAAAAAAGTTGTGACATTTTGAGATAAACTAAGCTATATAACAAATATAATTTACACGTTACAAATTAAGCCTAAAGCAGAAAATTAAAAAAAAAATAAATTAAAGTGACCTCAATTTTTTTCACGCCAGTGTATAAAGTAAATAGCAAAATATATTAAAATTACCATTTGAAGCCCAATAGACAGAATAGTAATAGAAAATTTTCAGCGTATACAATTTTAGTCTCCATATTTTAAAATCCTTTCTTACACATAAGTGATCTAAGTGACAAGTTTATTATCCTGGCATTTAACGAGTTTCAATACAAATTGCAACACCTTCTTCCCAGTAGGTACCGACTTCTTGAAAACTGATTTACGATGTCTTATGATGTTATTTTAGCCATAAAAAATATTCTAAAACAAAACCGACATTTAAAATTAATAAAATAAAATTAAAAAGTAGTTACTAATAGAGTATTTTCTCCTCTTGCATAAATAAACGCTTGTGGTGGTTCCGCATGCTGTTAACTGTCATGCTGTTAAGAGCAGATAAGTGTTCCCGAGGAAAATTTTGCCATTTCTATCTTGCCTCAATGACGAGCCTCGGGATCGTTCGAAGAGAATTTCTTCTAGAGCTAACTACTCAGGAAAGCATATATCAAACCTGTTTTATCGGATTCATGTCAAGAGACATTGCTGGCCAGGATAAAGAGGTGATTTCCTGACTCTCAAAGTACTCATCTCCACTAATGCAGTTTGGTGAGGTCGAGCATTGCCATCCATGAAGACAAAATTTTTATTAACACCCTCTCTTCAAAGTCGCACGTGGGGGTGGAGAACAGTTGTAATGTACCCATAGCTCTAGTTATTGTGCTCTCTATGTGCAGTAAATTTATTTGCTCATCTGCCATAAGGTCTACCCAAAACATAGCACTTTTTCCTTGGAAGACAGGCATGGGGTGACTATGGGCAAGTTGAACAGCTCTTGTTGGGTCTCTCCACATACGAAATCAGCGACTATCACTTACTAGGCAAATTCTAGTGTCATCTGAAAATAAGACAATCCAAAAATTCACTACGTAAGAAGATGTGTTCTTTAGCCCATTGTAGTCGGTGAACTCGGTGCTCATGTTCTAGCCTAGGTACTCTTATTGATCGTCGTTAAGATGTCGTAAATCTTAACCTTGACTGAATAATTTGTTTTTGAAGTGAGGGGACAGAAATGTTAACTCCAAGTGTATGTCGCATCTCTCTACGCAGTTGTGGCAATGACATGGTGGGATTTCTTCGCTTGGTCAAAGTTATAAAACGATTCTGTTGACGATTAGTGATGCTTTTTCTACCACTTTGTGGATAATCTTGCACAGAATTAGTTGATAAAAAGCGATTCCAAATGCGAGAAACTTGTGAAACGATAATCCCTGAGCTACCCAGCGTTGTAAGTGGCCTTCTTCTACTAAAGCCAAATCTAGCATGACATATTCAAGTAGTTATGAGTATGACGAGGTGATGCTAATTATTCGGTAATTTTCTCCAGACCACTCATCGGCAATTTTGTGAACAGGAATTACTTTCAACAGTTTTAAGATGTTACGGAATCCACCAATACATCTTGCTCAATAGACTGCTTTATTAAATATGTCATTAGAGTGATTATTACTAACTTTTTAATACTGATAGTGGGAGATTGTCTGGCTCAATCACATGAGTCTTTATTTTTACGTTATTTAAAAAATTGTATTATCTCAAGATCGGTAAGTGGTAGTATACACATACTGTTTTGAATATTTGGTTTCGGAGGGATCTTTCCAGAGATTATGAGTATAGCATCAGGAGTTGTCGCAACTATATCGACAAGCAAGTTATTTATTAAATTTGTTTGCACGTCAATATCAGATGTAATGGTACTGCTGTTTTCTGTTACTGTATTTTGATTTGTTCTTATTTATTTTTGCCCAGTTCTTCTTGGATTTGTAGAGTTAAATATTCTGTTTTGGATTTTTTTTAACAATCCAATAAACTTTGTTGGGTTTTTGCTATGATTTTCTTGCCTTTCTCGGTGGTTGTTTACCTACAACTGCTGCCAGATTACTTAAATTTTTACGAAAAATTGTTACAAGTCTTACCTTGGGGTCGCTTACGTTTATTATTGCAGTATTTATGTTTTCTTTCTATCGTGAAAATACAAATTTTCACTTTACCACGTGTTGAGAAACAGAATCAAAAATTCAAAAAATTAATTAAACTGATAACAACAAAAATTGATTTTTTTATACAATTGCTAATAAAAACATACGTCTTTTTGACCTACTAACACAAGAAATGTCATCAATGTCATATTGAAAGGGTGGTGGGAGTCGATGGTCGGTCTTAGGAACCCGGAAGCAGTGGCGGCCGGGAATTTTTAAAACTTTTTATTTAGATAATAGGACATGGGACCCAAATTTTGTCATGAAGGATTACAATTGCGACCAAACTGAAAGCTTTTTAAATGATTTTTGGAAAATGAAAACAAATTTTTAAAAATGGTGTTTTTCTCCTCCCGGGTTTTTTTAAAACGGCTTTTATGTAAGTTATGTTAAAACAGTGCTGTTTTTTTAATAGCATGTGACAAATTTATGGCCAGTTTTGAGGTTACGAATCTTTAGAAAAAAAAATGTTTATAAATAATGAAATTTTAATTAGCTATAACTTTTTGAAAATCACATTTTGAAAAGTTTTGTCAAGCTTTTTTTCTGCAGTAGCTTTCAGTTTGGTCTTAATTGTAACTCTTTACGACAACATTTCGGTTCTATGCTCCATTTTTCTCTAAATTGATATATGGTAAAATCAGTGTAAAAGTTTATGACACAAAACTTAATGACCCGCTCACATGTTTGAATGCAGTTTTAACGACATTAAGTTATTTACTTTTCTAAAATGATATGAAACAACATAGAAAATAGCATTATTGTTGTTAAAATTATATATTTTTTTATTTATTTTTATTAAGTTAAATCCTGTCATTACATATCGGTTTAAGAAATGTGTAAAAAATTAGTACCTAATTAAAATTTTGTCTAATAGTTAACAAATAATTAGTTATAGACTTATAAAATTCAGTTTAAAAATTGGGTATAAAAAATGTTTTATTGATATACATATTTTAAAAACCACTTAACCAATTATTATAAAATTTGGCACTTAAAGGAAGCCAGATGTGCTTTTTTTACAGATGATTTTTACAGATACTAGTGAAATTTTGCTATCATCATTTTAATTTCCCGCTGCCGTACTTCCGTTGCACATTTTTGGTAATTATACATTTTTTTTATTAACTTTTAATTTTCATAGCAAAAATAAATAAGCCGACTGATTCTAAGTAAGAATGCAAACATGCAAAATTTATGTTTTTACAGGGTATATCTCAAAAACTATGTATAAACATTTGTATAAGACAATTTTGGTTTTTTAGATTTTTTCAACAAGAGCTATCACCTGTTAAAATCTTTCACATTATGTATATGCGACCATACCACAATTACCGGTCATACCTACTAAAATCCCTCGTGGTGATAAAGCCGTGCGACAGTCATTTTAAACCATCGATCTGAATCGGTCCTTCCCCATTGGCCATGGTTCAGAAAGGACGGACCGATTCGACTTTTTTTACGGCAAAGTTGTCATATTAGCAACACCCCCAAAGTGGGTTTAAGTTAATTTGTTTCTGCCGTTGCCCCACAGTTGTAAATTCTAACAATAAAGTAATAACAATTTAATGATTTATGACGTTTAGGTTAAAGCCTACCATTTATGAAATATAAACGGGGTCTTCGATTTCTTATCTATTTACCTACAGTGGCTGTTATAGACCTCAGAAAGATTTATCGTGTTTACGACTTAATCCGGTATTTAACATACACTCATTTTGATAAAAGTTTAACCGCAAACTATCATTTCTAGACTCTCAATGAAGGGAGGTAAACAGATTTCGCATGGTTTTGGTGTTAGTGTAGCCATAAACTTATTAAAGAATCAAAGCCATAAAATGTTGTAAGCACAATATATCTTTCTAAAGACTTTATCTGAATATATTTAAAACATGTTTTTACTGTTAGAATAATTTACAACTAAAGTTAATATTCCTAAGATAAATGCAAAGACATTATTTACCATAATTAATATTCGAAGCCTACTCCAAATACTTGAAACTTTATACAAAATAAAATAGTTTCCAAACAATTTTGAAATTATTCTACGCCGTAACAAAAACACATAACTACAATACAAAACTTTTTTTATTAAGCAAAAATTCTTTCAAAAAGTTATAATAATTTCCTGTACGTGTAATTAAGAGACTATACTAGAACACAACAAGATGAAATAATGTAACTATGGACTTATGGGTGGAGGTAGAGGGCTGACTTTAGAATCTTTATAATCGGGGATACGAATACCGAGGAAGTTTCCATCTCCGCCACTTGGAGGTTGAAAGTCCTCAAAATCGCAGTGAGGGCAAATTGTCATCTTATGTTTATATGTCGTCTGGTCATATAATCTATCACAAATTAAAATATGTTCTTTTACATAATCTTCAGTTACATTTAAGAGAATTTGGGCATGCTGAAAACCCCAAAGGTCTTGAACGATATCGGAACCTGGAAAAAAAACTGGGCGATATTCAAAATCAGAAAGATTTTCGCGAGGATATTTGCGACATAATACTACAGCCGTTTCTTCACAGCGTTTTTGAGGTTTTTGAGCAGGTTGTTCAGATTTAGGTGGCTGTTCAGGTTTAGCTGGCTCTTCAGGTTTAGGTAGCTGTTCACGTTTAGGTGGCTGTTTAGGTCTAGGTGGCCGCGTATGAGCACAATTAAATTGAGAATAAGGTTGCCAACGACGATCAAAATTTTGTTGAGGATGTTGTTGAACACTTGGTGGACGATGTTGTTGAACACTTGGTGAACACACTGATACAAGAGTTGGTTGGCAAACTTGATGACGAATTGGTTGTTGTGTTGCTGCAGAAAATGGTAAGGGGGTAAATTGTGGACGTATTGGTTGAGTACATGGTTCAGGAATTTGTGGGGGAATTGGTGCAGGATATGGTTGAGGATAGTGTGAAGAAAATGGAGGAAAAAATAGATGACAATTTTGTGGAATCACTGCATGACGAAATGGTTCACAATGTGATACACACATTGGTTGACAATAATATTGAAAATTTTGTTGACAAATTTGTTGCTGGTAAACTTGGGCATGTTGCTCTAAACGGGTTCGAGGTCTTTCTTGGCGGCAAGATTGGGAATGTGAAGGGTTATAATAACATTGCTGTCGAAATTGTGCATAAAAATGCCATGTTGTCAACTTTGCTGCCAATACTGTTGCCAACTTTGCTGCCAATACTGTTGCCAGCCTTGTTGCGCATATTGTTGCGGATATTGTTGCAGATGCTGTTGCGGATATTGTTGCGGATATTGCTGAGAATATTGTTGCAAAGCATACTCATAATTTGATTGTAAACGAAATTCTAGAATTGTATCGCAATTTTGTTCAGGAACAGGTGCAAAATTTTGTTGTTGTTGACCGGGCTCTTGTTGAGGATTTGGTTCTGAACTTATGTGACCATTTGCTTCATATTCGGGAATCGATTCATGAGTTGGATGTCATCTATTGAATCATTATTTGAAAAAATCAAAAGCTCTTAAAACTACTAAACTTACATTAATTTAATTTTTCTCAACGATTTCTGTAAAATTTATTTAGCTTCGTTTGAAAGTTGTGGTTTGTCAAGTCTAGTTAAGACACCTTCCAGATTTAAGGGTCTGGATACTTTGTCACGAAAACTAAATCCGCTATAAGGGCGCTATTGTACCAAAGCGTATCCATCGAGTTGATATGTCTCTATGCTCTTTTCTGTTTGCCAATGATTCGTAATAAATGTAATTTTTAGAAATTGTAGTTCTTCTAATATAAATACTAAATTTGCTCTGAAGTTCAAAAGACATTGAACGTTCTAATAAAAACACAAAAAAATTTCTTTCTTGCGAACCATTTATTTTTTACTAGTATTTGAGCACGAGTTATCTATGTGGAGGTTTCTGCTTCAGTAAAGGGACAGAGTTATGCATATTTTGCCCACCAAGTCTACCTGGCCACCTAATCCTATGCATGTTTAGCGCACCGTACTAGGGATTAGCGAAGAGTCGGATAACTCTGCGGGTGGCCATTATCGGTTGATATGATATGACCCATTTTAAAACAATAATGTTCTAATTAACAACGTTTACTAGTAATAGTTAAAATATGTTAAAATAATTAAAATAAATGGCTTAATAAATATTATGTAACGCAAGCTTATATGTCCCATTATTTAAAATCTTGATTTCAAGATGCCGTAAATTTCGAGTAAATTTTCAACATATGTAGAATGATAGTAGCAGATTTTGAAAAAGCGATACATAATGCTGCTGTGACAGTTTGGTCAGAAGTGAAATTAATAGTATGTAAATTTCATTTAGGGCAAGCGTGGTATTGAAAAATTCAAAATTTGAGATTGTCAATAAGATACAATAATTGTGAAAGCTCAGTTAGAGCATGGATAAAGTATTTGTTTGGATTACCATTTTTAACACCAACAGGAATTGCAGAGTGTTTCGCATTTGATTTATTTAGAGAAAGTCTAAATAATGCAAAACTTATAGAACTCTCTGATTAGTGATTTTTTTTGAATAAATACGTAAACAAGCCTTTATTATCCGGAACACATGTATGTGTTTAAGTATACTTATTTAAGTACATATTAGAGTACAAAAAATATACTTTATTTAAAATTCAAGTTAGATAGTTGAACTAGGTATACTATACCAAAAGAAATATCGTTTTTACGACCTTTTATAGTTTTGCCATTTTAATGAGTTTAGAGCCTTTCTATCGTAAAACCCTAATAAGGTCTGGCAGCGACACGCTTAGACCTGGTCAGGGCCGCATTCAATAATATTTCAGGCAGCTAAGTAACAAGCCGATGCGATGTGGTGTCATATTGGCAAGACGGAAAAATTTGTGACATTGTTATTTACCGCCCGATTTTAACAAATAAAATGGCTACTCTGTATAACCACTATTAAAAATACCAATAAAATAACTAAAAGTAACTTCTTAATCTCATTAGATGCAGACAGAGAGTTCAACTGAAGAAGAGTTATTAGAAAGCGGCCAATATTTAAACAAACAGCTACCTATTTTTTTAGAACTTATGTATAGGATTATGAATTCTAATGGTATTTCCAAGATTGATTAGAGAATTTCGTGGCATAGATGGTAAATAAGCAGGTAGCAATAGATATTAAATAGATATTAAAAACATAGTAAATAAACCCTTTATAAATACTCTGATGCTAATTTTGTAAAACAGATTTCTATCGTCTTTTGGAGTGTTCAGGTGTTTTCGTTTGTGTTCTTTTACTACTATATAATACTATAAATACTAATTTAAAATTTAACAAGAGAAAGATACATAAGCCAAGACACAAAAAATAAAATGTGCAAGTTTAGTGGTTTCACTATTTAGGTAGGTAAACATTACGGAAGACGGACCTGGACTGATGTTCAGTGAATCTGTTTGGGATTATTTATAGAGGGTCTGGTATTTACATTTGCGGTTGGACCATCATAAAAATTAGTGAAAGTTAAATAAGTTGTTAAATCGTAAAAACGGTATTTCATTAGCTGAGCTATACAAAACCAAGGAGACATAAATGGGGTGGCTAATAAATTACAATGTTTGTCATCAAATGCAAATTTTTCTTTTTTTTTTCGTACAAATTTGTGCCTATTTTTTAGTGTGTAATAAAGTTCTTGTTTTAGATAAATTTATCAAAGTATAAAGTAGGTAATACTTTCAGTTTAATTTCTAAACAATTTGGAAAAACTCGATCTTTGTAAATTATTATTATTGATTGTTTATTATCTATTATGCCAGTTTACCTGATTCTAAACTAAAGCAACAAGAATAGAGTGGTTAATAAGTTACAAAGTTTGTCATTAAATACATACATTTTTTTAATAAAAAAATGTGTGTTTATTTTTATATAATTATTTTTAATAATAATTAATAATAAAACCAAGACAACAAATTCTCTAATTAAAAAATGCAGACGTGTAAGTTTAAATATGCAATGTAGTTTTTACTCATTAACTCATTAAGAAAAAATAGAACATTAGTGGCTCACTGCATTTTAAAGTTAACTTTTTTTTAACAATTTTAAAAAAACTAAAAAAAATTAAGACTAGCTGTAAAATATATAATTAAAATACCACAAAACCTAAATTTACAATAATATAAATTCAAGGATCATCTGCACAATCAATTCTATTGTGAGAATCGCATAATAATTATCATTCTGTTTTAACTTTAAATTATTTTTATTATCTAGCACTAGAAATTATATTAGTTTATTTTCAATAGCTTGCTCTAGTGTTACAATTCTTGCAGTACTAGTATAAGAGCACTAAATTTCTATAATACCATCTTTACCCAATAATTCATCAGGACTAGCTGCTAGAAAGAGATATTTGTTTGAAATTAGTAATTTACATTAAATAACTTTTAAACTAAATTTATTTAGAAGTTTTTTGGCGTTTACTTCATTTTGGATACTATTTTCCGTATATTTGGTATTTAAAAAATGTAAGTTTAAAATGGTGTCTTGTAATTTATATACAAGTACTTACTCTACCGAAATTTGAAGCTGTTAATCTTTTAAGCGTTACTTATCGGCATAAGCTGAAAGAACGTTGAGTCAATGTTTTTGTATTAATTTCCTTTATTTCTCCTGGTGCTTTCTTCAGTTTTAAACAAGATGCTTCAAGCCGCGTTTAAAAATAATAAACCGTTTTTGAGTTATTAATGCTAAACTTTAACATCGATTTCCCCTGTAAAGCGTGTCGGATTCTTTAATTTAATTTTTGTATAATTATTTTGTATTAGGTAAAACTCTTTGTTTTATGTTGTCATGTTTTATGTAGATAAATCATGTAAATATTTATGTAAATAACTTCAATAAAAGCAATCATTTAATATACGTTATTTTTTATGTATCTATGATTTAATCTTATTTTTATAGAAATTTTTTATCAAATTAATTTTACGAATTTCCAAAACACTATGTATTCAATGAAAGAGAAGTCTTTTGAAAAGACCTAATAGCAGAAGAAAAACTTTTATCCATACCAAAGAGTAGGGATTCTTTGCCCTACTCTTTGCCCATACCAATAAACCGACCCAGGTCTAAGCTAATCGACCATCGACCTTCATTGTCGTTATGATTTTATGATATTTGTCAATCATTTTAAAACCTATTCTATTTTTACAACACGTCAACTCAAACATTGGTTGAATTTTTTTTACGTCAGCTCTTGATCCGAGGCGAGTTGAAATTTACCATTACGATTTAGGGAAAAGCCTCTTAAGAAACATTCTAAGTGAAAGTTTTGCTAAGATATTTAAAATATGGAAAAGTGATCAAATTGATTAATAATTTTTTATTGTGGCAAATTTACTTTGAGCGTTTTTTTATATAATATTTATTAAATACCTCCATACTTCGTCTAAAAGTTGAATCTAGAATGTCTTGATGCCTACTATTTTTTCATTAATTTATAATGTACAAAAAATTGAAAATTTAAAATTTTGTACTGAACTTAAAAGCTTAATTTGTAACAAATGTGAAAAAATATTTTGACAATTTGTTCTTTGTCACAGTTAAAGCTTAACTGGATAAATTCTGAGAACAATAAAGGATATTATATGGTAGCAAGAGAACTCTTCATTAGTGAAGTTCAAAAACACTTTTTGCCTTCTAATGAAATCGATAAAATTTCACCAGATGCACCTTTAGTGCAAAATTCTCCAACTTTCGGTTATATAGATACTGTAGGTGCTGCCAGTAAGACGTAACACCATCAGTAATCTCTATAAAACTAGCCAATTATGCTACAAATACTTGATAAAAATTTGGAAATTATTAGATATATAGATGCGCATCGCGACGCTCAACGAACGATGGAAGAAGAGGAAATGCGAATGAGAAGTTTGAACGCGCCACTAGAGAGGAAAGCACATTGCGATTAATGCACGGAACTATCTGAAACAAAAAAGAATTACAGAATATATGTATTATTATCATTATATGTAAAACAAGAGTAATAATAAAAATATTATTTTGATAAAAAATTAAAAACGACTTTAATTAACTTAAAAAAAATCACTGTTATAGCCGCAAAAACAAATTCGTATCAACTTTTTTTTAATAATTAGTACCATCATGGTCCATAAAACCGATATAAAACAAATGGCCACCCACCCATTATGGAGAATCGGCACGTGTTGGTCACAAAAACATTTTAAAGTGCTCTAGAATTGTAGGAACATCTAAAATCGCCATGTAAACGTCCTAAATTGTCATAGAAAATTGTCGTAAGTAGCCTTAAAATCGCAGAAACTTATTAAATTGCTAAAGAAATTACTTTACATGCCATAGAATGTTAGAAAGATCTAAAATTGTCATATAAACGTGCTAAATTTTTATAAAAACCTTCTAAATTGTCATGAACTTGTACCAAGTCACCTCAAAATCATAGAAACCTTCATATAAACAACTTGAATTGCCATATTGCCATAGAATCATAAAACACCCATCAAACATCAAAACTTTCTAAATTGTTGTTAATTGCCTTAAAATTATTGAAACTTCCTAAATTGCAACAGAAACTCCCAAATTGCCACAGAAACATTCTAAATTGTCATTGAAACGTTTTAGTTTGCCATAGAATCATAGCGACATAAAAAAGTTCGTACAAAAATCAACAAACATATTGTCATAGAATCATAAACACACATGTAAAAACGTTCTAAAGTATCATAGAAAATAGTCGTAAATTTCTTAAAATCTAAGAAGCTTCCTAAATTGTAACAGAAATACCCAAATTGCAACAGAAACATTTGAAATTGTCATAGAAACGTTTTAGTTTTCCATAGAATTATAGCGACATTATAAATTGCCATGCAAACGTTCTAAAATTTTATTAAAACCTTCTTAATTGTCATGAACTTGTACTAATTTATCTCAGAATCGTAGAAACCTTGATACAAAATTCATAAAAATTATACGAACAATCTAAATTGCCATAGAGTCATGAACATAGAATGTAAACGTCTTAAATTGTTACGGAAAATTGTTTTAAAATCATAGGAACTTCCAAAATTACCACAATAATTTCCAAATTGCCACAAAAACATTCCTAATTGTCATAGAAACGTTTTAGTTGACCATAGAATCATAGCAACATCATAAATTACCATGTCATCATTCTAAAATTTTATTAAAACGTTCTAAATTGTCATAAACATTTTCTAAGTTACCTTAGAATCATAGAATCCTTAATACAAAAATTATACAAACAACCCAAAATTGACATTTTGCCATAGAATCATAAAAACCCATAAAACGTCCTAAATTATAATAAAAAATTGTCGTAAATTGGTTTAAAATTATAGGAACATTCTAAATTGCAACAGATATTTTTAAATTTTTACAAAAACATTCTCAATTGTCATAGAAACGTTTTAATTTGCCATAGAATCATAGCAACATACTAAACTGTTATATAAACGTTCTACATTTTCATTAAAACGTTCTAAATTGTCATAAACTTTTACTAAATTACCTTAGAATCAAAGAAGCTTTATACAAACAACCTAAAAACACCCATGTAAACGTCCTAAATTGTCAGAAATTGTCTTAAAATCATACGAACTGTCTACATTGCATCAGAAATTCTCAAAAACATACTAAATTGTCAAAGAAATGTTTTAATTTGTCATAAAATCATAGCAAAACATCCCAAATTGACATGATAACAGCCAAAATTGCTTCACAATTGATTTCAATGTCATAGAATAATATAAATGACATTTTAGGACGTTTTATATGACAATTTAGGATGTATATGTAGTAATATGTACAGGGTGCGGCAACTTAAACGCTCACTCCCAAAATAGCGACTTCTGATTAAATAGAATCATTGATTTATTTAATTACACCTAACTGGACTCTATTAAGGTACATTTAAGACTTTTTTGGTAATTTTTCACTTACAAACAAAGTCAAAAATCCAAAAAAAGTAATTTTTGAACAAAAAATTAATTTTGATTTTTGTACTAATAGACGCAGATACACTTCTAATAATTGTTTACAAAATCAGCACCCTAAAATATCAATCAGAATTTGAATTAATCGCAATTTTAGATGTTTACTTTAAAAATTATTTTTATTTACGACCTGCTACTGTGTCATCGTAAATTTTAGGTGACAATAGGGATTGTAATTAAGGTAAGATTGTAAAATAAATATTTGAATGCAGGCATGTCAATTTTATGGCAAAGTTGTATAGTCGTCCTCAAATTCTAGTAGAATGACTTTATAAGCTGAAAGCAATAACACTCACCACATCAATACAGCTCTTTATCAATAGGAGGTCACAATAATTGAGAAAGAATTTATGGTAGCAGGTAATTTTGCCGAAAAGGGGGTTTATCCAAATGAATTTCTGTAAATCGATTTTAAGGGAAAATCCAAGTAAGAATAAATAAAAGCAATTTTAATGCTTTAAATGAAGTTGGTGACCTGTCTTCATCGAAGCAAGGTGTTTACAAATCTCTCTTTATTTTTGCGTAGTATATAAGGTTCTCTTTGTAAGCTGATTTTTGTGTTATCACTAATATATAGTTCTGTACATCTACAATCAATTTGTGTTTTATGTGAGTGTTTTGTGCTGCTTAATTTTTTGTCGCTTTTTATTCAAAATGTGGCAACCTTGGTTAAACGAAAATCAAGAAGAAGAAGACCTTGATGTTGTAAACTTTGAGGTCGCAGAAGAAATGGTATTTAATCCAGCTTCATTAAGTACTAGTAACAATGGTAATAATTAAATTTCATTTTTTTTATCATCAGATGCTAGTTTTCCATTTCATGATGGTATAATGGAAGGAGTAGAGGAAGACGTCTGTTCAAATAATGTCCATAATAGTAATTAATTAAACTCCGCCATCAAAAAGAAAACGGATTATCATATTAAATGCAGAAAATAAATTTGGATGGGTCCCAAATTGCCTTTTGATATTCGCCAAAAATATTAAAACTTTTTCTGCCGATTACCACCAAGATATGAATGCGAAGTTGTTTGAAAGTTGGTTCCAAAATCAACTTTTACCTAATTTACCTTCCAACTCAGTAATTGTTATGGACAATGCTTCATATCACAGTAGGTTGATTAGTAAAGTGCCAAACAAGAGTTCTTTAAAACAAGACATTATAAATTTTATGCAGCAAAAGCATATAGAACTTTCCGCAAAACTCACAAAAGTGGAACTATTAAAGACAATTGCGGCGTCTAATATAGAAAAAACGCCTATATACGTAGTGGACAAAATACCCAGTGCAGCAGGTCATACGGTGTGGAGATTACCTCCTTATTATTGTATTTTAAATCCCATAGAGTTGGTTTGGAGCCAACTAAAATTCAAACTTAGAAAAGACAATCAAACCCCCAATTTAAGTGCAAGTGTTGTCGACTTAATTAGAGAAAAAAGTTCCGAAATCAACGAAGTTTTATGAAGTACTTATGAAGAACTGCCTAAAACATGTAATAAAAATTGAAAATTCTTTCGTAAGAAACGTAGAAATTCTTGAAATTATTATACATTTAAATGATGAGCTTGTTAGTCACTGAATTTTCCATTAAAATTTAGAAAACGATTCTCTGAAATTTATTTGTATAAGTTGTATCATCCATGTATAAACCCCCTTTTCGGCAAAACTACCTGCTGCCATAAATTCTTTCTCAATTATTCTGACCGCCTACTGATAAAGAGCTGTATTGATGGGGTGAGTATTATTGCTTTCAGCTTATAAAGTCATTCTACTAGAATTTGAGGACAACTATAAGTGGTAGGTAAAATCTCTAAAATCTGTGGCACTGCCTAAAGGATTTCTGGTGGCGAAGTGCTTCTGGGGTTATTACCAGGACATGTTTTTAAATCGAAGATTGCTCTCTACTTTTGAGGGAGCTTGATTATCACTATGTGTAGCTTGTTTTTCTTTGTTTGCAACTGTTTGATTTTTATGGGGATGATGCCCTATCTGCTGGAGGTCTATCTCAATATTATTTTCAAGAAACCGGTCGACTTTGCGAAACACCGCTTTTGATTCCAGATAGTACATCAGCGCATACAAATAGAATGAAAGTTTTTTGTTCTCGAAGAAAGCTGTCATGGTCATGAAGCTCTCTGGAGACGATAGCTGAACCCTGACTGATCCCAGTTTTGAAACGGATGTTGGGAAATTTTTGGAGAAACGCGTCACCGCCAGATGATTCTAAAACTGAATCATTTGACGGGCGCGCTTGAACTGGGCAGTGCAGTCAACTTATTTATATCAAAAAGGCCGAATAGTGTTAGCAAAGTGTTACAAGTGATGCCCTCTATTGCCAAAAAATTCAAATTGATGTTAAACCAAGCAACAAAGTGCGCATGTGTTGCCTAAACGGTCGTGACAGTTATCTCTTTCTACCACATTGTTTACGTCCACATAGCTGACTGCCGATGAGGGCGCAATTTACGCGTTGATCAGCAGCAGGTTCGTTAAAAATTTTGAAATTAAAAAAAAAAAAAAACAAAAATTGAAATGGTGAATTTGACGAGAGATTTTGTAGAATTTTACATCGATAAATATCGGTTGTATTCTACATATGGTAGAAACGAAAAATTTTAAACCGTTTTAAAATAGACAAAATACAAAAATAAATTCGTAAATTTAGAGAAATAAAATTGGTCTTAAAACTGGTTTGTTGTACATACCCACTTACAACAAGGTAAATTGTAAAAGTAGACAAAGCAAACTTGCACGAGAAAGAAAACTATTTAGCATTTCAAAAAGATCGGCATCGCAGTAGGTGCTGAAAATGTGAAGCGACCTTAATGTTTTGTCAAAAAAAGTCACTAAAACATATAAAACTGCCATTACATTAAATTTTGAAGTTATGTTTGTACTTTTTTGATTTGAAGAGTGATCAGGAGCTATTTGAAATCAAATATCGCTACTTGCGACTTTATAAAGTAGACTTATTTATGGTTTAAACAAATTAAATAAATCAAAGTCAAATGGTTCTTCCTTTTCTAATTAAAAAATATTTTTTGAGAAACACTGATTGGAACATAAGGTACTTAAATAATTATGACTCATTAAATAAAATAATGTTATAAATTACTTTCTTTTCAAGTAAACCCAATTCAAGCTTATAAGTTATTATTACTAAATGTGCAAAATCAAACGAATAGAAAAAGTGTCATGATGTGGAAAGTTCTTAGATTGCATCCGATATGACGACCACCTAGCAGCCTAAAAGTTATGGCGTCTTTAACGAGCGTTATATTAACTTCCGAAACGTAATATTTAGGCACTTGTACTGCAGATTTTTTCTAAAAAAATTTTATTTTTAAAGGTAATATGCGTCTGTTCATAGACATGTTTGCTTTTATATTCCACAGATTTTAAAATTTCATAAAGTGTCATTCATCTACCTGAAAGTTTTAATTACTTTTTGCATAAAAGAGCAAATCACGGACAAGGAACAAGAACAAAAACTTCCACAACTAAAGAAGATTTTATTTTTGTGTAAGAGATATTAACAATTACAGTGTTTTATAAAATCATGATTCTTTTACTATAACCTAACATAAATAATAACTTTAAAAAAATTGTTACGGGGAAGTGGACAAGGCAGATAAACTATTTTATAAGACCGACGTTTCGAATCATTTATTGATTCTTTATCAAGGCTTATAAAAAATGTTACAATTTGTTGGGCATGATACCATCAAATTGTCTCGGTCAGTGGTCGCCGCACCGGAAGAATGAAAAAGATCTTTTTAAAAAAAATCTTGTTAAAAAATCTAACGACACACTGCTTCGCGTTCCCTTAAAGTTAAATGAAATGGGGTGTGCTCCACCTTAAAAAATGTAATCATCTTGCAAAATATAGGAATTTAAGCACAACCTCAAAAACCAAATATTTTTTATTCACTCGAAAATTAAATGTCAACAGCAAAATGTGTCTTAAAAAGTACATTTTTTTTAGCTTTTCGTAGTCAAAGCAAAAAAATACGAAACACGGAGACTAAAATAATTGCAAAACTTTTTAACTGAAGAAAAACAAACAATGACGTCTAACAAATTGACAACAAATGATACCACAATTAGCAAATGTTGGGTAATTACCAGTGACGTCCAGCTGCCAACCAAAATTTGAATTTGCAACGTTTGCTACAATGCCAATTAATTTGAAACGAATTCTATTTGTCCTTACCAATTTTTTATCGTGTTCATTATTTAGTTCAAGAAGACAAATTTGATTGCCAATCTTCCTTGCTGCTTTCAGTTCCACTTTTACTCCTATTTTTTCTTTCATATTTTTTTTATTTCATGTTTTAGAATACTTTCATCTGTTGTTTTTAATTTAAGTTTATGTATTCTTATGTTATTTCGTTTTTTTCTCGTTCCAGTACATCTAACTTGTTAATTATTTTTACTTCTTTCCTCAGATCTGCGTTTTCCTTCTTGATTTTATTATTTTCTTCTTGCATTATTTAAACTTGTTCGCTAGATTTTTTTGTTCAGTTTGTATTTTGTAAATGTTCTGTGTTATTTGTTGCAACAATCTCATCATTTGGTCTAATTTATTTTCGATTTTTTCGCTGCTTTTGTCAGGAGTTTTCTTTGTAATTTTGTTCCTATTAAAAGCATCTGCAAATTTTTCAGTACATTTTTTTCTTTTACTTTCATCAGTAGGTATAAGAACTTCATCAAGCTCTTACATTATCCACTGTTTTTTAACAAAACTATTTAATTTGCTCAAAACCGTCTTAAATAGAGTTAAATTTTAGAGTTTTAACTATAATTTTGTAAAAGTATTTTTTGATTCATTACAAACACCCCTAAATAAATGAAAATATAAGATAATACATAAAAAAAAATATTTCGCCAATCGTAATTACGTTTTTTACCAAACAAAATAACATTTAAATTTTTTTTTTTAATATTACTTTGCGGCCTATTGAGTAAATGATCTACTACAAATACTTTTTTTTTAAATTTATTAAAAAAGACATTGTGTATATACGTTGAAACCGTGTACATCTGCATGACTTCTGGGACTGAGAGGTAGTGGGTGGGCGGTAACCATAGTAGGATTCATTTTTGTAAAGTGGCAAATAAGCCATATTGTAATAAAATTCGCTAGACAATTACTCTTAGTTTATGAAGTGGCTTGATAGAATTGATAGAACGGCTTAAAAGCGGGCGTAACAAACAGTTTAACCAGATTCATACAAAAATAAACCTTATAACTCAAAAACAGTTAAAGGTAAGATTTTCATCTACATCTAAAGCTTTTAATATAATATGTTGAATTAAAGGTTATTTTCGCTAGAATCTGGTCAAACTGTTTGTTACGCCCGCTCTTGCGCCGTTCTATCAAGCCTATAAAGCGGCTTCGTAAAGTAAGACCAATCCACTAATAATTCTTATTGCGATGTGGCTTTATTGCCGTTTTATAAAAAATGAGTCATACTGTGGTTACCGTCCACCAATTACCCTTCAGCCACAGAAGTCAGATTAAAAGACTGTATAAACATTTGTATAGAGCAAGTTTGGCTATTGGCATCGTCTCGACGAGCACTGCATTTGACTCATCTGCTAAAATTTGTAAAGTAATTTTAAAAACAGCTTAGATAAGGTAACGAAACGTAAAAATATCTGTTTTACCCAAGGAGGTTAGATAGAAAGGAGATAGTACGCCCTATACTTCCCGTGTAAACAGTTTGGTACCAGCTTGGTACCAGTTTATGACAGGTTTCAAATAAAGCGCAGAATCGACAGATTCTGTTTGGCTGTGTCTGGTCTCGCACAGTGGCGTAGCTGACGCAGGATGCTAGTTTTTGTTTGGTTGTTTACAAACAAACGATGTTTTGTTTTTTTTAGTGATTTTTTGGACTTTGTGAATTAATTGTTAATATTTTTTGTTATTGTTGTTGTCGTTTTGTTGTGTTTTTATCCTTTATTTAAACTTTTTACACTACATTATGTGACGCTACTGACTTCCACCTCGTGATGCGCCTGCTTTCAGTACCAGTTTATAGCTTTGCGCAGTGAAGGCGGCAAGTCCATTTTTTTCAAGTTGTATTCTCTCCGTCCTATCTAACCTCCTTGGTTTTACCACAATAAACGTGTCATAAATTGGGGGAAAGTAAGGTGCGGGTTTCACTTCGGCATATGAGGCGGAATGGAAAAATGTAGGTAGGAAGGTAGGTACACTTTATTTTCAAACGTTTCTTATACTTTGTTTTCTATTTTTTTTTTCATTTAACTTTAATGCAGTTATTCTAATCAAAGTTTTTAAATAAATAACTTTTTGGTATTTTTATTTAAGATATTAAATTATATTGTCATAAATGTTTCTTGATCAAGAGTAAAATGAAATTAATGTGATTGTTGCTTTGCCATCTCCTTGAAATACTGATTATTTAGATTTATTTAATTACACTTACTTATCTCGTTACATCATTTGTTCGATTTTTTTGTTTCTTTTTTTTGTAGTTATTCATTTTTAAAAACAAAAGCAAATTTAATAATTTTTAGCAAAAGAAGTTACAAGTGAGTTGTTACATTTTCTTTATAGAGTCGTCTTATAAGCACTGGATTAACCGTGGAGGGAGGAATAAAAGAAGTTGGCATGTCCTTTACCGACAATGTTTGGTTCTTGGTCGAAGTATAAACACTTTTTATGGTTTTATTTTATTGTCAAGACTACCATTTGCAAATTTATAATGAAGGAAAAAGCTATCCCGGGTACGGTAAAACTGTCATAAAAGGTGTTTGTGCAACGACCTCGATTTCAATGCTTATGCCCACTTTTGTTATTTCTCTCTCCATACGGTTAACTAGCGGTTTTGATGGATAGATGACGACGCGATGACAGTTTGTTGTTATAGCTAATTTGACTAAAAAATATTTATAAACTTTTTATATTATAACAGTTCAAACGTTAACGATTCCAGAACGCCTCGGTTAGTCCTAAGTTCTATAAAAAAGAGCTTCAAAGTTATAAATTTGTTCTGTCTACTGTAGGGACGGGCCGATGCATTGCATAACAATTAATTAGTCACTCTTAATGTTTATTATTCAATTTTTTTGTTGTTATAATTACGTATTAAACTTTGTAAAAAAGATATAAAATTTGAGTAGTCACAAAGAGAACGCTGTCGAGCAAGGAGTGAAATATATTGTTGTTGACCTATCAATTATAGTGTTTAATTTAATCCCAGTGCACCACAAATTGACGACAAGGTAAAATACTGTTGTTAATAAAATAAAAACAAATTAATTGAGTGGATTAAATTCCACTAGGGAAGCAGATTAAATTCTGCTAAGAGAGCTGATTAAATTCGACCTAACAAGAGGAGTAGATTAAATTCTACTAACAGAGCGGATTAAATTCTACTAAAAAAAATGATTAAATTCGGTTGAAACAAAAAGCAAGAGAAAAGTCACATAACTAAAAAAAACGAAAGACTAAATAAAATGGAGCAATCGTCAATAATACGTTGTGCTTATGATTCCATTGACAAAGCCTTACTAGCTAACTATACCAAACTAGGTATACCTAGATGCAGAAGAAATTACAAATGTGGCAATAAAGAAAAACAAGCTTTTACAGGGAAGCCACAACTTCAAGAGGTTGCATTTTTACTACCAGGTGCCGTCGTAGATTATAATCCAGAAGAAAATAACGACGTATTTAACATTCTTATCAATGCTCTCAACGATCACTTCGCCTCTCAACAAAATTCTTCTTTTGAAAGACATGTGTTTCGAAGCTTGAAAGTGGATGAGGGAGAAAATCTTAATAAATTTGTTATAACATAAGTGCAGGTCACAAGCAAATAAATGTTTTTTTTTTTGGAAATAGTGAACAAGAGGCTCGAGAAATTAATATCAAAGATAAACTAATTGATATGTGGACAGCAACGGACTTGAAAAGAAAACTGCTGGATAAAAAACTACCGCTAAGCGAAGTAATAGAAGAATGTCAAATTTACGAACAAACACAAAACCAAAGCAATATAATGCAAAAAAAGACATTTTTCAACCAGAACGAAACGGGTACCAAACTAATCGCATTAAAGAATCAAAGAAACGAAAACACGAAGAAACCCCAGAATGCACAAGATGTTGCTATATCCCCGACTTGAAAGAGATAAAAAATTGTCTAGCTGTCAATGCGACTTGCCGTCAATGCAATTGTGTGGGTCATTTTGCTAGAAGAAGCAGAACTACCAGAAACAGACATATTTTAGGTCAAAACAGTTTTGATTCTCGTCGTAATAATAGACCAACAAATACTAAAAGAGTAAACTACGTAGATGAATCACTAAACCGCAATAACGAATCTTTCAGCAGCAATATAGAAAATTTCGAGTGTTTTAAAGTAGGAAGTCAAATCAACCTAACAGAAAATACTGAGACGACATGATACACGTGGTATTAGGTAGCGTAGGCATAGATATGCTTATTGATTTAGGAACTTCATCAATATCGTTAGTAGAGAAGACTGGAAAAGCCTCAATGAGGAAAAAGTTTTGACACTTGGCGTTCAATACGATGTTAAGACAAGTGTGAAGATCATTTGCTTCTAAAAAAACCTCTAAATATCAAATGTCAATTTACGGCACCAATAAGCGTTAGAAACGGACAAGAACATATTGAATAATTTATGGGTGGTTGAGAAAGGAATGGTTTTTCTCTTAAGTAAGCGAACTTCTATTTTGCTAGATATTCTAAAACTAGAGCTATGTGTAGAAGTCAACCAACTAAAAACAGCGGTCTCATTTTTAAAAGTTCGGGGCATTAAAGTAAAACTTACCGTTGACCCGACAATAAAACCGGTACAACAACCTGAACGAAGAGTTCCTGTTGCGGTGGAAGCTAAAGTAGAAAAAAAAATTAGATGAAGAATTTGCTAGTGACATCATAGAAAATGTAGAGTGTTCAAGTCTATGGATCTCCCCAATGGTATATAATAGTTTTTAAACCAGATGGTGATATACAAATTTACGTAGATATGAGACAGGCAAACCAAGCAATTTAGGAGAAAATTTTTTATTATCAACATTTGACAGTATTATCACCAAATTAAGAGGTGATTCTAGTTTTCCGCGATTAGACTTAATCGGAGCCGATCACCAACTAGAGCCAGACGAAGAAAGCAGGTTTTTACTCACAAAGGACTGTTTCGATATAAACGCCTAATGTTCGGAGTAAATTCAGCACCAGAAATAATTTAACGAATTATCCAAAATATGATAGCATCGTGCAAGAACGCCATTAACTACCTAGATGATATTATAGTGAATGTTTAGAAAACGTTTTAAAAATTCTCAAACAACAAAATGTATTATTAAATGAAAACAAGTGCCAATACAAAGTAAATGAGCTGGAGTTCTTAGGTTACATACTAACATTGTCGGAAATAAAACCAGACCCAAAAAAAATTAAGACAGTACAAAACTTACGCGCTTTGCTAAACAAAGAAGAACTTAGAAGTTTTTTGAGAGTAGTTACATATTTAGGAAAATTTATACTAGACCTGGCTAATCTAACTGAACCAATGAAATTACTAATAAAAAAAACAAGACTGATAAAAATCAGTCATGTAAATTTAAGGTAAGTAACTCTTATTCTTTAGTTACCTTTCTCACCTGGTATCTGCTCAGGTGTCACAGGGCAAGCTCTACAAACACGCGAGTATTAACAGTCACATGAAACCTTAATATAAAACTTTAACTTTCATCCGTGTGAAAATAAGTCATGTCTGGCAGCTCGGGGATCTTGGACTGTAAGCAATGAAGTACATGTACCTACAACAATTAGGATTTGATCAAGACATCTCATTGATAAATACAAATCTTGAAAATCAAAACACTTATTAAAAAAAAATGATTTATTACAAAAATATAAAAGTAGATTATGGTGAATACAATTTTGTTTCATATGTAATGATATTTTTATAAACAAGATTTATCTTTAAACAATTTAAAAGTGTATAAAATTGGCTGGAAGTATTAATTTTAAATTTTTTATTAAAAAAAATTCTAAATCTATTTCTAGATAATTCAAGAAGGGAAGGTACTTGAGGAATATTGATTTTTTCTTCAGGATTTTGATCTCTATACATAGAAAGTAATTTAGGGTGAGCAAAATAACTCATAAGTTCTCGCAGTTGGTTAGATTTTATATAATTCCTAGTATTAAGAACGTCTTCAAGATTTTCAGTAATATTGATTATTAGGTATGGCAAAATACTAAAAGAATAAAAAAAAATGTTTTTTTTTAAATCCATATATAAAAATTTTTTAAATGAGTCACAATATCCAAATTTTTTATAAATTAAATAAAGACATTCTTCTTCTATTTCAATTCCATAACTTAGCAGATAACATATGTATTCAGTTAGCTCAGATTCATCTTGACTATAATCAATTTTTGTAGGCAGAAGATAGGAGCATATATAAGGCAAAACAACATTTATTATTTCGTCTTTTAAGCCACTTTCAATTAAAATATTTAATTTCTCGATAGACAACCAGCCAATTTTAACTTCAAATGTATTTCCAATAAACTGTGTAAAAAAAATTTTAAAAGATGTTTCATACTTTGTAATTAATGTTTTTAAATTAGCTAAATCTATATACTTTAAGTCATCGAAAAAGGAATTAACTGTTGATTCATTTGTTTTTACTATAATTTTAAATTTTTGTTTTATTATTTCATGAAATAAAGGTGAGTTTCTTGCAGCAAGTTTTAATACTACATCGAAATGAATTTCTAATAATGAAAATTCATCAAAAGTGTAATAAAATAAAACCTCTTGTATTTCATTTGGGTGACTATACATTACAGCACTTTCGAAAGAAGTATATCCATTGTAATCTCTAATTGAAGGATCTGCACCAAACTCCAATAACATAAAAATAATTTCAAGATGTTTTGTAGAATTAGGATATGAATACCGAATATTACAGATGCTTTGCAAAGGTGTGCACCATTTGTAACCACCAACATTTACATCAATTCCTTTTTCAATTAGTAACATTGAAGCTTTTAGAAAACCTCTTTTACAAGCAAGATGTAAAAATGTATCACCACTAGAAGAAATTTTATCTATGCATACCCCCTTTTTAATTAATTCACAAGCAAAATATTCGCTCTTTATTACTATATTAGAACTAAGAGAAAGTCCCAAAGCCGTTTCTTTAAACATATTTTTCGATTCTGAAGGATATTGTGGGAGAGATAACAAATAATCAAATGCTTCTTTGCTAAAAATGAGAATAAAGTAAATATTTAATAAAATTAGTGTTTCTTTACTGTTCATAACGAATCGCAACTTGTAATAAATTGCAATCATCAGCATCTGTAGCATTGTATAATTTTGGAGTGTCCAGTAATTCCTTGAGCAGTTTAACATCATTGCGTCTAACTGCATCAACCAAACGACTTCGTTTTTCACGAATCTAAAACAATTGTAAGTTTATGTTTAATAATTACCTAAAATTCGATTTTAATTACCAGAAAAGGATTGAAGTCTTTAGAGGATCCCATTATTAACTGCAAATATAGAATAAACAAGCTTCTTTTTAATAGGTTTCAAGTTTTTCTTTTCAAAATTCGTCAATACTTGCAAAAGTCATTGAAAAATATGAAGCGCTACCTAACGGCGCTTATTGTAGTTAGACATTTAAGCGGTAAATTTAAATTTTTACAAGTCACTTAAGTTATTAAGGCACTTTAGTCCTGAAGTATACAGGTGTTCCAATAAGAACAAGCCACTCCAAATATTTCAGAAATTGTAAAGAATTTGCATAAACGCCAAAATACATTATAATGACCCAAACTAGACTATACCTGCCGCCATAAACTTAAAAGTGCGTGCTACATTTAAATAAAAGTGGCCGAAAATAGTGATCGTCATCTAGAAGAAAGGATCCCAACGTTGAGTTTGACAAAATGGCGGTAAAGTTCGTTGAGATGTGACTGCATAAGAGAGGGTAGGTACTATAAAATTACAATGTAAAAGAAAACATTTAATCGTTTCTTACAGTAAATCATAAGAAAAGTAAATTAAACAAAACAAAAATGAATCACTTGAAAATAACATAAACAAAACAAAATTCACATTATAAAAACAACAAAACAATCGTAAAATAAGCACATCAAAACACAGATAAATAATAAAGTATATATAACATTCTGTTATATCATTTTATAAAAAATTAGGATTTGATCGGGACATCTCATTCATAAATACAAATCTTGAAAAGCAAAACATTTATTAAAATCAATGATATATTACAAAAATGTTACAATTGTATATATTGAATACAATTTTGTTTCGTATGTAATATTTTTTTTGTAAACAGAACTTATCTTTAAACAATTTAAATGCGTATAAAATTGACTGAAAGTCTTAATTTGAAATTTTTTAATAAAATAACTTCTAAACACATTTCTAGATAATTCAAGAAGAGACGGTACTTGAGGAACATTTATGTTTTCTTCAAGATTTTCTTCTCTATACATAGAGTGTAATTTAGGATGAGAAAAATAATTCATGGGTACTCGTAGTTGATTGGAATATATAACTTCCCTATTTTTAAGAACGTCTTCAAGATTTTCAGTAATATTAATTAATAATTTTGGCAAAATACTAAAAAGGTAAAAAAATATTTTTTTATAAAATTCATATGTAATAGAATATATCTAAATTTTTCTTAAATTGAATAAAGACAGTTTTTATCTATTTCTATTTCATAACTTAACAAATGTGTCCAGTTAACTCAGATCTATATCGAGTATAATTAATTTTTTTAGGAGGAAGAAAACAGCATACCTATATAAGGCAAAAGAACATTCATAATTTCTTTTTTTGAGCAACTTTCAATTAAAATATTTAATTTTTTAATAGAGAACCAGCTATTCGTAACATCAAATATATTTTCAAAAAACTGTTCAAAGAAAATTTTAAAAAATATTTTATATTTTGTAATTAATATTTTTAAATTAGTTAAATCTATATACTCTAAACTTTATAGTCTTTATCTTTAAAAGAAGATTCAACTGTTGATTCATTGTTTCTATTATTATTTTAAATTTTCATTTTATTATTTCATGAAATAAAGGTGAATTTCTTGCAGCAAGTTTTAATAATATGTATAAATAAATTTCTAATAATAAAAATTCATCAAAAGAGTAATAAAACAAAACCTCTTGTATTTTATTTAAGTGAGTATACACGACAGAACCTTCAAAAAGAGTATATCCATCGCAATCTCTAATTGAAGAATCTGCACCAAACTCCAATAACTTAAAAATAATTTCAGGATGTTTTGTAGAATTAGGATGAGAATAACAATAACGAAATTTACAGATGCTTTGTAATAGTGTACAATTTTTTTAACTACAGGCATTTACATCAATTCTTTTTTTAATTAGTAGTATTGAAGCTTTTAGAAAACCTCTTTTACAAGCAAAATGTAAAAATGTATAACCACTAAGAAAAATTTTATCTATGCATGCCCCCTTTTTAATTAATTTACAAGCAAAATATTCTTTGTTTGTCTCTAGACTAGGACTAAGCGAAAGTCCCAACGCAGTTTCTTTAAATATATTTTCCAATTCTGAAAGCTAATATGGGAGAGATAACAAATAATCAAATACTTTTTTTCTAAAAATGAGAATACTGTAAATATTTAATCAAATTAAAATTTCATTACTTTTCATAACAAATCGCTATTTGTAACAAATTGTTATTATCATTGTCTGTAGTGTTGCACCATTTTGGAGAGTCAAGTAAATTCTTGAACAGTTCTACATCATTTCGTCTAACTGCCTAAGCTATTTTTTTAAATAAAGAATGTTCTTAATTTTTTTAATCGTTTATTTTTAGGAAACCTGTTAATTTTAAAAAGGTATATCAAATAACAGTATCAGTAAAATGACCGCGTTTGTAAATCAGCTTTGAAAATGATTGGTTTTAGAGCTTTTCAAATTGTGAAAAATGTACCTATCCACCAAAGGATATTTTGTATTTAAATTATTTGATATGTATTTATGTGCATTACCTTTTTAAGATTACTTTAAATCTCATGTTTACTTTGGCTTTATAACAAATTTAAAAGTAAATTTTAAAACAAGTTTTATAGCAACTGTTTAAAAGTAATAACTTCTTTAAAAGCAATTTTAATAAAGTAAGGAGGTTTTAAAAGCTGGCTTGTAGAACCTTTATAAAATGGTCTTTTATATGTTTAACAAGGATTTATAAAAGTTTTAAAGCGCTATGTTTTACTAACAAGTTTTAAACCAAGTTCTAAGAAATAGATTTAACAAGGTTTTCAAGATTATAAAAAAAACCTAAATTGTTTCTTGGGATACCACGTGTGCGGCGTTCTTCCTGCATTTACCCTGTATGTCACATTAAAAACTAATAAACCCATTGCATCAAAAAATCTACAATATACACAAAACCTCAAAATCTAAGGATATTTAAGTATTTCTTTAAAAAAATGTGTAATGTATAGTTTTTGCATTTGGATATGGGAAATAGACTTAAACCATAAATTACTTGATGAATAGAGATTATTTAGAGTAATAACTGCTTTATAATTTACGACACTATCGAGGCGACCCGATCAACTACCCGATGTCGGCATGTCTCTAAGCAAGGAAGCAGGTAAAGAACGACAACGACTCGCCCAAGACCCTTGCCAACAGATGGTACGTACCGGTCGCCTCGATAGAGTCGTAAATTGTAAAGCAGTTATTACTCTAAATAATCCCTATTCATCAAGTAATTTATGGTTTAAGTCTATTTCCCTTATCCAGATGCAAAAACTATACGGTTTTAAAGTAAATTAGGTTAGTTATTATTGTTTTTAAGATAAAAGAAGTGAATAAAACACTACCAAAAGAATAAATAAATTTAATAACCAGGAGAAAAATTAAATTAAATTAATTGACTTTTTACTGGTAATTATGGTACATCACTTAAACACAAAAAATATTATTAATATTATAGTGGATGGCCTCCTCTGGTGTTAATAACGGCTTGACACCTGCGTGGCATACTCAAAATTAAATTGTTAATTTTATTTTAGGGCATAGCATCCCGGGGAATGCCCGAAAAAATCCAAAGCGATTTAAATGATCAAACTTATGTTTATTACACCAAATCTGATCAGCGATGATGACAGGTTTCGATGCAAACAGATTTCAGGTTTGAAGAATGTATTGTTTGGGTACAAATAATGACCAGATGTCGTCAAATCAACCTCCCACATTGATATTTGTATGCAAAATGCTAGGAGTAGGTTCGAGAATGTCGCTAGAAATGCTTGAATTTTATGGTTTTCATTTATTATTTGTTCAGAAATTTTAAAAACCTCCACCTGGTTGAATTATGTTAGTAGTAACAAATTTTTGATAATTACAGTTATTAATAATTGATTTTGTCGCAGGAATTTGGACTTAGAAATAAAATTCTGTTTACCTGGTTAGCCAGGTAATTAATATTACTGAAAATCTTAAAGACGTTCTTCAAAATAGAGAAATTATATATTCCAATCAACTGCGAGTACACATGAATTATTTTTCTCATCCTAAATTACACTCTATGTATAGAGAAGAAAATCTTGAAGAAAACATAAATGTTCCTCAAGTACCGTCTCTTCTTGAATTATCTAGAAATGTGTTTAGAAGTTATTTTATTAAGAAATTTCAAATTAAGACTTTCAGTCAATTTTATACGCATTTAAATTGTTTAAAGATAAGTTCTGTTTACAAAAAAAAATATTACATACGAAACAAAATTGTATTCAATATATACAATTGTAACATTTTTGTAATATATCATTGTTTTTAATAAATGTTTTGCTTTTCAAGATTTGTATTTATGAATGAGATGTCCCGATCAAATCCTAATTTTTTATAAAATGATATAACAGAATGTTATATATACTTAATTATTTATCTGTGTTTTGATGTGCTTATTTTACGATTGTTTTGTTGTTTTTATAATGTGAATTTTGTTTTGTTTATGTTATTTTCAAGTGATTCATTTTTATTTTGTTTAATTTACTTTTCTTATGATTTACTGTAAGAAACAATTAAATGTTTTCTTCTACATTGTAATTTTATAGTACCTACCCTCTCTTATGCAGTCACATCTCAACGAATTTTACCGCCATTTTGTCAAACTCAACGTTGGGATCCTTTCTTCTAGATGACGATCACTATTTTCGGCCACTTTTATTTAAATTTAGCACGCACTTTTAAGTTTATGGCGGCAGGTATAGTCTAGTTTGGGTCATTATAATGTATTTTGGCGTTTTTGCAAATTCTTTGCAATTTCTGAAATATTTGGAGTGGCTTGTTCTTATTGGAACACCTGTATACTTCAGGACTAAAGTGCCTTAATAACTTAAGTGACTTGTAAAAATTTAAATTTACCGCTTAAATGTCTAACTACAATAAGCGCCGTTAGGTAGCGCTTCATATTTTTCAATGACTTTTGCAAGTATTGACGAATTTTGAAAAGAAAAACTTGAAACCTATTAAAAAGAAGCTTGTTTATTCTATATTTGCAGTTAATAATGGGATCCTCTAAAGACTTCAATCCTTTTCTGGTAATTAAAATCAAATTTTAGGTAATTATTAAACATAAACTTACAATTGTTTTAGATTCGTGAAAAACGAAGTCGTTTGGTTGATGCAGTTAGACGCAATGATGTTAAACTGCTCAAGGAATTACTGGACACTCCAAAATTATACAATGCTACATATGCTGATGATTGCAATTTATTACAAGTTGCGATTCGTTATGAACAGTAAAGAAACACTAATTTTATTAAATATTTACTTTATTCTCATTTTTAGCAAAGAAGCATTTGATTATTTGTTATCTCTCCCACAATATCCTTCAGAATCGAAAAATATGTTTAAAGAAACGGCTTTGGGACTTTCGCTTAGTTCTAATATAGTAATAAAGAGCGAATATTTTGCTTGTGAATTAATTAAAAAGGGGGTATGCATAGATAAAATTTCTTCTAGTGGTGATACATTTTTACATCTTGCTTGTAAAAGAGGTTTTCTAAAAGCTTCAATGTTACTAATTGAAAAAGGAATTGATGTAAATGTTGGTGGTTACAAATGGTGCACACCTTTGCAAAGCATCTGTAATATTCGGTATTCATATCCTAATTCTACAAAACATCTTGAAATTATTTTTATGTTATTGGAGTTTGGTGCAGATCCTTCAATTAGAGATTACAATGGATATACTTCTTTCGAAAGTGCTGTAATGTATAGTCACCCAAATGAAATACAAGAGGTTTTATTTTATTACACTTTTGATGAATTTTCATTATTAGAAATTCATTTCGATGTAGTATTAAAACTTGCTGCAAGAAACTCACCTTTATTTCATGAAATAATAAAACAAAAATTTAAAATTATAGTAAAAACAAATGAATCAACAGTTAATTCCTTTTTCGATGACTTAAAGTATATAGATTTAGCTAATTTAAAAACATTAATTACAAAGTATGAAACATCTTTTCAAATTTTTTTTACACAGTTTATTGGAAATACATTTGAAGTTAAAATTGGCTGGTTGTCTATCGAGAAATTAAATATTTTAATTGAAAGTGGCTTAAAAGACGAAATAATAAATGTTGTTTTGCCTTATATATGCTCCTATCTTCTGCCTACAAAAATTGATTATAGTCAAGATGAATCTGAGCTAACTGAATACATATGTTATCTGCTAAGTTATGGAATTGAAATAGAAGAAGAATGTCTTTATTTAATTTATAAAAAATTTGGATATTGTGACTCATTTAAAAAATTTTTATATATGGATTTAAAAAAAAACATTTTTTTTTATTCTTTTAGTATTTTGCCATACCTAATAATCAATATTACTGAAAATCATGAAGACGTTCTTAATACTAGGAATTATATAAAATCTAACCAACTGCGAGAACTTATGAGTTATTTTGCTCACCCTAAATTACTTTCTATGTATAGAGATCAAAATCCTGAAGAAAAAATCAATATTCCTCAAGTACCTTCCCTTCTTGAATTATCTAGAAATAGATTTAGAATTTTTTTTAATAAAAAATTTAAAATTAATACTTCCAGCCAATTTTATACACTTTTAAATTGTTTAAAGATAAATCTTGTTTATAAAAATATCATTACATATGAAACAAAATTGTATTCACCATAATCTACTTTTATATTTTTGTAATAAATCATTTTTTTTAATAAGTGTTTTGATTTTCAAGATTTGTATTTATCAATGAGATGTCTTGATCAAATCCTAATTGTTGTACATGTACTTCATTGCTTACAGTCCAAGATCCCCGAGCTGTCAGACATGACTTATTTTCACACGGATGAAAGTTAAAGTTTTATATTAAGGTTTCATGTGAGTGTTAATACTCGCGTGTTTGTAGAGCTTGCCCTGTGACACCTGAGCAGGTACCAGATGAGAAAAGTAACTAAAAAATAACAGTTACTTACCTTAAATTTACATGACTGATTTTTATATACAGGATGGACCAAATCTATGAAACGGGCCGTTTTTTGGCTAAACTATAAAGAATTTTGAAAAAACAAAATATAGGCATTAAATGGCTAGGAAGATGCTACCTGAAACAAATTTAAAAAAAATTATTTGTTTAAATTTTTAAGATAACTATAGCAACATTTTTGTTTTTTTTGTTATAATTACTGTAATTTTTGATAATTACAGTTATTAATAATTGATTTTGTCGCAGGAATTTGGACTTAGAAATGAAACGCTGTTTATCTGGCTAGCAAGGTAAACAGCATTTTATTTCTAAGTCCAAATTCCTGCGACAAAATCAATTATTATCACCATGGATGCAAATACTGATATTAATTACAGTTATTGTCAAATCTTTTTTTGGCAATTTTAATGTTTTATTATTATGGATTCTATGACTTTAGAAGGTTTTTGTATTTGAAATATTTATTTTCCTGTGTAATTTGAGATTTTATTTATAGCAATTTAGGAAAATTATATGATTTTGTGACACTTTAGAACGTTTTTGTGGCTATTAGGAACGTTTTTATGATTCTATGCTAAAGAAACGTAAAACGTTTCTATGACAATTTGTAACATTTATTTATTTGTTGGGATTTTTTTTATAGCAATTTCGGAAGTTTTCATGATTGTATGGACTTCTGTGGCAATTGACGTTTTTCTGACAATTTAAAATTTCTTTATAGCAGTTTAGGAAATTTAGGAATATAACTCTTTTCTAACTCCCTCAACTGTCTTAATTAAATCCATGGCAATATAATATCGATAAAAAAATTGTTGTCTCAGGTAAGAAAAATTATCTAAAATAAGGAACTTTCCTTCAAAGAACTTGTTACAGTTCACAAGTTATTATGACAGGTAATAATTAGAAAGTATTATAATTTAATCATTTTACTAGACTGTTGAGTACTAATTTTCTCTCTGTACATGACATTTACATTATTAAAATTATAAGTAAACACTGTAATAATAAACAATAACAATAAAAATTTTGAAATTACAATTGATACGAGTGTTAACAATCGTTTATTAAACACAGCGGAAAATTTTATTTTAATTATAGAAGATAAAATGTCACTGCTGGCACTTCAGTAATACCGGCTATTAACATTTACAAATTTTTAGTGTGAAGAGACTGGTATAGTTTGTCTATGATAGCTTGAATTTTATGGTACAAGAATAATAAATAACAATATTAACTAACAGTCCAGCTAGCCCACTTCTTGTTGCAACAACCCTTATTAATTTTTTCATATTATTTATCCTGAAATTAAAAAACTACAAACACCGCAATTTATCCCAAAATACAACTGGCAACACTAGATTGGGGAAAATTTATAGATAGAGATAAATCTCTATTTAAAATATACTTAATTACCTATTATTTTATGTATGACATATTAATTACATCAATAAATGTACAGAAAAAATACAATTTTTTTAAATTACCCACTATTCGATTCCAAGGCTTCTTGAGTAAAAAAAACAACAGTAGCTAAAACTGAACATGATTACCTGAAACTTCTGAAAGAAAAATAATTAATATACCCGGATCACTTTTGTAATAATAAATTTCAAATTTCAACCTAAAATTTTGGCTTTGTGAATTATGTTATATGACAACGTCAACGTGACATTGTCATATAACATGACCAACATTTTAAAAACCCGAATTTTCGGTATAAACCATAATTCACAAAGTCAAAGTTTTGGGTTGAAATTTATTATTACAAATATGATCCGGGTTTATCTTAAAAAATTGAAACTGGAAAAAAACACAAAAAAAAAGATGAAAGCCTTTAATGTGAAATTGAAAAAATATTAAAACTTGAAACAAGAAAATTAAAACCAATAAAAAAAATAATGTGAAACATGAAACGTAAAACAGAAAATATATTGAAACCTAAATCAGAAAAAAACTAAAATAAAAAATTATGAAAGCCTGAAACGTGAAATTGGAGAAATATTAAACCTTGAAGCAAAAAATTAAAAATAAAAAAAATGTGAAAACCTGAAACATAACAAAGAAAATATATTGAAACTTAAAACAGAATAAAACTTTAATAAAAAAAATGAAAGCTTGGCACGTAAAACAAAAAAAAAATATTAAAACCTAACAAAGGTGTTCCACTAGTTGATGTAATTCAACATTATTATACCAACTCCCGCTACTTTTCAGCACTCTTTATTAAAAGGCATACCTAAAATAAAAAATTATAATAAATAATTAAAAAAAGTAAAAGCTTAAAACGTAAAGAAGAAAATAAATAAAAACCTGAACCTAAACAAAAAATATATCTAAAACAAAAAAAAAATTGAAAGCCTGAAATGTGAAGAAAATATATCAAAACCTGAAGCAAAAAAAAAAAACTAAAAAAAATGAACTTGAAACAGAAAAAAATCCTAAAAAAAAATATGAAAGCCTGAAACGTGAATTTTAAGAACACGTTTCTACGACAATTAAGGACGTTAGAATGTTGCGAAGATTATAACAACTGTTTATTTAAACAAGTTGTCAAGTGTGCTATGAGATTTTGATAAAAGAAAATGTATGGAAGAAGGGATGTCGGAACTTGATACACAGCTTCACAGTGCGCGCGCTGTCGTGATTTTTCGTCGCAACTGACTGCACAGCAGTCGAATTAAACTAAGACATACTTCAAAATGTTTTTGTTTTTTTATAGCACACTTGACAACTTTTTTAAATGAACACTTGTTATGCTAAATAAAAACTAATTTCTGTGAAAATTTAAGATTTTTTTGTAGCAATTTTGTACGTTTACATAACAATTTATAATGCTGCTATGGATTGATTCTAAGGCAAATTAGAACGTTTCTATAACAATTTAGAATGTTTTTGTGGCTATTTGCGATTTTTTTTAACAATTTGGTAAGTTTCTATGATTTTAAGGCAATTAATAACGTTTTAGAATTACATGACAGTTATAATTCTAAGACAATCTGGCAATTTAGTTAGTTTGCTTTCTATGATTTTATAGCACTTTACAACGTTTTTATGAAAGTCAGGACCGATTCTAAAGTGATTTGGTAGTTTTTTTTTATGACAATTTAAAACGTTTTAATGACATTTTAAAACGTTTTATATGACAATTTAGGATGTATATGTAGTAATATGTACAGGGTGCGGCAACTTAAACGCTCACTCCCAAAATAGCGACTTCTGATTAAATAAAATCATTAATTTATTTAATTACACCTAACTGGACATTATTAAGGTACATTTAAAACTTTTTTGGTAATTTTTCACTTACAAACAAAGTCAAAAATCCAAAAAAAGTAATTTTTGGACAAAAAATTAATTTTGATTTTTGTACTTAACTAGTTATTGATTAGGTATACTTAAAAAATTTTTAAAAAAATTTTAGCATTAAATAAAGCCGTTGTAGTTTTTTGAGATTTCTGGCAATTACTGTTAATTTACTGATAAAGTTTTTGCACTAGGTGAATTTCTACCTGCTAGCGCATCAAACTCTGGTATTTAAATTACAAATTTTGAATTGGTTATTTAAATAATCGCAATTTTTAAGTAAATGCAAACCAAATAACGCGTGATTTATCGCTGGATGGCATAATTTACCAACAAAGGGATCATTTAGTAGTAGTCAACCGCTATAAAGGGTCTTATTTATAGTCGTCTTCAAATTCTAGTAGAATGACTTTATAAGCTGAAAGCAATAATACTCACCCCATCAATACAGCTCTTTATCAGTAGGCGGTCAGAATAATTGAGAAAGAATTTATGGCAGCAGGTAGTTTTGCCGAAAAGGGGGTTTATACATGGATGATACAACTTATACAAATAAATTTCAGAGAATCGTTTTCTAAATTTTAATGGAAAATTCAGTGACTAACAAGCTCATCATTTAAATGTATAATAATTTCAAGAATTTCTACGTTTCTTACGAAAGAATTTTCAATTTTTATTACATGTTTTAGGCAGTTCTTCATAAGTACTTCATAAAACTTCGTTGATTTCGGAACTTTTTTCTCTAATTAAGTCGACAACACTTGCACTTAAATTGGGGGTTTGATTGTCTTTTCTAAGTTTGAATTTTAGTTGGCTCCAAACCAACTCTATGGGATTTAAAATACAATAATAAGGAGGTAATCTCCACACCGTATGACCTGCTGCACTGGGTATTTTGTCCACTACGTATATAGGCGTTTTTTCTATATTAGACGCCGCAATTGTCTTTAATAGTTCCACTTTTGTGAGTTTTGCGGAAAGTTCTATATGCTTTTGCTGCATAAAAGTTATAATGTCTTGTTTTAAAGAACTCTTGTTTGGCACTTTACTAATCAACCTACTGTGATATGAAGCATTGTCCATAACAATTACTGAGTTGGAAGGTAAATTAGGTAAAAGTTGATTTTGGAACCAACTTTCAAACAACTTCGCATTCATATCTTGGTGGTAATCGGCAGAACAAGTTTTAATATTTTTGGCGGATATCAAAAGGCAATTTGGGACCCATCCAAATTTATTTTCTGCATTTAATATGATAATCCGTTTTCTTTTTGATGGCGGAGTTTAATTAATTACTATTATGGACATTATTTGAACAGACGTCTTCCTCTACTCCTTCCATTATACCATCATGAAATGGAAAACTAGCATCTGATGATAAAAAAAATGAAATTTAATTATTACCATTGTTACTAGTACTTAATGAAGCCGGATTAAATACCATTTCTTCTGCGACCTCAAAGTTTACAACATCAATGTCTTCTTCTTCTTGATTTTCGTTTAACCAAGGTTGCCACATTTTGAATAAAAAGCGACAAAAAATTAAGCAGCACAAAACACTCACATAAAACACAAATTGATTGTAGATGTACAGAACTATATATTAGTGATAACACAAAAATCAGCTTACAAAGAGAACCTTATATACAACGCAAAAATAAAAGAGAGATTTGTGAACACCTTGCTTCGATGAAGACAGGTCACCAACTTCACTTAACAAAGCATTAAAATTGCTTTTATTTATTCTTACTTGGATTTTTCCTTAAAATCGATTTACAGAAATTCATTTGCATAAACCCCCTTTTCGGCAAAATTACCTGCTACCATAAATTCTTTCTCAATTATTGTGACCGCCTACTGATAAAGAGCTGTATTGATGGGGTGAGTGTTATTGCTTTCAGCTTATAAAGTCATTCTACTAGAATTTGAGGACGACTATACAACTTTGCCATAAAATTGACATGCCTGCATTCAAATATTTATTTTACAATCTTACCCCAATTACAATCCCTATTGTCACCTAAAATTTACGATAACACCAAAGAGTAGGGATTTACAAAGAGGCGACAGTCAGACAAGAAAGCAAATTTTAGAGAGAGATACCCTAACAACCCAATTTAAAGGGACAGTCGTTTCTGTTAGGTTCAACTCGGTTAAAGTCGTCGCAGCTTCACTCCTGATTTGTCGAGAAGCACGTGACGAGGATAAAGTGGTTGGTGTATCGTGTTTCTTGTTAATTTTCACTTGAGTATTTCAAATTTCGTGCGCATGCACCAACCCAATTTAAAGGGACGAACGTTTGAAGGTCATAGAATTGTGTTTAAAAAGATCAAAGGAGCCGCTCGAAGTGTCGCCTCTTTATAAATCCCTACTCTTTGATAACACAGTAGCAGGTCGTAAATAAAAATAATTTTTAAAGTAAACATCTAAAATTGCGATTAATTCAAATTCTGATTGATATTTTAGGGTGCTGATTTTGTAAACAATTATTAGAAGTGTATCTGCGTCTATTAGTACAAAAATCAAAATTAATTTTTTGTCCAAAAATTACTTTTTTTGGATTTTTGACTTTGTTTGTAAGTGAAAAATTACCAAAAAAGTCTTAAATGTACCTTAATAATGTCCAGTTAGGTGTAATTAAATAAATCAATGATTCTATTTAATCAGAAGTCGCTATTTTGGGAGTGAGCGTTTAAGTTGCCGCACCCTGTACATATTACTACATATACATCCTAAATTGTCATATAAAACGTCCTAAAATGTCATTTATATTATTCTATGACATTGAAATCAATTGTGAAGCAATTTTGGCTGTTATCATGTCAATTTTGGATGTTTTGCTATGATTTTATGACAAATTAAAACATTTCTTTGACAATTTAGTATGTTTCTGTCGCAATTTAGAAGGTTCCAATAATTTTAAAACAATTTACGACAATTCAATGAAATTTTAGAACGTTTGCATGGAAATTTATGATGTCGCTAGGACTCTATGCCAAATTAAAACGTTTATGTGATAATTTGAGAATTTCTGATGCAATGTAGACAGTTCGTATGTTTTTAAGACAATTTCTGACAATTTAGAACGTTTACATGGGTGTTTATGACTTTATGGCAATTTAGGTTGTTTGAATGAAGCTTCTTTGATTCTAAGGTAATTTAGTAAAAGTTTATGACAATTTAGAACGTTTTAATGAAAATGTAGAACGTTTATAAAACAGTTTAGTATGTTGCTATGATTCTATGGCAAATTAAAACGTTTCTATGACAATTGAGAATGTTTTTGTAAAAATTTAAAAATATCTGTTGCAATTTAGAATGTTCCTATAATTTTAAACCAATTTACGACAATTTTTTATTATAATTTAGGACGTTTTATGGGTTTTTATGATTCTATGGCAAAATGTCAATTTTGGGTTGTTTGTATAATTTTTGTATTAAGGATTCTATGATTCTAAGGTAACTTAGAAAAAGTTTATGACAATTTAGAACGTTTTAATAAAATTTTAGAATGATGACATGGTAATTTATGATGTTGCTATGATTCTATGGTCAACTAAAACGTTTCTATGACAATTAGGAATGTTTTTGTGGCAATTTGGAAATTATTGTGGTAATTTTGGAAGTTCCTATGATTTTAAAACAATTTTCTGTAACAATTTAAGACGTTTACATTCTATGTTTATGACTCTATGGCAATTTAGGTTGTTCGTATAATTTTTATGAATTTTGTATCAAGGTTTCTACGATTCTGAGATAAATTAGTACAAGTTCATGACAATTAAGAAGGTTTTAATAAAATTTTAGAACGTTTGCATGGCAATTTATAATGTCGCTATAATTCTATGGAAAACTAAAACGTTTCTATGACAATTTCAAATGTTTCTGTTGCAATTTGGGTATTTCTGTTACAATTTAGGAAGCTTCTTAGATTTTAAGAAATTTACGACTATTTTCTATGATACTTTAGAACGTTTTTACATGTGTGTTTATGATTCTATGACAATATGTTTGTTGATTTTTGTACGAACTTTTTTATGTCGCTATGATTCTATGGCAAACTAAAACGTTTCAATGACAATTTAGAATGTTTCTGTGGCAATTTGGGAGTTTCTGTTGCAATTTAGGAAGTTTCAATAATTTTAAGGCAATTAACAACAATTTAGAAAGTTTTGATGTTTGATGGGTGTTTTATGATTCTATGGCAATATGGCAATTCAAGTTGTTTATATGAAGGTTTCTATGATTTTGAGGTGACTTGGTACAAGTTCATGACAATTTAGAAGGTTTTTATAAAAATTTAGCACGTTTATATGACAATTTTAGATCTTTCTAACATTCTATGGCATGTAAAGTAATTTCTTTAGCAATTTAATAAGTTTCTGCGATTTTAAGGCTACTTACGACAATTTTCTATGACAATTTAGGACGTTTACATGGCGATTTTAGATGTTCCTACAATTCTAGAGCACTTTAAAATGTTTTTGTGACCAACACGTGCCGATTCTCCATAATGGGTGGGTGGCCATTTGTTTTATATCGGTTTTATGGACCATGATGGTACTAATTATTAAAAAAAAGTTGATACGAATTTGTTTTTGCGGCTATAACAGTGATTTTTTTTAAGTTAATTAAAGTCGTTTTTAATTTTTTATCAAAATAATATTTTTATTATTACTCTTGTTTTACATATAATGATAATAATACATATATTCTGTAATTCTTTTTTGTTTCAGATAGTTCCGTGCATTAATCGCAATGTGCTTTCCTCTCTAGTGGCGCGTTCAAACTTCTCATTCGCATTTCCTCTTCTTCCATCGTTCGTTGAGCGTCGCGATGCGCATCTATATATCTAATAATTTCCAAATTTTTATCAAGTATTTGTAGCATAATTGGCTAGTTTTATAGAGATTACTGATGGTGTTACGTCTTACTGGCAGCACCTACAGTATCTATATAACCGAAAGTTGGAGAATTTTGCACTAAAGGTGCATCTGGTGAAATTTTATCGATTTCATTAGAAGGCAAAAAGTGTTTTTGAACTTCACTAATGAAGAGTTCTCTTGCTACCATATAATATCCTTTATTGTTCTCAGAATTTATCCAGTTAAGCTTTAACTGTGACAAAGAACAAATTGTCAAAATATTTTTTCACATTTGTTACAAATTAAGCTTTTAAGTTCAGTACAAAATTTTAAATTTTCAATTTTTTGTACATTATAAATTAATGAAAAAATAGTAGGCATCAAGACATTCTAGATTCAACTTTTAGACGAAGTATGGAGGTATTTAATAAATATTATATAAAAAAACGCTCAAAGTAAATTTGCCACAATAAAAAATTATTAATCAATTTGATCACTTTTCCATATTTTAAATATCTTAGCAAAACTTTCACTTAGAATGTTTCTTAAGAGGCTTTTCCCTAAATCGTAATGGTAAATTTCAACTCGCCTCGGATCAAGAGCTGACGTAAAAAAAATTCAACCAATGTTTGAGTTGACGTGTTGTAAAAATAGAATAGGTTTTAAAATGATTGACAAATATCATAAAATCATAACGACAATGAAGGTCGATGGTCGATTAGCTTAGACCTGGGTCGGTTTATTGGTATGGGCAAAGAGTAGGGCAAAGAATCCCTACTCTTTGGTATGGATAAAAGTTTTTCTTCTGCTATTAGGTCTTTTCAAAAGACTTCTCTTTCATTGAATACATAGTGTTTTGGAAATTCGTAAAATTAATTTGATAAAAAATTTCTATAAAAATAAGATTAAATCATAGATACATAAAAAATAACGTATATTAAATGATTGCTTTTATTGAAGTTATTTACATAAATATTTACATGATTTATCTACATAAAACATGACAACATAAAACAAAGAGTTTTACCTAATACAAAATAATTATACAAAAATTAAATTAAAGAATCCGACACGCTTTACAGGGGAAATCGATGTTAAAGTTTAGCATTAATAACTCAAAAACGGTTTATTATTTTTAAACGCGGCTTGAAGCATCTTGTTTAAAACTGAAGAAAGCACCAGGAGAAATAAAGGAAATTAATACAAAAACATTGACTCAACGTTCTTTCAGCTTATGCCGATAAGTAACGCTTAAAAGATTAACAGCTTCAAATTTCGGTAGAGTAAGTACTTGTATATAAATTACAAGACACCATTTTAAACTTACATTTTTTAAATACCAAATATACGGAAAATAGTATCCAAAATGAAGTAAACGCCAAAAAACTTCTAAATAAATTTAGTTTAAAAGTTATTTAATGTAAATTACTAATTTCAAACAAATATCTCTTTCTAGCAGCTAGTCCTGATGAATTATTGGGTAAAGATGGTATTATAGAAATTTAGTGCTCTTATACTAGTACTGCAAGAATTGTAACACTAGAGCAAGCTATTGAAAATAAACTAATATAATTTCTAGTGCTAGATAATAAAAATAATTTAAAGTTAAAACAGAATGATAATTATTATGCGATTCTCACAATAGAATTGATTGTGCAGATGATCCTTGAATTTATATTATTGTAAATTTAGGTTTTGTGGTATTTTAATTATATATTTTACAGCTAGTCTTAATTTTTTTTAGTTTTTTTAAAATTGTTAAAAAAAAGTTAACTTTAAAATGCAGTGAGCCACTAATGTTCTATTTTTTCTTAATGAGTTAATGAGTAAAAACTACATTGCATATTTAAACTTACACGTCTGCATTTTTTAATTAGAGAATTTGTTGTCTTGGTTTTATTATTAATTATTATTAAAAATAATTATATAAAAATAAACACACATTTTTTTATTAAAAAAATGTATGTATTTAATGACAAACTTTGTAACTTATTAACCACTCTATTCTTGTTGCTTTAGTTTAGAATCAGGTAAACTGGCATAATAGATAATAAACAATCAATAATAATAATTTACAAAGATCGAGTTTTTCCAAATTGTTTAGAAATTAAACTGAAAGTATTACCTACTTTATACTTTGATAAATTTATCTAAAACAAGAACTTTATTACACACTAAAAAATAGGCACAAATTTGTACGAAAAAAAAAAGAAAAATTTGCATTTGATGACAAACATTGTAATTTATTAGCCACCCCATTTATGTCTCCTTGGTTTTGTATAGCTCAGCTAATGAAATACCGTTTTTACGATTTAACAACTTATTTAACTTTCACTAATTTTTATGATGGTCCAACCGCAAATGTAAATACCAGACCCTCTATAAATAATCCCAAACAGATTCACTGAACATCAGTCCAGGTCCGTCTTCCGTAATGTTTACCTACCTAAATAGTGAAACCACTAAACTTGCACATTTTATTTTTTGTGTCTTGGCTTATGTATCTTTCTCTTGTTAAATTTTAAATTAGTATTTATAGTATTATATAGTAGTAAAAGAACACAAACGAAAACACCTGAACACTCCAAAAGACGATAGAAATCTGTTTTACAAAATTAGCATCAGAGTATTTATAAAGGGTTTATTTACTATGTTTTTAATATCTATTTAATATCTATTGCTACCTGCTTATTTACCATCTATGCCACGAAATTCTCTAATCAATCTTGGAAATACCATTAGAATTCATAATCCTATACATAAGTTCTAAAAAAATAGGTAGCTGTTTGTTTAAATATTGGCCGCTTTCTAATAACTCTTCTTCAGTTGAACTCTCTGTCTGCATCTAATGAGATTAAGAAGTTACTTTTAGTTATTTTATTGGTATTTTTAATAGTGGTTATACAGAGTAGCCATTTTATTTGTTAAAATCGGGCGGTAAATAACAATGTCACAAATTTTTCCGTCTTGCCAATATGACACCACATCGCATCGGCTTGTTACTTAGCTGCCTGAAATATTATTGAATGCGGCCCTGACCAGGTCTAAGCGTGTCGCTGCCAGACCTTATTAGGGTTTTACGATAGAAAGGCTCTAAACTCATTAAAATGGCAAAACTATAAAAGGTCGTAAAAACGATATTTCTTTTGGTATAGTATACCTAGTTCAACTATCTAACTTGAATTTTAAATAAAGTATATTTTTTGTACTCTAATATGTACTTAAATAAGTATACTTAAACACATACATGTGTTCCGGATAATAAAGGCTTGTTTACGTATTTATTCAAAAAAAATCACTAATCAGAGAGTTCTATAAGTTTTGCATTATTTAGACTTTCTCTAAATAAATCAAATGCGAAACACTCTGCAATTCCTGTTGGTGTTAAAAATGGTAATCCAAACAAATACTTTATCCATGCTCTAACTGAGCTTTCACAATTATTGTATCTTATTGACAATCTCAAATTTTGAATTTTTCAATACCACGCTTGCCCTAAATGAAATTTACATACTATTAATTTCACTTCTGACCAAACTGTCACAGCAGCATTATGTATCGCTTTTTCAAAATCTGCTACTATCATTCTACATATGTTGAAAATTTACTCGAAATTTACGGCATCTTGAAATCAAGATTTTAAATAATGGGACATATAAGCTTGCGTTACATAATATTTATTAAGCCATTTATTTTAATTATTTTAACATATTTTAACTATTACTAGTAAACGTTGTTAATTAGAACATTATTGTTTTAAAATGGGTCATATCATATCAACCGATAATGGCCACCCGCAGAGTTATCCGACTCTTCGCTAATCCCTAGTACGGTGCGCTAAACATGCATAGGATTAGGTGGCCAGGTAGACTTGGTGGGCAAAATATGCATAACTCTGTCCCTTTACTGAAGCAGAAACCTCCACATAGATAACTCGTGCTCAAATACTAGTAAAAAATAAATGGTTCGCAAGAAAGAAATTTTTTTGTGTTTTTATTAGAACGTTCAATGTCTTTTGAACTTCAGAGCAAATTTAGTATTTATATTAGAAGAACTACAATTTCTAAAAATTACATTTATTACGAATCATTGGCAAACAGAAAAGAGCATAGAGACATATCAACTCGATGGATACGCTTTGGTACAATAGCGCCCTTATAGCGGATTTAGTTTTCGTGACAAAGTATCCAGACCCTTAAATCTGGAAGGTGTCTTAACTAGACTTGACAAACCACAACTTTCAAACGAAGCTAAATAAATTTTACAGAAATCGTTGAGAAAAATTAAATTAATGTAAGTTTAGTAGTTTTAAGAGCTTTTGATTTTTTCAAATAATGATTCAATAGATGACATCCAACTCATGAATCGATTCCCGAATATGAAGCAAATGGTCACATAAGTTCAGAACCAAATCCTCAACAAGAGCCCGGTCAACAACAACAAAATTTTGCACCTGTTCCTGAACAAAATTGCGATACAATTCTAGAATTTCGTTTACAATCAAATTATGAGTATGCTTTGCAACAATATTCTCAGCAATATCCGCAACAATATCCGCAACAGCATCTGCAACAATATCCGCAACAATATGCGCAACAAGGCTGGCAACAGTATTGGCAGCAAAGTTGGCAACAGTATTGGCAGCAAAGTTGACAACATGGCATTTTTATGCACAATTTCGACAGCAATGTTATTATAACCCTTCACATTCCCAATCTTGCCGCCAAGAAAGACCTCGAACCCGTTTAGAGCAACATGCCCAAGTTTACCAGCAACAAATTTGTCAACAAAATTTTCAATATTATTGTCAACCAATGTGTGTATCACATTGTGAACCATTTCGTCATGCAGTGATTCCACAAAATTGTCATCTATTTTTTCCTCCATTTTCTTCACACTATCCTCAACCATATCCTGCACCAATTCCCCCACAAATTCCTGAACCATGTACTCAACCAATACGTCCACAATTTACCCCCTTACCATTTTCTGCAGCAACACAACAACCAATTCGTCATCAAGTTTGCCAACCAACTCTTGTATCAGTGTGTTCACCAAGTGTTCAACAACATCGTCCACCAAGTGTTCAACAACATCCTCAACAAAATTTTGATCGTCGTTGGCAACCTTATTCTCAATTTAATTGTGCTCATACGCGGCCACCTAGACCTAAACAGCCACCTAAACGTGAACAGCTACCTAAACCTGAAGAGCCAGCTAAACCTGAACAGCCACCTAAATCTGAACAACCTGCTCAAAAACCTCAAAAACGCTGTGAAGAAACGGCTGTAGTATTATGTCGCAAATATCCTCGCGAAAATCTTTCTGATTTTGAATATCGCCCAGTTTTTTTTCCAGGTTCCGATATCGTTCAAGACCTTTGGGGTTTTCAGCATGCCCAAATTCTCTTAAATGTAACTGAAGATTATGTAAAAGAACATATTTTAATTTGTGATAGATTATATGACCAGACGACATATAAACATAAGATGACAATTTGCCCTCACTGCGATTTTGAGGACTTTCAACCTCCAAGTGGCGGAGATGGAAACTTCCTCGGTATTCGTATCCCCGATTATAAAGATTCTAAAGTCAGCCCTCTACCTCCACCCATAAGTCCATAGTTACATTATTTCATCTTGTTGTGTTCTAGTATAGTCTCTTAATTACACGTACAGGAAATTATTATAACTTTTTGAAAGAATTTTTGCTTAATAAAAAAAGTTTTGTATTGTAGTTATGTGTTTTTGTTACGGCGTAGAATAATTTCAAAATTGTTTGGAAACTATTTTATTTTGTATAAAGTTTCAAGTATTTGGAGTAGGCTTCGAATATTAATTATGGTAAATAATGTCTTTGCATTTATCTTAGGAATATTAACTTTAGTTGTAAATTATTCTAACAGTAAAAACATGTTTTAAATATATTCAGATAAAGTCTTTAGAAAGATATATTGTGCTTACAACATTTTATGGCTTTGATTCTTTAATAAGTTTATGGCTACACTAACACCAAAACCATGCGAAATCTGTTTACCTCCCTTCATTGAGAGTCTAGAAATGATAGTTTGCGGTTAAACTTTTATCAAAATGAGTGTATGTTAAATACCGGATTAAGTCGTAAACACGATAAATCTTTCTGAGGTCTATAACAGCCACTGTAGGTAAATAGATAAGAAATCGAAGACCCCGTTTATATTTCATAAATGGTAGGCTTTAACCTAAACGTCATAAATCATTAAATTGTTATTACTTTATTGTTAGAATTTACAACTGTGGGGCAACGGCAGAAACAAATTAACTTAAACCCACTTTGGGGGTGTTGCTAATATGACAACTTTGCCGTAAAAAAAGTCGAATCGGTCCGTCCTTTCTGAACCATGGCCAATGGGGAAGGACCGATTCAGATCGATGGTTTAAAATGACTGTCGCACGGCTTTATCACCACGAGGGATTTTAGTAGGTATGACCGGTAATTGTGGTATGGTCGCATATACATAATGTGAAAGATTTTAACAGGTGATAGCTCTTGTTGAAAAAATCTAAAAAACCAAAATTGTCTTATACAAATGTTTATACATAGTTTTTGAGATATACCCTGTAAAAACATAAATTTTGCATGTTTGCATTCTTACTTAGAATCAGTCGGCTTATTTATTTTTGCTATGAAAATTAAAAGTTAATAAAAAAAATGTATAATTACCAAAAATGTGCAACGGAAGTACGGCAGCGGGAAATTAAAATGATGATAGCAAAATTTCACTAGTATCTGTAAAAATCATCTGTAAAAAAAGCACATCTGGCTTCCTTTAAGTGCCAAATTTTATAATAATTGGTTAAGTGGTTTTTAAAATATGTATATCAATAAAACATTTTTTATACCCAATTTTTAAACTGAATTTTATAAGTCTATAACTAATTATTTGTTAACTATTAGACAAAATTTTAATTAGGTACTAATTTTTTACACATTTCTTAAACCGATATGTAATGACAGGATTTAACTTAATAAAAATAAATAAAAAAATATATAATTTTAACAACAATAATGCTATTTTCTATGTTGTTTCATATCATTTTAGAAAAGTAAATAACTTAATGTCGTTAAAACTGCATTCAAACATGTGAGCGGGTCATTAAGTTTTGTGTCATAAACTTTTACACTGATTTTACCATATATCAATTTAGAGAAAAATGGAGCATAGAACCGAAATGTTGTCGTAAAGAGTTACAATTAAGACCAAACTGAAAGCTACTGCAGAAAAAAAGCTTGACAAAACTTTTCAAAATGTGATTTTCAAAAAGTTATAGCTAATTAAAATTTCATTATTTATAAACATTTTTTTTTCTAAAGATTCGTAACCTCAAAACTGGCCATAAATTTGTCACATGCTATTAAAAAAACAGCACTGTTTTAACATAACTTACATAAAAGCCGTTTTAAAAAAACCCGGGAGGAGAAAAACACCATTTTTAAAAATTTGTTTTCATTTTCCAAAAATCATTTAAAAAGCTTTCAGTTTGGTCGCAATTGTAATCCTTCATGACAAAATTTGGGTCCCATGTCCTATTATCTAAATAAAAAGTTTTAAAAATTCCCGGCCGCCACTGCTTCCGGGTTCCTAAGACCGACCATCGACTCCCACCACCCTTTCAATATGACATTGATGACATTTCTTGTGTTAGTAGGTCAAAAAGACGTATGTTTTTATTAGCAATTGTATAAAAAAATCAATTTTTGTTGTTATCAGTTTAATTAATTTTTTGAATTTTTGATTCTGTTTCTCAACACGTGGTAAAGTGAAAATTTGTATTTTCACGATAGAAAGAAAACATAAATACTGCAATAATAAACGTAAGCGACCCCAAGGTAAGACTTGTAACAATTTTTCGTAAAAATTTAAGTAATCTGGCAGCAGTTGTAGGTAAACAACCACCGAGAAAGGCAAGAAAATCATAGCAAAAACCCAACAAAGTTTATTGGATTGTTAAAAAAAATCCAAAACAGAATATTTAACTCTACAAATCCAAGAAGAACTGGGCAAAAATAAATAAGAACAAATCAAAATACAGTAACAGAAAACAGCAGTACCATTACATCTGATATTGACGTGCAAACAAATTTAATAAATAACTTGCTTGTCGATATAGTTGCGACAACTCCTGATGCTATACTCATAATCTCTGGAAAGATCCCTCCGAAACCAAATATTCAAAACAGTATGTGTATACTACCACTTACCGATCTTGAGATAATACAATTTTTTAAATAACGTAAAAATAAAGACTCATGTGATTGAGCCAGACAATCTCCCACTATCAGTATTAAAAAGTTAGTAATAATCACTCTAATGACATATTTAATAAAGCAGTCTATTGAGCAAGATGTATTGGTGGATTCCGTAACATCTTAAAACTGTTGAAAGTAATTCCTGTTCACAAAATTGCCGATGAGTGGTCTGGAGAAAATTACCGAATAATTAGCATCACCTCGTCATACTCATAACTACTTGAATATGTCATGCTAGATTTGGCTTTAGTAGAAGAAGGCCACTTACAACGCTGGGTAGCTCAGGGATTATCGTTTCACAAGTTTCTCGCATTTGGAATCGCTTTTTATCAACTAATTCTGTGCAAGATTATCCACAAAGTGGTAGAAAAAGCATCACTAATCGTCAACAGAATCGTTTTATAACTTTGACCAAGCGAAGAAATCCCACCATGTCATTGCCACAACTGCGTAGAGAGATGCGACATACACTTGGAGTTAACATTTCTGTCCCCTCACTTCCAAAACAAATTATTCAGTCAAGGTTAAGATTTACGACATCTTAACGACGATCAATAAGAGTACCTAGGCTAGAACATGAGCACCGAGTTCACCGACTACAATGGGCTAAAGAACACATCTTCTTACGTAGTGAATTTTTGGATTGTCTTATTTTCAGATGACACTAGAATTTGCCTAGTAAGTGATAGTCGCTGATTTCGTATGTGGAGAGACCCAACAAGAGCTGTTCAACTTGCCCATAGTCACCCCATGCCTGTCTTCCAAGGAAAAAGTGCTATGTTTTGGGTAGACCTTATGGCAGATGAGCAAATAAATTTACTGCACATAGAGAGCACAATAACTAGAGCTATGGGTACATTACAACTGTTCTCCACCCCCACGTGCGACTTTGAAGAGAGGGTGTTAATAAAAATTTTGTCTTCATGGATGGCAATGCTCGACCTCACCAAACTGCATTAGTGGAGATGAGTACTTTGAGAGTCAGGAAATCACCTCTTTATCCTGGCCAGCAATGTCTCTTGACATGAATCCGATAAAACAGGTTTGATATATGCTTTCCTGAGTAGTTAGCTCTAGAAGAAATTCTCTTCGAACGATCCCGAGGCTCGTCATTGAGGCAAGATAGAAATGGCAAAATTTTCCTCGGGAACACTTATCTGCTCTTAACAGCATGACAGTTAACAGCATGCGGAACCACCACAAGCGTTTATTTATGCAAGAGGAGAAAATACTCTATTAGTAACTACTTTTTAATTTTATTTTATTAATTTTAAATGTCGGTTTTGTTTTAGAATATTTTTTATGGCTAAAATAACATCATAAGACATCGTAAATCAGTTTTCAAGAAGTCGGTACCTACTGGGAAGAAGGTGTTGCAATTTGTATTGAAACTCGTTAAATGCCAGGATAATAAACTTGTCACTTAGATCACTTATGTGTAAGAAAGGATTTTAAAATATGGAGACTAAAATTGTATACGCTGAAAATTTTCTATTACTATTCTGTCTATTGGGCTTCAAATGGTAATTTTAATATATTTTGCTATTTACTTTATACACTGGCGTGAAAAAAATTGAGGTCACTTTAATTTATTTTTTTTTTAATTTTCTGCTTTAGGCTTAATTTGTAACGTGTAAATTATATTTGTTATATAGCTTAGTTTATCTCAAAATGTCACAACTTTTTTAAAACAGTAATTAACGATTTACATTTCTTGGCCTTTTGGGCGATTGTACGTTGATTTTTTGCTGTACAATTTATCAGTCCTACAAAGTAGTGTTCATGGTGTTTATAACCCAGGTCAAAATACCTGTAGTATTTATAGATAGATCATTGCAGCAAGAATTGTAGCTTTAAGACAAGATGGCCGAGGACAATAAGAAATTGCAAGAATTGTTGTTAAGAGCCTAGAGTGATGTACAGAAAGTGTACCAACGCTATGTGGAAATTGGTCTACTAAGCAAAAAATTAGGATCTGGGAGAAAAGAGTCACCACTTAAAAAATGATCGTATTTTGGAGTCTGCAAATTTGCGCAGTAGAGCAACTTCTGCAGTTTCACTGGGAAATAAACTCTAAGAAGTTTGAATTGTAAATGTTAGAAAGTAGACTGTAAAGAGAAGTCTTTGTGCTGCTGGATTGTCTTGTAGAAGGATGGCTACAGGTGCACCACTACAACGTCGGTATCGAGTTGCTACATTAGTTTTTGCCAGAAATTACGTGGGATGGAATAACAAAGACTGGAGCAGAATACTGTTTTCAGATGAGTCGCGTCTTTGTCTCAATAGATCAGATAGGCATCAGCGAGTATGAAAAAGACCTGGAGATAGACACTCTCCTGCTTTTATTGAAAAGCGACTTCTATTTGGCGGTGAGTCTGTTATGGTCTGGGCGGAAATCAATTTAGAAGCACGCATTGAGTTAGTTTTTATAAAAAATAATTTCCTGACAGCCTACAGGTACAATACTCAAGTTCTAGAAGATTAAGTTATGCCTTTTATGATCACCACAGACGAGCTTGGAATTTTCATGCATATAATGCTAGACCTCATGCAGCTAGAATTGTAAGGGAACACTTGGATTAATTTTGTTTGATTGACCAGCTCTTAGGCCGGACATGAATTTCATCAAGCTTATCTGGGATGAGTAGGGACAACGTGTTCGAAGACATACACCAGCTCCAAGAACTCTAAAAGAGCAAAGAGAATTGTTAATGCAGAAGTAGGACAACATCGACAAAAATGTTATCCTTAAACTAACTTAAAATATGGCTCGCTAAATGCAAGCTGTCATTAACGCAAGGGGAGGAAATATACGTTATTAGGAATATATGTTTATATTACAGATAAGTTTCTTAATTTTTTAATCCAATATTGATACTAAAAAATTTTTAGAAGAAAAAATATGCTAAGCGATTTACTAAAGTTTAGATTAACCTCCAAATGTAGTACAATGATTTAGATTTTGCAAATTTTGGTTAATAACCGAAAATTCTAAAAAAAATTACAATTCAAAGTGACCTCAATTTTTTGCTCGCCAATGTATTTTACAAAAAAGAACAGCGCGAGTTCGGATGTCGACAATGCTTGACTTTCTTTCTTAAAGCGGTACAGGTGGTTAAGAGAACTATAGGGACGAAATTTGACCTCGAGAATAATAATGATTTCAGCTCTTTTGTCAAACAATAACTTATTTGAGATTTTTCAATGTTTTACAATAACAAACTAACAGTTTTGATCTACTGCAGCCAACTGTGAAATTTTAAATATTAAGAATTACTGTTTTACAATTAAAAAATTAATTTGCAAAAAAATTTTTACTACAAGTATTTTAATTAACAATATAAACAACATTTTGGTTTTAAGAAATTTTTAATTATGTATAAAAATTTTAATTTTTGTTAATTAATTTTTATTGTTTATAATTACTTTTTTTAATTTTTTAAGCTATTTTGTAGTTAATTATTAGAAAACAAATCAGATCAAATTTCGTTACGATACGTTTATAAATAAAGATGGTACAGATTCGCCAGTTTACATTGGAATTCTCATGAGAGAAATATGTGCTTAGTTCTCTTGAAGCTTCACTACCCTTATATCAAATTATCTATGCATAATACAGGTAGACAACTTTTTTAAAATTTCGGCTAAAAAAATTAATTTTGAAAGAGTTGTTGATATAGTCCATAAAATTGACTTCTGTGGTTCGATGGTTAAACAGAATTTTAGAAGTGGGTGTTCTGACGCCCCCTAAAACTTATTGAGGTTTGGTAATTAGCAAGACGGTGTGAGAAAGCAGGTATAAATACACCCACTTAGCAAACAGTATTCAATAGGTTGCAGCCTCTCTCTTTTTTTCTACAAATACAATTCTTTGTCATTTAGTAGTACTTTTGTCAGTTTACATCCAGCTGTGAAATTAAAGGCGGGTACTTTCAGTAAAACTCTTAGTTTTGACCCTTATAATCTGATCTGGTAGTTTTATCACTAGGCCATGAGAGATGCATCACGATTTGGAACCTTTCAGATAATACTGAGAAAAGAAATCCTAATTTTTAGTACTGCATAAAATATACTATTATAATTAACTAATGTAAGATTGAATAATTATTAAATGATATACACTCGAAACTGATCTAAACATATTTGTTGTAAACGCGTGGTAAATTATTTTAAAATCTAGGACTTTGTCTAATTAAGTTACGAAAACCAATTATTGTGATACGTAATTTTTATTGCCACATGTTATATTATAACTAGTGATAAAAAGTGATGTTATTAAATTATTCCTCTAGTAAATCCACCATACTATATTATGCTATTTCATATATAAATGAATATAAATAAAAGTCTGTCAAGGATTTTTTCTCAAGCGTGACAAAGCTTCACATCAATTTTAGCCAGGGATTATCAAAACTGAAAATTTTTTATTATTTTTATTAATAGCATTCTTATTTTTAAAACAAAACTTTGCAAAAAAAATTCTAGCGCGTTGGTTTAAAGGTTTTATTTCATAAACATTACTAACGTTTCTATGGGTTTTGACTAGATCTTTATTTTATTATAATAAAAAATATTATAATTAAATTCATATATACGTATATTGCGAATAGTTGCATCTTATTTCTATAATGGTAATTGCATGTTTCAATACAAGCTAAGAATAATTTACTTTCTCTGAAGTCTGTAGTAATAAAATGTAAATTTCAAGAAATACCTGTATTCAGCTGGTACCTAAAAACCCAAAGATCAGCCGACTTAATTCCCATAAATAACAAGTGAGAGTTTAATAAACTCGGTAACAGAAATCATTTAAACTTTAAATTAATCTAGCCACTTATTTAGGTAGCTAGTGGAGAATTTCGGGCCGCCCAAACTCTCAAATATAGTTTTCTTATTAGAATAAGTTTTAAATTATTTCTAAACTACAGTGGTGTGAAGTCCCTCACAGAAATTTGAGTCCGACCCAGACGTTCAAAACTGCCATCTGTTTACAATTTTTGACTGCTTTCGACAGATTTACCTACCAAAAAATTTCACTCTATTGTCAAATATATGATGGGTCATTATGAGGGTAAAGTAATAAAATCGAGTTATCGTTTGGTTTACTTTACGCAACTGCGTTTTACACGAGGTTTGATAATAATTTAGATTAAAAGCATGTTATACCCTCTTCCTTTAGATCTTCTTACTTTTCACTTAATCCTCCTCTGCCATTCCAATGGCCAAGATACGCAATTACGTCCCTCTTTCCTTCCCCCCGCGGAACGGGTGATTCCGAAAGACTCTCGTGTAAACAGTGGAAAAATGCACACTGCAAGCCTGCTATCCTATTCTTTAATATTAATTATTTTCGAAAACTTAATAATCCTTGCGAGAAGTCACACACTTGCTTTTGTGGGGGAACTTTACACTAACTGCCTTCCTACCCTAATATGTAAGAGTTTTTCCTCTTATAATAATGAGGAGAGTCGTAAAACTTCCCCAGCTAAGCAGCAACATGTCCGTTCTGTCCAAGACGTGCACCCTGCAGTAGACACTCCTGGGTCATCAAAGATATTTAATCTTCTAATGGCTACAAGCTCTTCCCCTAAACAGCAGGCCGCCTCAAGTACCGAGACCACACCAGTAACCAAATACAGAGGAAGTGTCAAACCGATCTGTGGTATAATGCTATACCCCTTCCCAGCTTGACACCGACGGCGACGCTTTACAAGAAGAGATTGGAGCCGTTTTATCACAAATTCAGAAGATGAAAAAAAGGTTTTAATTTTCTATAGTAAAATTTTGAGCAAAATACAGCAAAATTATTGTGTGACAAGAAAAAAAATTTGACCTTTGTCAAAACAGTAGATCACTTCTATTCTAACTTATATGATCGAAAATTTGTCATTAGAACTGATGAAGCAGTACTGAAGTGGCTGATAAATTTTAAGAATTCGGAAAGATAAACTGCAACATAGATAGTACAGCTGCAGCAATATAATTATCGTCCTGAAAAGGTTCTAAAAAATGCAAATGCATTATCACGGAGTACAATCATTGAAATACAATTTGGTTAATAAAATGTTTGGTCTGATCGAAAGTGTTTTTGCAGAAGCTTCAAACATAACAATATTTATGTATTAGAACTTTAAAGCTAAATAGGTAAAAAACGCATTTTACTACTGAGAATATGTCCAAATTACGGTTTTACTGGAAGAGCCCACAACAGAAGACTTATTGTAGATTTTACTGACTCTGAGGTCTCCACTAATAAAATTATAATATTCACTTAATGCAGAGAGCAGCATTCTATAGTGGCATTTCTATAAATGTTAAGCTTAAATTTCAATTTACCAAGAAAGCTACCTACAAATGAGAGACCGAATTTATTTAGGGTTTACCGCAGATGTGACAAAAATGATGATTCAGGCAAAGTATTGCTTGTTGAGACATTTTATAGGTAAATTTAGAATTAAACGGTTGGCATCTCCAACTGAATTTGCGGAGTTTTCGCTTAATAATTGCATATAAACGGTTTATTGCTTTGTCATTGACAAACTTATAGTCGATCCTGAAAAGTGCTACCTAAATTTCGGGCTAACCAGTTTAAAAAGTAAATCTTCTGTCTGTCCAGTTTAAAAAAAATACTTACTCGTTTAAAAAAAAATTGTTTTACATTTGCATATTGTAGTATACTATACAGTATACTACCCAGATCGACTAAAAACCCCCAAAACACAAATTATTTTTGATTTAACTCAAATGGTCCTCGAGATAATAACATGCTTTTTCAAAATTTAGACTTAGTTTTTTGCGTAATTTTTAGAAGTAATTTTAGTAGGCGGATTTCATTGAAAAATACTACGTAGTTTTTCATTTTTGGATTGTCAGCAGATGGGTCACACAAATGAGAAAATTCGGCAAAGACCTCCAGCTCATTTCTTTTGATCAGTCCGTTGACATTCTAGATTACGATCTGCATCAAAATGAACCTGCGCTTATTGCTCATCATCAAGTTCCACTAATTTCAACAAAAGTTGCTGGCGTTGAGCCTAACTTCATGAAGTCGTGCCAAATCGCTTGCATCGCCTCTGTGAATTCGGCTAGATTGCTGATCACAACGCGATGCGATGTTGTTTGAGAAATCTCATTTTTTGAAACATTTTAGGTAGGATTTATCGATGAGGTCTCTTTGGAGAAGTGAAGTATTTTTGAGGCCCCCCTGGTTAGGCAAAGGCTTCATCTTTTGGGGGTGGGGCGTAGTCTTCAAGGAGGCTACCTTGTTAGGGAGCGAAACCCTTTGGGTGTTCTCTTGTGGGACTAGACTCTTGGGAGAGGCTCCTTTCGGAGCATAGGCTCTGGCTAAAGATAACTTATCTCGGCTCTGGCTGTCCTGAGCAAAAGTGCGGCCATCATTCATTCGAGTTATTGGTTTGACGGAGTCTTGAAGCTTTTGGGGAGACTAGGCAGGACAAGACAGTCTCTGTAAAGTAAACCAAACGATTACTCAATTTTATTACTTTACCCTCATAATGACCCATCATATATTTAACAATAGACTGAAATTTTTTGGTAGGTAAATCTGTCGAAAGCAAGCAAAAATTGTAAACAGATGGCAGTTTTGAACGTCTGAGCCGGACTCTTTTTGTGAGGGACTTCACACTACTGTAGTTTAGGAATAATTTAAGACTTATTTTAATAAGAAAACTATATTTGAGAGTCTGGGCGGTCCGAAATTTTCCACTAGCTACCTGAGCGTTTTAACCAATGTGCCGTATCGATGCATAAACTGGGTACCAGATCCCAAATTAGCGATGGTGATGCTGATGCATCGAACATCTTGTAGTACCTACCCTCTATCCAGCAAGTACGATCCTGAACGAAGCCGTCAAAGAGGGTTATTAATTTATGACAGTCGGGCAGGCAAGTGCCATTACAATTATGAAGTTAAATACGATAAGAATAATAAAATCGAGTTATCTTTTGGTAAACTTTAGCTGGCGTGTTTCGGGGCTTCTTTGACCCAACGCATTTTACACATCTGGGAGGCAGCTGACAGCCCTTTTGTAAGTGGTAGGTAAAATCTCTAAAATCTGTGGCACTGCCTAAAGGATTTCTGGTGGCGAAGTGCTTCTGGGGTTATTACCAGAACATGTTTTTAAATCGGAGATTGCTCTCTACTTTTGAGGGAGCTTGATTATCACTATGTGTAGCTTGTTTTTCTTTGTTTGCAACTGTTTGATTTTTATGGGGATGATGCCCTATCTGCTGGAGGTCTATCTCAATATTATTATCAAGGAACCGGTCGACTTTGCGTAACACCGCTTTTGATTCCAGATAGTACATCAGCGCATACAAATAGAATGAAAGTTTTTTGTTCTCGAAGAAAGCTGTCATGGTCATGAAGCTCTCTGGAGACGATAGCTGAACCCTGACTGATCCCAGTTTTGAAACGGATGTTGGAAAATTTTTGGAGAAACGCGTCACCGCCAGATGATTCTAAAACTGAATCATTTGACGGGCGCGCTTGAACTGGGCAGTGCAGTCAACTTATTTATATCAAAAAGGCCGAATAGTGTTAGCAAAGTGTTACAAGTGATGCCCTCTATTGCCAAAAAATTCAAATTGATGTTAAACCAAGCAACAAAGTGCGCATGTGTTGCCTAAACGGTCGTGACAGTTATCTCTTTCTACCACATTGTTTACGTCCACATAGCTGACTGCCGATGAGGGCGCAATTTACGCGTTGATCAGCAGCAGGTTCGTTAAAAATTTTGAAATTAAAAAAAAAAAAAAACAAAAATTGAAATGGTGAATTTGACGAGAGATTTTGTAGAATTTTACATCGATAAATATCGGTTGTATTCTACATATGGTAGAAACGAAAAATTTTAAACCGTTTTAAAATAGACAAAATACAAAAATAAATTCGTAAATTTAGAGGAATAAAATTGGTCTTAAAACTGGTTTGTTGTACATACCCACTTACAACAAGGTAAATTGTAAAAGTAGACAAAGCAAACTTGCACGAGAAAGAAAACTATTTAGCATTTCAAAAAGATCGGCATCGCAGTAGGTGCTGAAAATGTGAAGCGACCTTAATGTTTTGTCAAAAAAGTCACTAAAACATATAAAACTGCCATTACATTAAATTTTGAAGTTATGTTTGTACTTTTTTGATTTGAAGAGTGATCAGGAGCTATTTGAAATCAAATATCGCTACTTGCGACTTTATAAGGTAGACTTATTTATGGTTTAAACAAATTAAATAAATCAAAGTCAAATGATTCTTCCTTTTTTAATTAAAAAATATTTTTTGAGAAACACTGATTGGAACATAAGGTACTTAAATAATTATGACTCATTAAATAAAATAATGTTATAAATTACTTTCTTTTCAAGTAAACCCAATTCAAGCTTATAAGTTATTATTACTAAATGTGCAAAATCAAACGAATAGAAAAAGTGTCATGATGTGGAAAGTTCTTAGATTGCATCCGATATGACGACCACCTAGCAGCCTAAAAGTTATGGCGTCTTTAACGAGCGTTATATTAACTTCCGAAACGTAATATTTAGGCACTTGTACTGCAGATTTTTTCTAAAAAAATTTTATTTTTAAAGGTAATATGCGTCTGTTCATAGACATGTTTGCTTTTATATTCCACAGATTTTAAAATTTCATAAAGTGTCATTCATCTACCTGAAAGTTTTAATTACTTTTTGCATAAAAGAGCAAATCACGGACAAGGAACAAGAACAAAAACTTCCACAACTAAAGAAGATTTTATTTTTGTGTAAGAGATATTAACAATTACAGTGTTTTATAAAATCATGATTCTTTTACTATAACCTAACATAAATAATAACTTTAAAAAAATTGTTACGGGGAAGTGGACAAGGCAGATAAACTATTTTATAAGACCGACGTTTCGAATCATTTATTGATTCTTTATCAAGGCTTATAAAAAATGTTACAATTTGTTGGGCATGATACCATCAAATTGTCTCGGTCAGTGGTCGCCGCACCGGAAGAATGAAAAAGATCTTTTTAAAAAAAATCTTGTTAAAAAATCTAACGACACACTGCTTCGCGTTCCCTTAAAGTTAAATGAAATGGGGTGTGCTCCACCTTAAAAAATGTAATCATCTTGCAAAATATAGGAATTTAAGCACAACCTCAAAAACCAAATATTTTTTATTCACTCGAAAATTAAATGTCAACAGCAAAATGTGTCTTAAAAAATACATTTTTTTTAGCTTTTCGTAGTCAAAGCAAAAAAATACGAAACACGGAGACTAAAATAATCGCAAAACTTTTTAACTGAAGAAAAACAAACAATGACGTCTAACAAATTGACAACAAATGATACCACAATTAGCAAATGTTGGGTAATTACCAGTGACGTCCAGCTGCCAACCAAAATTTGAATTTGCAACGTTTGCTACAATGCCAATTAATTTGAAACGAATTCTATTTGTCCTTACCAATTTTTTATCGTGTTCATTATTTAGTTCAAGTAGACAAATTTGATTGCCAATCTTCCTTGCTGCTTTCAGTTCCACTTTTACTCCTATTTCTTCTTTCATATTTTTTTTATTTCATGTTTTAGAATACTTTCATCTGTTGTTTTTAATTTAAGTTTATCTATTCTTATGTTATTTCGTTTTTTTCTCGTTCCAGTACATCTAACTTGTTAATTATTTTTACTTCTTTCCTCAGATCTGCGTTTTCCTTCTTGATTTTATTATTTTCTTCTTGCATTATTTAAACTTGTTCGCTAGATTTTTTTGTTCAGTTTGTATTTTGTAAATGTTCTGTGTTATTTGTTGCAACAATCTCATCATTTGGTCTAATTTATTTTCGATTTTTTCGCCGCTTTTGTCAGGAGTTTTCTTTGTAATTTTGTTCCTATTAAAAGCATCTGCAAATGTTTCAGTACATTTTTTTCTTTTACTTTCATCAGTAGGTATAAGAACTTCATCAAGCTCTTACATTATCCACTGTTTTTTAACAAAACTATTTAATTTAATTTGCTCAAAACCGTCTTAAATAGAGTTAAATTTTAGAGTTTTAACTATAATTTTGTAAAAGTATTTCTTGATTCATTACAAACACCCCTAAATAAATGAAAATATAAGATAATACATAAAAACAATATTTCGCCAATCGTAATTACGTTTTTTACCAAACAAAATAACATTTAAATTTTTTTTTTTAATATTACTTTGCGGCCTATTGAGTAAATGATCTACTACAAATACTTTTTTTTTAAATTTATTAAAAAAGACATTGTGTATATACGTTGAAACCGTGTACATCTGCATGACTTCTGGGACTGAGAGGTAGTGGGTGGGCGGTAACCATAGTAGGATTCATTTTTGTAAAGTGGCAAATAAGCCATATTGTAATAAAATTCGCTAGACAATTACTCTTAGTTTATGAAGTGGCTTGATAGAATTGATAGAACGGCTTAAAAGCGGGCGTAACAAACAGTTTAACCAGATTCATACAAAAATAAACCTTATAACTCAAAAACAGTTAAAGGTAAGATTTTCATCTACATCTAAAGCTTTTAATATAATATGTTGAATTAAAGGTTATTTTCGCTAGAATCTGGTCAAACTGTTTGTTACGCCCGCTCTTGCGCCGTTCTATCAAGCCTATAAAGCGGCTTCGTAAAGTAAGACCAATCCACTAATAATTCTTATTGCGATGTGGCTTTATTGCCGTTTTATAAAAAATGAGTCATACTGTGGTTACCGTCCACCAATTACCCTTCAGCCACAGAAGTCAGATTAAAAGACTGTATAAACATTTGTATAGAGCAAGTTTGGCTATTGGCATCGTCTCGACGAGCACTGCATTTGACTCATCTGCTAAAATTTGTAAAGTAATTTTAAAAACAGCTTAGATAAGGTAACGAAACGTAAAAATATCTGTTTTACCCAAGGAGGTTAGATAGAAAGGAGATAGTACGCCCTATACTTCCCGTGTAAACAGTTTGGTACCAGCTTGGTACCAGTTTATGACAGGTTTCAAATAAAGCGCAGAATCGACAGATTCTGTTTGGCTGTGTCTGGTCTCGCACAGTGGCGTAGCTGACGCAGGATGCTAGTTTTTGTTTGGTTGTTTACAAACAAACGATGTTTTGTTTTTTTAGTGATTTTTTGGACTTTGTGAATTAATTGTTAATATTTTTTGTTATTGTTGTTGTCGTTTTGTTGTGTTTTTATCCTTTATTTAAACTTTTTACACTACATTATGTGACGCTACTGACTTCCACCTCGTGATGTGCCTGCTTTCAGTACCAGTTTATAGCTTTGCGCAGTGAAGGCGGCAAGTCCATTTTTTTCAAGTTGTACTCTCTCCGTCCTATCTAACCTCCTTGGTTTTACCACAATAAACGTGTCATAAATTGGGGGAAAGTAAGGTGCGGGTTTCACTTCGGCATATGAGGCGGAATGGAAAAATGTAGGTAGGAAGGTAGGTACACTTTATTTTCAAACGTTTCTTATACTTTGTTTTCTATTTTTTTTTTCATTTAACTTTAATGCAGTTATTCTAATCAAAGTTTTTAAATAAATAACTTTTTGGTATTTTTATTTAAGATATTAAATTATATTGTCATAAATGTTTCTTGATCAAGAGTAAAATGAAATTAATGTGATTGTTGCTTTGCCATCTCCTTGAAATACTGATTATTTAGATTTATTTAATTACACTTACTTATCTCGTTACATCATTTGTTCGATTTTTTTGTTTCTTTTTTTTGTAGTTATTCATTTTTAAAAACAAAAGCAAATTTAATAATTTTTAGCAAAAGAAGTTACAAGTGAGTTGTTACATTTTCTTTATAGAGTCGTCTTATAAGCACTGGATTAACCGTGGAGGGAGGAATAAAAGAAGTTGGCATGTCCTTTACCGACAATGTTTGGTTCTTGGTCGAAGTATAAACACTTTTTATGGTTTTATTTTATTGTCAAGACTACCATTTGCAAATTTATAATGAAGGAAAAAGCTATCCCGGGTACGGTAAAACTGTCATAAAAGGTGTTTGTGCAACGACCTCGATTTCAATGCTTATGCCCACTTTTGTTATTTCTCTCTCCATACGGTTAACTAGCGGTTTTGATGGATAGATGACGACGCGATGACAGTTTGTTGTTATAGCTAATTTGACTAAAAAATATTTATAAACTTTTTATATTATAACAGTTCAAACGTTAACGATTCCAGAACGCCTCGGTTAGTCCTAAGTTCTATAAAAAAGAGCTTCAAAGTTATAAATTTGTTCTGTCTACTGTAGGGACGGGCCGATGCATTGCATAACAATTAATTAGTCACTCTTAATGTTTATTATTCAATTTTTTTGTTGTTATAATTACGTATTAAACTTTGTAAAAAAGATATAAAATTTGAGTAGTCACAAAGAGAACGCTGTCGAGCAAGGAGTGAAATATATTGTTGTTGACCTATCAATTATAGTGTTTAATTTAATCCCAGTGCACCACAAATTGACGACAAGGTAAAATACTGTTGTTAATAAAATAAAAACAAATTAATTGAGTGGATTAAATTCCACTAGGGAAGCAGATTAAATTCTGCTAAGAGAGCTGATTAAATTCGACCTAACAAGAGGAGTAGATTAAATTCTACTAACAGAGCGGATTAAATTCTACTAAAAAAAATGATTAAATTCGGTTGAAACAAAAAGCAAGAGAAAAGTCACATAACTAAAAAAAACGAAAGACTAAATAAAATGGAGCAATCGTCAATAATACGTTGTGCTTATGATTCCATTGACAAAGCCTTACTAGCTAACTATACCAAACTAGGTATACCTAGATGCAGAAGAAATTACAAATGTGGCAATAAAGAAAAACAAGCTTTTACAGGGAAGCCACAACTTCAAGAGGTTGCATTTTTACTACCAGGTGCCGTCGTAGATTATAATCCAGAAGAAAATAACGACGTATTTAACATTCTTATCAATGCTCTCAACGATCACTTCGCCTCTCAACAAAATTCTTCTTTTGAAAGACATGTGTTTCGAAGCTTGAAAGTGGATGAGGGAGAAAATCTTAATAAATTTGTTATAACATAAGTGCAGGTCACAAGCAAATAAATGTTTTTTTTTTTGGAAATAGTGAACAAGAGGCTCGAGAAATTAATATCAAAGATAAACTAATTGATATGTGGACAGCAACGGACTTGAAAAGAAAACTGCTGGATAAAAAACTACCGCTAAGCGAAGTAATAGAAGAATGTCAAATTTACGAACAAACACAAAACCAAAGCAATATAATGCAAAAAAAGACATTTTTCAACCAGAACGAAACGGGTACCAAACTAATCGCATTAAAGAATCAAAGAAACGAAAACACGAAGAAACCCCAGAATGCACAAGATGTTGCTATATCCCCGACTTGAAAGAGATAAAAAATTGTCTAGCTGTCAATGCGACTTGCCGTCAATGCAATTGTGTGGGTCATTTTGCTAGAAGAAGCAGAACTACCAGAAACAGACATATTTTAGGTCAAAACAGTTTTGATTCTCGTCGTAATAATAGACCAACAAATACTAAAAGAGTAAACTACGTAGATGAATCACTAAACCGCAATAACGAATCTTTCAGCAGCAATATAGAAAATTTCGAGTGTTTTAAAGTAGGAAGTCAAATCAACCTAACAGAAAATACTGAGACGACATGATACACGTGGTATTAGGTAGCGTAGGCATAGATATGCTTATTGATTTAGGAACTTCATCAATATCGTTAGTAGAGAAGACTGGAAAAGCCTCAATGAGGAAAAAGTTTTGACACTTGGCGTTCAATACGATGTTAAGACAAGTGTGAAGATCATTTGCTTCTAAAAAAACCTCTAAATATCAAATGTCAATTTACGGCACCAATAAGCGTTAGAAACGGACAAGAACATATTGAATAATTTATGGGTGGTTGAGAAAGGAATGGTTTTTCTCTTAAGTAAGCGAACTTCTATTTTGCTAGATATTCTAAAACTAGAGCTATGTGTAGAAGTCAACCAACTAAAAACAGCGGTCTCATTTTTAAAAGTTCGGGGCATTAAAGTAAAACTTACCGTTGACCCGACAATAAAACCGGTACAACAACCTGAACGAAGAGTTCCTGTTGCGGTGGAAGCTAAAGTAGAAAAAAAAATTAGATGAAGAATTTGCTAGTGACATCATAGAAAATGTAGAGTGTTCAAGTCTATGGATCTCCCCAATGGTATATAATAGTTTTTAAACCAGATGGTGATATACAAATTTACGTAGATATGAGACAGGCAAACCAAGCAATTTAGGAGAAAATTTTTTATTATCAACATTTGACAGTATTATCACCAAATTAAGAGGTGATTCTAGTTTTCCGCGATTAGACTTAATCGGAGCCGATCACCAACTAGAGCCAGACGAAGAAAGCAGGTTTTTACTCACAAAGGACTGTTTCGATATAAACGCCTAATGTTCGGAGTAAATTCAGCACCAGAAATAATTTAACGAATTATCCAAAATATGATAGCATCGTGCAAGAACGCCATTAACTACCTAGATGATATTATAGTGAATGTTTAGAAAACGTTTTAAAAATTCTCAAACAACAAAATGTATTATTAAATGAAAACAAGTGCCAATACAAAGTAAATGAGCTGGAGTTCTTAGGTTACATACTAACATTGTCGGAAATAAAACCAGACCCAAAAAAAATTAAGACAGTACAAAACTTACGCGCTTTGCTAAACAAAGAAGAACTTAGAAGTTTTTTGAGAGTAGTTACATATTTAGGAAAATTTATACTAGACCTGGCTAATCTAACTGAACCAATGAAATTACTAATAAAAAAAACAAGACTGATAAAAATCAGTCATGTAAATTTAAGGTAAGTAACTCTTATTCTTTAGTTACCTTTCTCACCTGGTATCTGCTCAGGTGTCACAGGGCAAGCTCTACAAACACGCGAGTATTAACAGTCACATGAAACCTTAATATAAAACTTTAACTTTCATCCGTGTGAAAATAAGTCATGTCTGGCAGCTCGGGGATCTTGGACTGTAAGCAATGAAGTACATGTACCTACAACAATTAGGATTTGATCAAGACATCTCATTGATAAATACAAATCTTGAAAATCAAAACACTTATTAAAAAAAAATGATTTATTACAAAAATATAAAAGTAGATTATGGTGAATACAATTTTGTTTCATATGTAATGATATTTTTATAAACAAGATTTATCTTTAAACAATTTAAAAGTGTATAAAATTGGCTGGAAGTATTAATTTTAAATTTTTTATTAAAAAAAATTCTAAATCTATTTCTAGATAATTCAAGAAGGGAAGGTACTTGAGGAATATTGATTTTTTCTTCAGGATTTTGATCTCTATACATAGAAAGTAATTTAGGGTGAGCAAAATAACTCATAAGTTCTCGCAGTTGGTTAGATTTTATATAATTCCTAGTATTAAGAACGTCTTCAAGATTTTCAGTAATATTGATTATTAGGTATGGCAAAATACTAAAAGAATAAAAAAAAATGTTTTTTTTTAAATCCATATATAAAAATTTTTTAAATGAGTCACAATATCCAAATTTTTTATAAATTAAATAAAGACATTCTTCTTCTATTTCAATTCCATAACTTAGCAGATAACATATGTATTCAGTTAGCTCAGATTCATCTTGACTATAATCAATTTTTGTAGGCAGAAGATAGGAGCATATATAAGGCAAAACAACATTTATTATTTCGTCTTTTAAGCCACTTTCAATTAAAATATTTAATTTCTCGATAGACAACCAGCCAATTTTAACTTCAAATGTATTTCCAATAAACTGTGTAAAAAAAATTTTAAAAGATGTTTCATACTTTGTAATTAATGTTTTTAAATTAGCTAAATCTATATACTTTAAGTCATCGAAAAAGGAATTAACTGTTGATTCATTTGTTTTTACTATAATTTTAAATTTTTGTTTTATTATTTCATGAAATAAAGGTGAGTTTCTTGCAGCAAGTTTTAATACTACATCGAAATGAATTTCTAATAATGAAAATTCATCAAAAGTGTAATAAAATAAAACCTCTTGTATTTCATTTGGGTGACTATACATTACAGCACTTTCGAAAGAAGTATATCCATTGTAATCTCTAATTGAAGGATCTGCACCAAACTCCAATAACATAAAAATAATTTCAAGATGTTTTGTAGAATTAGGATATGAATACCGAATATTACAGATGCTTTGCAAAGGTGTGCACCATTTGTAACCACCAACATTTACATCAATTCCTTTTTCAATTAGTAACATTGAAGCTTTTAGAAAACCTCTTTTACAAGCAAGATGTAAAAATGTATCACCACTAGAAGAAATTTTATCTATGCATACCCCCTTTTTAATTAATTCACAAGCAAAATATTCGCTCTTTATTACTATATTAGAACTAAGAGAAAGTCCCAAAGCCGTTTCTTTAAACATATTTTTCGATTCTGAAGGATATTGTGGGAGAGATAACAAATAATCAAATGCTTCTTTGCTAAAAATGAGAATAAAGTAAATATTTAATAAAATTAGTGTTTCTTTACTGTTCATAACGAATCGCAACTTGTAATAAATTGCAATCATCAGCATCTGTAGCATTGTATAATTTTGGAGTGTCCAGTAATTCCTTGAGCAGTTTAACATCATTGCGTCTAACTGCATCAACCAAACGACTTCGTTTTTCACGAATCTAAAACAATTGTAAGTTTATGTTTAATAATTACCTAAAATTCGATTTTAATTACCAGAAAAGGATTGAAGTCTTTAGAGGATCCCATTATTAACTGCAAATATAGAATAAACAAGCTTCTTTTTAATAGGTTTCAAGTTTTTCTTTTCAAAATTCGTCAATACTTGCAAAAGTCATTGAAAAATATGAAGCGCTACCTAACGGCGCTTATTGTAGTTAGACATTTAAGCGGTAAATTTAAATTTTTACAAGTCACTTAAGTTATTAAGGCACTTTAGTCCTGAAGTATACAGGTGTTCCAATAAGAACAAGCCACTCCAAATATTTCAGAAATTGTAAAGAATTTGCATAAACGCCAAAATACATTATAATGACCCAAACTAGACTATACCTGCCGCCATAAACTTAAAAGTGCGTGCTACATTTAAATAAAAGTGGCCGAAAATAGTGATCGTCATCTAGAAGAAAGGATCCCAACGTTGAGTTTGACAAAATGGCGGTAAAGTTCGTTGAGATGTGACTGCATAAGAGAGGGTAGGTACTATAAAATTACAATGTAAAAGAAAACATTTAATCGTTTCTTACAGTAAATCATAAGAAAAGTAAATTAAACAAAACAAAAATGAATCACTTGAAAATAACATAAACAAAACAAAATTCACATTATAAAAACAACAAAACAATCGTAAAATAAGCACATCAAAACACAGATAAATAATAAAGTATATATAACATTCTGTTATATCATTTTATAAAAAATTAGGATTTGATCGGGACATCTCATTCATAAATACAAATCTTGAAAAGCAAAACATTTATTAAAATCAATGATATATTACAAAAATGTTACAATTGTATATATTGAATACAATTTTGTTTCGTATGTAATATTTTTTTTGTAAACAGAACTTATCTTTAAACAATTTAAATGCGTATAAAATTGACTGAAAGTCTTAATTTGAAATTTTTTAATAAAATAACTTCTAAACACATTTCTAGATAATTCAAGAAGAGACGGTACTTGAGGAACATTTATGTTTTCTTCAAGATTTTCTTCTCTATACATAGAGTGTAATTTAGGATGAGAAAAATAATTCATGGGTACTCGTAGTTGATTGGAATATATAACTTCCCTATTTTTAAGAACGTCTTCAAGATTTTCAGTAATATTAATTAATAATTTTGGCAAAATACTAAAAAGGTAAAAAAATATTTTTTTATAAAATTCATATGTAATAGAATATATCTAAATTTTTCTTAAATTGAATAAAGACAGTTTTTATCTATTTCTATTTCATAACTTAACAAATGTGTCCAGTTAACTCAGATCTATATCGAGTATAATTAATTTTTTTAGGAGGAAGAAAACAGCATACCTATATAAGGCAAAAGAACATTCATAATTTCTTTTTTTGAGCAACTTTCAATTAAAATATTTAATTTTTTAATAGAGAACCAGCTATTCGTAACATCAAATATATTTTCAAAAAACTGTTCAAAGAAAATTTTAAAAAATATTTTATATTTTGTAATTAATATTTTTAAATTAGTTAAATCTATATACTCTAAACTTTATAGTCTTTATCTTTAAAAGAAGATTCAACTGTTGATTCATTGTTTCTATTATTATTTTAAATTTTCATTTTATTATTTCATGAAATAAAGGTGAATTTCTTGCAGCAAGTTTTAATAATATGTATAAATAAATTTCTAATAATAAAAATTCATCAAAAGAGTAATAAAACAAAACCTCTTGTATTTTATTTAAGTGAGTATACACGACAGAACCTTCAAAAAGAGTATATCCATCGCAATCTCTAATTGAAGAATCTGCACCATACTCCAATAACTTAAAAATAATTTCAGGATGTTTTGTAGAATTAGGATGAGAATAACAATAACGAAATTTACAGATGCTTTGTAATAGTGTACAATTTTTATAACTACAGGCATTTACATCAATTCTTTTTTTAATTAGTAGTATTGAAGCTTTTAGAAAACCTCTTTTACAAGCAAAATGTAAAAATGTATAACCACTAAGAAAAATTTTATCTATGCATGCCCCCTTTTTAATTAATTTACAAGCAAAATATTCTTTGTTTGTCTCTAGACTAGGACTAAGCGAAAGTCCCAACGCAGTTTCTTTAAATATATTTTCCAATTCTGAAAGCTAATCTGGGAGAGATAACAAATAATCAAATACTTTTTTTCTAAAAATGAGAATACTGTAAATATTTAATCAAATTAAAATTTCATTACTTTTCATAACAAATCGCTATTTGTAACAAATTGTTATTATCATTGTCTGTAGTGTTGCACCATTTTGGAGAGTCAAGTAAATTCTTGAACAGTTCTACATCATTTCGTATAACTGCCTAAGCTATTTTTTTAAATAAAGAATGTTCTTAATTTTTTTAAACGTTTATTTTTAGAAAACGCGTTAATTTTAAAAAGGTATATCAAATAACATTATCAGTAAAATGACCGCGTTTGTAAATCAGCTTTGAAAATGATTGGTTTTAGAGCTTTTCAAATTGTGAAAAATGTACCTATCCACCAAAGGATATTTTGTATTTAAATTATTTGATATGTATTTATGTGCATTACCTTTTTAAGATTACTTTAAATCTCATGTTTACTTTGGCTTTATAACAAATTTAAAAGTAAATTTTAAAACAAGTTTTATAGCAACTGTTTAAAAGTAATAACTTCTTTAAAAGCAATTTTAATAAAGTAAGGAGGTTTTAAAAGCTGGCTTGTAGAACCTTTATAAAATGGTCTTTTATATGTTTAACAAGGATTTATAAAAGTTTTAAAGCGCTATGTTTTACTAACAAGTTTTAAACCAAGTTCTAAGAAATAGATTTAACAAGGTTTTCAAGATTATAAAAAAAACCTAAATTGTTTCTTGGGATACCACGTGTGCGGCGTTCTTGCTTCATTTACCCTGTATGTCACATTAAAAACTAATAAACCCATTGCATCAAAAAATCTACAATATACACAAAACCTCAAAATCTAAGGATATTTAAGTATTTCTTTAAAAAAATGTGTAATGTACGGTTTTAAAGTAAATTAGGTTAGTTATTATTGTCTTTAAGATAAAAGAAGTGAATAAAACACTACCAAAAGAATAAATAAATTTAATAACCAGGAGAAAAATTAAATTAAATTAATTGACTTTTTACTGGTAATTATGGTACATCATTTAAACACAAAAAATATTATTAATATTATAGTGGATGGCTTCCTCTGGTGTTAATAACGGCTTGACACCTGCGTGGCATACTCAAAATTAAATTGTTAATTTTATTTTAGGGCATAGCATCCCGGGGAATGCCCGAAAAAATCCAAAGCGATTTAAATGATCAAACTTATGTTTATTACACCAAATCTGATCAGCGATGATGACAGGTTTCGATGCAAACAGATTTCAGGTTTGAAGAATGTATTGTTTGGGTACAAATAATGACCAGATGTCGTCAAATCAACCTCCCACATTGATGTTTTGTATGCAAAATGCTAGGAGTAGGTTCGAGAATGTCGCTAGAAATGCTTGAATTTTATGGTTTTCATTTATTATTTGTTCAGAAATTTTAAAAACCTCCACCTGGTTGAATTATGTTAGTAGTAACAAATTTTTGATAATTACAGTTATTAATAATTGATTTTGTCGCAGGAATTTGGACTTAGAAATGAAACGCTGTTTATCTGGCTAGCAAGGTAAACAGCATTTTATTTCTAAGTCCAAATTCCTGCGACAAAATCAATTATTATCACCATGGATGCAAATACTGATATTAATTACAGTTATTGTCAAATCTTTTTTTGGCAATTTTAATGTTTTATTATTATGGATTCTATGACTTTAGAAGGTTTTTGTATTTGAAATATTTATTTTCCTGTGTAATTTGAGATTTTATTTATAGCAATTTAGGAAAATTATATGATTTTGTGACACTTTAGAACGTTTTTGTGGCTATTAGGAACGTTTTTATGATTCTATGCTAAAGAAACGTAAAACGTTTCTATGACAATTTGTAACATTTATTTATTTGTTGGGATTTTTTTTATAGCAATTTCGGAAGTTTTCATGATTGTATGGACTTTTGTGGCAATTGACGTTTTTCTGACAATTCAAAATTTCTTTATAGCAGTTTAGGAAATTTAGGAATATAACTCTTTTCTAACTCCCTCAACTGTCTTAATTAAATCCATCGCAATATAATATCGATAAAAAAATTGTTGTCTCAGGTAAGAAAAATTATCTAAAATAAGGAACTTTCCTTCAAAGAACTTGTTACAGTTCACAAGTTATTATGACAGGTAATAATTAGAAAGTATTATAATTTAATCATTTTACTAGACTGTTGAATACTAATTTTCTCTCTGTACATGACATTTACATTATTAAAATTATAAGTAAACACTGTAATAATAAACAATAACAATAAAAATTTTGAAATTACAATTGATACGAGTCTTAACAATCGTTTATTAAACACAGCGGAAAATTTTATTTTAATTATAGAAGATAAAATGTCACTGCTGGCACTTCAGTAATACCGGCTATTAACATTTACAAATTTTTAGTGTGAAGAGACTGGTATAGTTTGTCTATAATAGCTTGAATTTTATGGTACAAGAATAATAAATAACAATATTAACTAACAGTCCAGCTAGCCCACTTCCCGTTGCAACAACCCTTATTAATTTTTTCATATTATTTATCCTGAAATTAAAAAACCACAAACACCGCAATTTATCCCAAAATACAACTGGCAACACTAGATTGGGGAAAATTTATAGATAGAGATAAATCTCTATTTAAAATATACTTAATTACCTATTATTTTATGTATGACATATTAATTACATCAATAAATGTACAGAAAAAATACAATTTTTTTAAATTACCCATTATTCGATTCCAATGCTTCTTGAGTAAAAAAAACAACAGTAGCTAAAACTGAACATGATTACCTGAAACTTCTGAAAGAAAAATAATTAATATACCCGGATCACTTTTGTAATAATAAATTTCAAATTTCAACCTAAAATTTTGGCTTTGTGAATTATGTTATATGACAACGTCAACGTGACATTGTCATATAACATGACCTACATTTTAAAAACCCGAATTTTCGGTATAAACCATAATTCACAAAGTCAAAGTTTTGGGTTGAAATTTATTATTACAAATGTGATGCGGGTTAATCTTAAAAAATTGAAACTGGGAAAAAACACAAAAAAAGATGAAAGCCTTTAATGTGAAATTGAAAAAATATTAAAACTTGAAACAAGAAAATTAAAACCAATAAAAAAAATAATGTGAAACATGAAACGTAAAACAGAAAATATATTGAAACCTAAATCAGAAAAAAACTAAAATAAAAAATTATGAAAGCCTAAAACGTGAAATTGGAAAAATATTAAACCCTGAAGCAAAAAATTAAAAATAAAAAAATGTGAAAACCTGAAACATAACAAAAAAAATATATTGAAACTTGAAACAGAATAAAACTTTAATAAAAAAAATGAAAGCTTGGCACGTAAAACAAAAAAAAATATTAAAACCTAACAAAGGTGTTCCACTAGTCGATGTAATTCAACATTATTATACCAACTCCCGCTACTTTCCAGCACTCTTTATTAAAAGGCATACCTAAAATAAAAAATTATAATAAATAATTAAAAAAAGTAAAAGCTTATAACGTAAAGAAGAAAATAAATAAAAACCTGAACCTAAACAAAAAATATATCTAAAACAAAAAAAAATATGAAAGCCTGAAACGTGAATTTTAAGGACACGTTTCTACGACAATTAAGGACGTTAGAATGTTGCGAAGATTATAACAACTGTTTATTTAAACAAGTTGTCAAGTGTGTTATGAGATTTTGATAAAAGAAAATGTATGGAAGAAGGGATGTCGGAACTTGATATACAGCTTCACAGTGCGCGCGCTGTCGTGATTTTTCGTCGCAACTGACTGCACAGCAGCCGAATTAAACTAAGACATACTTCAAATTGTTTTTGTTTTTTTATAGCACACTTGACAACTTTTTTAAATGAACACTTGTTATGCTAAATAAAAACTAATTTCTGTGAAAATTTAAGATTTTTTGTAGCAATTTTGTAGGTTTACATAACAATTTATAATGCTGCTATGGATTGATTCTAAGGCAAATTAGAACGTTTCTATAACAATTTAGAATGTTTTTGTGGCTATTTGCGATTTTTTTTAACAATTTGGTAAGTTTCTATGATTTTAAGGCAATTAATAACGTTTTAGAATTACATGACAGTTATAATTCTAAGACAATGTGGCAATTTAGTTAGTTTGCTTTCTATGATTTTATAGCACTTTACAACGTTTTTATGACAGTCAGGACCGATTCTAAGGTGACTTGGTAGTTTTTTTTTATGACAATTTAAAACGTTTTAATGACATTTTAGGACGTTTTATATGACAATTTAGGATGTATATGTAGTAATATGTACAGGGTGCGGCAACTTAAACGCTCACTCCCAAAATAGCGACTTCTGATTAAATAAAATCATTGATTTATTTAATTACACCTAACTGGACATTATTAAGGTACATTTAAGACTTTTTTGGTAATTTTTCACTTACAAACAAAGTCAAAAATCCAAAAAAAGTAATTTTTGGACAAAAAATTAATTTTGATTTTTGTACTTAACTAGTTATTGATTAGGTATACTTAAAAATTTTTTAAAAAAATTTCAGTATTAAATAAAACCGTTGTAGTTTTTTGAGTTTTCTGGCAATAACTGTTAATTTACTGATAAAGTTTTTGCACTAGGTGAATTTCTACCTGCTAGCGCATCAAACTCTGGTATTTAAATTACAAATTTTGAATTGGTTATTTAAATAATCGCAATTTTTAAGTAAATGCAAACCAAATAACGCGTGATTTATCGCTGGATGGCATAATTTACCAACAAAGGGATCATTTAGTAGTAGTCAACCTCTATAAAGGGTCTTATTTATAAAAACTCTTTGTTTTATGTTGTCATGTTTTATGTAGATAAATCATGTAAATATTTATGTAAATAACTTCAATAAAAGCAATCATTTAATATACGTTATTTTTTATGTATCTATGATTTAATCTTATTTTTATAGAAATTTTTTATCAAATTAATTTTACGAATTTCCAAAACACTATGTATTCAATGAAAGAGAAGTCTTTTGAAAAGACCTAATAGCAGAAGAAAAACTTTTATCCATACCAAAGAGTAGGGATTCTTTGCCCTACTCTTTGCCCATACCAATAAACCGACCCAGGTCTAAGCTAATCGACCATCGACCTTCATTGTCGTTATGATTTTATGATATTTGTCAATCATTTTAAAACCTATTCTATTTTTACAACACGTCAACTCAAACATTGGTTGAATTTTTTTTACGTCAGCTCTTGATCCGAGGCGAGTTGAAATTTACCATTACGATTTAGGGAAAAGCCTCTTAAGAAACATTCTAAGTGAAAGTTTTGCTAAGATATTTAAAATATGGAAAAGTGATCAAATTGATTAATAATTTTTTATTGTGGCAAATTTACTTTGAGCGTTTTTTTATATAATATTTATTAAATACCTCCATACTTCGTCTAAAAGTTGAATCTAGAATGTCTTGATGCCTACTATTTTTTCATTAATTTATAATGTACAAAAAATTGAAAATTTAAAATTTTGTACTGAACTTAAAAGCTTAATTTGTAACAAATGTGAAAAAATATTTTGACAATTTGTTCTTTGTCACAGTTAAAGCTTAACTGGATAAATTCTGAGAACAATAAAGGATATTATATGGTAGCAAGAGAACTCTTCATTAGTGAAGTTCAAAAACACTTTTTGCCTTCTAATGAAATCGATAAAATTTCACCAGATGCACCTTTAGTGCAAAATTCTCCAACTTTCGGTTATATAGATACTGTAGGTGCTGCCAGTAAGACGTAACACCATCAGTAATCTCTATAAAACTAGCCAATTATGCTACAAATACTTGATAAAAATTTGGAAATTATTAGATATATAGATGCGCATCGCGACGCTCAACGAACGATGGAAGAAGAGGAAATGCGAATGAGAAGTTTGAACGCGCCACTAGAGAGGAAAGCACATTGCGATTAATGCACGGAACTATCTGAAACAAAAAAGAATTACAGAATATATGTATTATTATTATTATATGTAAAACAAGAGTAATAATAAAAATATTATTTTGATAAAAAATTAAAAACGACTTTAATTAACTTAAAAAAAATCACTGTTATAGCCGCAAAAACAAATTCGTATCAACTTTTTTTTAATAATTAGTACCATCATGGTCCATAAAACCGATATAAAACAAATGGCCACCCACCCATTATGGAGAATCGGCACGTGTTGGTCACAAAAACATTTTAAAGTGCTCTAGAATTGTAGGAACATCTAAAATCGCCATGTAAACGTCCTAAATTGTCATAGAAAATTGTCGTAAGTAGCCTTAAAATCGCAGAAACTTATTAAATTGCTAAAGAAATTACTTTACATGCCATAGAATGTTAGAAAGATCTAAAATTGTCATATAAACGTGCTAAATTTTTATAAAAACCTTCTAAATTGTCATGAACTTGTACCAAGTCACCTCAAAATCATAGAAACCTTCATATAAACAACTTGAATTGCCATATTGCCATAGAATCATAAAACACCCATCAAACATCAAAACTTTCTAAATTGTTGTTAATTGCCTTAAAATTATTGAAACTTCCTAAATTGCAACAGAAACTCCCAAATTGCCACAGAAACATTCTAAATTGTCATTGAAACGTTTTAGTTTGCCATAGAATCATAGCGACATAAAAAAGTTCGTACAAAAATCAACAAACATATTGTCATAGAATCATAAACACACATGTAAAAACGTTCTAAAGTATCATAGAAAATAGTCGTAAATTTCTTAAAATCTAAGAAGCTTCCTAAATTGTAACAGAAATACCCAAATTGCAACAGAAACATTTGAAATTGTCATAGAAACGTTTTAGTTTTCCATAGAATTATAGCGACATTATAAATTGCCATGCAAACGTTCTAAAATTTTATTAAAACCTTCTTAATTGTCATGAACTTGTACTAATTTATCTCAGAATCGTAGAAACCTTGATACAAAATTCATAAAAATTATACGAACAACCTAAATTGCCATAGAGTCATAAACATAGAATGTAAACGTCTTAAATTGTTACAGAAAATTGTTTTAAAATCATAGGAACTTCCAAAATTACCACAATAATTTCCAAATTGCCACAAAAACATTCCTAATTGTCATAGAAACGTTTTAGTTGACCATAGAATCATAGCAACATCATAAATTACCATGTCATCATTCTAAAATTTTATTAAAACGTTCTAAATTGTCATAAACTTTTTCTAAGTTACCTTAGAATCATAGAATCCTTAATACAAAAATTATACAAACAACCCAAAATTGACATTTTGCCATAGAATCATAAAAACCCATAAAACGTCCTAAATTATAATAAAAAATTGTCGTAAATTGGTTTAAAATTATAGGAACATTCTAAATTGCAACAGATATTTTTAAATTTTTACAAAAACATTCTCAATTGTCATAGAAACGTTTTAATTTGCCATAGAATCATAGCAACATACTAAACTGTTTTATAAACGTTCTACATTTTCATTAAAACGTTCTAAATTGTCATAAACTTTTACTAAATTACCTTAGAATCAAAGAAGCTTCATTCAAACAACCTAAATTGCCATAAAGTCATAAACACCCATGTAAACGTTCTAAATTGTCAGAAATTGTCTTAAAAACATACGAACTGTCTACATTGCATCAGAAATTCTCAAATTATCACATAAACGTTTTAATTTGGCATAGAGTCCTAGCGACATCATAAATTTCCATGCAAACGTTCTAAAATTTCATTGAATTGTCGTAAATTGTTTTAAAATTATTGGAACCTTCTAAATTGCGACAGAAACATACTAAATTGTCAAAGAAATGTTTTAATTTGTCATAAAATCATAGCAAAACATCCAAAATTGACATGATAACAGCCAAAATTGCTTCACAATTGATTTCAATGTCATAGAATAATATAAATGACATTTTAGGACGTTTTATATGACAATTTAGGATGTATATGTAGTAATATGTACAGGGTGCGGCAACTTAAACGCTCACTCCCAAAATAGCGACTTCTGATTAAATAGAATCATTGATTTATTTAATTACACCTAACTGGACATTATTAAGGTACATTTAAGACTTTTTTGGTAATTTTTCACTTACAAACAAAGTCAAAAATCCAAAAAAAGTAATTTTTGGACAAAAAATTAATTTTGATTTTTGTACTAATAGACGCAGATACACTTCTAATAATTGTTTACAAAATCAGCACCCTAAAATATCAATCAGAATTTGAATTAATCGCAATTTTAGATGTTTACTTTAAAAATTATTTTTATTTACGACCTGCTACTGTGTTATCAAAGAGTAGGGATTTATAAAGAGGCGACACTTCGAGCGGCTCCTTTGATCTTTTTAAACACAATTCTATGACCTTCAAACGTTCGTCCCTTTAAATTGGGTTGGTGCATGCGCACGAAATTTGAAATACTCAAGTGAAAATTAACAAGAAACACGATACACCAACCACTTTATCCTCGTCACGTGCTTCTCGACAAATCAGGAGTGAAGCTGCGACGACTTTAACCGAGTTGAACCTAACAGAAACGACTGTCCCTTTAAATTGGGTTGTTAGGGTATCTCTCTCTAAAATTTGCTTTCTTGTCTGACTGTCGCCTCTTTGTAAATCCCTACTCTTTGGTGTTATCGTAAATTTTAGGTGACAATAGGGATTGTAATTGGGGTAAGATTGTAAAATAAATATTTGAATGCAGGCATGTCAATTTTATGGCAAAGTTGTATAGTCGTCCTCAAATTCTAGTAGAATGACTTTATAAGCTGAAAGCAATAACACTCACCCCATCAATACAGCTCTTTATCAGTAGGCGGTCACAATAATTGAGAAAGAATTTATGGTAGCAGGTAATTTTGCCGAAAAGGGGGTTTATGCAAATGAATTTCTGTAAATCGATTTTAAGGAAAAATCCAAGTAAGAATAAATAAAAGCAATTTTAATGCTTTGTTAAGTGAAGTTGGTGACCTGTCTTCATCGAAGCAAGGTGTTCACAAATCTCTCTTTTATTTTTGCGTTGTATATAAGGTTCTCTTTGTAAGCTGATTTTTGTGTTATCACTAATATATAGTTCTGTACATCTACAATCAATTTGTGTTTTATGTGAGTGTTTTGTGCTGCTTAATTTTTTGTCGCTTTTTATTCAAAATGTGGCAACCTTGGTTAAACGAAAATCAAGAAGAAGAAGACATTGATGTTGTAAACTTTGAGGTCGCAGAAGAAATGGTATTTAATCCGGCTTCATTAAGTACTAGTAACAATGGTAATAATTAAATTTCATTTTTTTTATCATCAGATGCTAGTTTTCCATTTCATGATGGTATAATGGAAGGAGTAGAGGAAGACGTCTGTTCAAATAATGTCCATAATAGTAATTAATTAAACTCCGCCATCAAAAAGAAAACGGATTATCATATTAAATGCAGAAAATAAATTTGGATGGGTCCCAAATTGCCTTTTGATATCCGCCAAAAATATTAAAACTTGTTCTGCCGATTACCACCAAGATATGAATGCGAAGTTGTTTGAAAGTTGGTTCCAAAATCAACTTTTACCTAATTTACCTTCCAACTCAGTAATTGTTATGGACAATGCTTCATATCACAGTAGGTTGATTAGTAAAGTGCCAAACAAGAGTTCTTTAAAACAAGACATTATAACTTTTATGCAGCAAAAGCATATAGAACTTTCCGCAAAACTCACAAAAGTGGAACTATTAAAGACAATTGCGGCGTCTAATATAGAAAAAACGCCTATATACGTAGTGGACAAAATACCCAGTGCAGCAGGTCATACGGTGTGGAGATTACCTCCTTATTATTGTATTTTAAATCCCATAGAGTTGGTTTGGAGCCAACTAAAATTCAAACTTAGAAAAGACAATCAAACCCCCAATTTAAGTGCAAGTGTTGTCGACTTAATTAGAGAAAAAAGTTCCGAAATCAACGAAGTTTTATGAAGTACTTATGAAGAACTGCCTAAAACATGTAATAAAAATTGAAAATTCTTTCGTAAGAAACGTAGAAATTCTTGAAATTATTATACATTTAAATGATGAGCTTGTTAGTCACTGAATTTTCCATTAAAATTTAGAAAACGATTCTCTGAAATTTATTTGTATAAGTTGTATCATCCATGTATAAACCCCCTTTTCGGCAAAACTACCTGCTGCCATAAATTCTTTCTCAATTATTCTGACCGCCTACTGATAAAGAGCTGTATTGATGGGGTGAGTATTATTGCTTTCAGCTTATAAAGTCATTCTACTAGAATTTGAAGACGACTATAAATAAGACCCTTTATAGCGGTTGACTACTACTAAATGATCCCTTTGTTGGTAAATTATGCCATCCAGCGATAAATCACGCGTTATTTGGTTTGCATTTACTTAAAAATTGCGATTATTTAAATAACCAATTCAAAATTTGTAATTTAAATACCAGAGTTTGATGCGCTAGCAGGTAGAAATTCACCTAGTGCAAAAACTTTATCAGTAAATTAACAGTAATTGCCAGAAATCTCAAAAAACTACAACGGCTTTATTTAATGCTAAAATTTTTTTAAAAATTTTTTAAGTATACCTAATCAATAACTAGTTAAGTACAAAAATCAAAATTAATTTTTTGTCCAAAAATTACTTTTTTTGGATTTTTGACTTTGTTTGTAAGTGAAAAATTACCAAAAAAGTTTTAAATGTACCTTAATAATGTCCAGTTAGGTGTAATTAAATAAATTAATGATTTTATTTAATCAGAAGTCGCTATTTTGGGAGTGAGCGTTTAAGTTGCCGCACCCTGTACATATTACTACATATACATCCTAAATTGTCATATAAAACGTTTTAAAATGTCATTAAAACGTTTTAAATTGTCATAAAAAAAAACTACCAAATCACTTTAGAATCGGTCCTGACTTTCATAAAAACGTTGTAAAGTGCTATAAAATCATAGAAAGCAAACTAACTAAATTGCCAGATTGTCTTAGAATTATAACTGTCATGTAATTCTAAAACGTTATTAATTGCCTTAAAATCATAGAAACTTACCAAATTGTTAAAAAAAATCGCAAATAGCCACAAAAACATTCTAAATTGTTATAGAAACGTTCTAATTTGCCTTAGAATCAATCCATAGCAGCATTATAAATTGTTATGTAAACGTACAAAATTGCTACAAAAAAATCTTAAATTTTCACAGAAATTAGTTTTTATTTAGCATAACAAGTGTTCATTTAAAAAAGTTGTCAAGTGTGCTATAAAAAAACAAAAACATTTTGAAGTATGTCTTAGTTTAATTCGACTGCTGTGCAGTCAGTTGCGACGAAAAATCACGACAGCGCGCGCACTGTGAAGCTGTGTATCAAGTTCCGACATCCCTTCTTCCATACATTTTCTTTTATCAAAATCTCATAGCACACTTGACAACTTGTTTAAATAAACAGTTGTTATAATCTTCGCAACATTCTAACGTCCTTAATTGTCGTAGAAACGTGTTCTTAAAATTCACGTTTCAGGCTTTCATATTTTTTTTTAGGATTTTTTTCTGTTTCAAGTTCATTTTTTTTAGTTTTTTTTTTTTGCTTCAGGTTTTGATATATTTTCTTCACATTTCAGGCTTTCAATTTTTTTTTTGTTTTAGATATATTTTTTGTTTAGGTTCAGGTTTTTATTTATTTTCTTCTTTACGTTTTAAGCTTTTACTTTTTTTAATTATTTATTATAATTTTTTATTTTAGGTATGCCTTTTAATAAAGAGTGCTGAAAAGTAGCGGGAGTTGGTATAATAATGTTGAATTACATCAACTAGTGGAACACCTTTGTTAGGTTTTAATATTTTTTTTTTGTTTTACGTGCCAAGCTTTCATTTTTTTTATTAAAGTTTTATTCTGTTTTAAGTTTCAATATATTTTCTTTGTTATGTTTCAGGTTTTCACATTTTTTTTATTTTTAATTTTTTGCTTCAAGGTTTAATATTTCTCCAATTTCACGTTTCAGGCTTTCATAATTTTTTATTTTAGTTTTTTTCTGATTTAGGTTTCAATATATTTTCTGTTTTACGTTTCATGTTTCACATTATTTTTTTTATTGGTTTTAATTTTCTTGTTTCAAGTTTTAATATTTTTTCAATTTCACATTAAAGGCTTTCATCTTTTTTTTTGTGTTTTTTTCCAGTTTCAATTTTTTAAGATAAACCCGGATCATATTTGTAATAATAAATTTCAACCCAAAACTTTGACTTTGTGAATTATGGTTTATACCGAAAATTCGGGTTTTTAAAATGTTGGTCATGTTATATGACAATGTCACGTTGACGTTGTCATATAACATAATTCACAAAGCCAAAATTTTAGGTTGAAATTTGAAATTTATTATTACAAAAGTGATCCGGGTATATTAATTATTTTTCTTTCAGAAGTTTCAGGTAATCATGTTCAGTTTTAGCTACTGTTGTTTTTTTTACTCAAGAAGCCTTGGAATCGAATAGTGGGTAATTTAAAAAAATTGTATTTTTTCTGTACATTTATTGATGTAATTAATATGTCATACATAAAATAATAGGTAATTAAGTATATTTTAAATAGAGATTTATCTCTATCTATAAATTTTCCCCAATCTAGTGTTGCCAGTTGTATTTTGGGATAAATTGCGGTGTTTGTAGTTTTTTAATTTCAGGATAAATAATATGAAAAAATTAATAAGGGTTGTTGCAACAAGAAGTGGGCTAGCTGGACTGTTAGTTAATATTGTTATTTATTATTCTTGTACCATAAAATTCAAGCTATCATAGACAAACTATACCAGTCTCTTCACACTAAAAATTTGTAAATGTTAATAGCCGGTATTACTGAAGTGCCAGCAGTGACATTTTATCTTCTATAATTAAAATAAAATTTTCCGCTGTGTTTAATAAACGATTGTTAACACTCGTATCAATTGTAATTTCAAAATTTTTATTGTTATTGTTTATTATTACAGTGTTTACTTATAATTTTAATAATGTAAATGTCATGTACAGAGAGAAAATTAGTACTCAACAGTCTAGTAAAATGATTAAATTATAATACTTTCTAATTATTACCTGTCATAATAACTTGTGAACTGTAACAAGTTCTTTGAAGGAAAGTTCCTTATTTTAGATAATTTTTCTTACCTGAGACAACAATTTTTTTATCGATATTATATTGCCATGGATTTAATTAAGACAGTTGAGGGAGTTAGAAAAGAGTTATATTCCTAAATTTCCTAAACTGCTATAAAGAAATTTTAAATTGTCAGAAAAACGTCAATTGCCACAGAAGTCCATACAATCATGAAAACTTCCGAAATTGCTATAAAAAAAATCCCAACAAATAAATAAATGTTACAAATTGTCATAGAAACGTTTTACGTTTCTTTAGCATAGAATCATAAAAACGTTCCTAATAGCCACAAAAACGTTCTAAAGTGTCACAAAATCATATAATTTTCCTAAATTGCTATAAATAAAATCTCAAATTACACAGGAAAATAAATATTTCAAATACAAAAACCTTCTAAAGTCATAGAATCCATAATAATAAAACATTAAAATTGCCAAAAAAAGATTTGACAATAACTGTAATTAATATCAGTATTTGCATCCATGGTGATAATAATTGATTTTGTCGCAGGAATTTGGACTTAGAAATAAAATGCTGTTTACCTTGCTAGCCAGATAAACAGCGTTTCATTTCTAAGTCCAAATTCCTGCGACAAAATCAATTATTAATAACTGTAATTATCAAAAATTACAGTAATTATAACAAAAAAAACAAAAATGTTGCTATAGTTATCTTAAAAATTTAAACAAATAATTTTTTTTAAATTTGTTTCAGGTAGCATCTTCCTAGCCATTTAATGCCTATATTTTGTTTTTTCAAAATTCTTTATAGTTTAGCCAAAAAACGGCCCGTTTCATAGATTTGGTCCATCCTGTATATAAAAATCAGTCATGTAAATTTAAGGTAAGTAACTGTTATTTTTTAGTTACTTTTCTCATCTGGTACCTGCTCAGGTGTCACAGGGCAAGCTCTACAAACACGCGAGTATTAACACTCACATGAAACCTTAATATAAAACTTTAACTTTCATCCGTGTGAAAATAAGTCATGTCTGACAGCTCGGGGATCTTGGACTGTAAGCAATGAAGTACATGTACAACAATTAGGATTTGATCAAGACATCTCATTGATAAATACAAATCTTGAAAATCAAAACACTTATTAAAAAAAATGATTTATTACAAAAATATAAAAGTAGATTATGGTGAATACAATTTTGTTTCATATGTAATGATATTTTTATAAACAAGATTTATCTTTAAACAATTTAAAAGTGTATAAAATTGGCTGGAAGTATTAATTTTAAATTTTTTATTAAAAAAAATTCTAAATCTATTTCTAGATAATTCAAGAAGGGAAGGTACTTGAGGAATATTGATTTTTTCTTCAGGATTTTGATCTCTATACATAGAAAGTAATTTAGGGTGAGCAAAATAACTCATAAGTTCTCGCAGTTGGTTAGATTTTATATAATTCCTAGTATTAAGAACGTCTTCATGATTTTCAGTAATATTGATTATTAGGTATGGCAAAATACTAAAAGAATAAAAAAAAATGTTTTTTTTTAAATCCATATATAAAAATTTTTTAAATGAGTCACAATATCCAAATTTTTTATAAATTAAATAAAGACATTCTTCTTCTATTTCAATTCCATAACTTAGCAGATAACATATGTATTCAGTTAGCTCAGATTCATCTTGACTATAATCAATTTTTGTAGGCAGAAGATAGGAGCATATATAAGGCAAAACAACATTTATTATTTCGTCTTTTAAGCCACTTTCAATTAAAATATTTAATTTCTCGATAGACAACCAGCCAATTTTAACTTCAAATGTATTTCCAATAAACTGTGTAAAAAAAATTTGAAAAGATGTTTCATACTTTGTAATTAATGTTTTTAAATTAGCTAAATCTATATACTTTAAGTCATCGAAAAAGGAATTAACTGTTGATTCATTTGTTTTTACTATAATTTTAAATTTTTGTTTTATTATTTCATGAAATAAAGGTGAGTTTCTTGCAGCAAGTTTTAATACTACATCGAAATGAATTTCTAATAATGAAAATTCATCAAAAGTGTAATAAAATAAAACCTCTTGTATTTCATTTGGGTGACTATACATTACAGCACTTTCGAAAGAAGTATATCCATTGTAATCTCTAATTGAAGGATCTGCACCAAACTCCAATAACATAAAAATAATTTCAAGATGTTTTGTAGAATTAGGATATGAATACCGAATATTACAGATGCTTTGCAAAGGTGTGCACCATTTGTAACCACCAACATTTACATCAATTCCTTTTTCAATTAGTAACATTGAAGCTTTTAGAAAACCTCTTTTACAAGCAAGATGTAAAAATGTATCACCACTAGAAGAAATTTTATCTATGCATACCCCCTTTTTAATTAATTCACAAGCAAAATATTCGCTCTTTATTACTATATTAGAACTAAGCGAAAGTCCCAAAGCCGTTTCTTTAAACATATTTTTCGATTCTGAAGGATATTGTGGGAGAGATAACAAATAATCAAATGCTTCTTTGCTAAAAATGAGAATAAAGTAAATATTTAATAAAATTAGTGTTTCTTTACTGTTCATAACGAATCGCAACTTGTAATAAATTGCAATCATCAGCATATGTAGCATTGTATAATTTTGGAGTGTCCAGTAATTCCTTGAGCAGTTTAACATCATTGCGTCTAACTGCATCAACCAAACGACTTCGTTTTTCACGAATCTAAAACAATTGTAAGTTTATGTTTAATAATTACCTAAAATTTGATTTTAATTACCAGAAAAGGATTGAAGTCTTTAGAGGATCCCATTATTAACTGCAAATATAGAATAAACAAGCTTCTTTTTAATAGGTTTCAAGTTTTTCTTTTCAAAATTCGTCAATACTTGCAAAAGTCATTGAAAAATATGAAGCGCTACCTAACGGCGCTTATTGTAGTTAGACATTTAAGCGGTAAATTTAAATTTTTACAAGTCACTTAAGTTATTAAGGCACTTTAGTCCTGAAGTATACAGGTGTTCCAATAAGAACAAGCCACTCCAAATATTTCAGAAATTGCAAAGAATTTGCAAAAACGCCAAAATACATTATAATGACCCAAACTAGACTATACCTGCCGCCATAAACTTAAAAGTGCGTGCTAAATTTAAATAAAAGTGGCCGAAAATAGTGATCGTCATCTAGAAGAAAGGATCCCAACGTTGAGTTTGACAAAATGGCGGTAAAATTCGTTGAGATGTGACTGCATAAGAGAGGGTAGGTACTATAAAATTACAATGTAGAAGAAAACATTTAATTGTTTCTTACAGTAAATCATAAGAAAAGTAAATTAAACAAAATAAAAATGAATCACTTGAAAATAACATAAACAAAACAAAATTCACATTATAAAAACAACAAAACAATCGTAAAATAAGCACATCAAAACACAGATAAATAATTAAGTATATATAACATTCTGTTATATCATTTTATAAAAAATTAGGATTTGATCGGGACATCTCATTCATAAATACAAATCTTGAAAAGCAAAACATTTATTAAAAACAATGATATATTACAAAAATGTTACAATTGTATATATTGAATACAATTTTGTTTCGTATGTAATATTTTTTTTTGTAAACAGAACTTATCTTTAAACAATTTAAATGCGTATAAAATTGACTGAAAGTCTTAATTTGAAATTTCTTAATAAAATAACTTCTAAACACATTTCTAGATAATTCAAGAAGAGACGGTACTTGAGGAACATTTATGTTTTCTTCAAGATTTTCTTCTCTATACATAGAGTGTAATTTAGGATGAGAAAAATAATTCATGTGTACTCGCAGTTGATTGGAATATATAATTTCTCTATTTTGAAGAACGTCTTTAAGATTTTCAGTAATATTAATTACCTGGCTAACCAGGTAAACAGAATTTTATTTCTAAGTCCAAATTCCTGCGACAAAATCAATTATTAATAACTGTAATTATCAAAAATTTGTTACTACTAACATAATTCAACCAGGTGGAGGTTTTTAAAATTTCTGAACAAATAATAAATGAAAACCATAAAATTCAAGCATTTCTAGCGACATTCTCGAACCTACTCCTAGCATTTTGCATACAAATATCAATGTGGGAGGTTGATTTGACGACATCTGGTCATTATTTGTACCCAAACAATACATTCTTCAAACCTGAAATCTGTTTGCATCGAAACCTGTCATCATCGCTGATCAGATTTGGTGTAATAAACATAAGTTTGATCATTTAAATCGCTTTGGATTTTTTCGGGCATTCCCCGGGATGCTATGCCCTAAAATAAAATTAACAATTTAATTTTGAGTATGCCACGCAGGTGTCAAGCCGTTATTAACACCAGAGGAGGCCATCCACTATAATATTAATAATATTTTTTGTGTTTAAGTGATGTACCATAATTACCAGTAAAAAGTCAATTAATTTAATTTAATTTTTCTCCTGGTTATTAAATTTATTTATTCTTTTGGTAGTGTTTTATTCACTTCTTTTATCTTAAAAACAATAATAACTAACCTAATTTACTTTAAAACCGTATAGTTTTTGCATCTGGATAAGGGAAATAGACTTAAACCATAAATTACTTGATGAATAGGGATTATTTAGAGTAATAACTGCTTTACAATTTACGACTCTATCGAGGCGACCGGTACGTACCATCTGTTGGCAAGGGTCTTGGGCGAGTCGTTGTCGTTCTTTACCTGCTTCCTTGCTTAGAGACATGCCGACATCGGGTAGTTGATCGGGTCGCCTCGATAGTGTCGTAAATTATAAAGCAGTTATTACTCTAAATAATCTCTATTCATCAAGTAATTTATGGTTTAAGTCTATTTCCCATATCCAAATGCAAAAACTATACATTACACATTTTTTTAAAGAAATACTTAAATATCCTTAGATTTTGAGGTTTTGTGTATATTGTAGATTTTTTGATGCAATGGGTTTATTAGTTTTTAATGTGACATACAGGGTAAATGCAGGAAGAACGCCGCACACGTGGTATCCCAAGAAACAATTTAGGTTTTTTTTATAATCTTGAAAACCTTGTTAAATCTATTTCTTAGAACTTGGTTTAAAACTTGTTAGTAAAACATAGCGCTTTAAAACTTTTATAAATCCTTGTTAAACATATAAAAGACCATTTTATAAAGGTTCTACAAGCCAGCTTTTAAAACCTCCTTACTTTATTAAAATTGCTTTTAAAGAAGTTATTACTTTTAAACAGTTGCTATAAAACTTGTTTTAAAATTTACTTTTAAATTTGTTATAAAGCCAAAGTAAACATGAGATTTAAAGTAATCTTAAAAAGGTAATGCACATAAATACATATCAAATAATTTAAATACAAAATATCCTTTGGTGGATAGGTACATTTTTCACAATTTGAAAAGCTCTAAAACCAATCATTTTCAAAGCTGATTTACAAACGCGGTCATTTTACTGATACTGTTATTTGATATACCTTTTTAAAATTAACAGGTTTCCTAAAAATAAACGATTAAAAAAATTAAGAACATTCTTTATTTAAAAAAATAGCTTAGGCAGTTAGACGAAATGATGTAGAACTGTTCAAGAATTTACTTGACTCTCCAAAATGGTGCAACACTACAGACAATGATAATAACAATTTGTTACAAATAGCGATTTGTTATGAAAAGTAATGAAATTTTAATTTGATTAAATATTTACAGTATTCTCATTTTTAGAAAAAAAGTATTTGATTATTTGTTATCTCTCCCATATTAGCTTTCAGAATTGGAAAATATATTTAAAGAAACTGCGTTGGGACTTTCGCTTAGTCCTAGTCTAGAGACAAACAAAGAATATTTTGCTTGTAAATTAATTAAAAAGGGGGCATGCATAGATAAAATTTTTGTTAGTGGTTATACATTTTTACATTTTGCTTGTAAAAGAGGTTTTCTAAAAGCTTCAATACTACTAATTAAAAAAAGAATTGATGTAAATGCCTGTAGTTAAAAAAATTGTACACTATTACAAAGCATCTGTAAATTTCGTTATTGTTATTCTCATCCTAATTCTACAAAACATCCTGAAATTATTTTTAAGTTATTGGAGTTTGGTGCAGATTCTTCAATTAGAGATTGCGATGGATATACTCTTTTTGAAGGTTCTGTCGTGTATACTCACTTAAATAAAATACAAGAGGTTTTGTTTTATTACTCTTTTGATGAATTTTTATTATTAGAAATTTATTTATACATATTATTAAAACTTGCTGCAAGAAATTCACCTTTATTTCATGAAATAATAAAATGAAAATTTAAAATAATAATAGAAACAATGAATCAACAGTTGAATCTTCTTTTAAAGATAAAGACTATAAAGTTTAGAGTATATAGATTTAACTAATTTAAAAATATTAATTACAAAATATAAAATATTTTTTAAAATTTTCTTTGAACAGTTTTTTGAAAATATATTTGATGTTACGAATAGCTGGTTCTCTATTAAAAAATTAAATATTTTAATTGAAAGTTGCTCAAAAAAAGAAATTATGAATGTTCTTTTGCCTTATATAGGTATGCTGTTTTCTTCCTCCTAAAAAAATTAATTATACTCGATATAGATCTGAGTTAACTGGACACATTTGTTAAGTTATGAAATAGAAATAGATAAAAACTGTCTTTATTCAATTTAAGAAAAATTTAGATATATTCTATTACATATGAATTTTATAAAAAAATATTTTTTTACCTTTTTAGTATTTTGCCAAAATTATTAATTAATATTACTGAAAATCTTGAAGACGTTCTTAAAAATAGGGAAGTTATATATTCCAATCAACTACGAGTACCCATGAATTATTTTTCTCATCCTAAATTACACTCTATGTATAGAGAAGAAAATCTTGAAGAAAACATAAATGTTCCTCAAGTACCGTCTCTTCTTGAATTATCTAGAAATGTGTTTAGAAGTTATTTTATTAAAAAATTTCAAATTAAGACTTTCAGTCAATTTTATACGCATTTAAATTGTTTAAAGATAAGTTCTGTTTACAAAAAAAATATTACATACGAAACAAAATTGTATTCAATATATACAATTGTAACATTTTTGTAATATATCATTGATTTTAATAAATGTTTTGCTTTTCAAGATTTGTATTTATGAATGAGATGTCCCGATCAAATCCTAATTTTTTATAAAATGATATAACAGAATGTTATATATACTTTATTATTTATCTGTGTTTTGATGTGCTTATTTTACGATTGTTTTGTTGTTTTTATAATGTGAATTTTGTTTTGTTTATGTTATTTTCAAGTGATTCATTTTTGTTTTGTTTAATTTACTTTTCTTATGATTTACTGTAAGAAACGATTAAATGTTTTCTTTTACATTGTAATTTTATAGTACCTACCCTCTCTTATGCAGTCACATCTCAACGAACTTTACCGCCATTTTGTCAAACTCAACGTTGGGATCCTTTCTTCTAGATGACGATCACTATTTTCGGCCACTTTTATTTAAATGTAGCACGCACTTTTAAGTTTATGGCGGCAGGTATAGTCTAGTTTGGGTCATTATAATGTATTTTGGCGTTTATGCAAATTCTTTACAATTTCTGAAATATTTGGAGTGGCTTGTTCTTATTGGAACACCTGTATACTTCAGGACTAAAGTGCCTTAATAACTTAAGTGACTTGTAAAAATTTAAATTTACCGCTTAAATGTCTAACTACAATAAGCGCCGTTAGGTAGCGCTTCATATTTTTCAATGACTTTTGCAAGTATTGACGAATTTTGAAAAGAAAAACTTGAAACCTATTAAAAAGAAGCTTGTTTATTCTATATTTGCAGTTAATAATGGGATCCTCTAAAGACTTCAATCCTTTTCTGGTAATTAAAATCGAATTTTAGGTAATTATTAAACATAAACTTACAATTGTTTTAGATTCGTGAAAAACGAAGTCGTTTGGTTGATGCAGTTAGACGCAATGATGTTAAACTGCTCAAGGAATTACTGGACACTCCAAAATTATACAATGCTACAGATGCTGATGATTGCAATTTATTACAAGTTGCGATTCGTTATGAACAGTAAAGAAACACTAATTTTATTAAATATTTACTTTATTCTCATTTTTAGCAAAGAAGCATTTGATTATTTGTTATCTCTCCCACAATATCCTTCAGAATCGAAAAATATGTTTAAAGAAACGGCTTTGGGACTTTCTCTTAGTTCTAATATAGTAATAAAGAGCGAATATTTTGCTTGTGAATTAATTAAAAAGGGGGTATGCATAGATAAAATTTCTTCTAGTGGTGATACATTTTTACATCTTGCTTGTAAAAGAGGTTTTCTAAAAGCTTCAATGTTACTAATTGAAAAAGGAATTGATGTAAATGTTGGTGGTTACAAATGGTGCACACCTTTGCAAAGCATCTGTAATATTCGGTATTCATATCCTAATTCTACAAAACATCTTGAAATTATTTTTATGTTATTGGAGTTTGGTGCAGATCCTTCAATTAGAGATTACAATGGATATACTTCTTTCGAAAGTGCTGTAATGTATAGTCACCCAAATGAAATACAAGAGGTTTTATTTTATTACACTTTTGATGAATTTTCATTATTAGAAATTCATTTCGATGTAGTATTAAAACTTGCTGCAAGAAACTCACCTTTATTTCATGAAATAATAAAACAAAAATTTAAAATTATAGTAAAAACAAATGAATCAACAGTTAATTCCTTTTTCGATGACTTAAAGTATATAGATTTAGCTAATTTAAAAACATTAATTACAAAGTATGAAACATCTTTTCAAATTTTTTTTACACAGTTTATTGGAAATACATTTGAAGTTAAAATTGGCTGGTTGTCTATCGAGAAATTAAATATTTTAATTGAAAGTGGCTTAAAAGACGAAATAATAAATGTTGTTTTGCCTTATATATGCTCCTATCTTCTGCCTACAAAAATTGATTATAGTCAAGATGAATCTGAGCTAACTGAATACATATGTTATCTGCTAAGTTATGGAATTGAAATAGAAGAAGAATGTCTTTATTTAATTTATAAAAAATTTGGATATTGTGACTCATTTAAAAAATTTTTATATATGGATTTAAAAAAAAACATTTTTTTTTATTCTTTTAGTATTTTGCCATACCTAATAATCAATATTACTGAAAATCTTGAAGACGTTCTTAATACTAGGAATTATATAAAATCTAACCAACTGCGAGAACTTATGAGTTATTTTGCTCACCCTAAATTACTTTCTATGTATAGAGATCAAAATCCTGAAGAAAAAATCAATATTCCTCAAGTACCTTCCCTTCTTGAATTATCTAGAAATAGATTTAGAATTTTTTTTAATAAAAAATTTAAAATTAATACTTCCAGCCAATTTTATACACTTTTAAATTGTTTAAAGATAAATCTTGTTTATAAAAATATTATTACATATCAAACAAAATTGTATTCACCATAATCTACTTTTATATTTTTGTAATAAATCATTTTTTTTTAATAAGTGTTTTGATTTTCAAGATTTGTATTTATCAATGAGATGTCTTGATCAAATCCTAATTGTTGTACATGTACTTCATTGCTTACAGTCCAAGATCCCCGAGCTGTCAGACATGACTTATTTTCACACGGATGAAAGTTAAAGTTTTATATTAAGGTTTCATGTGACTGTTAATATTCGCGTGTTTGGAGAGCTTGCCCTGTGACACCTGAGCAGATACCAGGTGAGAAAGGTAACTAAAGAATAAGAGTTACTTACCTTAAATTTACATGACTGATTTTTATATACAGGATGGACCAAATCTATGAAACGGGCCGTTTTTTGGCTAAACTATTAGGAATTTTGAAAAAACAAAATATAGGCATTAAATGGCTAGGAAGATGCTACCTGAAACAATGTTTTAAAAAAAATTGTTTGTTTAAATTTTTAAGATAACTATAGCAACATTTTTGTTTTTTTGTGAAATTTATTCTTGCTTTTTTTTGCTGTGAGTATGAGCGCGAGAGCACAGCCAAATATTTTTTGGGTTTTGGGGAAGTTTGGTCATTACAATTCGTCTGACTGATGAAACATAATTTTGTAATAGTTTTTTTCATAACATACTTAAAAATCAAACATGTAAAAATAAGTAAAGTTCATTTATTTTTTGTGAGGCTTTAAAGCGTCTGACAAAAGTTTTGGTCTATGGAAAGTGTCTGACACTTATGATACTACTTCAAAATAACAGTGTACAATACATATATAAAAATCAATCATGTAAATTTAATTAACTCTTATTCTTTAGTTACTTTTCTCACCTGGTACATACCTGTCCAGGTGTCACAGGGCAAGCTCTACAAACACGCGGGTATTAACAGCTACTTGAGACCTTAATATAAAACTTTAACTTTCATCCGTGTGAAAATAAGTTATGTCTGACAGCTCTGGTATCTTGAACTATTACGTATTTATGTGTTTATTTCACGACTGTTTTGTTGTTTTTATAATATAAATTTTTTTTTTTGTGTTATTTTAACTGATTTATTTTTGTTTTGTTTATTTTACTTTTTTTATAATTTAGTGCAATAAAGTAAAAAATATTTTCTTCTACATTGTAGTTTTATTGTACTTTCCCTTATGCAGTCACATCTCAAAGCACTTCACCGCCATTTTGTCAAAATCAACCTAGAGGTCTTTTCTACTAGATTTTGTAAAGAATTTGTAAATAATAATGAACAAAGACTAATGAACTTATGTGACCAAAATAAACTACAAAACAAGAATTCTTCTTTAAACACCTTGATATACATAAATATACGTGGACACAAACAACACGAAATTTAAAATCAATAATAGACTACGTTGTGGTAAGACAGAAAAGTAATTTAAAAGTACAGGATGTTAGAGTTAATAGAAGCCAAAATTGCGGAACTGACCACTATCTTCTAAGAGCAAAAATATATATTCTTTCAATAAAAAACGAAACCAAACAAAACACAGATGAAAATGAAAGTAAATATTTTTAACCAACCACATTACAACATTTAAAACCTAAAAAAAGAAATCATAAAGACATTATACCAACAACGACTAGATCACAAACTTAAGGAAAACCAATTTATGAATAGAGATTCCCTTTATAAACACATAAAAGAAAGTATACATGACGCCGCTGCGGAGGCATTAGGACAATCACGACTTCAAAAGAAGAATTGGTATAACATATTGGAAGAGACTGAAAAGAAAATAGAAATAAAGAAAAAATTGTACCTAAAACGGTTATCAACAAAAAATGACGAAGACAAAGAATACTATAAACAAATGCAACGAGAGGTACGACGATTAGTAATTAAAGAGATAATAATAAAAAGAATAGTAAAATAAAAATAAATAAAAATAATAATAAAAAAATAAAAATATAATAGTAAATAAAGAAATTATATTGGGGACAGATCGCAATTTGTAGATAATATACCAACTCAGAACACACAAATAAATGTGAAAGGAGAATATATAACGTTAACAGACATGACATTACATCTTATATGGAAAAGTGAAGAAAAACGTTTTTTCTGAGAAGTGTGACGTGCTAGCGGAAAACAAAAAAAAATATTTATTTGCTACCCTTAGTAGGCTTATGCAAAAAAATATATCATTTGATAAACAAAAATAAAGTTTAATTTTGTAGACTAGTGTTTTTATTACAAAAATGAATTTGTCAGTAGATTCTGAATATAAAAGTAAAAACGCAAAATTTTGATTAAACCTATTGCTTTCGAGATATTTATATTTAAAATGTAAAAACAAATTTTAATTTCTAATTTTGGCGCCCTCTAACTTCTAAATGATGCAAATTGGTATAGAGGTCAGTTATGTTAAATAATTACTATTTAATGTCTCCCACCTATCTTAATTCTCACTATCTAAAGATTCACAAATAGATATAATACTAAAGACTATTTTCTCTCCTTCATCTCTCTCTTTCTATCTGACACAGAATATACTACTTTCAAATTCAATGTGTAAGCCTGCAATGTAAGCCAACTTCCCACATTAACAAAATCTACCATATTGTTACTTGGTGGGTAGGTACTGCCAGTAAGACGTAAAACCATCAGTAATCTCTATAAAACTAGCCAATCATGTTACAAATATTTAATAGAAATTTGAACATTTATTTCAGAAACATATTCAAAGCAATTTTTAACTATTTTAATTTTAATTTAATCCAACAGTTTATCTAAAATAAGATCACACAACTGTAATTTATTTAACACGTCAACAAGATAAATTATTAAACAAAACAATGTCTGATCCATACTTCTATATCACAACGACAAAAAACATATTTTAAATAATTGTGAACAAAATATCAATTTAAAATAAAATTTAATAACGTAAATAATAGAAAAATACTTGTAAAAAATTTATGCTGACACTGCAAGTCTTTTATGTCTAAAATAGCAATGGATTCTGTGTTTTTCATAAAAAAGTAGATATCTTTAGAAATCCAAATCTTGTTCTGTTATACATTGATTACAGTAACAACAAAAGTATCTTTAGTAGTTTTATTATACAGGGTGTAACATTAAAAACTTCTACCTCTAATAACTTATAAACAAATGAAGATAAATAAATAAGAAAAAAATAGTTTTGACAATATGAAGGGGGAAGTAGGATGGATATGTTATTTGGTCTGTAAGTATTAAAGTATTAGAACCCCAATTTCAACCCCAAAAAACTTAAATAGGACTATATTATTTGTGATACATTAAATAAAAGGTAAGAACCAGCAGAGTGTGACAAAAAAAACCGTACCAAAATATCTTTATTATTAACCCCTATATAAAGAAAATAAGTGAAGGCCTGAAATTTTTTTTCCACACAATAATTAACTCCCTAACATGGACAAGGTACTTGCAGTTGCTAGATGTTATCATAAATTTTCTTATCGTAGATGTAAGTGAAACAAAACTCACGTTAAACCCCGATGAAGTATTCATTCAGCAGGATGGCGCACCACCTTAGATTACATATATTATTTTAGACACTTGAGGAAGTATTTAAACAGCAGTTATTTAAACAAATGGATAGGTTGAAGCAGTAGCATTAAATGGCTGGCTAGATCACCAGATTTTACAGTTAATTTAAGTCAATAAATGTTATACCAAAACATCCGTTTATCAATTATTTTACTTCGTACCTCTGTTAATAATGAAAATATTTTGTTAAATTTTTTGTGTCGCATTCTTTTGGTCCTTACCTTTTATTTGATGTATCACAAATAATATAGCCCTATTTAAGATTTTAGGGGTTGAAGTTGGGGTGCTAACACTTTAATATTTACAGACAAAATAACATACCCATCCTACTTCCTCCATGATACTATCAAAACGTTTTTTTTTTCTTATTTTTTTATCTACACCTGTTTAAAAGTTATTAGAGGTAGAAATTTTCAATGTTACACTCTGTATATTGTCACTTTTAAAAAGTTATAAATTTTTTCCAATAACAATTAGGCAAATGCGAGCCAGAGACCGTTTTCGTTTACAATGATGTGTCCATACACTGTTAATGCACGCATAATTGCGCTTAGAAGAGTTTCCGTTCTCTGTTGTTTTTTAGGTGTTTTTTTGCTATACAAAAAAGTAAACAAATATTTTTTTAAAATTTTTTATATCAACGTTTGTCTTATTGTTCTTTCTCTTCTAGATTTTGTTTCGTCGTTTTTTAAAGATCATTTAGAATTTTTTTTCTAGATGTCGTCTTTGAAGTTTTTTATTTTGTGTTTTTTCAAATTCTAATTTTTTTTATTCTTTTATTGTGTACGTTGTTATTTATGTTTAAAAATATTCTATTGTTTAAGTATTAAAAATATTATTATTATTTAAATATTCTATTATATTTCTATTATTTATTTCTACAATCTACCTTTGTTCCTAATTTAAGTAAATTTTGTTTTTTTTTTTTGTTTATTTATATTATTTTGCTCTCTTTCTTTTACCCGTAGATATTAAAGGTTTTCTGGAATTCTTTTAAAGTTTTTATTTTTTGTTTTTTTTTATAACGCAGTTTTTTTATTCCTTTTTTTTAATTGTCGTTTTTTAAGTTTATCTGAAGTTTTGTTGTAAATTTTTTTAATGTTGTTTTTCTTTTTTTTTATATTTTTTGAATGTTAGTTTTTAAGTTTTTTTTAATTTTTTGTTTTTTCTTTTTAGAATCTAGAGTGGTCTGGAACTGTAAAACAATTACATCTACTTTATGTCAAAATAAAATGCCAATTAATTTCGTAAACATCACTTCTAAAATAAAATGGCAATATTAATCCCCTTGTTCTCTTTGTAGTCCTGATGATGTTTAATAATAAAGACCGAAACTAGTCGACAGAAACAATTTTGATTTTTTACCCGTCCCTGTAGTTAGATAATCTTTCCTTGTTAATAATAGTTCAAGAGAGTTAAACGATCTTAGTACCTAATATTAATGTATTTGTATACTAAAATTCATTGAAATATAAAAGCGGATTAAACATTATTAATCAAAAATTAAATTTTGGCGCCCTCTAGCTTTTATTTCTGCAAGTGTATTAACCTGTCTATAGACTAGTATAGTTGTATATTAATTTTTACCGAATGTTGTAAAATTGTGTCAACACTTCCCTATGCGCTACTAGTATTTTCTTTGTTGTTACTATGCGATTGATTGAAACAAAATAGAAGCCGTCTAGCTTTGTATACTTTGCAGAGGAAAGTACGAAGGAGTACCAGTAGTTCTCAAACTATCGGGTCATTTTTAAATACGAAAAGTTGTTTAAACTGAACATTTTGTTAATAGAATTGTTACCATGATAGTCATAATAATAATAAAACGTAAATAAACATGCACATAATTTCAAATATTTGTTATATTTTTTTTATAAATAAAATTTATCTCGTTGTTTTTTTAAGACCTGTTGAGAATCACTGATATGTTTTAGATAGGAAAACCAGAAAGCGTCCTAAGGTTTGCTGTCTCTTTTAAATAGCTTAGGAGCGAAAAAGACAACAATTCACTCGTCGGATCAGGAAGCTGACCATCGTTTATCCCACTTGCTCGTACCTACTTTCTCAAAGAGCAAGAAAGAGAACACAGTTTTACGACGTTCAGGAAAAATATAAAATTGTCTTTTTGTATCTACATTGTATTTTAGCTAACAAATTTTACGTTATTATAAAAATACCATTTTCAATTATGATAAAATTACAAATAAATTAGTTACTGTTTAATTTCAAATTTTTTTAATTATTTTAACGAAAGTGGCCACCATCTTCCCTAACTGTCATTTCTTTTCTTGTAATGGTATTGGTGGATCAAGACAAGCCACCGGAAGTGATCCTGTAGCTAGTGTTTACTGTTCATAGTATTTCAGTTACTTAAACAAAACAACGTTTTTGTGGAAATGTGATTTAAAGTTAATTAACTTTTCAATTAATTATCAAAGAAGTTGAAGAAAGGTTTCTTCAAATTTTTACTTATAGCAGCTGATAATAGTGCAATTGGAAAAGAACAATAACCAGTTTTTAGTCCTTGATAGTTGAAAAAGTTGGAAGCTTCCATTTTTACGATGAGGAGAAAATATCAGTTTTATTCGCATGCACTCAAAGCGGGTCTTCATTGCGATGGTGAGTGTTTGATTATTATTTTTAAAAAAAGTCAGTTGGCGGACCTTTCTATAACTAAATTTCTAAGCAACATAACTACAGAAAATTATACAGACTGGTACAATGAAAAGTTTGCACCTAGCGTTACCTCTGTTTGTGAAATTTAATGCAGAAATGCTCGGACAGGTTCGGGTTTTATTTTTTCTTTTGGGGATTTTCTTTTGAAAAGGAACACATTTTAAAAATATTTAGCAACTCATATATTTAACCCACTGACGAGGATGAGCCACACCCCTAAAATTTTAAATAAAGAAGTAAGGTCGAGTGACACATCGTTTTAAAGAGCACAAAATTATCTTTATAATTGTACCCCATTTGTTGTATTTTACTTAAACAGGTAATGTAAAAACGCCTTAAAATACTTCTGTCACGTAGTTTTGGTATTAGTGAAAAAGGCATGTAACTTTTAGTTATTTGGTGTCATAGCCACTAAAAACAACTTTTAAATGTATTGTCTATTCAGGATTTCAAAAGTTATCTTCAAAAGTAAAATTGGACAGGTAATGTAAAAACTCCTAAAGAACTTGTATTCCATACAGTGTGTAAAATACTGTACACATTTATATAAAATTTCGAAACACTTCAAATTATAAATTGACATTATTTAACGTAAAAATGCGATCTTTACCTTCAACCCCCTTCGAATGACAGGTACAACCCCCAATTTTTTAAATGGAAAGTATAAGCTTGTGATATATCGCTTGAAAGGTCTCTTTATCCTCTACTCAAAAATGTTATTGTTTTCAAGTTTATTGCAAGAATAAATATAAAATTAAATTTCGCTGTAATATACTCAAAATGGAAAATGTAATAAAATGTAAAACACTAAAAGGAACTGTAAATTTCAATGATGTAGATGTTTAAAATGTTCACCGCAAACTTCTTGGCAACATTTTTTATTACATTTTACATTTTGAGTATATTAGAGCAAAATTTAATTCTGTCTTTATTCTTGCAATAAACTTAAAAACAATAACATTTTTGAATAGAGAATGAAGAAACCTTTCAAACGATATATCACAAGCTTATACTTCCCATTTAAAAAATTGAGGGTTGTACTTGTTTTTTGAAGGGGGTTGAAGATAAAAATTGCATTTTTACGTTGAAAAATGTCAATTTATAATTTAAATTTGACGTGTTTTAAGATTTTTTATAAATATGTACATTAACTGAAGTAATGAATTTATTCCATTTGGCTTTTACACACTGTATAATCCATGTACTTTTAGTATTAGTAAAAAAAGTATCTAAATTTTACTTTTGAAAATTTCTTTTGTAATCCTAAATAGACAATAGATTTAAACGTTGTTTTTAGTTGCTATGACACTTAATAACTAAAAATTACATGCCTTTTTCACTAATACCAAAACTACGTGACTGAAGTTTCTTAAGGCGTTTTTACATTACCTGTTTAAGTAAAATACAACAAATGAAGTACCATTATAAAGATAATTTTGTGCTCTTTGAAATAATTGTCACACTACCCCACTTTCTATTTCAAATTTTAGGGGTGTGGTTCACCCTCGTCAGAGAGTTAAAGATATGGGTTGCAAAATATTTTTAAAATGTGTCCCCCTTCAAAAGAAAATCGACCTGTCCAAGCATTTCTGCACTAAATCTTACAAAAAAAAGGTAACACTAAGTGCAAACTTTTCATTGAACTAGTCTGCATTTCTTGTCAGCTTGTTAACTTCAAAATTCAGCCCTTTTTAACTGAAACTCTCGTTTTCACTTCAATTTAGTTAAGTACAAGAACTTTCGCAGCTTGTCCCAATATAAATTACCAAAAAAATTACTTAAATCTGGAAGCAGTCTTGACTAGACTTGACAAACCTCAACTTTCAAACGAGGCTAAATAAAGTTTACAGAAATCGTTAAGAAAAATTAAATTAATGTAAGTTTAGTAGTTTTAAGTGCTTTTGATTTTTTTAGATGATTCAGTGAATGACGATCCAACTAATAAACCGAATCCCGAATATGAAGCAAATGGCCAAATAAATCCAGAACCAAATTCTCAACAAGAGCCCGGACTTAGTCATCAACAACAAAATTTTGAACCTATTCGTGAACAAAATTGCAATACAATTCCAGAATTTTGTCCACAATCAAATTATGAGTATCCTCAGCAATATCCTCAACAGTATCCGCAACAGTATCCGCAACAGTATCCGCAACAATATCCGCAACATTATCCACAACAATATCCGCAACATTATCCACAACAATATCCACAACATTATCCACAACATTATCCACAACAATATCCGCAACATTATCCACAACAATATCCGCAACATTATCAACAACAATATCCTCAACAATATCCGCAACAAGGCTGGCAACAGTATTGGCAGCAAAGTTGGCATTATTATGCACAATTCCAACAGCAATGTTATTATAACTCTGAACAATCCCAACCTTGGTGTCAAGAAAGGCCTCGAACCTGTTTAGAGCAATATGCTCAACATTCTCAGCAACAAATTTGTCAACAAAATTTTCAATATTATCGTCAACCAATGTGTGTACCACATTGTGAAGCATTTTGTCATGCAGTAATTCCACAAACTTGTCATTCATTTTCTTGCCAATTTTATTCACATTATCCTCAACCATATCCTGCACCAATTCCCCCACAAATTCTTGGACCATGTACTCAACCAGTACGTCCACAATTTACTCCGCCACCATCTTCTGCAGCAACGCAACAACCAATTTGTCAACCAACTCCTGTATCAGTGCGTCCACCAAGTGTTCAACAACATCGTCCACCAAGTGTTCAACAATATCGTCCACCAAGTGTTCAACAACATCGTCCACTAAGTGTTCAACAATATCGTCCACCAAGTGTTCAACAACATCGTCCACCAAGTGTTCAACAATATCGTCCACCAAGTGTTCAACAACATCGTTCACCTAGTGTTCAACAACATCGTTCACCAAGTGTTCAACAACATCGTTCACCAAGTGTTCAACAACATCGTCAACTAAATTTTGATCGTCGTTGGCAACCTTATCCTCAAATTAACTGTGCTCATACGCGGTCACCTAGACCTGAACAGCCACCTAGACCTGAACAGCCACCTAAACCTGAACAGTCACCTAAATCTGAATCGCCACCTAAACTTGAACAGCCACCTAAACCTGAACAGCCACCTAAACCTGAACAGCCACCTAAACCTGAACAGCCACCTAGACGTGAACAACCCGCTCAGGAACATCAAGAACGCTGTGAAGAAACGGCTGAAGTACCACGTCGCAAATATCCTCGCGAAAATCTTCCTGATTCTGAATATCGCCCAGTTTTTTTTCCAAGTTGCAATGTCCTCCAACACATTTGGGGTTTTCAGCATGCCCAAATCCCCTTAAATGTAACTGAAGATTATGTGAAGAAACATATTTCAATTTGTGATAGATTATATGGCCAAACGACATATAGCCATGAGATGACAATTTGTCCTCAATGCGATTTTGAAGGATTTAAACCTCCAAGTGGCGGAGATGGAAACTTTCTCTCTATTCGTGTCCCCGATTATGAAGATTCTAAAGTCAGTCCTCCACCTCCACCCTTAAGTCCATAGTTACATTATTTCATCTTGTTGTATTCTAGTATAGTCTCTTAATTACACGTACAGGAAATTATTATAACTTTTTGAAAGAATTTTTGCTTAATAAAAAAAGTTTTGTATTGTAGTTATGTGTTTTTATTATGGCGTAGATTGATTTCAAAATTGTTTGGAAACTATTTTATTTCGTATACAGTTTCAAGTATTTGAAGTAGGCTTCTAATAATAATGATGGTAAGTAATGTCTTTGCATTTACCTAAGGAATATTAACTTTAGTTGTAAATTATTTTAACAGTAAAATCTTGTTTTGAATCTATTTAGGTAGTTTTCAGAAAGGTATATTGTGCTTACAACATTTTATGGCTTTAATTCTTTTATAAGTTTATGGCCACCTTAACACTAAAACCATGCGGATTCTGTTTACCTCTCTTTATTGAGTGTCTAGAAATGATGGGTTGTGGTTAAACCTTCATCAAAATGAATGTAAGTTAAATACCGGATTATGTCGTAAACACGATAAATCTTTCTGAGGTCTATAACTAATACTGTAGGTAAATAGATAAGATATCAAAGACCCCGTTTATATTTTATAAATGGTAGGCTTTAACCTAAGTATCATAAATTATTAAGTAATTGTTATTACTGTAATAAGTACTGTTGTTATTGTAACTTGCACCTGAGGATCAACGGCAAAAACAAAGAAGCTTAAACTCACTTTGGAGATGTTGCTAATTGACAACTTTGCCGTAAAGGCCGGATCGGTCCGTCCTTTCTGAACCCTGACCAATGGGAATGGACCGATTCAGATCGATGCCGATGGGTCAAAAGGACTGTCGCACGGCTTTATCACCACGAGGGATTTCAGTGGGTATGACCCGGTATGACCGGTAATTATGGTGGGGTCCCATACTACCTGCTTCGGCTGGTGTGCCTAAATGCATTTTTCCCCTCCAAAAAAACTGTGTTATTTGTTTCTTCTCTAAACATAGTTTTTTTATTTTCGAAATGATTTTGTAAAAAATTAAAAAAATTAAAAGATCAAAATTTTTTGTATTGTAATAGTGGAGACAAGTGCCAACGTATGTCAAAACTTTGCCCTTTTTTAATTCGTTGGTTCTATGAATCTCAATGTACACTCTTGATCACTGGAAATGAGACGATCGAGCTGATTACAATTGTGTGATTATCGATAAAATTACAATGAAATATAAATTACTCAGTTTTTTAAATAAAGTAAATAAGTCTAATTTTGTTAAGTTTTTAAAATTACAAAAAAAATGCAGATAGTGCAGTGATCTAAAGGGTACATGTAAGTTAGAGTGACAATTATTTGAATAAATCGACTAAAACAAAACATACGTTTTGCAACACGTAAATTTAGCCAGTTAAATCAAACGTTCTTTTAGGAATTAACAATTTTTTTCTTTGGTTAAAAATGGCTTTATTACAAAAAAAAAAAAATTAAATACTTTTTAAGTGTCTACACTAAATAAAACAAATAAGACGTTTTTGATACAATGTGAAAGATTTTAACAGGTGATAGCTCTTGTCGAAAAAATGCTAAAAAACCAAAATTGTCTTATACAAATGTTTATACATAGTTTTTGAGATATACCCTGTAAAAACATAAATTTTGCATGTTTGCATTCTTATTTAGAATCAGTCGGCTTATTTATTTTTGTTATAAAAATTGAAAGTTAATAAAAAAAAAATGGATAATTACCAAAAATGTGCAACGAAAGTACGGCAGCGGAAAATTGAGATGATGTAGCAAAATTTTACTACTATAAGTAAGAAAATCACATCTAGCTCTTTATGTACCAAATTTCATAATAATTGGTTAAGTGGTTTTCAAGATATGTATTAGGAATGTCCAAAAAAATCAACTATTTTTTTAACTTCCGACACAGAAAAATTGGTTTCTAGACACTTTTAAAAAATGCTTTTTTAAGATAAGCTTTTAATTTTAATAGAAAAAACTTTCTCATCGCAGTTTTTCTTTTTTTTTTCAGTTTTATATGGCAAAATCCATATCTCCTCACTACTTAATCGTACAGAAAAAAATTATTTACATTTTTTGTAGGAAATTGAACGCTCCAAAAAAAGTATCTTACAATTTTTTTATAACTTTTACCGTTTAGAAGATATCAGAGATCAAAATTTGAAGAATTTAGCAAATATTTCTTTTTTACTTCTAAATTTTATAACTCGTGGATAAATAAATATTAAAAAATGCGCAACATACAGTTTTGTAGGAAATTAAACGCTTTACAAAAAAAGTCGTTTGCGGTTAATCGATTACTTCAACCATTTAAAAAAAAATGAGGATTTAGTATCAAATTTTGGTTTTTAAAATGCAAATATCTTCAAAATGGTTAGAATAATTAATTATCTACAAGAAACCTTTTTTATAGAGCGTTTAATTTTCTACATGGTTATATGTTGCGCATTTTATAATATTTATTTATTTCTGAGTTATAAAATTTAGAATTAGAAAAGGAATTTTTGTTAAATTCTTTAAATTTCACTTCCGATATCTACTAAATGGTAAATGATATAAAAAAATTGTAAGATAACTTTTTTGTAGAGCGTTTAATTTCCTGCAAAAAATGTAAATACAAATTTTCGGTACAATCAAGCAATAACGAGATATGGATTTTACCATATGAAACTGAAAAAAATATATAAAAAACTGCGATGAGGAAGTCTTTCCTATTAAAATTATATCTTAAAAAAGCATTTTTTAAAAGTGCCTATGAACCAATTTTTTAGTGTCGGAAGTAAAAAAAATAGTCGATTTTTTTGGCCCACCTTAATTATGTGTATCAATAAAACATTTTTATACTTAATTTTAAAACTGAATTTAATAAGTTTATAACCAATTATTCGTTAACTATTAGACAAAATTTTAATTATTAATTTTTTACACATTCCTTAAACCGATATGTAATGACAAGGTTTAACTAAATATAAATATATAAAAAAATTATAATTTTAACAACAATAATGGTATTTTCTGTGTTGTTTCATATCATTTTAGAAAAGTAAATAACTTAATGTCGTTAAAACTGCACTCAAACATGTGAGCGGGTTTTTAAGTTTTGTGTCATAAACTTTTACACTGATTTTACTATATACCAATTTAGGGAAAAGCCCTTTAATAAGAAGTTTAATCTTTTTTTACATTCTGTTTTAAGAGGTTTATTCAGAGAAATAGAGCATAGAACCGAAATGTTGTCGTAAAGAGTTACAATTCAGACCAAACTGAAAGCTACTGCAGAGAAAAAAGCTTGACAAAAATTTTTAAAATGTGATTTTCAAAAAGTTATAACTATTTGAAATTTTATTATTTTTAAACATTCTTTTTCTAAAGATTCGTAACCTCATATTTTTTTTAAAATTACAATGTCGGAAAAACTAAAAAAACTGGTCATAAATTTGTCACATGCTATTAAAAAAGCAGGACTGTTCTAACATAACTTACATAAAAGCCGTTTTAAAAAAACCCGGGAGGAGAGAAACACCATTTTAAAAAATTAGATTTCGACCAAATTCTTTTCTCTGCATTAGCTCTCAGTTTGGTCGCAATTGTAATCCGTTATAACAAAATTTGGGTCCCATGTCCTATTATCTAAATAAAAAGTTTTAAAAATTCCCGGTCGACACTGCTTCCGGGTTCCTAAGACCGACCACCGACTCCCACCACCCTTTCAATATGACATTGATGACATTTCTTATGTTAGTAGGTCAAAAAGACGTATGTTTTTATTAGCAATTGTATAAAAAAATCAAGTTTTCTTGTTATCAGTTTAATTAATTTATTATAGAAAATCTTTTGCGATTTTCTAACAGCTGTAAGTCAGTGAAAAATTTTTGATTCTGTTTCTCAACACGTGGTAAAGTGAAAATTTGTATTTTCACGATAGAAAGAAAACATAAATACTGCAATAATAAACGTAAGCGACCCCAAGGTAAGACTTGTAACAATTTTTCGTAAAAATTTAAGTAAACTGGCAGCAGTTGTAGGTAAACAACCACCCAGAAAGACAAGAAAAACATAGCAAGAACCCAAAAAAGTTCATTGGATTGTTAAAAAAAATTCAAAACAAAATACTTAACTCTACAAATCCTAGCAGAACTGGGCAAGAAATAAATAAGAACAAATCAAAATACAGTAACAGAAAACGGCAGTACCATGACATCTGATATTGACGTTGCAAAGAAATAACTTTTTTGTAGATATAGTTGCGACAACTCCTGATGCTATACTCATAATCTCTGGAAAGGTCTCTCTGAAACCAAATATTTAAAACAGTATCTGCATACTACTATTTACAAATCTTGAGATAATGCAATTTTTTGTAAAGCTCAAAAATAAAGACTTATGTGAAATTGGTCCAGACAATCTTCCAGTATCACTATTAAAAAGTAAGTAGTAATCACTCTAATGACATATTTAATAAAGCAATCTATTGAGCAAGGTGTATTGGTGGATTCCCTGACATCTTAAAACTGTTGAAAGTAATTCCTGTTCACAAAATTGCCGATGAGTGGTTTGTAGAAAATTACCGACTAATTAATATCACCTTGTCATACTCAAAACTATTTGAATTTGTCGTACTTGATGCTTTCCAGAGCAGTTAGCTCTAGAAGAAATTCTCCTCGAACGATCCCGGAGCTCGTCATTGAGGCAAGAGAGGAATGGCAAAATCTTCTTCAGGAACAATTATCTGCCTTAGTTAACAGCATACGAAGGCACCTACAAGCCTGTATTTATGCAAGAGGAAGAAATACTCTGTTAGTAATTACTTTTTAATTTTATTTTATTAGTTTTAAATGTTGGTTTTGTTTCAGAATATTTGTTATGACTAAAATAACATCATAAGACATCGTGAGTCAGTTTTCAAAAAGTCAGTACAGAGTAAAATTTGTTGCAATTTGGATTGAAACTCGTTAAAAGCCAGGATAATAAACTTGTCACTTAGATCACTTATGTGTAGGAAAAGATTTTGAAATATGAAGACTAAAATTGTATACACTAAAAATCTTTAATTACCATTCTGTTTATTGGGCTCCAAATGGTAATTTTAATATATTTTGCTATTTACTATATGTATGCACTGGCGAGCAAAAAATTGAGGTCACTTAAAAATTTTTTTTTGTAATTTTCTGCTTTAGGTTTAATTTGTAACGGGTAAATCATTTTTGTTTTGTAGCTAAGTTTGTCTTAATGCCACAACTTTTTTGAAAAGATGTAATCAGCTTTAATTAACAATTCACATTTTTTGGTCTTTTGGGCGATTAAACGTTGATTTTTTGCTGTACACTTTATCAGTCTCACGGAGTAGTGTCCATAAAGTGTATAACTCAAGTCAAGTCACTTCTAGTATAGATAAATCATTGCAGGAAAAATTGTCACTTTAACATAAGATGGCTGAAGACAACGAAAAATTGCAAGAATTGTTGTTATGAGCCTATGTGATGTACACTACAGAAAGTGTACCAGCGCTATGTGGAAACTGGCCTACTAAGCAAAAGTCTAGGATCTGGGAGAAAAAGTGTCACCACTCAAAAAGATGACCGTTTTTTAGTGTCTGCAAGTTTGCGGAATATAGCAGCTTCCGCAGTTTCACTACAAAATGAACTCCAAGAAGTTAGAAATGTAAATATTAGTAGACTGCTAGGAGAAGAGTTCGTGCTGCTTGATTCTTTTATAGAAGGAAGGCTGCAGGTTTACTATTACAACGTCGGTATCGAGTTGCTAGATTAGCTTTTGCCCGAAATTACGTGGGATGGAACAACGAAGACTGGAGCAAGATACTATTTTCAGATAAGTCGTGTCTTTGCCTCAATGGATCAGATGCTTGTATTGACGAACGACTTCCATTTGGCGATGGGTCTGTTATGGTCTAAGAGGAAATCTCTTCAAAAACACGAATTGAGTTAGTTTTCATAAAAAAATAATTTCCTGACAGCCCACAGGTACAATACTCAAGTTCTAGAAAATTATGTTAGGCCTTTTATGATTACCACGGGCTAGCCTGGAATTTTCATGCATATAATGCTAGACCTCATGCAGTTAGAATTGTAAGAGAACACTTGGATGAATTTTGTTTAATTGACCAGCTCTTAGTCCGGACATGAATTTCATCAAGCATGTCTGGGATGAGTTGGGACAACGTGTTCGAAGACATACACCAGCTCCAAGAACTCACCAAGAGCAAAAAGAATTGTTAATGCAGGAGTAGAACAACATCGACCAAAATTTTATCCTCAAACTAATTCAAAGTATGCCTTGCCAGATGCAGACAGTTATTAACCTAAAGAGAGAAAATACTCGTTATTAGAGATATTTTTTTTTATTACTCATAAGTTTTTTAAATTTTTAATCCATTATTGATGCTGAAAAAATTTAGTCCAATTTCGTTTAAAATATTGTAATTTGTTTTTTTATCAGTATAAACTGTAAAAAAATAAACAATATGCTATGCGATTTACTATTTAAAGTTTGGATGAACCTACAGATGTAGTACAATAGTTTACAATTTGCAAATTTTTGGTTAAAAACACAAAATTCTAAAAAATATTGCAATTTTAAAAAGACCTCAGTTTTTTGCTTGACAATGTATTTTACGTTAATGTTATAAAAAAGAACAAAGGTGTCGGCAATGCTTGATTTTCTTTCTAAAGCGGTAGAGCTGGGGTAGAAAACTAGGGACGAAATTTGACCTCAAGACTAATATGATTCCAGCTCCTTTGTCGAACATTAACTTATTTAACATTTTTCAATGTTTTACAATAACAAACTAACAGTTTTGATCTACTGCAGCCAACTGTAAAATTCTAAATATTAATAATTACTGTTTTACAATTAATTCACTACAAGAATTTTATGTAATAATATAAACATTTTGGTTTTTAGAAATTTCTAATTATGAATAATAATTTTAATTTTTGCTAATTAATTTTTATTGTTTATAATTACTTTTTTTAATTTTTTTAAGCCATTTCGTAGTTAATTATTAGAAAACAAATCTGATCAAATTTCGTTACGATACGTTTATAAATAAAGATGGTACAGATTCGCAAGTTTACATTGGAATTCCTATATGAGAAATATGTGCTTAGTTCTCTTGAAGCTTCACTACCCTTATCAAATTATCTATGCATAATACACGTAGACAATTTTTTAAAAATTGGCTAAAAAATTAACTTTGATGTAGTTCATAAAATTGACTCCTGTGGTTCGAGGGTCGAACAGAATTTTAGAAGTGGGTGTTCTGACGCCTCCTAAAAGTTATTGAGGCCTGGTAATTAGCTGGAGGGTGTGAGAAAGCAGGTATAAATACACCCTCTTGGCAAACAGTATCCAATAGCTTGCAGCCCCTCTCTTTATTTTCTACCAATTTTTTGTCATTCAGTAGCACTTTTGTCGATTTACACAGTGTTGCCAATATTAGGGGATTTTCCCCTAAATTTTGAAGAAAAGGGGAAAGTTCTGTAGAGGATTTTTTAGGGTATTTTTAACTACTACTACAAATTACCAAAAAAATGTTAAACTGTTAATTTTTTGATGACAACTTAATCAGTATTTCTTGATTACGGTGTAATTCACATTTATCACTTACTTGAAAAGTGATTTATTATCTATTTATTAGAAATAAAAATTGTATGTTGTAAAGAACTAATATTATTTTTTACTTTGTGTTCTTTTTAAAATGTAGTCTTTTTAACATAAAGTATGTTTTGGAAGAATTTAGCTTGGATTTTGACCCAATATATAGAGGAAATCATCTTCAAAGGGTTGGCAACACTGGATTTACATCTAGCTGTAAAATTGAAGGCGGTACTTTCAGTAAAAACCCCTAGTTTTGACCCTAATAATCTGGTAGTTTTAACAATAGGCTTAACGGCATGAGAGGTGCAATACGGTTTGGAACCTTTCGATAATACTGAGAAAAGCGGTGCACACTAGTTGGCTCCCGGGGTCAAAAAACCTTTTTAATTGTATACTAGTTGGCTCCCAGGTGCGTATACTAATTCGCTCCCGTTACCTGACGGGATTAAATACTTATTTACCTATTTCTAGGAAACTGCTGTCCCAAGATAAAAGATCGTTTCTGCAGTTTCAATTTGATTGAATTACAATTTTATTTTTTACTGTATAGCGACTTGTTTATCTAAATATTTGCCAAAAATTTCTATTGATCTTTTTGTTATTAAAATACATATTACCTTTTCATTTAGAACTGCAGAATACTAATGGATAAGAAAAAACATTATACTTATTCACAAATATATTATCATTTTTATATACAGATATTATACTAAATGGAAAAGATATATGAAACCGACTTACGCAGGAATTTATTAGTAGCCAGCCTCTTTATGACAGACCCAAGTAAACACTAAGCTGGTTACGGTCAACTACAAAAGACACACCGATCGAAGGTAAATTTTACAACTGGGCCGGACTTGAAATATTTTAAGTTAAATTTTCGGTTAAATTAGAATTGAAATAAAAACGCAAACATGCAGAATCAAATATTTTTTAATAGTCATAAAGTAATTAGGATTTGTAAAACAGTGAAACCATACATTTATTTTGAAATTAATTTACAAAAAAAAATTATCTATATTACAAATATTTGTATCTATTTACACACTAAATATATTGATATTAAATATAAAATAAAATACACATTTACAATAAAAATTAAAAAACAGAATTTCGTAAAAAATTTAAACTGCTTAAAACTACACAAAAATAAAAACGTAAAACATTATGACGCACAGTCTTTTCACAGATTCATCACTTATTGTTAATCATTGTCACTGTCACTATCATTTTCTAGCTCGATTATTAGGTCTTTAACATTCTTTAACATTCTTTTTTCGGTATTCGTCTTCAATATTCACCACGTGCTGCACAGAATTCTTCCAGGCTTCCGCAGTAATTGACTTAAATGTTTCTCTAATTAAATTTAATGTTGCATTGCTAAATTTTTGTCCAGTGTTTTGCCTCCTTAATTTTTCTTTAAATTGGCCCCATATCATCTCAATCGGGTTGAAAACACAATGATAGGGCGGTAACCGCAGAACAATTAAGTCATATTCAGACCCAACCTGATCTATTTTGTAATTTTTTTTGTAACTTTTTGTTCGAACCACTTCTAATAATTCATTTTTGGTGTACGTTTCTTCAAAGAACAAATCTTTCTTAATTAAAAACTCTTGAATTTCTTCTTTTCTACTACTGGAGTTTTCTACTAATGATAACTGGCATTATCTAACACAATAATACTATCTTTTGGAAGTTTGGGTATTAAGATTTCCGTGAACTACTTCTCAAAAACTTCTGCAGTCATGTCAGAATGGTAGTCGGCGTTAGCATCTTTTAAATTTTTACACCCCAAATGTAATGCATCAAGCACAAAACCGTTTTTACTCCCGGCATGCAAAATTGAAATTCTTTTACCTTTGGAAGGAGGAATATTTAAAATGCATCTTCTAGTACCGTCGGTCCACCCTTTTTTAACTGTCTCATGCGTGTCGAACCAGGTCTCATCTAGATAAAAAATGTCCCGGTTTTCTTTTCTATATTGTTCAATTTCTTGTAAATAACGATATCGCCACTTTTTCACTACATCACTTTCCATTAAAAAGTTTTTTTTATTAATACGTTTGAATGTAAAACCAATAGTTTTCATATATTTCACAAAAGTTTTTTTACAGCACGACAAAATGTTATTTTCAATTAAACTGGTGTACAATAAGTTAATAGTCGGCACAATGTTTTTGTCGTAAATGTCATAAACACTTCGGCGAATTTGATCTTCCTGACTCGGCAGCAATTTTTTTAATGCTCCGTTATCAATCCGAATTTTTCTTTGGGACGGTCCAAATTTTACCAAACGCCACATTGTAGTTTTTGGAATTCCAAACATTTTGCAAGTCTCTTCCAAGGCCCTTTCTTCCTTCTCACTTTTTTTCTTTTCGTAAATTGACAAAATAAGACTTTTTTCATCGTAAGATAAATGGTTACGTTTTCTTTTTTTGGTTCGCAGTTCATCCTCTTCCACATCAGCATTTTCACCCTCTGCATTTTCATTCGGATTTACTTGAACAACAAATTCACTTTCCCACGGTCGCCACATCTTGTACAGTACACACTGACTCGCTCGAAGATTCAGTTCAAACTGATAATATATTTGAAACTACCCCTATTTCAAAACAAAATTTTCTCTTAATCTTTAACCCGCTTTAAATATATAGATATTTGTCAACCATACTTAACATTTCAAATTAAATACACATTAGCAATTATCCGAAATAGAAATTTCAAGTTAAAGTCGAGAAGAATGCAAAGATTTGCAAAGGGTCCAAAATTTCTTAATCCGTCTACCTCAGTATTTGGAGAACGCGCCTGGTGTCTTGTCATTTATTTATGGCACCAATAATCCTCTGACCATAAACTATTGTGCACTTATCAACTGACTTTTATAATGAATTTCAAATATCTTTTCCAGTATCTATAATAGTTATGTTATTTTGTACATGTTAAGCAAAAATTTATTACACATAAATTTTACAAATTGAAATTGAGTTATTACATTTTGTTTTAGCATTGTTATTTTTTCATCAACAAACTGCTTACGTAAATAAACAGCTTTACGGTATATCTCTTTTTGCTGGTTGACACTACGTATTTTAATACATTTTGAATATTTTTTAAATTTTCCAAAAACTTTCTTCACAGCTACACTATCTGCCGGAGATAAGTAGTACCTTATTTTGACAGCGGAGCGATTTACATGTAACCAATTTCGGTAATACCTACCTCAATTACTTAATTCGTAGAAACAGTAAAATCTGACTGCGAGAGTCAACTAGTATGCACCCGAGAAAAGAAATCTTAATTTCAGTACTACATAAAATATACTCTGTTATAATTAACTAATGTAAGATTAAATAATCATTAAATGATATACACTTGAAACTGATCTATACATATTCGTTGTAATCTCGGGGTACCAGAAAATCGAAAATTATTTTAAAATCTAGGACTTTGTCTAACTAAGTTACGAAAACCAATTATTGTGATACGTAATTTTTGTCGCCACATGTTATATTATAACTAGTGATAAAAAATGATCTTATTAAATTATTTCTCTAGCAAATCCATCATACTATATTATGCTATTTTATATTATAAATGAATATCAATAAAAGTTTGTCTAGAATTTTTTCTCAAACCTGACAAAATTTCACATCAATTTTAGCCAGGGATCATAAAGATTTTTTATTATTTTTATTAATAACATTCTTATTTCTAAAACAAAACATTACAAAAAAATTTATGGCGTGTTGGTTTAAAAGTTTCATTTCATAAACATTACTAACGTTTCTATGCGTTTCGACTAGATCGTTCATTTTATTATAATAAGAATTATTATAATTAAATTAATATCTAGGTATATGGCGAATAGTTGCATATTATTTCTATAATGATAATTGCATGTTTCAATACAAGCTAAGAATAATTTACTTTCTTTGAAGTCTGAGATAATAAAATGTAAATTTCAAGAAATACCTACCTGTATTTAGCCGATAGCTGGAAACCCAAGAATCAACCGACATAATCCTCATAAATAACAAGTGAGAATTCTATGAACTCGGTGACAGAAATCATTTAAACTTTAAATTAATCTAGCCACTTATTTGAAGAATTACAAAGTTGACGCAATAATACCAATTGCTTCTTATTTTAAGAGCTATCGTATGATACAAAAAATCTCGATTTGAGTGGTCATTAGATTTCCATAAGATAGGAACGATCTCCTTTATTACAAAAATATGTTTTTTGACGCTGTTAAGGGGTGAGTAAAGAACAAGACAAAGCTTCGATCAATACTAACGTTATTAAAACGAAAACTTAACAATATAAACCTAACCTACAGTGAATATAAAACAAACTAGAACTTATATTAAATTGATACTCTGTACATTTAAATGATATAATAAATTACATTTTGTCGGTCGCTGGAAAACCGTGCAACTGTTATAGTACTTTGCCCCCGCTGAAGTAAGCAAAACTGTGCTTACCAAATTTTGTTTAAATTGTTTCAACATGCTGAAATATTTCTTGCAATTTCTTTGAGCAATAGGTCCCAGTTAATAACCTATTGCATCTTGACTTACATTTGTGTTTTAAAGAAAAAAGGAAATAATCTGTTTAACGATGGTTAAACAGACGCTGTATGTACAATGGCTTCTTGGACAAAGTTTTTTTATGGTATTTTTCCTGTCTTTAGTCCAGAAAGTATCATCCCCAAAATAAAAAGACACAAGGCTAGAAATAAACTTCTTTGTTGTTTACACTTCCGGTTAACGATTAAAACGTTTTATACGAGATTTTATACTAATTTAGATTAAAAGCATGTTTTCCTTTAGACCTTCTTACTCCCCACCTAATCCTCTTCTGCTTTGCCAAGAGCCAAAATACGCAATCACGTCCTTCTTCCCTTCTCCCCATGGAACAGGTGATTCCGGAAGACTGTCGTGTGAACAGTAGAAAAATGCATACCGCAAGCCTGCTATTCTATTCTTTAATATTAATTAATTTTCGAAAACTTAATAATCCTTGCGAGAAGTCATACATCTACTTCAGAAAACTCATCCACCTCTTTGTTTTAGCATAAAAAAACACCACCGTCATACGCCTTTGTAGAGGAACTTTACACTAACTGCCTTCCTACCCCATCATATAAGAGTTTCCCTCTTATATAAATAGGGACAACAAGCAACAACACGTCCGTTCTGCCCAAGACGTGCACCCTGCAGTAGACACCCCTCAGTCATTAAGGATATTTAATCTTCGGATGGCCACAAGCTCTTTTCCTAAAGAGCAGGTCGTCTCAAGTACCGAGACTACGCCAGTATTCAAATAAACAAATAGTGAGGAAGTGTCAAACCCGGCGACGCTTCACAAAAAGACTAACTATATGCTGATATGCTTCTCTCTGATTTTCTGTAAAAGAATGAAGATAGGAAGAAGTGGACAAAATGTATTGACTTAAACAGGTTTTAAGATCTAAACTAAACTAAATTTGCGACTTATCATTAATTTACTGCATTTGAAATAACTTTTATACTATTACTAACTCTCTATTAACTCTTAGGCAAAGTCATAATTTTTCTCTCAATATTATAATTTATGGAAAACTGTTATTATTTGTTAGAAAGAGAAAATAGAACGTGTAGATATATAGGTCTAAGAAGACAATGACAAGAAGATAAAGCTGCTATAATTTTAATTCTCATTTTTTATTTTTGTTAAAATGCATAATTATTAATGTTAAATATGGTTACAAAGATAAGTTATTTTTGTCTGACTTTTTCTCATTTGTTAAAACAAAAATAACATAATTTTCTACGAGTTTTTTGATTCAAGACATCATAATCATAACGGATTGTGTTTTATTCATACCTTTCATAAAAAATATTAAATAGTAGACGGATTCCTTTAGCGAACCAAATAATCCGTAATCGGGGCAGGGTGAATTGCGTACAGTTCCGGAAACAGGTACATACATCGGGACTAATGAGGGTCGCTAATCTTCAAGGTGAACTGCGGGGCAGCGTCTGATTCCCCCACGGCTGACCCTATCTTCGTAATCCTACCGACCAACTGCCTCACTGCCGCTCGGCAGAGGAGGTACCGCTCATTACTTAATCCGTACATAATGTTTTACTTCTATCAAGATTATAGGTACGTTCAATCTTAAAATTGTTTATTTAGTAAATGTGCTAGATAACAAAAAATACAAAATTATGTATTTTTTTATATTCCTTTATTTCATTTTGTATGACCAATATTTTGTCAAGTACCACATATTTCGCACAAATGTTTACCAGTCATGGTTACAAAAGTGGTTATTACAGACTGTTAGTTTTCGCTCTATGACCAAACAAAAATTCTGTAACCTACAGCTATTATATTCAATATCATTAAAAAAAAAAAATGCGCAAAACAATTTAGTTTTAAAATAAAACTAAAAAAGATAGTGATAGATTTTGAGAAAGCTATCCATTCAAGTTGTAAATCGGCATGGCCTGATTCTATTATTGTAGGTTGTAGATTCCATTTAGCACAAGCCTGGTTTACGAAAATTATAGATTATTCAGAAGTTGAAGCAGTGGCGGCCGGTGATTTTTTAAAACTCTGTATTTTGAAAATGAAGCATGGGATCCAAATTCTGTTATGAAGAATTACTACTGAGAGTATTAAGACCAAATTGAAAGGCAACTGCTAAAAGAAAAATTGGATCAAAATTTTCGAAATTTGATTTTTAAAAATGGTGTGGCTCCCCTGGTTATTTCCAAAACGGTTTATGCTAGAACGGTGGCAAATTTTTTTTAGCATTATGAGGCAAATTAATGATTAATTATATTTTGGTTTTTCCCAAAATTCTTATTATAGATAAAGTTATGAGCATTTGAAATTTAATTTTCGAAAAATATTCTTTCTCTAAAATTTTAAATGCTCATAACTTTTTCTATAAAATTTTTTGGAAAAAACCCAAATATGATTAGACATTAATTTGTCTCATAATGCTGAAAGAAAAGTTTGCCACCGTTTCGGAAATAACAAGGGAAAGCACATCATTTTTAAAAATCAAATTTCGCAAATTTTGATCAATTTTTTTTTAGCAGTAGCCTTCAGTTTGGTCTCAATAGTAATCCTCTATAACAAAATTTAGATCCTATACTCTATTTTCAAAATACAGAGTTTTAAAAATTCACCGGCCGCCACTGAGTTGAAGACGTTTTTAATACTGAAATGCATTATTTAATGCCGGCTGTTGAGAGAATTATAGCGTTATAGTTGAGCAAAAGATATAGCGATTTTATGGTCTTTAAAGATATTTAACTGGGGACACCCGAACTGCGGTTAAAATTTAACCAGATAAATGATGAGTCATTACCAAAAAATATTTTAGAGACCGAACTGCGGTGCGCTCTGAAACCCCGGGGGGTTCTAAAATTCTAATCCTATTATCGGTGATATTAGCTTAGTGGTGTATAACAGAATTTTTCTTCGTTGCTTGTGGCATGGTGAACAACAATTTTATCAATAAACTGACAAAAAGAAATTTGAGTTTACCTAAAATCCCAAAATTAAGCATGTAGTTTAGTTTCCAGTTTAAATCTTAATTATGTTTTTTAAAATCTGTGATAATCAAATTTCCATTTTCAGGTAAAACACCAAAACACCAAAATTACTTATTTGAATCCTTTCCGGCTAGTTTCTATAGTTTGGTTCTCACAATATCTTTAGATCTTCCGGCTTAAAGTTTATATGACAATACTTTTCATCAACTCCTTCATTTTATTTAAACTTTTGCTTATAACTTTTTGTCTATAAAAGTTAGAATCAAAAGCTTTTAACACAGTGGTAGATAATATCTATTATTTACTACAAAAAAGCTCTTTACTAAATTTTTATTGTATGTATCTGGTGATTCAAGTTTTATCAGCACCCCCAAAATATTGCTTTCTAAACACCAAAAAATTATAAAAAAAAATTGAGGTTGATTTTTACATATAGAAGACTTGAACAAATTTTTAAATTGTTTACTTATACGGTTAGTTTTTTTTTAATTATGTCTAATTAATAATAATTTTTGGTAAATGATTTTGTGTGTATTGGTGTACTTTCATACAATGCACCAAAATGTCTAATTACAACGATTTCTAACAATTTAAAAAAAAATGCAGACATATTGTGCTACACATTTGTGATTAATTGATACCAACACAGCCAGGTTTTAGGTTTTATTCATATTCTGGTTTTATTACTTTATAACGGCTTGTGGAACGTGGGACGTGGCTCCCTACTGTGAATAAAACCGCAGTTAGAACAGGGATTAGGTTCGGACAGATAGGCAGATACACTTCAACCGCAGTTCGGTCGCTACCTGAAAATCCACCGCAGTTCGGACGCACCGATTTAACTTGTTGGGTCGTTTATGGTGAATTTGGTTACCCTCACAGTGGGGGTTTATGCTAAGATGTTTCTTGCCAGGTCCGTATTAAAAAAAGTATTATCGGGTTACTAATTTAAAATAATCATAGAACAAGTTGTAAATCATTTATTTTAAAATACCTAAAATTAAATTAGACATAAAAAATAACATTGATGGTTAGTAAATACAATGTTATTCTAATATTTTTATTACCATTTAAATTCTAACTTCATCACCTTCATCACTATCTAAGTCACTATCATTATCATCTAAATTAATAATTAAATCATGAACAAAATTTTGTTCGAATTTTAATTACATGGTTAACACATTTGCTCCATAATTCTGCACCAATATGAGTCACTTCACTTTTTATTAAGTTTATCGTTTCGTCACTGAATTTAGGATTTTTGTTTTTTCTTCTAATTTCTCTCTTTAACTAACCCCAAACCATTTCGATAAGGTTTAATATACAATAATAAGGTGGTAACCTAAGTACTTGATGACCCCGTTCCGCAGCAAGATTATCAATTATGTATTTTTTTTTTTTTAAATGAAATGCTCCCAGCACTTCTAGAAGCTGTTTACGTACTTATGTATATTGTGAACACTACGTGTAAAAATGGCGCTCACGATCACTTTATGCTTATGTATTTCTTATGAATTATGTTCATTGTGAATGAGCTATTACTGAAGAACTGTCAAAAAAATATGTAATGGTCAGTTTACACAATTCTTCTTGTCAATGTTAGAATTTGGTGTTCAGTTTATTTTGTCGCGAATAGTATTACATTACTTTTTTATCGCAGCAAATGCTAAAACATACTTCTTACTTAAAAATTTTATGTAAAAGTTTATACTTAATTTTTATTTACACTTCCCATTAATAATTTAAAATTTTCATTCGTGATATATACGCCCTGAATCCTGAATGGTGGTCGCGGTTGTAACTAAAATGTCTTGAGGACGTTATTTTGATTTTTTTTTTCTGAGATCAGATAAAAAGCACAAGAACGAATTTTAAAGATATCTAGCTTAAAAATTAAATTTCAACTTTATCAATTATTGTAAAGACATACTATTCTATGTCTTGTTTAAACATAAATATTTCCACCCCTATAACCACTCCATCCTCTCCACAAAACTAAGAGTTATAAATAAGAGGTAAGATTTCTTATTCTTTTATTTTCAAAAAGTGTTTTTCCAAATGAAAAAGTGTTTTTTAAATTAGTTGTTTCATTTGTAAATATGGAATTTCTTCCATATTTAAAGCGCCGAAAAATCAGGAAGAAATTTTTGACATCTTACCAACCCTTCAATTAAAAACGGTGAAAAAAAAACTCTTTTTGTTTATAAACAAAGTCCAGCAGAATAATAGTATTTTATTGCAATGAAAACAAAAACGATTTTAATAATACTAAAAAAAATTAAGACTAGCTGTAAAATATATAATTAAAATACCATAAAACCTAAATTGACAATAATATAAATTCAAGGATTATGGGCACAATCAATCCTATTGTAAGAATCGCATAATAATTATCATTCTATTTTAACTTTAAATTATTTTTGTTATCTAGCATTAAAAATTTTATTCATTTATTGTCAATAGCTTGCACTGGTGTTACAATTCTTGCAGTATAAGGGCACTAGATTTCTATAATATTATCTTCACCCAACAATTCATCAGGAGTAGCTGCTACAAACGGATATTTGTTTGAAACTAGCAATTTGCATTGAATAACTTTTGAACTACATTTATTTAGAAGTGTTTTGGCGTTTACTTCATTTTGGATACTATTTTCCGTATATTTGGTATTTAAAAAATATAAGTTTAAAATGTTGTCAGTAGTAGTTATTCTGTCTGTTGTGTCTTGTAATTTATTTACAAGTACTCTAGCTGCAAGAACGTTGAGTCAATGTTTTTGTATTAATTTCTCTTATTTCTCCTGGTGCTTTCTTCAGTTTTAGCATAAGGTAGAGAAAAACAGAATGCTTCAAACCGCGTTTAAAAATAATAAATCGTTTTTGAGTTATTAGTGCTAAACTTTAACATTGATTTCGCTTGTAAAGCGTGTCGGACCCTTTAATTTAATTTTTGTATAATTATTTTGTATTAGGTAAAATTTTTTGTTTTATGTTGTCATGATTATGTAAATAATTTTAATTAATAAAAATTAATTTTACAAATTTCCATGAACATTAATTAAAGTTTCCATGAACTTTCATTAAAGTATTTAATGAAAGAGAAGGCATTTTGAAAAGATTACTGTCTAATAGCAGAAGAAAAACTTTTAAACCTTATTTTTTTGACTTTGTTTGATGGGATCGTAAAAGGGATAGTACCGGTTAGCACGTGTTCTGTAAAACTACGTACCGCATTGGTATAGGTCGTTTGTTGGTTGTGTCAGTTAGTGTGGGTGGTGTCTCGGAGTAAACGTTTAGACTCGGCTAGGTCAGTGGTTCTAAAACATTTCAACGTGCGCCATGCATTTTACAATGCATAAACAAAACGGTTTGGGATTACTGGTTTTCCCCAGCCCAAATGCGACCCTAAAAATTCCACCCACGCAATCGACTTAAGAATAAACCTTATATATAATGCATTAAGGGTCATGGAAAAAATACAACTAACTGACGACTGTACAGCATCTTTAAAGAGTGGCTTACAGTTTTCGCAGAATGTTACTTGAAAGCGCATTTCTTCAAACAGTATTTTTCCGCTTATGTGAAATTATGTTCAGCATTTTTACCCATCACGTGTTAAACGGCACAACCCCTTTTACGATCTCACCGGACAAAGTTGGAAAAATAATCTATAGACAAATTTTTCCATAAATTCTGTTCTGTATCTTTTTAGTCGTTTACTTTCCATAACTGTAAGTCTTCTATTTATAGTCTTATAGGTAAACGACATTTTTTTAAGAATAAGTGTTAGGGTTGCTGGACAATAAGTAATCCGAAATCCACGTTCATTAAATTCTTTTTTAATTTCTTCTAAAGTAGAAACTTCGTTTTTATCGTACATACCCATTGTGTTGTTTGTTGATATGTTGAAACAAAACTATATTGCTGTTGTATCTAATATAATAAACTTGTTACAGAGTTAAACAATTTATAGTTTATTGACATTTAACACATAGCTCATCATTTTCTTGACAGTCCGTTTTGCCAACTATCGCCAGATGTTCAAAGTTATAGTTACTACAATCTTCTCTTTGCTTCTTAATTAGAAATTTTACGAGGGGGTCTTATCTGATTTCGAGGCCGTAGCTGATAAAGTTCTCGAATAGGATCATTGTCTTCGGGTTCATCTGGAACATACGTGGTGATCGAATTGGAGTTGGGTGTCTCTTGTTCTGAACTGTTTTCTTCTGGTGATTCATAAGGGTCGTTAAATGGTTTTTTATTTTATAGTAGAACATTTTTGTTTTCAAGGTGATCTTTGTTGAAGAGCGTGTTTTTTTTTCTATGGGAAGAGGAGTGACCAAACGTTTACGGGTTCGGTTGGAAGGATTTATTTGTGGGGTATCTGCTAGAGGTATAAAAGGTTTAAAAAGGAAGCGTTCTTTTTTCTTGTCGTTTTTATTTTAGTGCCATCTATTTTGATTATTTTGTAAGGTTTCGTGACATACCTAGGTGTTAAAGCGTTTTGTTTTATTTATTTTTTTTGTTGACAAAGGACTAGGCGAGAGACTAGATATCTACGGCTCCTACTTTTAATCCATTTTCTTTTGATCTTCTTTTTTCATCCGCATATATTTTTTTTTCTCGTTAAATTTTGTCGGTTAATTCTTTTTGTAATTGTAGGAGTTGTAATGATAGAAAAAAATCGTTGACTTGCCAACTGAAAAAGTAAAATTAATATTGTCGAAAGTTGTGTGCTCCTATAATCCATAAGAAAATCTTGTAGTTGCAAATCAAATTTTCCAGTTTCTATGTTGGCACAGATTAACGATTTTTTCACTGTTTTTGCATGACCTTCTACCATTCCGTTGCTTTCTGGTCATAAGAAAGTAACGTTGTGATGTTTAACACTAAAGTTGTTTAAAAAAGTACTAAATTCGGTTCCGTTGAAAAAAAAACCGTTGCCTGAAATTATTTGCTTTTTCGGGCTTTCAAAGCATTGTAAATCGGCATGACTACTTGTATGCTCAATTGGGATTTTTTTGTTAGTTTAATTTATAATTAAAATAAAAATTTTATTTTTGGATAAATCAACTATATCAGACAGCACCGTTAAATATCGGTACCCACTCAACTCTAGCATTTTATCTCCTTTGGTTAATAATCATTATTGACTATGACTACTAGGAGAGAAAAACAACCTCACATCCTTTCGACGAACTAAATAATGATGTCTTCTGAGACTAGTGGTGAAAAAATAAATTTTAACTTTCAAATAATAATAATGATTTGACATGCTTTTGACATATAAATTAGGCGTTTTCAAATAACGTTAGACCGCAGTCTCTGTTCAACTATAGGTACTGTTTCAAACTAATTTTGGCATAGTTGACTTTAAAGAGTCTAACGACCATAAATTACTTGCGTTTGGTAACAATACAATCTTTATTGCGCTAGTAATAATCAGAAGACTTGCTTTTAAAGCCCGCTATGCCAAAATTGGTTTGGAACATTATCACACAGTGCGTCTTATAGAGAATAATTTTTCCGAAAAATTCTTTTTTTTTTATTTATTTAGCGAATGATATTTAAATTATGTATTGCAGCGTAAAATTTGCCCCCAACATTATTTAAAAATGTTGTTAAAATTAAAACTATATAAATTTATTTTAACTCTTTTTATTACTGTTAAATTATTTATTAAAATTCGCTAATTTACAAATTTACTCGCATTTTTTTAGTAGCTTTTGATTGCCTGTGATGATTGCTTTTGTCAGGAGTCACTTATTACTCGGGCGAATTCAAGGATACTACATGGATACTATACAAGCTTATAGGATTTTATCTGGAATTTTACTCATTCTCTATACTGCAATGTTAGCGTACCTCCCTCACCCCACTCGCTTCCGTGACGTCAGCGACAGACCTAAAATAATCTTTACCGTCCCGCGAAATATATTAATAACAAGAACAACGAGAGATTTGTGCAAGTAAACCAATTAACCAAGTAAATAATCGTCACCTATAAGGGTTTTTCGTAATTGAAATGTTTTATTATTTTATTAAACGCGATAAAATTTTAAAAATTTTTCGCGTTTTATTTTAATAATTAATTAGGCTGTTACAAATGACGTAATTCATGAGCTTCAAGAAAGACAACGTTTATATGGTTTCCCGATATCCAATAAACTTTGGAAATTTTTTTCACGTATTTAGTGAACAATATTCAAATTATTACTCAAGGTGACATAAAGTATGGGACTTATGGGTTGATTTCAAGTTGAGATAATACCGGTAGTATCGTAAATTTTAATACTTTATCATGACAACAGCGAATCACAACCCCGAATTTGTTTATTTTTCTATGAAAACGAAGATACTACTTGTATTATCTCAATTTGAAATCAGCACATAAGTCTATTTAATAACGTAGTTAAAACTAAATTTTTTTCAACTGTTTTAAGTAAAGCTTGATATTCTAGACATTTTTTTAAAAATTATTTTTCTAATCTTGTGAACACCACTAGACCGAATCCTTTCATTATTTAAAAAAAATTGCAATTAATTTTTGGTCAAATTATGGGTAGTAAACTGCCTGGCAGACAGGTCAGGAATTGGAGTGCAAGATTTACATATCTCCCTACTATAGTCTGTCCATTTTAGGAAAAATTTTAAGGTGTAATATTGGGTTGGCAACTAAGTATTACGAATTTTTAGTGAGAAATAACACTCAATTTCTTGATACATAATATGAACTAATTTTCAATTGTTGTGTGTAATACATTGAACTGTTTTGCAATCTCTTGCACAATTATATGAGAATTTGATTCAATTGTGGCTTTTATTTTGACATAAATAGTTCCAGAGCGTTAGTTATCTTTCAGTGAGAAATATTCAAAACGAAATTTCTTAAACTAATTCTGACACATGCGTTTTGTTAAACAATTAACACTGTAAACTTCACATATCTCTTTGTAAGCCTCAGCCGCTTTCTTGTCTTTATGAAAATTAAAAAGTAAAATGTGTCGATAATGCTTATTTTGCATGCCATGTTAAAACTGATCGTAAACAAAATTACACAAAATTCGTTTTTGTACTAACCTAATGGTATTGGCTACCAACTCTCAAAAGCAAAAAATTCTAACATTGCCAAAAGAATAAGAAAAGAAACATAACGCTAGCTCTTGGTGGAAACCGCAATTAGGTACTTAGGGTCTAATTCTAAATCAGATTTACGTCACTGTAATTTGAGTTGCTAGGACAACGTCGTAACTTTGCTATACTCTTATATTAGATGGCGTAACTTTGCGCTACTCTGATGGAGTAGCGTAGTGATTTAGAATTCCAGCATTAGTTGCCAACCTAATAGAGAAGAATCCAAGCCCCTGAATTTTAAGTAAATTGTGAAAGTTTGGCGCGAGGTTCTGTTTGTTTTCTTCGAGGTTTCATTGATGGACCAGCTGGTCGTTTCGGTAACAATAGGGTTCAGTTATCTTTATAACTACCTGTATTAAAACCCTCTTAAACTAATTTGTAGGTTAAAACCATAAAATTCCCACAAATATAAACAAACTTTATTAATTATTAAATCAGATTGGATTTGACAAGAATTTAGATTGAATTTTTTATAAATTATTTTCTATATATGCCGGGAGTAAATAAGGCACATCGCTTTTTATAAATAGAAAAAAAACTTCGAAAATTTATTATTCTAAAATTGATAGGTACATATCTTGAAAATCAACACTTATTAAAAAGAATGATTCATTACAAAAATGTAAAAGTATTTTATGGTAAATACAATTTTGTTTCATAAGTATTGATTTTTTTATAATCAGAATTTATCTCTAAACAATTTAAAAGCGAATAAAATTGACTAAAAGACTTAATTTAAATTTTTTTAACAAAATAACTTTTAAAAACAATTCTAGATAATTCAAGAAAAGATGATATTTTAGGAACATTGATACTTTCTTTAAGAACTGTTTGTCTATACATAGACTGTAATTTAGGGTGAGCAAAATATTTCATAAGTTGTTTGAGTACATTATTTTTTGTATTTTTAAGATTTTTATTAATATTAATTAATAAAGTTAAAAAATTACAAAAAGAGCAAGAGCTCTTTTTTTAATATCCATAAATAATAAGTTTTTAAATAAATCACAATATCCAAATCTTTCATAAATTATATATAGAATGTATTCATATATTTCTTTTCCATAACTAGAAAAAAAACATAAATGAATTCAGTTAAATTAGATTTACTTTCATAATTAAAAATATCGTGATTTAGAACCGTCCATAGCAAAGGAATAATGATAGATATTTATAGTTTCGTCTTTTAAGCTACTTTCAAATAAAATATTCAATTTCTCAATAGATAACCAGGCAAAATAAATCCCAAATTTACTTCAGTAAGCTGAGTGAAAAATATTTTAAGAGGTGTTTTGATGTGCTTATTTTACGATTGTTTTCTTGTTTTTATAATGTGAATTTTGTTTTGTTTATGTTATTTTCAAGTGATTCATTTTTGTTTTGTTTAATTTACTTTTCTTATGATTTACTGTAAGAAACAATTAAATGTTATTTTCTTCTACATTGTAATTTTATTGTACCCTCTCTTATGCAGTCACATCTCAACGAACTTTACCGCCATTTTGTCAAACTCAACGTTGGGATCCTTTCTTCTAGATGACGATCACTATTTTCGGCTACTTTTATTTAAATTTAGCACGCACTTTAAGTTTATGGCGGCAGGTATAGTCTAGTTTGGGTCATTATAATGTATTTTGGCGTTTTTGCAAATTCTTTACAATTTCTGAAATATTTGGAGTGGCTTGTTCTTATTGGAACACCTGTATACTTCAGGACTAAAGTGCCTTAATAACTTAAGTGACTTGTAAAAATTTAAATTTACCGCTTAAATGTCTAACTACAATAAGCGCCGTTAGGTAGCGCTTCGTATTTTTCAATGACTTTTGCAAGTGTCGACGAATTTTGAAAAGAAAAACTTGAAATCTATTGAAAAGAAGCTTGTTTATTCTTCATTTGCAGTTAATAATGGGATCCTCTAAAGGCTTCAATCCTTTTTTGGTAATTAAAATCGAATTTTAGGTAATTATTAAACATAAACTTACAATTGTTTTAGATTCGTGAAAAACGAAGTCGTTTGGTTGATGCAGTTAGACGCAATGATGTTAAACTGCTCAAGGAATTACTGGACACTCCAAAATTATACAATGCTACAGATGCTGATGATTGCAATTTATTACAAGTTGCGATTCGTTATGAACAGTAAAGAAACACTAATTTTATTAAATATTTACTTTATTCTCATTTTTAGCAAAGAAGCATTTGATTATTTGTTATCTCTCCCAGAATATCCTTCAGAATCTGAAAATATGTTTAAAGAAACGGCTTTGGGACTTTCGCTTAGTTCTAATATAGTAATAAAGAGCGAATATTTTGCTTGTGAATTAATTAAAAAGGGGGTATGCATAGATAAAATTTCTTCTAGTGGTGATACATTTTTACATCTTGCTTGTAAAAGAGGTTTTCTAAAAGCTTCAATGTTACTAATTGAAAAAGGAATTGATGTAAATGTTGGTGGTTACAAATGGTGCACACCTTTGCAAAGCATCTGTAATATTCGGTATTCATATCCTAATTCTACAAAACATCTTGAAATTATTTTTATGTTATTGGAGTTTGGTGCAGATCCTTCAATTAGAGATTACAATGGATATACTTCTTTCGAAAGTGCTGTAATGTATAGTCACCCAAATGAAATACAAGAGGTTTTATTTTATTACACTTTTGATGAATTTTCATTATTAGAAATTCATTTCGATGTAGTATTAAAACTTGCTGCAAGAAACTCACCTTTATTTCATGAAATAATAAAACAAAAATTTAAAATTATAGTAAAAACAAATGAATCAACAGTTAATTCCTTTTTCGATGACTTAAAGTATATAGATTTAGCTAATTTAAAAACATTAATTACAAAGTATGAAACATCTTTTAAAATTTTTTTTACACAGTTTATTGGAAATACATTTGAAGTTAAAATTGGCTGGTTGTCTATTGAGAAATTAAATATTTTAATTGAAAGTGGCTTAAAAGACGAAATAATAAATGTTGTTTTGCCTTATATATGCTCCTATCTTCTGCCTACAAAAATTGAGTATAGTCAAGATGAATCTGAGCTAACTGAATACATATGTTATCTGCTAAGTTATGGAATTGAAATAGAAGAAGAATGTCTTTATTTAATTTATAAAAAATTTGGATATTGTGACTCATTTAAAAAAATTTTATATATGGATTTAAAAAAAAACATTTTTTTTTATTCTTTTAGTATTTTGCCATACCTAATAATCAATATTACTGAAAATCTTGAAGACGTTCTTAATACTAGGAATTATATAAAATCTAACCAACTGCGAGAACTTATGAGTTATTTTGCTCACCCTAAATTACTTTCTATGTATAGAGATCAAAATCCTGAAGAAAAAATCAATACTCTTCAAGTACCTTCTCTTCTTGAATTATCTAGAAATAGATTTAGAATTTTTTTTAATAAAAAATTTAAAATTAATACTTCCAGCCAATTTTATACACTTTTAAATTGTTTAAAGATAAATCTTGTTTATAAAAATATTATAACATATCAAACAAAATTGTATTCACCATAATCTACTTTTATATTTTTGTAATAAATCATTTTTTTTAATAAGTGTTTTGATTTTCAAGATTTGTATTTATCAATGAGATGTCTTGATCAAATCCTAATTGTTGTACATGTACTTCATTGCTTACAGTCCAAGATCCCCGAGCTGTCAGACATGACTTATTTTCACACGGATGAAAGTTAAAGTTTTATATTAAGGTTTCATGTGACTGTTAATATTCGCGTGTTTGGAGAGCTTGCCCTGTGACACCTGAGCAGATACCAGGTGAGAAAGGTAACTAAAGAATAAGAGTTACTTACCTTAAATTTACATGACTGATTTTTATATACAGGATGGACCAAATCTATGAAACGGGCCGTTTTTTGGCTAAACTATTAGGAATTTTGAAAAAACAAAATATAGGCATTAAATGGCTAGGAAGATGCTACCTGAAACAATGTTTTAAAAAAAATTGTTTGTTTAAATTTTTAAGATAACTATAGCAACATTTTTGTTTTTTTGTGAAATTTATTCTTGCTTTTTTTTGCTGTGAGTATGAGCGCGAGAGCACAGCCAAATATTTTTTGGGTTTTGGGGAAGTTTGGTCATTACAATTCGTCTGACTGATGAAACATAACTTTGTAATAGTTTTTTTCATAACATACTTAAAAATCAAACATGTAAAAATAAGTAAAGTTCATTTATTTTTTGTGAGGCTTTAAAGCGTCTGACAAAAGTTTTGGTCTATGGAAAGTGTCTGACACTTATGATACTACTTCAAAATAACAGTGTACAATACATATATAAAAATCAATCATGTAAATTTAATTAACTCTTATTCTTTAGTTACTTTTCTCACCTGGTACATATCTGTCCAGGTGTCACAGGGCAAGCTCTACAAACACGCGAGTATTAACAGCTACTTGAGACCTTAATATAAAACTTTAACTTTCATCCGTGTGAAAATAAGTTATGTCTGACAGCTCTGGTATCTTGAACTATTACGTATTTATGTGTTTATTTCACGACTGTTTTGTTGTTTTTATAATATAAAATTTTGGGTTTTTTTTGTGTTATTTTAACTGATTTATTTTTGTTTTGTTTATTTTACTTTTTTTATAATTTACTACAATAAAGTAAAAAATATTTTCTTCTACATTGTAGTTTTATTGTACTCTCCCTTATGCAGTCACATCTCAAAGAACTTCACCGCCATTTTGTCAAAATCAACCTAGGGGTCCTTTCTACTAGATTTTGTAAAGAATTTTTAAATAATAATGAACAAAGACTAATGAACTTTGTGACCAAAATAAACTACAAAACAAGAATTCTTCTTTAAACACCTTGATATACATAAATATACGTGGACACAAACAACACGAAATTTAAAATCAATAATAGACTACGTTGTGGTAAGACAGAAAAGTAATTTAAAAGTACAGGATGTTAGAGTTAATAGAAGCCAAAATTGCGGAACTGACCACTATCTTCTAAGAGCAAAAATATATATTCTCTCAATAAAAAACGAAACCAAACAAAACACAGATGAAGATGAAAGTAAATATTTTTAACCAACCACATTACAACATTTAAAACCTAAAAAAAGAAATCATAAAGACATTATACCAACAACGACTAGATCACAAACTTAAGGAAAACCAATTTATGAATAGAGATTCCCTTTATAAACACATAAAAGAAAGTATACATGACGCCGCTGCGGAGGCATTAGGACAATCACGACTTCAAAAGAAGAATTGGTATAACATATTGGAAGAGACTGAAAAGAAAATAGAAATAAAGAAAAAATTGTACCTAAAACGGTTATCAACAAAAAATGACGAAGACAAAGAATACTATAAACAAATGCAACGAGAGGTACGACGATTAGTAATTAAAGAGATAATAATAAAAAGAATAGTAAAATAAAAATAAATAAAAAAATAATAAAAATAATAAAAAAATAAAAATATAATAGTAAATAAAGAAATTATATTGGAACCAAAAATGTATAGAAATAAAGACATACATAAGAAGAAGACGATGCACAAAAATATGGAAATTAATAAAAAATATCAAAGCACCGTATAGAAAAAAAACACGATTAAATACAATACAACTAAAAAATAGAATAAGTACTGTGAAAGCTTACTTACTGAAGACAGACCGCAATTTGTAGATAATATACCAACTCAGAACACACAAATAAATGTGAAAGGAGAATATATAACGTTAACAGACATGACATTACATCTTATATGGAAAAGTGAAGAAAAACGTTTTTTCTGAGAAGTGTGACGTGCTAGCGGAAAACAAAAAAAAATATTTATTAGCTACCCTTAGTAGGCTTATGCAAAAAAATATATCATTTGATAAACAAAAATAAAGTTTAATTTTGTAGATTAGTGTTTTTATTACAAAAATGAATTTGTCAGTAGATTCTGAATATAAAAGTAAAAACGCAAAATTTTGATTAAACCTATTGCTTTCGAGATATTTATATTTAAAATGTAAAAACAAATTTTAATTTCTAATTTTGGCGCCCTCTAACTTCTAAATGATGCAAATTGGTATAGAGGTCAGTTATGTTAAATAATTACTATTTAATGTCTCCTACCTATCTTAATTCTCACTATCTAAAGATTCACAAATAGATATAATACTAAAGACTATTTTCTCTCCTTCATCTCTCTCTTTCTATCTGACACATAGAATATACTACTTTCGAATTCAATGTGTAAGCCTGCAATGACGGCACTTCCCACATTAACAAAATCTACCATATTGTTACTTGGTGGGTAGGTACTGCCAGTAAGACGTAAGACCATCAGTAATCTCTATAAAACTAGCCAATCATGTTACAAATATTTAATGGAAATTTGAACATTTATTTCAGAAACATATTCAAAGCAATTTTTAACTATTGTAATTTTAATTTAATCCAACAGTTTATCTAAAATAAGATCACACACCTGTAATTTATTTAACACGTCAACAAGGTAAATTATTAAACAAAACAATGTCTGATCCATACTTCTATATCACAACGACAAAAAACATATTTTAAATAATTGTGAACAAAATATCAATTTAAAATAAATTTTAATAACGTAAATAGTAGAAAAATACTTGTAAAAAATTTATGCTGACACTGCAAGTCTTTTATGTCTAAAATAGCAATGGATTCTGTGTTTTTCATAAAAAAGTAGATATCTTTAGAAATCCAAATCTTGTTCTGTTATACATTGATTACAGTAACAACAAAAGTATCTTTAGTAGTTTTATTATACAGGGTGTAACATTGAAAACTTCTACCTCTAATAACTTATAAACAAATGAAGATAAATAAATAAGAAAAAAATAGTTTTGACAATATGAAGTATGATGTAGGAAGTAGGATGGATATGTTATTTGGTCTGTAAGTATTAAAGTATTAGCACCCCAATTTCAACCCCAAAAAACTTAAATAGGACTATATTATTTGTGATACATTAAATAAAAGGTAAAAACCAGCAGAGTGTGACAAAAAAAACCGTACCAAAATATCTTTATTATTAACCCCTATATAAAGAAAACAAGTGATGGCCTGAAATTTTTTTTCCACACAATAATTAACTCCCTAACATGGACAAGGTACTTGCAGTTGCTAGATGTTATCATAAATTTTCTTATCGTAAATGTAAGCGAAACAAAACTCACGTTAAACCCCGATGAAGTATTCATTCAGCAGGATGGCGCACCACCTTAGATTATATATATTATTTTAGACACTTGAGGAAGTATTTAAACAGCAGGTATTTAAACAAATGGATAGGTTGAAGCAGTAGCATTAAATAGCTGGCTAGATCGCCAGATTTTACAGTTAATTTAAGTCAATAAATGTTATACCAAAACATTCGTTTATCAATTATTTTACTTCGTACCTCTGTTAATAATGAAAATATTTTGTTGAATTTTTTGTGTCGCATTCTTTCGGTCCTTACCTTTCATTTGATGTATCACAAATAATATAGCCCTATTTAAGATTTTAGGGGTTGAAGTTGGGGTGCTAACACTTTAATATTTACAGACAAAATAACATACCCATCCTACTTCCTCCTTGATACTATCAAAACGTTTTTTTTTTCTTATTTTTTTATCTACACCTGTTTAAAAGTTATTAGAGGTAGAAGTTTTCAATGTTACACCCTGTATATTGTCACTTTTAAAAAGTTATAAATTTTTTCCAATAACAATTAGGCAAATGCGAGCCAGAGACCGTTTTCGTTTACAATGATGTGTCCATACACTGTTAATGCACGCATAATTGCGCTTAGAAGAGTTTCCGTTCTCTGTTGTTCTTTAGGTGTTTTTTTGCTATACAAAAAAATAAACAAATATTTTTTTAAAATGTTTTATATCAACGTTTGTCTTATTGTTCTTTCTCTTCTAGATTTTGTTTCGTCGTTTTTTAAAGATCATTTAGAATTTTTTTTTCTAGATGTCGTCTTTGAAGTTTTTTATTTTGTGTTTTTTCAAATTCTAATTTTTTTTATTCTTTTATTGTGTACGTTGTTATTTTTGTTAAAAAATATTCTATTGTTTAAGTATTAAAAATATTATTATTATTTAAATATTCTATTATATTTCTATTATTTATTTCTACAATCTACCTTTGTTCCTTATTAGGTAAATTTTGTTTTTTTTTTGTTTATTTATATTATTTTGCTTTCTTTCTTTTACCCGTAGATATTAAAGGTTTTCTGGAATTCTTTTAAAGTTTTTATTTTTTGTTTTTTTTATAACGCAGTTTTTTTATTCCTTTTTTTTAATTGTCGTTTTTTAAGTTTATCTGAAGTTTTGTTGTAAATTTTTTTAATGTTGTTTTTCTTTTTTTTATATTTTTTGAATGTTAGTTTTTAAGTTTTTTTTAATTTTTTGTTTTTTCTTTTTAGAATCTAGAGTGGTCTGGAACTGTAAAACAATTACATCTACTTTATGTCAAAATAAAATGCCAATTAATTTCGTAAACATCACTTCTAAAATAAAATGGCAATATTAATCCCCTTGTTCTCTTTGTAGTCCTGATGATGTTTAATAATAAAGACCGAAACTAGTCGACAGAAACAATTTTGATTTTTTACCCGTCCCTGTAGTTAGATAATCTTTCCTTGTTAATAATAGCTCAAGAGAGTTAAACGATCTTAGTACCTAATATTAATGTATTTGTATACTAAAATTCATTGAAATATAAAAGCGGATTAAACATTATTAATCAAAAATTAAATTTTGGCGCCCTCTAGCTTTTATTTCTGCAAGTGTATTAACCTTTCTATAGACTAGTATAGTTGTATATTAATTTTTACCGAATGTTGTAAAATTGTATCAACACTTCCCTATGCGCTACTAGTTTTATCTTTGTTGTTACTATGCGATTGATTGAAACAAAATAGAAGCCGTCTAGCTTTGTATACTTTGCAGAGGAAAGTACGAAGGAGTACCAGTAGTTCTCAAACTATCGGGTCATTTTTAAATACAAAAAGTTGTTTAAACTGAACATTTTGTTAATAGAATTGTTACCATGATAGTCATAATAATAATAAAACGTAAATAAGCATGCACATAATTTCTAATATTTGTTATATTTTTTTTATAAATAAAATTTATCTCGTTGTTTTTTTAAGACCTGTTGAGAATCACTGATATGTTTTGAATAGGTAAACCGGAAAGCGTCCTAAGGTTTGCTGTCTCTTTTAAATAGCTTAGGAGCGAAAAAGACAACAATTCACTCGTCGGATCAGGAAGCTGACCATCGTTTATCCCACTTGCTCGTACCTACTTTCTCAAAGAGCAAGAAAGAGAACACAGTTTTACGACGTTCAGGAAAAATATAAAATTGTCTTTTTGTATCTACATTGTATTCTGGCTAACAAATTTTACGTTATTATAAAAATACCATTTTCAATTATGATAAAATTACAAATAAATTAGTTACTGTTTAATTTCAAATTTTTTTAATTATTTTAACGAAAGTGGCCACCATCTTCCCTAACTGTCATTTCTTTTCTTGTAATGGTATTGGTGGATCAAGACAAGCCACCGGAAGTGATCCTGTAGCTAGTGTTTACTGTTCATAGTATTTCAGTTACTTAAACAAAACAACGTTTTTGTGGAAATGTGATTTAAAGTTAATTAACTTTTCAATTAATTATCAAAGAAGTTGAAGAAAGGTTTCTTCAAATTTTTACTTATAGCAGCTGATAATAGTGCAATTGGAAAAGAACAATAACCAGTTTTTAGTCCTTGATAGTTGAAAAAGTTGGAAGCTTCCATTTTTACGATGAGGAGAAAATATCAGTTTTATTCGCATGCACTCAAAGCGGGTCTTCATTGCGATGGTGAGTGTTTGATTATTATTTTTAAAAAAAGTCAGTTGGCGGACCTTTCTATAACTAAATTTCTAAGCAACATAACTACAGAAAATTATACAGACTGGTACAATGAAAAGTTTGCACCTAGCGTTACCTCTGTTTGTGAAATTTAATGCAGAAATGCTCGGACAGGTTCGGGTTTTATTTTTTCTTTTGGGGATTTTCTTTTGAAGAGGAACACATTTTAAAAATATTTTGCAACTCATATATTTAACCCACTAACGGGGATGAGCCACATCCCTAAAATTTTAAATAAAGAAGTAAGGTCGAGTGACACATCGTTTTAAAGAGCACAAAATTATTTTTATAATTGTACCCCATTTGTTGTATTTTACTTAAACAGGTAATGTAAAAACGCCTTAAAATACTTCTGTCACGTAGTTTTGGTATTAGTGAAAAAGGCATGTAACTTTTAGTTATTTGCTGTCATAGCCACTAAAAACAACTTTTAAATGTATTGTCTATTCAGGATTACAAAAGTAATCTTCAAAAGTAAAATTGGACAGGTAATGTAAAAACTCCTAAAGAACTTGTATTCCATACAGTGTGTAAAATATTGTACACATTTATATAAATCATTTTTTTTTAATAAGTGTTTTGATTTTCAAGATATGTACCTATCAATTTTAGAATAATAAATTTTCGAAGTTTTTTTTCTATTTATAAAAAGCAATGTGCCTTATTTACTCCCGGCATATATAGAAAATAATTTATAAAAAATCCAATCTAAATTCTTGTCAAATCCAACCTGATTTAATAATTAATAAAGTTTGTTTATATTTGTGAGAATTTTATGGTTTTTAACTTACAAATTAGTTTAAGAGGGTTTTAATACAGGTAGTTATAAAGATAACTGAACCCTATTGTTACCGAAACGACCAGCTGGTCCATCAATGAAACCTCGAAGAAAACAAACAGAACCTCGCGCCAAACTTTCACAATTTACTTAAAATTTAAGGGCTTGGATTCTTCTCTATTAGGTTGGCAACTAATGCTGGAATTCTAAATCACTACGCTACTCCATCAGAGTAGCGCAAAGTTACGCCATCTAATATAAGAGTATAGCAAAGTTACGACGTTGTCCTAGCAACTCAAATTACAGTGACGTAAATCTGATCTAGAATTAGACGCTAAGTACCTAATTGCGGTTTCCACCAAGAGCTAGCGTTATGTTTCTTTTCTTATTCTTTTGTCAATGTTAGAATTTTTTGCTTTTGAGAGTCGGTATGCGAATATTTAAGGGTGTGAATCTACATAAAAAAATAATGTTATTTTGCTTTATAAACTATGGTCTAAAAATGTTACAAAAACTCAGAGTATTGAAGTTTAAGGAAACAAATGAAAATTAATTTAATTGGAGATAATATTTTCAGAACCGCTTCAGATGTTTTAGTGATATTTAGTACGTAGTAAATGTTAATAATAATAAATAACATTGCATTCTTCAATTATTACATTAATTTTCTCGGACAATAGACCGGTTTTTATTTTTTTTACTCAAAAATAGCGCATCGAAGAAAAACAACTCAAGAGAAATCTTATGTTTTAAATTGAACGGGGAATCCAAAAATAATTTTTATTTGGAAAAAACCATTAGCGTACCATTTTTTTCTTAAAAAATATCGAAGTCAATACCCGTACGCACGCCACTAAAAATTTTTTTTGCATTGAAAAATATGCACCTTTATTAACTTTCACTACGTACTAAATATCACTAAAATATCTGAAGTGGTTTTAAAAATATTAATTAATTTTCATTTTTTTCCCTAAACTTTAACACATCGAGTGTCTGTAAGGAAACACTTTTGGACCATAGTTTATAAAGCAAACTAACATTAATTTTTTATGTAGATTCACTCCCTTAAATATTCGCATATCATTAAGAAACAGCCTGTATAGAGAATAATTAATAAAGTTTGTTTATATTTGTAAGAATTTTATGGTTTACACTTACAAATTAGTTTAAAAGAGTTTTAATACAGGTAGTTGTAAAGATAACTGAACCCTATTGCTTCCAAAACGACCAGCTGGTCCATTAATGAAACCTGGAAGAAACATACAAACAGAACTACGCGCCGGACTTTTACAACTCACTTAAAATTTAGGGGCTTGGATTTTTCTCTATTACACCTTAAAAAATTTTCAAAAATGGACAGACTATAGTAGAGAGATATGTAAATCTAATTCCTGACCTGTCTGCCAGGCAGTTTACTACCCATAATTTGGCCAAAAATTAATTGCAAATTTTTTAAATAATAAAAGGATTCGGTCATTCGGTCTGGTGGTGTTCACAAGGTTAAAAAATAATTTAACAAAAATGTCTAGAATACTTGTATCAAGCTTTACTTAAGGCTGTCGTGCAGTGAACTAAAATTTCAATTTTGGGGAATATGCAACCAGTACTGCAAGACGTTTGAACTTACATTGGCAGCTGTCAATCAAGAGATTAAAAAACCGCTTGCTGTGAGGGTCATTTCGACCTGAAACAGGCCAAATTCTTTTCACCGATAAAATTTGCTGAATACAAGGAGGTTTGAAGCTTCTTGGTTGAGTCTGAACTTTCACTAAATAATAATACATGTCTTTATAATATAATAAATTATAACTTTTTAATATTTTTGTGCATAAAATACTGGAGAAGCAGAATAATACATAGTTAAAAGTATTTCTGACTTCATCATAGGTAAAAGTCAAATTAACGTACAATTTGTAGCTACGGAAACCCTGTGTTGGCAGTCACTTGCATTTTTACCACATAACGTGAGGTAAAAATGACCCAAAGTTTTCATCTTTTATCATACACATTTATAATAAAAACTCAATGTGTGGGAAACAAAAACATGTTTATTAAAACGTCATTTTATACAACTTTTATTTGTTGAAATTAGACTATCCCGGACAGACAAAATAATTCAGACATCAAACACAGACGTTGTCAAAAAATTTTGTACAAATTGAGCACGATATTAGTCAGGATGACTTTAATAAAAAATTTGATATTCACATTTTTTCTTGAAAAATGTTGTTTAATTCGAATTGTGCTGCGAGAGCATACTGTGAATAACAGATTGCTACAGTACTTTTTAAATTAGTACTTCGACGACGATGACTGTAATTTTGATGATGATGTTTAATATATTAGAATGGCTGATAATTTGTAATCTTTCAATAAAAGTCCTGAGCAAAAAAGTTTTATAATAATCTTGTATTAAATAATTACGTTGCGTGTCAAGTTTGAAATTATTTTTCTGGCAAAATGCAAGTTAATTCAAACGAATGTAAATCATTACATATTTTTTTTTTGTCTTTATTATTTACGCTGGATTCTGATTCTAGCACAGCTGTCAATCAGCATTTTAGCACAAAACAGAAATACATATTTTACTGTACTATAGTTTTACTATAAAAATCTGTCTAAAGAATTAATAGTAGATAATCTAAGGCCTATGGGGCATGCAAACCCTTTGGAAAAAACTCTCTTAAAAAATTCAAATTGCAATTATGCCAAAACTAATGGTATAATAGGACCTCTCTTCTCTGCACATACAAATCGTTAGTTTTTCGCAAAAAACAGCTCTACAGCTTAAAAAATGACTAAGCTCTAATTTAAAAAAAAAAAACGCTAATTTTTTAGTTTTTACGGATTTTCTACGTTATTAATGATCCGGTCGGGTTAACTTAAAGTCAGTTATGTTTAAGCTTTAATTTTCTACAATTTGGTTTTTAGAGCATTAAGACTGATGCTTTATTAGATTTAATTTTATAAATAAAAAACTAAGGAAAGTCAATTTTTTGTTATTAAATGTTAATAACAATTTATCCTACGACAGTTGCGGGTAGAAAACATAGCAGAATATAACTACAGATTATCGATAATGTGATAGCACAGTTGGTTTCCTGTTACTAGTTTTGTGACGAAAAAATTTTGTATTGTTTGGCCTATTTGAGAACCTACTCCATGCTTCTCTTGTCGTGTCAGAAACCGATTCGTGCAACAATCACCACCTAATACAACGTCGATAATAATAGTATTGTGGTTATTCTAACTAAAAAAAAGTTTTTCTATCTTGCCCCCCTTATACCTTTACTTGCCCCTTCTGAGTCTTACTAAAGGCGGTAATGAGTAGGTCATTTTTAGGTTCTTCCCAGGAAAAGTAAAAAGTACCCAGGGTAGATACTGATGTTTTGGAAATCCTAATCCTATTTAGCACGAAAACGTCCCGTGTCTTTTTTCAAGATTAGACGCTCGGTGTTGACCGCGGCGCGTAATGGTCCCATAACCCTATTTACTTATCACATTACCAGTTTGTAATTTAATATTTTTTATTCTTTTTATTAATAATAAACCCAGAAAAAAACAATAACGACGATTAAGACTATAAGACTAACGTTTCTAATTTCTTTTTTATTAATCATTTTTTAATATGCTGTAAGATTGTCAATTAGAACCTCAACAATTTAATCACTATAAAGATTCTCAAAAACCAAGCAATTAACATAAACTATATAGGTAGAAACTATAAATACATATTACCAAAAAAAGCATTCATTTACTAAATTGCATCAAAATTAAATGTTGCATAAATTATTGTAAACTCTATTTCCGAAAAATTACTATTTTTCCGAATGGGGTTAATCCCAGTCATTCCTTGAAGTTTTCATTAAAGCGTAATGAGCAGTGTTATTAGCCACTGATGCCTAAAATTTTTCAAGAATTAGGATATCCAGAATGAAAATTCCATTATTAGATAACAGTACCTAGATAAAGGGTCCCGTTGGACCGACCGTACCGTAATTAAGTGAAGAGATTAGCAAACCTCTCGGCCGGCAGAACTTAATTGACAACGTATCAATAACAATTTGACACGTCCCAGTAGTATTACCTAAAACTTTTTTTAATTTTTTGAAAAATTATATGGATAAAAAAAATGTGCGCTATATTAACTTAGAAAACACGATGTCTATTTTGTTTTCTTTTTTCTCTTTATAGTTTCTGCAAAATTTGTTTTATCATGAAGTCAGAAGAATATTATATAAATTGAAAATAATAACTATATTGCTTTAAGAACGTCTCGGGGACAGCCGTCCCCATCTTCAAGTTTTATTTCATCAAAGTACTTACAATTTCCATGATGAGTAAAAGTATGAAATTTACGAGTGATTACATGGTTATAACAGAATCTGTGTTCAGCCAAAAATGGATTTTGGGTCGAACACAGTTCTCACACAGACATTTATTACATTAGTTCCTGCCGTTTTAAACGATACAATTTTCGGCAATAAACGACTATGTGTTGTGTCAAGTTGTTACAAATACAACATTTTCAAGAAAAGAAAACACAATGTTAGATAGTCATTTTTTTAGAACATTAGGTAATGTAATTTTAACAGAACAATGATTTTACATAACGCAGGAGGTTTTACGTGATCCCATTTATTATGAGAATTAAACAATTATTTTATTTACGTATACAAAATAGAATACAAATAAAACCAAATGTCAGTGATTTGGAATCCTAACAAAAAGAAAAGCTTTGTCCAAGTACCTACCCCTTGTGTAAAATAATTATTAGGAATTGACCGCTCGATGGGTGGTCTCAAGCCGATTGTAAATCATTGAAGAAGCTTCGCACTTTTCTTTCAAGAGTAATGGTGGTTGCATTTGTTTATTTATTTATTTTTAGAATTTAGATTCTATTATCATAAAAACAAATCATAGCGGGATGCACTTTGTGATTCTATATAACTCTGTAAAAAAAAGGAGTTAAAATATTATACAGCTTCAAAGAAAAATGGACCCAAATATTTACAATAATTGCGATTTTTTATGAAATATTACAAATTTGTAGAAAAAATCGAATCATAGCGGGCTAAATTACACTATTCTCTACAAATAGAGGCATCGACCTGGTTGTAGAATTAAAAAATACAGTTTTTAAACGGGCCCAAAATTTGGACATATTTCTATGTATTTCTCAGGCACTGAGGCAGACCCTTAAAACAGTTAAAAAAATTTAGTTTTACCTACTTTATTAAATAGACCTAGTGACATCTTTTATGTCCCCTTGAATAATAATTTGAATATCGTTCGCTAAATAAGTGAAATAAATTCCCAAAGGTAATTGGACATAAGGAAACCATATAAACCATGACGTATGACGTCATTTGTAAAAGTCTAATTGACAGGAATTGCAGATAGATATTTCAAAATTAACAAAACGTCAAAACACGTCATAATGATCTAAACTAGACTATACCTACCGCCATAAACTCAAAATTGCGCGCTAAATTCAAATAAAGCTGGTCGTAAGTCGTGATCGTCATCTAGTTAAAAGGACTCCTACGTTGATTTTGACAAAATGGCAGTAAAGTTCTTTGAGATGTGACTGCACAACGAAGAGTACAATAAAACTACAATGTAAAAGAAAATATTTTTTACTTTCTTGCAGTAAATTATTAAAAAAAGTAAAATAAACAAAACAAAAATAAATCAGTTGAAAATAACACAAACAAAACAAAATTTTTCATTATAAAAACAACAAAACAATCGTGAAATAAACACATAAATAATAGTCCAAGATACCAGAGCTGTCAGACATAACTTATTTTCACACGGATGAAAATTAAAGTTTTGTATTAAGGTCTCATGTAGCTGTTAATACCCCCGTGTTTGTAGAGCTTGCCCTGTGACACCTAGGCAGGTACCATGTGAGAAAGGTAACTAAAGAATAAGAGTTACATAACTTAAATTTACATGATTGATTTTACTGGCGACAGTTGGCAAAACGGACTGTCAAGAAAATGACGAGCTATGTGTTAAATGTCAATAAACTATAAATTGTGTAACTCTGTAACAAGTTTATTATATTAGATAAAACAGCAATATAGTTTTGTTTCAACATATCAACAAACAACACAACGGGTATGTACGATAAAAACGAAGTTTCTACTTTAAAAGAAATTAAAAAAGAATTTAATGAACGTGGATTTCCGATTTCTTATTGTCCAGCAACTCTAACACTTATTCTTAAAAAAATGTCGTTTACCTATAAGACTATAAATAGAAGACTTACAGTTATGGAAAGTGAACGACTAAAAAGATACAGAACAGAATTTATCGAAAAATTTGTCTATAGATTATTTTTTCGACTTTGCCCGGTGAGATCGTAAAAGGGGTTGTGCCGTTTAGTACGTGATGGGTAAAAATGCTGAACATAATTTCACGTAAGCGGAAAAATACTGTTTGAAGAAATGCGGTTTCAAGTAACATTCTGCGAAAACTGTAAGCCGCTTTTTAAAGATGCTGTACAGTCAGTTGATTGTATTTTTTCCATGACACTTAATGCATTATATATAAGGTTCATTCTTAAGTCGGTTGCGTGGGTGGAATTTTTAGGGTCGCATGCAGGCTGGGGAAAGCCAGTAATCCCAAACCATTTTGTTTATGCATTTTATATGCCAATTGCATATATTACGTTTAACCTAACATGCCAAGAAAATCCATGATATGATACTCACGACATTTTTAAAAAAGATGGATTGACGAATCTGGAAAGTGCCAATTAAAAGTTCCTCCAAAGGTAGATAAACGCCTGATACCTTCACGTATAGTTTTTGCATTTGGATAAGGGAAATAGACTTAAACCATAAATTACTTGATGAATAGAGATTATTTAGAGTAATAACTGCTTTATAATTTACGACACTATCGAGGCGACCCGATCAACTACCCGATGTCGGCATGTCTCTAAGCAAGGAAGCAGGTAAAGAACGACAACGACTCGCCCAAGACCCTTGCCAACAGATGGTACGTACCGGTCGCCTCGATAGAGTCGTAAATTGTAAAGCAGTTATTACTCTAAATAATCCCTATTCATCAAGTAATTTATGGTTTAAGTCTATTTCCCTTATCCAGATGCAAAAACTATACTTGCAGCCACGATGGTTGAGTTCCAAATGCTCTTTTGTTACCGGCGAGAAATATTGCTAACTGCGAAGCAGATTACCATTCAGAAATTAATCACAGTGTTTTTGAGGAATGATTTCAAAATCAACTTTTGCCAAATATACAACTAAATTTTGTGATTGTTTTCGATAACGCAGCTTATCACTTCCGGCACGACATAAAAGTGCCAACAAGATGCACCAGAAAGCAAGACACAGTTAATTTTATGTTCAGAAAAAGATTGGAGGTTTCAATAAAGTCGACTAAAGTTGCATTGTTAACAATAATTGAAAACAATTTGATCGACACATCAAAGTCGTATGCGGTCGATACTACGGCACAAAAAAGAGGACATTTAGACTGCCTCCGTATTACTGTATACTGAATCCTATAGATTATAAAATTAAAATAGAGTCAGCTGAAGCATAAGGTACGAAAACGAAATACCACCTCAAATCTTGATAACAGTATAGTGGTAAGGCATGCGGTAGAAAAAATGTCAGGTGTATTATTTCAAAATTGTTTCAAACATGTAGAAAATATTGAAAATAGTTTGCTTCAAATTCAGAATTTCTAATTATTATGATTAATGTTAATGACACTGATTCTAAAGATGAGGATTTTGAAATTTAATGTAAAAATGTGTAATGTATGTTTTATAAATAAATTTTTGTTTTTTTATTTAAGCCATTATTTTATTTATTGCATTTTATTTTTATTGCTTCAAAAAAATTTTCGTTTTTCTATTGATTGCTTTTATTAATTTTATGAGTAGGTAAGTATATCTAATAAATCTAATAATTTAAAATTAAAAAAAAAATCAAGTACTTAAGTTTTCCCAATTGCTTTTTATATTTTATCAATTGAGATTTACAATATTTTAAATTAATTTTATTTTTTCTATTATACATAGGTACATATGTACTATATTAAATATTGTTCAAATAAAATATCTATTTTTCAAATTATTTTCCAATAATCAAATAATTTTCCTTTTTTTTAATTATAAATAATTATTAAAAAAGTTTTTAACACCATGTTTTGAATAGGAACTAAAAGGGATTTTGACTTGAAAAAAAGGAATATTGTTTGACAAAATATTAAGTTAAACTGTCAAACGTAAAAGTCATTTAAATTTAAATAATTGTAAACACTGTAGTTAAAAAATTATTGCATTTGCATTGAAAAAAATATTTTTGTATGTTTAGTGAGATTAGATTTCGGATTTGCAAACTCAAACTAAAAGATTTGTCTATCTTTAAACTAACGTAACTATTTTAATGTATTTACGAATAAGTATGGTCCGTACTTGATAATCTATACCTATCTATAAGTTGTCTACATTTGGATGAATTTTATGGTGCAATAAAGTAATTAACTTTTTGATCCCTCACCGATAAAGAAACCTCAGCTCCTAAATTTTAAGTGGATTGTAAAGATCCGGCGCGTGGCACCCTTTGTTTGTCTTCTTCGAGGGTCTAGCTGGTTGCTTCTGTAACAATAGAGTTCACTTTTCTTTACAACCGCCTTTATTATATCCTTCATAAACTAGTTTGTAAGTCAAAACTATAAAATTTATCCAAATATAGACAATCTTTATAAATAATAGTAGAATGCTGTTCGTTGTAAGCGCATCACTTGAGAGTGAGTAAACCACCGATTTGGCTTTTTTTAAATGTTTGTAATAATTCAAATAAGGTTTTTACGGAAACAAAAATTAGAAAATTAGCTCAAAATACTGGAATTCGAGAAAAACTTAAAGCAGTTGAAAACCGCTAGACCAATTTAATTTAGATATTAAAATTTGGACAGCACAACGTCTGTCGAGTCAGCTAGCAAAATAAATAGAGTGTAACATTAAAAACTTCTACCTCTAATAACTTTTAATCAGGTGAAGATAAAAAAATAAGTAAAAAACCGTTTTGAGAGAACCAAAACAGAAGTAAGGTGAATATGTCATTTAGTCTGTAAGTGTTAAAGTACTAGCACCCTAATCCCAACCCCTAAAAACTTAAATTGGACTATATTATTTGTGATACATAAGATAAAAGGTAAGGACAGGTAAAGTCTGATAAAAGAAAACCGCATCAAAATATCTTTATTATTAACTCCGATATAAAAAAAAAACAAGTGATAGCCAGATTTTTTTCGCACAATTATTAATCCCTTAACATAGAAAAGGTACTTGGAGTTGCTAAATGTTATTATAAATCCTCTCATTGTAGATGTAAGTAAAACAAAATCCACGTTAAATCCCGATGAAGTATCCATTCAGCAAGATGGAGCACCACCTCATTACTTCAGACCTTTGAGAGAGTATTTAAACAACAGGTACTCAAACAAATAGATAGGTTGGAGAAGTAGCATCGAATGACCGGCCAGATTGCCAGATTTTACAGTTGATTTAAGTTAATAAATATTACAGCAAAACATCCGTTTATCAATTATTTTACTTCGTACCTCTGTTAATAATGAAAATATTTTGTTGAATTTTTTGTGTTGCATTCTCTCTATCCTTACCTTTAATTTGATGTATTACAAATAGTATAATCCTATTAAAGTTTTTAGGGGTTGGGGTGCTAATACTTTAATACTTACAGACCAAATAGCATACCCGTCTTACTTTCCCCTTTTCTTTTTTTCTTTAAAAATTAAACATCTATATAACAAAATTTACTAAAAAACAGTGTTTCATAAATTTATAAACAAGAATTCTAAAAAAAATACTTTTTCTAAAAAAAATTTACATTTTTAGAGGTGACTATCATTTTTAGTTTTGTCTAGTTTTTTTAGATTTACAACAATCAAATCACAAACCTCACAACATCATAAAAGAAATTTTTTTAAATAAATTTGTTCTGGCTCTATAAACATATAATGCTTACCCGAGCGACGCTGAAAAGATGACGTATCAAGATCTGAAGACATCAAGTCAAAATCATTTATTTTTTCAATCATATTTACAATTTTTTTTAAATACTAATGACAATTATTTAAATGCAAACATGGGCCCTGCTAAAGCTTAAGGCTTTTTCAGCGTATCTAAAGACAGCAAAGACACATCTACATGGTAAAAATATTATTAAAGCTGTAATAGTATATTAAAGAACGCGTTTTGAAAAGTCAACTTTGTGGCACGAATTCAAGTTTATAAAACGAGCGCGAGCGCGAGTTTTTATAAAGAATGAGTGCCACAATGACTTTGAAAAACAAGTTCTTTATGCTATTTTTTCTACTTTACGTGTTTTACGTAATTTTTAACTAAAAAAGTTAATTATTTAATTTTTAGAGACTTTTGCGTTAATACGAGATAGTTGGTAATAAAAATGTCACTAAAGTGTCAATGAAGTTATTGAACTTTGAAATGTTTTCAAATTTGTCTAAAATTCTGTGTAAGTAACTCACAAATGGTTCTTTTTTACCTACCGTATCGGTTATTGATTGAATAATCCAATTGGACTTAGCACAGTAAGGAAAATCTCTATTTATCTCTAAATTCCCACTCCATTTGCGGTTCTCAGCGACTCCTTTCATTTCATCGATAAGCATTCAGTCAAGTAGATTTATACACTCATCTAGCAAATAACTTGTAAATTATCGAATGCTATGGGGGTTGTAAATGTTCAAAATAAAGGCCAAAAGCTCCATTTTAGTTTCAAGTTTTACTTTAACGCTGTTCTAACCTCAAAAGCTAAAGTTTGTCGCATGTCCACCGCCGCTTGTTCCGCTCCACTTTCGAATATTTTATAGATTAACTGCGACACGCACACACAAAAACACTTTGTTGAGGAATACTGTTGGTCATCAAGTGCAACAAAATTTATTCGAATATAATTACTGTAATCTCAACGGCGACAGAAACATAACGTTTCATTTTAGCGATAGCGTGTTATACACGGTGTTACCAATCCGAAAACACTAAATTGCACGAGCTGTTACCGCACGCAATTTGGGTGCGGTAATAGCCATTACCGCACCCAAATCGGACTCTGTTACCGACGTAAAGTAGAAAAATACATTTGCTGTACCTTTATTGACTTATTTATTTAGTATCATCAAATGCCAAAAAACATATATTTATAATTTACATGTAAAAACTAGAACTCTATTTACCAAATTTCGAAAACACTCCAAAATCAGCTATTAAATTTTTTTTTATCACGACAAATTGTTAGCTGTGGTTTTTTACATTTACAAAATCTTTTTGACAAACAGATTTATTTACTAAAGAAATATTTTCTTACACGTAGCTAGGAAAACCTTTTGTTTAAGGCAATATGCTTAAATGACAATAATTTTACACCTTTAAACCTCAGTCACTTTAGATTAAAAGAAATTAATTTTCACGAAAAATTATTAATTAATACTATAAAGAAAAAGCTACTTTACGGTACATTTTACAAAGAGCCGGATGATCTTTTTATTGACAAAAGGGCATCACATATTTGGCTGACTAAGTATAACATTCATTTTGAGACAGAAAGATTTATTTTTGCAATTCAAAATTAGGTCATTAAAACAAAAAATTATAATAAATTTATAACTGAAAATGAAAATGGTGACTTATGTAGAATTTGTTCATCTCAACGGGAAACTATTCAACACATTATTTTGTCTTGTCCTGTGTTGACGCAAACAGAATATAAAAGTTGACATGATAATATAGCTAAAATCATTTACTGAGAATTAGCGTTTAATTCAGGTTTAATTGAAAATAAGTTACCTTATTTTAAATATGAACTAAAGCCATATCGTGAAAACGATAACACTAGTCTATAAAATTAAACTTTAAAAAAGCTACTAAGCTAGCACGTCACAAACTACACTATTTACTAGACCAATTTTAAGTGTAAGATAGGTATTAGTCCCAGAATTTCATGACCTTTTAAGACTTAAATTGCTTTAAGAGTTTTTGCTCTAAGATCGCAGTTTAAAAGTTATACCCCAAAAAAAAACTGTTAACTGTGTTAACTTTCAACAGTTCTTTTGTTTATAAAATGTCAGTTTTTCTGGAGTATACTCCTTCTACAATTATTTTAAAAAAAGATATTCATTTTATAGTAGCCTTACCATTTTTTCACAATTTGTTTTCGAAAAACCTTGGAAGTACGAGTGACGAACACGGCGACCGTTTTCATCAAGATCTGAAAGTATTTGCAAAAAACATCAAGGTTTTTGGGATCAGAACATACTAGGCGATTGTTGTTGGTTTGCTGTGAGAGACACAAATGCAAGTAGTTATAAAAAATTAGCTTAAACTCTACATTTTTAATTTATTATTTTTTTTTGTACCTAATATTTTTTTTATTAAATATCTTAAAAGTTTGACGTGCTGAGTTTTTTAAACATTTTTTTTAAATTGAGAAGGTCTTATATAACAAAAATACATGTCTTATTTAAAAAAAAAAAATGTTGTTGACTAGTGTTATCTAAATAAATGTTTAATATCGATAATTTATTAAAAATGGCTTTTTCAGTGCGAGTAATATTTATAAAACAATTCAATTATTGATATACTCATAATGTAATTCTTATGAGTAGTTTGGTAAGTTGAAATCAAACCAAAATTGTGGTTAAAGCATTTAGGAAAAGTTTAAAAAGGGTGGTTTATACTTTATAGAAACTGAATTAAATTAATGTTACTCTTCTCAATTTACATTTAAGACGAGTATACTAAAATCGTTTATACCTTTATATAGTTAATTAACCATTAATTACTTTGCTTTTTGACATATACCCTTGCTTAAAAATGATGACTAAAGACAACGAGATCCGATAAGTATAATGTAAACGCCAAACGCCATTACAATCTTCCCCACTGACTGTATTGCTCCTCCCATTGCACTGCGCGCAGTTTTTTCTTTTGAACGTTTTGATAAATTCAATATTTGATTAAATTGCTTTTACTTAAAAACACATTTCATTTTATATTATTATAGTTTGTTACAAATCCATTTTGATTAAAGAGTTTTTGGTGATACACGGGTCCCCCTAAAGAAATTAGAAAATTTTAAAAATATAGCATATGTCAAGGTACTGTCAAGTAATTTGTAAGTTAATTTGGCATGGAATGCTCCATATATTACACTAAACTGACATTTAAGTCACTTAAAAAAAGGTTTTTTTGTTTCATTAATTTATAGTCCAGGACTCCAGGAGACCGTGTTTAAAAAGTGAGTTTTCTAATCGTTTAAAATTTAATAAAGTCTTTTAAATAGACTTCTGAGGCTGAGGGATAATCGGTGGGCGGTAACTATACTACTATAGTACGATTCATTTTTTGTAAAACGGCAAATTAATCACATTGTAACAAGATTTGTTAGAGAATTGGTCTTAGTTTATGAATCCGCTTGATAGGATTGATAGAATGGCGCAGGAGCGGGCGTAACAAACAATTTAACCAGATTCAAGCAAATTCCTATTAAATTTTTCTTATTAAGTTATTAAATTATTATTATTAAGTTATTAAAATAGAAAATGTACATCACAAAAACAATTTATTAGGAGCTTTGATATATTACTTAATTACAATGCTCGAAAAATTATAAATCCTGAGTTTAGCGCGCTTATCCTAAATTTTACTGATAAAGATTGTTAAAAAATTGTATTATTAACGCTTTTAATTTTTTCCACTTTTAGCCAAAATTGTCTGTATAAATGTTTATAGTTTTTGAAATATAAACTGTAGATTTTTTAAAGTTGCTTTTGAACAAGATACATATGGTACATACTATAGAAATTTTTTTGGTATACAGTATGTGATTGCAATAATGCAAAAAAATTTCCTGTTGATAGTCCTATAAGTTCTTATAGTTTTAATCTTAAAATTTCATATACATATAGAGTGATTTTTAAGTAACTTTACAAATTATAACAGATAGTCCTTGTTGAAAAGATGATAAAGGAGATGGCACGTACCTTATGGGTAAGTGGACATGCTCGGATCAAATTCAAATTTTTACAGTAAATTCTTCTTGAAAAACTAAACATTTCATATCATTGGGCCATTGTGGCACGAGTTACGGTTTAGCCGCAATTAATTATTAAAATTTTGTCATTTCGGTCAATTTTTCGATGAAATCTGTCAGTTTAAGCGCCTTGAGATCTTTATGACCTACCCTTGCGGTTGCCACCAACCGAGAGAACGATATCACAGAATTTATTTGTCCCATAATAAGATTACAGTATGCTTCAAATTGCAATACCGGTATATTATAGAGGTGCGAAAAGGATATTTAAAATAATGTTTCCAATTATTTAAAGGAGTTATTCCAATACAGCAGGTACCACATTTAAAATGTTACTTACGAATTGCGTGTGCGCTAATAAATAAATATTTTGATAAAATTAATATGGCAAGAGCTGATATTGAACTCGCGGAAAAAAAGAAACAATTAGCAGCAGCGGAAAACATAATAAAATGTTAAAGTTGAAAAAAATAAAACGTTGAAGTTGAACTTCTTCATATAAGAAATATTGCAAACGACTAGTAGATTAATTTAAATGAATTAGAGTTTCCACGCTTAACATTACAGTATCCTAGAGATTTGACTTTTGGGGTGTATCAGTTAAAGCTCGCACCGGATTACGTATGTACATACAAGATAAAATGCAACGAGAAAATGTTGATCATTTTTTTTAACAATTGACCGAAGACGAAAACGGTTTATTAAGAGCACGAATTTATTCTAGATTCAGACAGTCCACTAAACATCAGCTTTGGATTTCATTCACTCCGAACAATGACGAAAATCTTGCTGAGAAACCAATTTTTGGTTATTATTGTTTATGTAAGCAGGCGCTAGGACTGTAGGTTGCTGTGCACATGTCGCAAGTATTTTGTGGTATTTAGGGTACGCTCGACATAATGAAAATTTTATATATCCATCAAATCAATTATTGCACAGATCACAGAATGATGATGCAGATAGAGAATTGACACCACCAAACCGATAAGACATTTATTGGTGATAGGTATCTGTAAAGTTGTGTAATCTCGCCAGCCGCATTTATTTAGTATTTAGGCAAATTCATTAAATAGTTTTAAACGAAAAGAAGTTGATTCTTGAGAACGTGTCTCATGCTCCGACTCTGCTGGACGGAGAGGACGAGAAGTTCGCCGTTTCTGAAAAGTTTATCAAATATTTGTAATGTGTAATGTAACAAATATCGTAAAGTAGGTACCTAAACCTTCCGAATTAACTTTTATTATGTTTAAGTCAAGTTGTCCCCAAATGTATTTATTGTTGATACATTGCAAGTGCATGTTGTAAAAAGTAATGAAAATACCATTAACCCTCACGGTTGGTGGTAATCGCTAGGGTAGGTCGTAAACACCTCAAGGCGCTTAAACTGACAGATTTCATGGAAAAATTGACCGAAATGACAAAACTTTAATAATTAATTGCGGCTAAACCGTAAGTCGTGCCACAATGGCCCAATGATATGAAATGTTTAGTTTTTCAAAAAGAATTTGCTGTAAAAATTTGAATTTGATCCGAGCATGTCCACTTACCCATAAGGTGCGTGCCATCTCCTTTAAAAAGTAATCATTATTTTTGAGATACAGAATGTCTGACAACACTGGTTTTGAGCAAAAACTTCTACATCGTATATCTTAAAATCTATAAACATTTGTATAATGCAAATTTGTTTTTTTAGCATTCTCCTGCTAAAATTTTTAACATTACTTTAAAAACAACCTGTATATAGCGTGTCCCTAAAATGGTTTACAAGCAATGCACAGTTATAAAAAACAATGTAATACATATTCAAAAAAAAGTTGAAAAATTTGTAAGCCGCTTAACCAAGTCAAAAAAAGCTTATAAAGAAGTGTACTTACATCTGACAACGTTGTTACTAAAACACATAAAGCATATTACGAGTATGTTGTAGTACTAGATACAAATAAATAAAATGTAAATAATAAATATCTAGAACACCCGAATTTTAATTTAAATAAATTGTTAAAAGAAAAATGTTATCAAAACTGCCTTCCACCTTTCAGACGCTGGTATTTGATACTAGTTGAGACAACAATAGCAACAGAATAGCTCGGGGGTGTGTAAAACGCCTACTTGATTTTCTCATCGGTGTTTGAAAGGTGGAAGACAGTTTTGTGAACATTTTTCTTTTAACAATTTGTTTAAATTAAAATTCGGATGTTCTTGATATTTATTATTTACATTTTACTTATTTATACCTAGTACTACAACATACTCGTAATATGCACTACAAAATAATAAAAAATTAAGAAAAAACACATTAATTTTTATTATTAAATTATTAATTATTTAAATAAATTATTTTTTTGTAACTTTTTTAAAAGACTATTATTAGCTCTTTAACGTGCATAACTTGAATTAACCAAACATTTTGTAGTTTTGACAAAAAATAACCATAATGTTCGGTAATGTTTAATTTTTTTATTGAAAATTTATTAAGTTAATATTAAAACAATTAACACAGCAACATTTCTTTTAAAAAGCATGTTCTTAGAAAAAATCCAGAATAAATTTCACAAAAAAACAAAAATGTTGCTATAGTTATCTTAAAAATTTTAACAAATAATTTTTTTTTAAACATTGTCTTAGGTAGCATCTTCCTACTCATTTAATGCCTATATTTTGTGTAATGTTGAATTTTTTGTTTTTGCCTAAACAGGGTGGTTGTTTCTGCCGGGCTGTAATAAATTAGTTTGAATTACCTATTTTACAACAGACATTAACAGAAGTTAATTTATTAATTTAGACGGTTTCTGATTTTATGATTTTTGTAGATCTTCTAACCCACTTTACAAAAATGTGACTACTAAAAACCAGAAAACAGTTTGCTTCTCTCAGATAAAAAAAATCAGCTTTGTTCAAGCATCTAACACCTCATCAGGTGTGCTATTCCCAGTTGTCCCGCAACCCAGACTGCTGACTCTAGTGAGTGGGTAAGGTAAAAGAACCAGTGATCGACATTATTCTCTATTGTTGGTAATATTAAGATTATTTTACGTTCAAATAAACGACTAACAACAGTTGTTTATGTTGTTCACAACAATGGAGACAGAAACAGAAATTTTACTAAACTTAGATCTAAAAAAATGGCGGTGATAACCGAAAAAAACAGTGCATGTGCTTTAAGGTAGTTTTTATAAAGCAGAAGCGTAAGGTAAGTGGCACAAACTATTGCATCAAAATTTTTTGTTAATTGTTTTTGACGGTTATATTAATGTCCAAAATAAGAATACATAATATTAAAACAATCAGTTTATGTAAATCTAATTTTGTACATTTTCTAACTTATATTGGGAGGGAGGTGTCGATTTTTGTAAACCAAAAATCATTGGGGAACCACTGACCGACAGTGGTGTGGATTATAAGGGAAAATGCTTTTTTATATTGCCAACGCTGAGATAATGCGCGCAAAAAAAAGAAAAAGACTGGAGAGAAAAAAAAAAAAGAAAAAGACAAAGAAAGAAAAAACTAAACAGAAGAAATTACTGACAACTGATTCTGAATCTGAGGAACAATGGTTGGAAAGTGGTGAAGACTAAGTATTTTGTTTTGCTGTTAATTTTTTAGATTACAATTTTTTCTTTAAAATTTAAAAAAATAAAGTTTATTTTTTTATAACATTTTGTCTACTTTTATTCAAGACAAGTCTCTACAATCGTGTCGATTACTGGGGTGTCGATTATTGGAAAATTATAAAATTCCTGTGTTGATTAATGGAGGTTTGGAACAGTTTTTTTAAAAAAACACATTTTTTACATTACACAAAAAATAATCATTTATTATTATAGAAACGAACAGAAAGATTCATTGTATCTCTAAAGTACTTTTCAAGGTTACTTGACTCAGTCTTTAATTTTCGAAAAATATTCTTTTTCTAAAATTTCAAATGCTCATAACTTTTTCTATAAGTAAAATTTCGAAAAAACCAAAGAATAATTAGTCATTAATTTGTTTCATAATGTTGAAAAAAAAAAATTGCTACCGTTCTAGCATAAACCGTTTCGGAAATAACCAGGAAAGGCTGACCATTTTTAAAAATCAAATTTCACAAATTTCGATCAAATTTTTTTTTAGCAGTAGCCTTTAGTTTGGTCTTAATGGTAATCCACCATAACAGAATTTGGATCCCATGCTCCATTTTCAAAATACAGAGTTTTATAAATTCACCGGCCGCCCGCGCCCCTGCTTGACTGTAAATCTTCAACTTTGACAATTTTTTCGTTCATGTTGGTCTAATAGTGTCGATCACTGGTGCCTTTACCTTATACTTACTTGTACACAAAATGCAAGCTATTATTGAAATTTAGAAAGCTCTTGCACTTTTTATCCACTTGTTCTCGCACTAATACAAAAAATTTCCAAATGTCGTCGTCCTCTGTCTGTATACAAGCTTTTGAGTAAAATAAACTTTTCTTCTGTTACTAAGTAAATTTATTTCATAACAAAAAAATTAACAATAATTCTTACAATTATCCAAACTACAACTTATGACTACTGTTATTGAAAAATCTTTTCTTCTGTTCCATCAATAGCTGTATTTCCTCGATCACCACAATCAAACATGGATCTAAGTGTAGATGTTTTCATTTTTTGGTCGAAATCGGAATCTTTCGGATTTGTTTCTTTTTCTTGAGTTTTTTCTTCAATACCATTTTGGTATTTTTTTGTAACGTCATTACTGGGATTTTGTGTGGACTGTTCACTCATGATGAGTACTAAAAAATTATTCTCTTACGTAAAGATAAGATACCTCAATTTATGAGAGTTTTATTTTACTATCTATAACTGATTGTATTGATTCAAAAGACAGTTTTTTTCTAAGAAATCGCTACGCATCTGGTCCAAATATTTCATACTCCTATAAAAATTTTTGCTTTTTTTTATTTTATTTAAGAAAAGAAGTATTAGGTATACAACCAGTTAAACTCTGATATATACATCTATTTACTTATCGATTCATGCGCACAGGACAGACTGATAATAATTATTATCACCAGCAGCTCGTGTTTACATCACATTCCATACTCTTTTTGGCCTTTTTAAAACCGAACAATCTATATCATTAATCACCGAGAAAAATTAAAAAATGCATCCGGACTTGTCTCCTCATTTACACACTGAAAAATGCAACGAATTAATTGAAAAGTTACAAAATTGTCATAGTGAGGTTAGTAGATATATGAATTTGGTTTTGTAGATATTAGTAATAAATAAATTTCAGCATCCATTTAGAAAATTTGTGGGTTTTTGCAATAGTTTAGATACAGCTGTAACAAAATGCTTAAAAGAAGAAAGACTAAGACGAAGGAGAGAAAATTACGAAAAATCTTTGCAAACTAAAGCCAAATTAAGACAAAAATGGAAAGAAGACAGAAAAAATGCGGCGGCTTCTTAGGGAAAAAGTTCAAATGTAATTTAGTAGTCTTAATAAATTATTTTCACATTTTTTTTTTATTATTTTTATTTAATAAAATTCGGTAGTAAGAAACAAGGTGTGTGGTCCTGGACCATAGTGAATAGATGATAATGATAAAACTTCTATCTAATTCTAATACCGCTATAATACGGTGGCCGCATCTCCCACCGTATATAAAATAAGCCCAAATTGCACTAGGTGATATGCAACCAGTTATACCATACATGATATACCCTGTCCCAGAACTCGTAACCCAGAAAAAACTAGGAAGTGTCGACAAGAATATAAATCTCAAAAATTTAAACAAAAAAGTTAATAGCTTGCATAACCAAGTTACAAGCCTTGTAAGATCCAGTAATCCCAGAAAGGAAGCTGAGGTGTTTATGTGAATAAAATTGGTTGCTAGGCTTATGCTATAACACTGTCAATATGACATATCTGTCAAAATGTCAACAGACCCATGTTAGGTTAATGTTGATGTCATTCAAGATGTCACACTTGTCATTGACACTGAAGATTTTCACTTACAATTATTTTTTATTATTTTTCCTTCTTCATTTTTTTTAGTTTCCTCTAAATAGAACAACTGGCGGTTCTAAAAATAACCGTTCTATTTTAATACACTTCTTCAATTTATAAAAAAATGACAAAAAAACGTATGAAATAACAATAAAAAAGCAACAACAACAATACTGCCAAATGCAACCATAAAAATACAATTAGAACAAGTGCTCAAAATGGCCACTATTCATTTGCAAGTTTAAACGTCTCCGCCACAAAAAACTTAATTTAGAGTGCATTACCATTTGAGGAGTAAATATAGTAAAAGCTTTGTGAATGCGAGTCCTGAGTTGTTCCTCAGTGGCAGTGGGCTGCCTGTATACGAAATCTTTAACGTGGTCCCACAGAAAGAAATCCAGGAGATTTAAATTGGGTGACCGCGCAAGCCAGTGCCTATCGATCGATTGAGGTACTGTTCATCCAAAATTTCTCAGGCAAATCGATTGTAGTGTGGTGGTGCAGCGTCATGCTGACACCCTTCATAAACATAATAAAGAAGTGGAACTGCCTCAAGTAAATTGGAAAGCTGGACGCGCAAAAATTACGCATACACCTCCCCCATTAAGAGTGTTGGAAATCCAAAAGGTCCTATCTAAACAAGAAAGGTAGTTAACAGGTGAGTTAATTGCTATTGAAGACATACCATATGATTCTCAAGAATACCAGTCTACAAATTAATTGAAAATCAATGTTAAGATGCTCGTGAAAACAATGCATTTGATTTTTTTACGCTCAGATATGCCATTTATGGGCATTGAAACAATCCTCTCTGTTTAAAATTGATTATCATCATCTGAATCGCTTTAAGGGCTTCGAGAAAGAATCGTAGTAGAATGCCGTTTGATAACGCCCGAAATGTGGCAAAACGTTAGCCAAGTTTTTGAAAATCGTTTGTACCATTCCACAATGTCAAAATTTAAATCTATTTTATAGAAGCGTAATTATTAAAAAAACAGTCAAAAACAAAAATAAAATTTGCATTTTTGCAGATTTTTACAATAAATTAAAATAAAAAGTGTTTTGATTTATATTAAAAATTTTCATCCTCACTTAAGCTATTGATAGAGTCATTTAATGATCTCATATCGAAATTTTCCGAATCGGAAATTGTCTCAGAGTCGTCATTATCAGTTAGTAGGTAGGTATTGTTTAATGATTTCGTTGTTAAATCTAGTTGTTTTTTGTGTGATAATTCTTCTTTTGTTTGAAAGTGATGGATCCACACTCAAAAGTAATAACGTTGGCAAATCCATGTTTGAATTAATCCTAGACGTCTTTCTTGTATGTTTAAGTCTTGTTTTTCTTATTTCTTTGTGACGTGATTCTGATAAAACATCCATTGGTTGCTCAGAACTCATCGCAACCATGATATAAAATTTTATGCAGCGAAATCGGTATGTAATACCAGCTGTAAAGAGAGAAATACAATGCTTTCGTTTCATCCAACAATTGTTTAAATGCTGTGAATTTTCTGAACACTGTTTAGTACTCTTAAAATAACTGCAAATTTATGAATTAAATTTTTATCAATTCCAGTAATCTCGCTACTTAATTCAGGCTGTTAGAAAAACTTCCTAGCCATGTTTCCATCATTACTACAACGAAAACCCGGCTTAGGTTTGTCTACTGAAAGTCCCATCTTTTGTTTAAAATTTTGTTAAGTTTTAATTTTATTCTAGTTGTACATTTCTTTATTTTGGTTTTCTTTTATTTGTCACTTGTTTATTGGCAATCTATACGAATTATACAACAAACATTTAAATAACCTTATCCAAGCGTAGACAAATCAAAGCGGGAATGGGGAATGTTTAGGTTTAGAAGGTTTTTCATCTACTCTTTTTTGGTTTATTTTTATAGGTGTAGCCCCACAGACATAACACTTTGATATAGAATTTGTGTCTGATAGTTAACGACACTTTCATCAATCATAGTAAAATGCAATGTAAAATTTAATTCTACCTTAAATAAACCCACCAAAAATTTGTGACGTTCAAGTTGACTAATTGCAGAATTAATTTTAGCTTCTTCGTTCTGACAACTTCTAAAAATTCTTTCATAAAAAGAAATTGAATTGATCTACTGTACAAGGTCGAAGAAGGCCTTGTGTTGACCCACAGCTCACTGCCATCATTTGCAACTATTTTTAAAGAAACTAATGCAATAAAGAAAACAAATTCGTCTGTTTTGTTTTCTACAAATTTTTGTTTATATTTGCTGTGCCCTGAGCTACCGCCAAAGCCCCATTTACAAATCAAAGTTGCATTAATATTTCTTGAAACAGGTAATGTTTCAAAAATACTTTAGAAAGTTATATTAAGCAGGTCTTGCAAATTAATTTCTCCTGAAAATTCAGTCACCAACATTTTAGATGGTAAAATTTGCTTTTTTAGTTTTTTAACTGAATACCAACTAGGAAAACAATTTTTATGAAGACTATTGACTACTAGTCTTAAACTGTAATATTTTCGTACAGAAAGATTTAAATCTAGCTTGAGTACTAGCTTCTTTTGGTGTTAAACAGTTAAATCTTTCGCAACTTGTGAGAGTTAAAATGCCTAATTTATTAGCCGCATATTTAATTTCCTCTGGGTCTCTGCTGGAAATAAGATCTTCAACCTTTCTTTTCTTAGTTTTAGTTGACGATTCTGCAAAAGGAACCATTGGTCTACCTCGACGAGAATCCTTGACTTTATTTCAATAATTTAAGACTTATACTTCAATTTGTTGTCGTAAAGAAAGTGGCATGTGCAATTTTAAGCCCAACCGATGTTCCCATCGCCTTTCAAGCGTTGCACGATGTCTTGCACAAGATAACACTTTTGCTGAATTGTTAAACAAAAGTACTTAAATGCTTTGTAAAGATCCTGGTTGTGTTCACTAATTAATTTTAAAAAATATGTAACATATAAAATTTACCTTATTTTTAAGGTCTATCTTAAGAATATCTAGAAGATATGCAGCAACATTTTCACATTTTTTGCTTTTTGAAGTAGCCATCCATATTGATGCTAGCTCGCGATTATTCGGAATACGAAGTAGGGCTATTTAAAAAATATTAAAATCACACATTGCTGCAACTTACTGCACTTAATCTCAGTTATTATAACTCCTACATTGTTTGTTGACTTTTATAAAATGAAAATCCCATTTTGTTTTTTTATATATTTGAGAAAAAATTTAAAACGTAAAAATATTTAAAACGAGTGAGTACGTTCATACTTTTACATCTACATACTTTTTCTCAAAACTGTTAAAAGTGGGCTTTTTAATTGTCATTTTTGATGTTAGAAGTGTCATTTTTTTGACACGCGTGTTAAAAGTAGTTCAAAGTTTATTTAAATTTTGTTCTGAAAATTAATAAAACATTTTAACAAACACATAAACAATTTTTTATTTTAAATAAGTACGAACCAACATTTTAATTAGTTATTAGTATTAACATTTATAGTAAAATTAGAACGATTTGAAATTGTAATTTCCTGCAAAGCCATCATACTTAACCTGGTTTTACTGTCAACATGTGTGACACATCTATTTTCTGTAGAGATACTACTGGTAGTAGGTACTGGTAGAGTTGCTAGTAGTTGCAGCAGTAGAAAGTATTTGGCACGCAATTTCCTTCTTCTGTTCTAGTGAATTTTCAATGTAGCTTTCAGCTACTGTCAAAGATTTCCATCCTCCATGTCTTTTGATGGTAGTAAGATTTGCACTAGAATCTGCTAACAACGTCGCCGACGCAGTTGATGGTTTGGTAGATTTAAGAACTCTGCAATGTCGGCAGGCATTTTATCAAACATGTTAATTCCAACGGGATTCTTCACACATTTATTCTTCATATATTTAAGAAAAAGTCGTCTATGGTCAGCTCGCTACGCTCGTTTTTTAATCATCTCCACTCTCAAAATAAAATCTTACTTTTAACACTAATATCATAAATAACTATTGTTAGTTAAACTACTTATTACAAACTGGTAAAGAACAACAAGCAGCTTCGTTTTTCTTTTAAGCGCGATAAGTTTTTTTTTATAAACTATAAAGAACAGTTTATCGCTTAGAGAACTTCTTTTTTTTACATCAAATATATTTAAGTTTAAATAAGCGACTTAAAATTATTTTCAAAAATGTTGATTTTTTGATTTTTGTTTCTTGCTCGTAACACTGTGCATTGTATGGAAGTTAAGTTGGGAGTAGACATTTTGAGCAATACATTTGTTAAATTGAATTGTTTCTTTATAACCACTTTTACTCTCACAGTAATCTAAGCATAAGTCTTAAAAAAGAATCGTTTAAAATTCATAAAAGATAAGTAGTTGTATAGACAATGAAAACAGCTTTAAAATGATGTGTCACTCGATCCCACTTGCTACTTAAATTTTTTGAAAGGGTGGCACTGGGTATTAGAAGAGTGTTGTAATAAATTTGAAACTATGACAAAATTTGGTCCCCCTTTAAGCTAAAATTGACCTGTTTTAGGATTTTTTTGAAACTTGGACGAAATCGTAGATTTTAGGGGGTGCAAGTTTTAGTTATTTCGTTATTGAAAACAGGCGGCTTTATCCTACGGCGCGCCCCTGATATCTGTGTCAATTAGCCGGCATAGCCCGGTTTAGTTGGGTCCGAATCGAGAAACTCGAACTCCTACTATGTTCAACTTCAACATCAACTCAGTTTGTCTTAGCCATGGTGTCGTACGCACGTGTAGTTTACGCAGTATTGTTAAGTTGTGTAACACATGTGTACACAAAAGCCGAAAACATAACTGAATCATGCATGTATTTATACGAAAAAGGTGTTGAAGCATATTTAGATAACAGCTTTGATTCGTGTATTGTTTATTTTGAAAATGCCATCCAAAAATATAGAGATTATACCAAAAAACTCCAAAATTGTCGAATCAAGTGTAAAGACGAGGCGGAACTATCCGAACCGCTTTATCCGGTAGATATAGAAGATTTATTATTTTTCGAAAAAGCGGTCAAGACGACTTTGTGTATTTTGAAATGCAAAAAAGCATATAAAGACACTTTTTTCAAATTTAACATAAATAAAGAGACTGAAAAATTGTTTGAGGACCTTAAGCCATACGAGTATTTACATATCTGCTACTTCCAGGTAATTATATATTTTTTTATTTTTTTTAACAGCAGGAAATGATTTGAATAAAATTTGAAGAGGCGGCCCGTTGAGAGATATCTGTACAGTGGCGTCGAATAGCCAAGGCTGAAATAAAAAACAATTAATTAAGAGCTTCATAAATTAGCTTACGGCTTTATTTATTTGCTCAAACATCCGTTTATCTATAATAAAATTAGAACGCCTTTGAAAAAAATTCATTTGTTGATACTGGATTAATTAAATCTGAAAACATTTTGCAGAAACTTCCGCAAATTTATAAATAGACTAATCCAATTACATTATTTAATAACAAATAAATTTATGTAAATTTGTGAGGGTACTTGAAGTCGTTTCAAAAATTCACTATCCACTTTTTTTAAATAATGATGCTGCTGAAAAGAAGTTGGTATAAACAAGACTAATTTTAAGCAATGAATAAAGCCAATGTAGCGATGACGCGTTTATATTACGTCAGTCTGGTCGTAAAATTTATAAAACAACGAGACAAAACCGCAAAACAGCTAATTAAATTTTTGAAAAATTAGTTATGACTAGCTAATTGATTTAACTAAATTTAAATATCTTCTCGTTATGAAATTTCACACCATTCACTCACGCCTCAGGCTGTTAACATCTGTAAATATTGGCAATAAGAAATATTTCCAAAAAGGGAGTGTCGTGTAAAACTCATAAAACATTTTTTTTCTTGTACCATTCACAAGTCTGTGCAGTTCGTTTACACTAAACATAAGAACGTGCGTATTGTAGTAAACAACTGTAATGCCCGTTTAATTTCCCAATTTCCTAATAATAGTTTTAAATAAAGAACAAAATCTGTTTCGTTTTGTACCCTCATAAAATTCTAAATTTACCGCATTCATTGAAACATTATTTTTTTTTCAGAATAAGGAAGTACAAAAAGCAGCTTCTGCAATATTTACTTATTTAGTATCACATCCTGATGATAAAATAATGTCAGCTAATCTGAAATATTACTCTTCTATGAGCGGTGTTGATATAACGGAAATTGTGAATTTCGAAGCCAAAGTAAACGGAGACAAATGCGTAATTGTAAATTAATACAAGGTTTTAGGATTATGTTTATTTGTATCTACACGGTGTAGATTCCTATGAAAGAAAAGACTGGGATGGGGTTGTTGACAACATGGAAGAATCTCTCGTTGCGTATTTGCAAGCAGATGAAGAATGTAGGGCCCAATGTGAAGGGCCTTTCGACCAAGGATGGTTCCCAGATTTTATCCCGTCGATTGCCAGTAAATCACTTTAAATTTATACAATTTTTTTTTCTATAGCAGATATTAAAGTGTGCTTTATTTTACTCAAAAAAAATATATCATAATATATCATAAACAGTATTTTTGCACGACAAGAATTCAAATTTTCGAGTGTTAAAATCGTGACAGAAGTCTAATTTCGCTCCCAAGGGATAGAAATGACAGAAGAAAATATTTGCTGTCGTTGCTAACAATGTTGACTCGTTGTTAGGCTCGTTGTCAACGAAAATGGTTGTTCTTGTTGATGTTGCCATGGTGTAATTTCAAAAAATGATAGATTTATGCTTGTTTTTAAATTTTATTAAAAAATTACAGCAAATTTCTTAAATCTGAAATTTTTATTGATTTAGGTCGTACAAAAAATAGAATATATACCACAGGAGCGAAGTGCGATTATTCCCTCGGAGCTTTATAAACGGCATCTTAGGTATAATCATGCACTTCTCTCACTTGATATATAAATAACTATTTAAGCGCAAGGGTAGTTCTCATAGTATACAGGGTGTTTTTGAACTAATGTGAAAGATTTTAACAGATGATAAGTTTTGTTGAAATAATGCTAAAAAACCAAATTCACCTTTTACCAATGTTTATAGTTTTTGAGATAGACGCTGTAGAACTTTTTTTTATTTTTTTTAACGACATACAATGTATTACAGCATTTTTTTTTAATATACAGTGATTGCAATATATGCAACATTTTTCCCAGTGATAATTCTAGTTTTAATGTTAAAATCAGATATACATCAGGGTGTGTTTTTTTACAAATGTTACCAGATGATAGCCTTTGTTAAAAAAATGCTAAAAAACCAAATTTGCCTTATACAAATGTTTATAGTTTTCAAGATATACGCTATAGATTTTTTTTTCAAAAGAATTGCATGACAATACTGTTTTTGAGCAAAAACTTTTACATCATATATCACAAAAAAAATCTATATGCTCAAAAACAGTTTTATCATACTCTATGTATCTCAAAAAATATTTCTACAGCGTATATCTCATAAACTATAAACATTTGTATAAGACAATTTTGGTTATTTAGCATCTTTTTAAGGAGAGCTACCACCCGTTAAAATCTGTAACGTTTCTTCAATAACTTTCTGTATGTAGTATACGCGAATTTAATTTTTTTTGTTTGTGTTCGTTATTAGATTGCCTTGAAACTTATTTTCAGGCGTCCTATAAAACACTTCTGTAATCTAGAAATAAGTAGATAGCATAGCTCATCAATTCTTTTCAAAAACAAATTACTGAAAACTAGGGTGATTAAAAACAACAACTTTATTTTTAAAACCCTCTATTTAATAGTTGTAATAAGATGAAATACTCGTAACACCCCGGTTAAAATATTAACTGAATGAAGGCTATTCTGTACCGCATTCTGTTAAAAGTTAAAAATTACATTAAATTTTCTGTTAGATAATAACTTGTTTTGCATTGTTAATTTTAGCAAATTCGGTTAATTTCTTAACAGAATGGCTAAAATGAAATTATTAACCTACTCGTTATTTATAACAGATTTTTACAGAATAGGTCTCTTAGAATAGGAATGAGGCCTATTCTGTAGAATTCTGTTAAAAATAACGAGTAGGTTAAAAATTTCATTTTAGCCACTCTGTTAAGAAATTAACCGAATTTGCTAAAATTAACAATGCAAAACAAATTATCTAACAAAAGTCTACTAAAACAACATTTTAGAAAATAACAACTTTGGTTAAAAAAATAAAGAAGCCGTTAATTTTTAACTTTTAACAGAATGCGGTACAAAATAGCCTTCATTAATTAATATGTATTTCGAGGTGGTTCACTGCAATTTTTATTTTCCATTTAAATAACATGGAATTTTTTTTAACTTTGAATTCGGTACTTCGTCTACTGATCAGGGGAGTCCGGAATTTTGTGTCGTAAAAAAATTAAAATAGACGCTAAAAATCGTAAAATATTCCGTAAAAACCAATTTAGGAATTTTTGAATTTTTTTCTTAATGTTTTAAGGTTTTTTTTTCAATTAATTTTATTCGAAATTCCCACTAAGACTTACATTTTGTTATGGTTTTATACGTTTTTTATTTATACACCTACTTTATTTTTCCGGGTACTAAATACATTGTTTTAATTTTTGCTCATTACTTTTTTTAATTCAACCATATAAAATGTTTTTTTGCGACTAATTTACCGATTTTTGGCGACTATTTTAATTTTTTTACGACGTAAAAATTTGAACTCTACAAAATTAAACAGAAAAGATTTCTTATCAATTTATTAAATCAACTCGAAAGCTTTAAATTTCAAATTATAGTAAATTTCGAAATTTTTGTACTTTTACAATTAAACTGTCAGGCTTATCACAAAATATCATTGAAACTTTTTTGTAGATCATTTCATTTTCTATAGAATCATGCTATTAAATAATTCAATATTATCATATTAAAAAATCATTATTTAAGTAACAAATTCACTTTTAGGGTTTTAAATTTTTATAGTAGTTAAAATACACTTAGAGAAGTGCAGCAATGCTAAAAACACTTCTTATTTGATTGACAAAAAAGTGATCTAAATATTTAATTTTTGACAACATTAAAATGACCATAATTCAGTTTTTTTAAACTGCATCCTTATATTTAAATACATGATTAGATAGATTTTTCAAAAACCAGAAGAGCTAGGTGTGAGACACTGAAACACCCGCATAATTTTCAGTGCAGACTCTTAACATTAACTTGAGAATGATAATAGAATTTGAGAATTTTATTGTTATCAGAAAAACTGTAAATACCAAAGTTCTGGGGCTTCAAACTTTCAGTAGTTTTAGTTTTTCTGTTAATTTTGCTATAGAAAAAAATAGAATTTTACACACGACGATAAAATTGCGTTATCGACTCGCGGAATATTTTCGTTCGTCGATAAAGTTCAATTATATCGTCTCGTATAAAAATAACTTATATTTTTTCAGACCACTTTACTTATTGTTTAAAATGTAAACAAAAATGCAAGAACAAATTAAGCTCCTTGAATGGCGAAAAACACGATGATTTACTTCCTAGCCATTACCATTACTTACAATTTGCGTATTTTAAAAGTTGGTAAAAGCAAACGTGACTAAATCTAGGAAATAACAAAATGTATTTTCAGAGGGTGATTTAAAAGCAGCTTGTGCAGCTGTAGCTAGCTATTTATTATTTTATCCAGACGATGATGTTATGTTACAAAATAAAGAGTTTTATAGTAAATTACCGAAAGCCAATGACGAACTTTTTACACCAAGACCTGTAAGTAATTTAAAAATGTTAACTCAATTAGATTTTTTTATTTATTTAGGAAGCTGTACATTACGTACAAAGACACAATTATGAACAAAGGATTTTAAAATTCATCGTTAATGAATACACGTTTGATGTGCCAAAGGAAACCACTTCTGAGGTAGTACCTAGGTATTATATAGAGTAGAATCCAGATATAATGACTCCGTTTAGAACAAGTAACCGTTTATAACGTTGACGCAAAACTCAAATGTTTGGATGTCATACAAATTAATATAAACGACTTTGTTATTCTTAATTACTGACATTTTGATGTTTCTATGATTTAAGTGGCATGCAAACGTAAATAAATGCACCGATTCAAATTTGTTATAATTATAAAAAAAAATTTTTTGTTCATTTTCATCTTTTACAGTGCTATATTTTACATCTTACATTTAAAAAAACCAAAGTTTAAATTATTAGTTTGTTTTGTGTATATTTGGTTAGTTCGACGTAATATTGCGATCTTTTGATTCGCTATATCTGGATTCTACTGTAGTTTCTTTTATTTAATTAATTGTGACAAATATCAGAAAATATTTGCAGTTAAGTATGATCTTCTCAATAATTGTGTTCAGCACCTTTGAACTCTTTTAGATAAGACTAGATATTTGTTTTAAGTAAAGCAAAATTTTAATATTACGTTCTAAAAAAATCTTGTATTGCAATTACGTTCATAAATCATGATGTGCGGCGGCTTTTGTATTTTGAAATATGACCAAAGAGATTTACATAACTGTAAATAGATTTTGGTGAGTCAAACTAAACTGTGGGTGTTTTACGATTCTGTAATAAACAGTGCATCATAGACGCGTTTATTTTCATGTTTAAAAAATTGATCTTGAATTGTATTAAAAATGCTTAATAATAAAGCATGTGGTTATGTGGTATTGTTAACCTAGCCTTTGACTTGCAGGGCCACACTTCTTGAGTAGAATCTGACAGCACTGCCTCATCTTCAGTTCATATGCTTGTTGGGATTTTTATAAAACATGTTTCTTTCGATTAATTTTTATACAGGTATTTCATTTTTTTAATAAACAGTTTTATTAAATAACGATTTTTCCATTTTCCCTGAGCTTGCTAAAAACTAAAACGGCTTCGTTTTATGCTAACCCTTGTTTGTTATTATTTTTCTTTTTAAATTTTTCCTGCAGGCGGTAAAATATCGTGTTATACTGACAGAAAAACAGCTACAAGGGCCAAATAGATTCGTATCAGAGGGTCTGGCAACGAATGAGGAATGTAAAGCGTTAGTAAATACCGCCAAAATGTTTGCTTTATCAGGAGATGGTTATCGAGGAAATAAATCACCATTTACAATTTTTGAAAAATTTAGAGGCATGAGTATAAACCGGGCTGTTGCATTGGTTTATTTCGGGTTACTTGAGCCTATATACCTCGAATTATTTTTAAAAGTATCAGAAATGGGAAAAATAAAAATTCAAGAATTTTTTCATTTAAAAAAACTTTATTTTACATACACACATCTAGTTTGTAGATCCGCAAATGTGGGTAAGTTTATGCAACACACTATATACTTTTGTACACAAAATTACATAGCATATTTTAATTTTAGGAGCCCCTTCTAATCGTACAGACTACAGCCACATGATTCATGCAGACAACTGCAATTTGGTCAGCGATAAGACTTGTGAAAAATCATCAAATTCCTATACTTATCGCGATTATAGCGCAATTATTTATTTAAATGATGATTTCGAGGGGGGCGAATTTGTATTTGCGGGTGATTTTTTCGGGGAAAAAATTCAGGTACTTAAATACAAATATAAAACAAAAATAACTTTTTTTTTTCAAGAGCGTTATAAAACCTAAATGTGGAAGAATGGTTGCGTTTTCTTCAGGAGTTGAAAATCTTCACGGAGTTCGAGCTGTAAAAAAAGGATCTAGGTGTGCCATGGCATTGTGGTTTACTTTTGATCCAGTACATGCAGAAACTGATAGAGACGAAGCTCGTCACGTGTTAAATTTATTTAAAAATAAAAATAGTACAAAATAATTTAAGTACCAATTTGTTCTTTTTTATGTACCTGTTTTTTTTAAATATTTTCAAGTATTTTTTTACCTCATGATTTTTTTTTCATAAAGATTTTCAATGAGTTGTGTACTTAATATGATTTTATATTGATTTTTACTAATGTTTATTAATTGTTTCAAGGTTTTTTAAATAAAATTTTAGATAAAATAGTTATTTTATTTATTTACATAAGTGATCCCACAGGTGTGACGTACGATTCGTAGAAAATCGCATTTGTTTTCCAAACAAAACAAGAATATAATCTTTTAAAACTCCACCTTTAAAATAGAACTTTCTATTTGAACGAAAATTTTGAAAAAATTACCAAGACCATCATATTGTAAAGCGTTCTAAGAGCGTTTTACTCGGTCGCAATATTTATGGTATCCCGCCTCAAAAATTTAAGATCCATGACGTCTAAAGCCCGCAATAAACCAAATAGTGGCCATTTTGAATCTAATGGTAAGCTAATCTTCACTGATGGGATATTTACGAGGATGGACGCTTACACCATCTGGACGAAGTATTTACCACCTTGTAATGACCCAAACTGGGCCATACTTACCGCCATCAACTCAAATTTGCACGCTAAATTCAAATTTAAAGAAAAGTGGCCAAAAGTCGTGATCGTCGTCTAGTGGAAAAGACCCCTACGTTGTGTTTAACAAAATGGTGGTAAAGTTCTTTGAGATGTGACTGTATGAGGGTTCAGTTAGGAGAGTACAGTAAAACTACAATTTGGAAGGAAACATTTATTTGTTCGTTTCTTGCAGTAAATCATGTCAAAAACATAAAATAAACAAAATAAAAAGTAAATCAATAGCCAATATCGACAACAAAACAAAATGCACATCATAAAAAAAACAAATAAACAATACATAAAATAAAAATAGGCACATCAAAACACACATAAATAAACAATAAAATGGATGTAACATTCTGTTAGTACATTTTACAAACAGTTAGTTTTACTGCAAGAAGGACCGGATAAAACCTTCCTAAACCGTGTCCACAAACAAAACTCAAATATGTTTTCAAATAAAAGTTACACAAATATTCAACAAAAAACATTTGTAACAATTTTGAAAGATTTTACATTTAGATTTGGGGGAAGCATGTCAAGTCAGGTTACTAAATTTTACAAAAGTTAAAGAAAAAATTACAAAGATGTTACAGGTGTAAACAAAAATGGTTGAGTTTACTGGTTCAACCAAACTACTTGAAATAATAACAAATAATTAGGTAAAGAATGTTTTGTCCGAGAATTATTCACGAATTCGCTCCAATGCTATCATCCTCTCCCCTTGTAGGTGGAGCCCCAAAGGATTCTTATCAGGCACGTTTGGATAACATTTAAAACTAATGACTAACATCATTCCAACCCACTGTCTTTTCCTAAACAGAACCTCTAAAAAAAAATATGTGTGAGAACACTTAGGCAAAGGGTGTAGCGTGTAGCGGACATGAGGCGATGTTCCAATAGCCTTCTACTTAACGGCCCCATCTCTACTCTCACCCCCCCAAACATTCACTAATGAGCGGTTGCATCGCTTTTAAGTAAGCATTTCTTATTTTAAGTTCTCCCTAACTTTAAGTCTAACTCAAGAATTTCCTTCAAGCATTACTTAAATAAGACGGTGCAAACGGCCATAATAAACATAATAGTGATTCGTCACCATTTGATGGAATGTTATAGTCTTCTACTACGGCTCCATCAATGCTGTCGGTCACTACTATGAATAGCCACTTTTGAAACGATTCAGAAACAAAAAAAAAAAGAAATGATATTAAAATATCTATTTTACCAAATAATTTATTTCATAATTTAATTTATTAAGTTAACACATTGACTGAATCCAAAATTTTCATGTCACACAATTGTAATTCAAACGATCATCTGAACAAAACAAGTCTTGACTCGTCGCCCCCACTTCAAAGGCATAAAACCCAAATTTCAAGCAAATTATGAATAAATGACAATTTTAAACAACATTAATAATGATAAAAGGGTTCAGATTACCTGTAGAACAGTTCAAACCATATAGAAGTCCATTTTCACTGAACTGATTTATCACACCACATGGTTTACGATTTATCGACAAAAATCTTGGTTTCTCAAAGCCATCCAAGTAAAACTTTATCAGCAATGGTCTTCTCAGTATTTTCACGTGACTATTTCGTTAAAATACCAACAAAATAGCCTTTGTAAATTTTAAACATGAAAATTGCGTCGGAACTACGCGAGATGCGGTCTGGAACTACTCTTACTCTAGTGGCCGACTGACTGGTGTCATGGCCCCGCATCCATCTCGCTTCTCCAGCTTCCCTCCAGCAGTGCCACCAACCTGCCAACCACGAATGCACTAATGGCAACCCGGGAGATTCAAATTTGAAGTGGAATATTTCAACCTGAGACATCGACAGAGACCGTAAAACTTAGGGATAAGTAAAATTTGCATAAACTGTTTCCAATTATTTTATTTATTAAAAATAAATTTGTTGATTATAGAAAAATTCAAAATTGATTTCAATTAAGAGTCACAAATTATAATTAACAATAATACTTTCAATAATAAATTGAAAACGAATGGAAAAAATAATGTTTTCTGAATATCATTATTTATATACAAATTTTATAAAATGGATAAATACCTGGTATAGCACAACCGTCCCTGCCAGGTATGATCCCTTTTAGACTTCTATAAAATAAACAAAGTTTTTATTTGATTGATTTCAATCGCTTTGTTAATTTAAATTAATATAGATGCAGTAATAAAAATATTAAGGTATATTTTTCATAAACACCATTTTTTTATTCAAAGCGAAGTGTAGGTATATCGAACATTATTGCCAACATCATAAAAAAAATTATGTTTGAAACCGAATTACCTTATTTAATTTATCTGTATTATAAAGTAGTTCTAATAGGTGTATAAAGTAATATCTATCTACCAAATAACTTTTGTTTAAAATATTTTAAGATAAAGAAAAAATACTGTGATATAAAGAATTAAATTCTAAATACTTTATTAAAAAGAATTATAAAAAACTGCTGAAATATGTACAGTATGGTATGTCCCCGGATCAACTTAAAAAGAAAAAAAAATTTTATTTTTGATTTCTCAGAAAATTTTATTTTTGTTGATTTGTCCTGCTTGTTTTCAAATTCCCAAAACACAAAGTACTTTTTATTTAACTCGAACGGTTCTCGAGATATCATTTTTCTTCAAAAATTTTTTTTAATTATTATTATTATATAAGAGTAATAGCGGAGGCATAGTTTATAACGCAATATCATTACAATAAGACGCGGTATCGGTTGCTAGCTTACAACACGTTGAGGGCTTGTTTAGAGTGATAAACAGAGTCAGCGGTGGCGACATTATCTGGTAATTTTGTCGGGATGTTGTTTGAAATTTTTCTTTGGCAATTTTAAAAGAGTGTCCACATAAACGATTGTCTGTAGCGAATTTGTATGTGTGTGTTTGTATCATGGGCTTTATCTTGTCTGATCGCTAATATTGAAATTTTGAAAATTTGTAACCGCTCACTGTAGGGCAACTGGGCCAATTTTGGTTCCATCTCGTTACTGCAGGTTGCACCTTCTCTAATAGGTTTTTATCTTTAATTAAATTTTGTCTCCAAACAGGTATGGCAAATTCTAGGTGGGGTTTAATGTACATACGTGCGTTGAATGAATACACAACTCATGGTATAACTCATTCAACGATACGTGGTATAGAGTTTATTGACCAACTCAGGAGATGAAAAAGGAAAAGCTATTTTTAATATATAAAGTAGCCTTTGGGCGCTACCAGCCGCCTTTTTATTTGTAACACGACAGGTTATTTGTAACGATGATTACACCGAGATCTAGATGAGTAGTTTTTTTGATTAGAACCTGGTTTCCCAACAAATAGTTGATTATGAGATTGTTAGCACCAATATGAATGACCACACATTTTGATATATTCAGGAAAAATTGCCAGTTATCACACCATTTGAAAACAATGTTTAATTTTTTTCTGCAAGTTGAAGGTATAAGGGTTACCATAAAGCTTTGTATCATCAGCATAGGCTGAGCAGCCGTCAGTGAGAGCGTGTAACAAATCGCTAGTGTATAAAATAAAAAGCACTGGGCCCCAAACTGATCCCTGAGGAACACCACTGACAACAGGAACAGATGAAGAGAAAGACTCACCTACTTTAACGACAAGGCTTCGGAAGGATAGAAATGATGAAAGCCATGCAAGCAAATTACCAACGAAACCAAAGCGTTTTAACTTATTATTAGCAAGTAGTAAGAAACTTTATCAAAAATCTTGCTAAAGTTTAAGTAGATAATGTCAAGTGGGTCATTATTGTTAACTGTTTTTGTCCATTCGTTCGCACAGGTAATTAGATTGGTAACAACTGATCGGCCAGGTGAAAAGCCGTGCTGCGAAATCGGAAGAAGACCATAAGTGTTCGAGAATGATATTAGTTGCTTAACCCTAATTTTTTTCATTACTTTACACACGATAGAAGTAAGACTAATCGGTCGATAATTGTTCGAATCAAGCTTGTCGCCCGATTTGAATATAGGTGTAACGACTGCTTGAAGCCACTGCGAGGGTAACTTACCAGTGACAAAAGATAAAGTCAAAATTTTTGCAATGGGAGTTGCAAGTAAGATTTGAAAAAGTTTAGGCAGTTTAGGTGAAATTTAATCTGGACCAGGAGCCGTATTTATGTAAATTTTGTTAAGTTCGTGTTGTACCAAGTCCGGAGTGAACTCATTATTCGGCTAGGGTCAAATTACTAGTGTCGAATGCAGGATAGTTTAAAGTAGATATACGTAAAACGTAAACGCATTCAAAATTGTATTAGTTAAAATATTGGCTGCTTCTTTGTTATTTACGCAGGTTGCATCATTAGGGGCTCTAATCAAAGGGATGGAAACGAGAGATACTATCTGCTTTCGGACATAGGAGTAAAAAGCTTTAGGTTTTACAAATATAATCAAATTATGTTCATACTGTTTACATGAATTGCCAATTTCTGCTTTTAGGTTGTTCGAAAAGTGTCTGTGACTAGTGAAATTTTGAGCGGTTGGGTTTTGTTTGTATATTCGCCAAAGATGTTTTTTGTGTTTCATTTGTTTTAATAAATACATAGCTGGTTAGCCACGGTTTATTTGTTAAGTAACAATTTGTGTACAATTTTGTATTATTTGTTACGCATGTTTTGATTGACGAAGAAAAGTAATCCCATTGTTCCTGAACCGTATCGAAACTATCCAAGACATTCCAATCAATTTTGACTGAGTTTTCACCAACACCGGGATAGCAGACACGTTTTATTATGGTGTTTTTAATTTATTAACAAAATAACCTGAATATTGATTTCAATTACTTTCAATAACACAGTGATCAGATATACCAATAGGATCACGAACATTTATTTCTGACACGAGATTTTTATCAGAAGTCAAAACGAGGTCGAGCAAGGATGGTGATTGACCATCAGGATAGCTGGTGTGTTTCCTAACCAACTGATAAATATTATTTTCAGCTAACAGTTTGATAAAAATTTGGACATAGTTTTCTTCGTAATTTTTGGAAGTAACTCTAGTAGGCGGATTTCATTGCAAAATACCACTGACAGCAGATGACAAATCTAATAAGTAATAACTTAGTATAACTTCAAATTAAATCTTTGCTAAATTGAACAATATTTTTTATGCCATAATGTTGACTTTACAACAAATAATTTATCTAATTCAATGTTATAGAACTGGGAAAGAGTGCTACCGAGTTGTTATCAGAAAATTCAACTAAAAATACCCGGAAGTTACTATTTCAAATTCCGGTGCCAAAATCTTGGGAATTAAATTCCTTGAAACGGTCTCGGTTTTAAACATTAGGAATAAGTCAAAGAAGTTGTTCAATGAAGACGATGCTGCTTCAGTTCTTGCCGTTCTTTCCTCAAGAGAAGCTCCAAGGTTGTCTTTAAGAACGAGGGCAATACAAACTGGGATAAGTAAATCTCATTTAGAAAGAATCTTCAAGAAGAACAAAATTTTACCATTTAAACCGGAATTTAGGAAAACTTTAGAAAATGGTGATAACGTCAAACGTCTGTATTTTTGTTTGAAAATGGCCTACAGAGTTTTGGAAGATTCAAATTTTCATAAACAAATTATGTTTAGGCGGTTTTATCAGATGCGACCGAAAGGTCTAATGACTATAAATTACTATAAATTACGAATACGAATATATTTACAAATATAAATTTTCTACAAATATGAATACGAATATATTTAGGTATATTTACACGAGTAAATACAAATTTATTCGTATTTACATGCTGTAAATACTATGTTTTAATAAATGATTGTAGGGTCGTAAAAGTGTCTGTGGAAATTTTTGATATCACGAATATTCATTGTAATGTCCTGTTTCCACAACGGAATATTAGAGAATGATTCCTGGTGTTACTCAACTGTCTAATAATAATTATAATAATAGCTAAAATTTCTGCCTTTTAAAGGCAAATATTTTTTTATTGTTTTCACGCCACTTACAACCTTACAATCATTTATGAAACCCTCTATAAATATGGTTGCATTTAAAATTTCCTACAAATATTCGCACTACGCGCGTGAATACGAATATATTCGTATTTACGAGTGTAAATATGAATACGGCTGTATTTAAATATTCGCATAAATATTTGTATTTACGCATTTATATAAATAAATTTGTACAAATATTCGTATTTATGTATTTCTTTTTACAAATTTGTTAGTTTAAACATCAAAAGTAAATATTTTTACAAAATTTACAAAAAAATTATTTTTAAAGATTGACGAGTTTTCTAAATCGCTAATTTTATTTATTAATTTTTTTTCGTCAAAATCGAAAACTCAAAATTTGTGGGCAAATTTGAATACAACCGTATTTATATTTACAGCTTGTAAATACAAATAAAGGAGAGTGTTCCAGTCTTATGGAAACCGTAAGACCAGTCAAATTTAATTTTTTTTGGTACCATTCGAAAGCTCTTGAAAAGACGAGTATTTCATATTATTGCGCAAAATTGCTAGCTTTACAAATAAACGAATTGTAAACAGTTAAATTTTGTGAGACAGTAAATACAGTTTTAGTTAAAGGAAAAAAGATCGGATACCCAAGGTTGTAAAGAGTGTCCCAAGCTTACCACGAAGAGTCCATAAATCAAGCAACGGTAATAGCCGGTGGTTTTACAAAAGGGATTTACTCCACGGGAGATGTAATGACCATTTGCTTTGTTAGGAAAGAGGGTTGTTTGAATCAGAAATGAAAATATTTTATTTTAGAAAATACAAAAATTAATTGATATAGGACAAGAAATAGTTATATAAATTATCTATTAATTAAACTAATTAAATAAAACATAAATTAGTAATTTTGTAAATAAAAAGAGAGCCTTTTGCAAAATCAGTCTAAGAAAAAGTCCAACTTAGATATAATATTTAATAGAATTAAACTAATTAAATAAGCAACTTTATATGTACATAATTATGTCTCTAAATTAGTAAAAAATTAGCTTTTAGCGGCGTCTACTTTTAAAACAAAATTTAACTTACTTAGATAGAATAATAATTAAACTAAACTGATCTTTATCTATTACTGATCTTCTATATAAAAAATAGCCTTATGCAAAATCGGTGTAAGAAAGAATTCAACTTAGATACATTAATATTTATTAGAATTAAACTAATTAAATTAGTAATTTTATATGTACATAATTATATCTATGAATTAGTAAAAAATTGGCGTTTGGCGGCGTCTACTTTAAAAACAAAATTTAATTTCAAATATAACGAAACTAATTAATACACAAGTTATATAAATTATGTATTAATTGAATTAATTAAATAAAACATAATTAGTGATTTTCTATACAAAAAAATTGCCTTTTACAGGGCCTTTTAAAATCAGTGTAAGAAAAAATCCAACTTAGATATAATATTAAATAGAATTAAACTAATTAAATAAGCAATCATCTAACTGATCTAAACGGCGATACCCTCTAGGGCGCACTCTTTGATTACACAGGTAACACTCCATTTTTAAATTACTTTAAAACGTAGGTAGTTATATAACAACCAACTCAATAGGGTACTTTTACACAAGTGATATTCCAAATTGTTGTTTATCTCGTTGTCAGTTGGATCACAAACTATGTTTAGGTGGTTGTTCGATTGGTTAAAATAGTTCATCTTCTTAAATCTAACCATCCCCTTTTACTTTCGAAATTATGAGAAAATTTTATCGGATACTTCCACCGGGGACAGGTAATCTCGACACGAGTAAGTATCTTAATCTGTTACCTATACCTGCTTTGTTTAATCCTACGGGTAATTTCGACACCAATATTTCCCTGAATTTTTAGTTATGGTTATAAAAGTTTATCCTATTTGACCTAATAACAAATGCTGTTGGTTTTATAAATTGTTATTTACAATCGTTTTGAAAAAATATCTCGAATAATGAGTGAGAATAAGCCCGCAATCAAATTTTTATCCCACCTGAAGGTATTGATGTGATTATGCTAATTAGATACTAGACAAAGTTGTTGCAATTTTTTTTTAAACTATATTACTAGTGAAATAAAAGCGCTATATTTTACTAAAAATATTTATTTTAGGCTAACAGTTGTTATGAATTTAATAATCTTATTTTAAAGTGTCAATGGAAGAAAAATGTTTATGATTTAATCAAATTAATGGTAAATCTTCAAAAAATTATTTTGGTAATTACAAAATAACATAACTTAGAACTGGTAGACGGTGTCAACAAAAAATCTGAGAATAACAACAGTAGCAAGTTTCTTTCCCGTTACCTGATTATCAAGGGTTTGCCGCAGGGTTTCCCTACTTAAACCCCCATAAACTAAACAGACACTTTTATGAACTGTCGTGACAGAAGTCGAAGAGACTTTAAATCGATTTTCTGCTCTTATTTACAAAGCTAGCAATTTTGCGCAATAATATGAAATACTCGTCTTTTCAAGAGCTTTCGAATGGTACCAAAAAAATTAAATTTGACTGGTCTTACGGTTTCCATAAGACTGGAACACTCTCACCTGTGTAAATATAAATATATTCGTATTCATATTCGTAGAAAATATATATTTGTAAATATCTTCGTATTCGTATTTACGAGTATAAATATGCCCCTCTCTGCTTGCATTTGGTAACAATACAGTTTTTATTGCATTAGTAATAACCAGAAAACTTGCCTTTAAGGGCAGTTATCCCAAAATTGGTTTGGAACAGTATACAGCCAAGCCTTTCATAATTTTTTTTTCAGTATTACAATTCTTTTAGAAAAAGTGGATTGTGATGAAATGTGTTTCTACCATTAGTTACAATACTTTACAAATAGTCGACACATGTCGATTCTCCACTCACGTAGACCCTTGTCAAAGTGACCTCTATTTTTTAATTTTTTTATAAAAATCCGCCTGTGGCGTATAATAACATCAATTTCAAAGCGTAAAATTTATTTGAATTAATAACTGAGCGCTGTAAAATAGTTAACACACAAGACTAGCATTAAACTTTTTAATCCACAAATTTACTAAAAACTCATAAATTAGGTACCATCAATTTTTTACATTAGACGTCAAAAATAAAAGTTTGTTATCATAGATACTTATTTAAAAAGTACGGCAGAATTATAAGTGAAATAAATTTTCGCAACAAATAGGGCTTTAAAAATGTAAAATAATTTATATTATTCATTATATAAACAAAAGTTGTGTAAAATAAATACATGAATTCTTTCATTTTACAAGACATTTCTTTTTATAACAGTATAGTGTTTGAGAATTCCATAAATTTTGAAAATTTTCCTGAAAGCTTCATCAAACTTGTGAACTTTATACAATTTCTGATAACCACAAAAAAAACTGACAAAAGAAAACTTAATTTTACATAATTAAATATATTTTTTAGTATAATAGCGAAACCAAAAAATAACAAGTTTTATGTGAGAACATTTTTAGTACTAATTTGTGAAAAAAACATTGTGCTTATAATGGAAGCACAAACTAAAATATTCATTTACACATTTTTTTATATCAACTTTTTCTGCAAAAATTTGATATTTTAAATTCATTGTTGTGCATAGTACCTAGTAGCCAATAAGATAAGATAATATTATAAAGACAGAAATTCAAGAAATTTTTACAAAAATTTTAAACTTTACAAAATATTTTTTTTAAAACTTTAACTCTATAATCGTATTAAATTGTGGAATGTAAATGTGTTTTAAGTCGTAAATAATTCCAACAAGACAACCCTAACTAAGCAAGTTAGAATTATTAACAACCGAAATTACGTTCTAATTCATAAATTCATTCATAAGTAAGGCAATATTGGAAGGGTTAGAAATTAATAATTTTTATCTGGAAAACTCAAAACATAATTTAACGGCTTAAAAACATAATGGCTCATTTTTGAAAAGTCAGTATTTTCACACGAATTTACAATTATAAAACGAACGCGGAACCTTTTTTATACATTTTTTTATAATTTGCGTTTTCTATTTTTCTATTTTAAAAAAGGAAAATTTTGTATCCTGTTTTAGACTTACAATAGCTCTATAAGAGACCAGAAAATTCAAATCTGTAAAACTATAGCTATATTCGAATAGAGCAACGAAATCAGTACAAGAAACAAACACAAAACTAATAAACAATTAAAATAATTATAAAAAAATTCTGCCAACAATGTAAAGTTTATCATAAATTAAAATTAATAAAAATAATATAAAATATATTCTTACATAAAACTGCAAGGCGCTTTCGAGACCTAAAGTCTCATCATCAGTGTCTAAATAATAATGCAAAAGGGAAAATTATATTGAGTTACACAAAAACAAACTTTACCAAACTTTTGCCAATAATAAATTAAAACATAAAAAAAACAAAACATGTGTACTAAAAATAAGATAAAGCGTTATTTTAATAAAAAATATGTTTGATTGATCAAATATATCAAAATAAATGGTTGCTTTTTGGAAAAAATTACAGAATAATGATCAATTTTGTGTTTTAATTATTTGACATTGGAAATTGAAAAAAAGTTTTACAGGGTCAGTTATTGTATATAACCACCCCCTATTTCAATGTTAACAATTAAAGAAATTGTATGAAATTTACACAAAACAAATATATGGTACTAGACCAATCTTTTAGGGCTATTAGAGCTTTGTTATCAGTTATCACTTAATTGGAGTCGTAAAAAAATAAAAACCATTTTATGAAACAAAAAATTTACTAAATCAAGGTTGTAGGTTTTTATACTGACATAAAGCAAAAAAAAAACATGAAATTTAACTGTAAAATTAAACACAGCAAAAAAACAATTATTTTCCAAATAAAGTGACATTCTTATTTTTAAATTAAAATTTTCGATAATTTATGAGTTGTCTTAAATTTCGGGACAACGAAACAAGATTTATAGCTCATTTATCACAGGGTGTACTCGCTCGTAACAATTGTTTAAACATGTTAAGAAAATGTTTCAATCGAACGGATAAATAACGATTTAATATAAGATCTAATAGCCCTAAAAGATGGTCGAGTACCAGTACCATATCTTTGCTCTGTGTAAATCTCATAAATTTTCTTTAATTATTAACGTTAAAAAAGGGGGGTGGCCATATACGATGACTCACCCTCTATATACTAATACAGAGAGTAAAAAAATGCGGTTATAAACACATTAAATTAAGTAATAAAGATTATACTAGTAGAGACAAAATAGAACATTTAAATAAAATGAAAAAAATTTTTTTTCATTTTTCAATTCTTTCATCATTTATATTAAAACACCCCACCTTGAGAAACATAATGTTTCTATCGAGTTTTACATTAATAGTTTCAAAATGATCACATTCCTAAAATTTTCGAAAAAAAAAAACAATTATAACAAAATTTAAAACTATTAAGTTAAAATTTCCCCATAGTCAGAAAATCAAAAATTACACGAATTTTTGGTATCGACAATGTTTGGAAAGTTACGATTATTAGTTTTCATGTAGCCCAAGAAAAAGTATTTTGCTAAACTTTGCTCCCAAACTATTTTCATTAGATGAGCAATCGGCGAATTTTTATCAAGGTTATTGCTCTGTACTATGCAATTTTTCTAAGCAATCAAATAAAGAAAATTCTATGAAATTTGTTTATTTATTTTTTTTTTAATAGGTAAATCCGTTTAAGTCCTATCCAAACTTACTTTAAATAGACTTGTGCAGAGTGACACATAAAGCGACATATGTATTTAAAAAAAGAACGTGCGAAATGAACAAATTCACTGGTAGCATTTTTAAAATTAGCAACCTCTGTGGGTTAAGGTGCTCATCGTGAATGAGACTTTATAATCCATTTGGTTTAGATTAAGTCATTTAGAGATTGCGCGGAACTTGTTGAATTCGGGGAGCGTCGTCTTGCGTCGTTCTAACTTAACCCCCAGTGGCGTAACACACATTTTTCCCAAAATCTGGCATCCCAACACACCCTCTACACAACCCCCAATGACTTCCTAAGCAAAACTCGTTCCAAATCGGTCTCTAAACCCTCTCGATTTCCAAAACTTGGCAAAATTTTTGAACAATAATTGCAAAAATTTTGGTATGAGAAAAATTTGGACACGCCACTGGACGGCGTCGCGGTGATATGTGATGGCCCAACGTAATCTGGGTTTTCAGTGCGAGACGTTAATGTGACGGGTGTAGTGAAGACACGCCATGGAGGTCTACCGGAGGTCCTCGTGGCTTTTGCTGCTTCTTGGAGTTTCGCTTCTCGCCACTACCTTGCAGGGTACGTTTCATGAAAAAAGTTCAACGAAAAGTGAGAAAAAAATCTTTTTTAACGGCGAAATTTCAACGCCAAATTTTAGTGGTGCGCGATGCGAAAACTCGACTCGAGTTACATATGTATAAAGTGGTGCTGGATTTTAGTGTTTTAACTTATTACACAAATTATATAATGTGAATGGCAGCCATGATTCCTTACATTTTCGTGCTATATAATATGATATGTTATTTTTGGACGATACCGGTTTCTAATAATAAAAATTTTCGCAAATAAACTAATTTCTATAAATAAAATTATTTCGAATCAACCCAACTAAATTTACAATACATTATTGCTACCTTGCTCTAAACATTTACAAAAAATACTAAATTATTTTTAAAAACGTATGTGTTTCAAACCAAATTTAACACTTAGACTAACATATATATTGAAATTTAATATTAAAATATTTCAAATATGAAAAAGGTGGCATCAGAATTTAAAAAAAATGTAAAACCGCTGATCTAAAAGTAGCTAAGTACCTACTGCAACTGACGACATCGGCAAATCGCCAGCAAAGGCTACCCTAGACTGTGTTACAGATTTAGAACAGACACCGACCGTGGATTAAACAATTTCAACTATTACTGCCCTTGTACTATGTTGCTCTTTCAAAAATTTCAATTAAATATTTTCTCTAATACTCATTTCAACTAAATACCCTAAAAACAAAAATTGAAACAATTAAACAATTTTTATTTAACAGTAAAAAAGAATTTGACAAAAGTAGTAAATTAGTAAATTAAAACAATAAAACTAATTTTATACACTATCGTATTTTCCATGCCATAATATAAAATCACAGCTGTTTCTTTGGCTTCCTGCCAAAAGATTAAATATCAGAGTGAATCCATAATTACTCCTAAAAAAAGTTACAAGCAACCGAAACTATTAAATATTTTAGTATATTAAAGAACGAGTATAGGTCAGCGTTTACTAACCTTTTGTATACACAATATTTTATAATAATTTTTTTACAAAGGTGTGCAAGGTGAGGCAGAGTCAGAAGGTCCTTCCGAATCCGAATGCCGTCCTTATATCGAAAAAGCTCTTAAAGAGCTTGAAACTGGTGAAAGTGGAACGGCAGGAACTCCAGAAACCGGGGACAGTAAAGAAGATGCTCCTACAATAGATGTCACTACCGACGACTCCGATCACCAAGAAAGTGGTGAAGGAGATGACGATAAACACGAAGAAGGTACTGAAAGCATCGAAAGCGTCGAAGCCGATCAAAACGTCCCACACGAACAACAATCTGAACAAGAGGTAAAATTCTTATTTATCTTTAAACATTTTTAAATTTCTTTCTAGGACACTCAAGAACAAGCAAGCACTGAAGAAACTAAAAGCGAACACGATGCCGAAAATAAGGTAGGTATAAAATCAAATCAATATTTTAGATATTAAGAAAACACAAATAGGAAGAAGAGACTGAAGCAAGAACTGAAGAAACAACTGAAACTCAAACTGAAACCGAAGAACATTCTACTGAAACAACGGAAACTACAGATGGACAAGAAAGTGTAGAAGAAGAAAAGGCTGAAGTGAAGGAAGTTCAAGAAACGCAAGAAACTGAAAGTGCAGAAACGCAAGAAACTGCCGAGGAAAATAAAGAAGATGACACTAAAGAAGATACTACTGATGAAACTAAAGAAAACACGGATTCTGATAATACTAAAGAAGACATTGCTGATGATACTAAAGAAGATACTGCTGAAGAAAGTAAAGAAGAAGCTGAACATCAAGAAAGTGTTGAGGGTGAAAAAGAAAGTGAGGAAGAAAAACAACATGAAAAAAGTGTAGAAGCACAAACTAGTCAAGAAGATCAAAACGAAACAACCGAAACTAAAGAAGAAGAGAACGATACTAAAGAAGATGATAAAAACGAAACCAAAGAAGACGAAAAAGATGAAACGGGTGAGGATAATAAAAGTGAAATTACAGAAGATACTAAAAGTGCCTCAAAAGAAGAAGAAACTGCCGAAGAACAAGAAGGAGGTAGTACAGAAGCTGAAGCACCTGGAAGTGTTGATGAAAGAAGTGCAGAAAAAGACGACAGTACTCCTGACGATACTAAACAAGAAGAAAGCAAAGAAGGTAAGTATTTTGAAGAGTTTTCCCCGACCGGCGGATGACCCAATGAAATCTTAGATCAACCCGATGAAAAATCTGCACAAGTTGAAAGTGCCGAAAATGTAGCGGAAGAAGACACACAAAGTGTTGAAACTGAAGAGAAAAAAAGTGATGAAGAAGGTGATTCGGCACCTGAAGAAGAACTGTCGCTCGATATTGAAATACCGAGTGAACTTAGAGATAGAAATCACGTCGAACATCTTTTGAAATTAGACGACGAATCGTCCGAGACTGAAAAAATCATCAATCGAGTGGCTGAGATAACTTTGCGAGAGTTGAAAAAACTGTACGAGAATGCAATAAAGCCCTTGGAAGTTTTATATAAATACAGAGATTTAAGTAATCGTCATTTCGGTGATGCTGAAATTTTTTCAAAGCCCTTAATTCTGTTTATGGGACCTTGGAGCGGCGGCAAGTCGTCGATAATAAATTATTTGCTAGACAACGAATACAACGAAACATCATTACGGACAGGAGCTGAACCGTCTCCTGCTTATTTTAATATTTTAATGTATGGTGAAGAACCGGAAATTTGGGATGGCACTCAATTAGCTGCTGATTTCACATTTTCCGGTTTGCAAAAATTTGGACAAGGTTTGGAAGAGCGACTTCGTGGCGTAAGGTTGCCAAGCAAACTATTAGAAAAAGTAATCAATTTTCTACGCCACTCACTTAAAATAACTCCGATCACTTTTAGGTCAATATAGTTGAAATTCCCGGAATTTTGGAAGTACGAAAACAAGTATCCCGCGTATTTCCCTTTAACGATGCCTGTCAATGGTTTATTGACAGAGCCGATATAATATTTTTAGTATACGATCCTTCAAAATTAGATGTTGGACCTGAAACCGAGGCTATTCTCGATCAGTTAAAGGGCAGAGAGCACCAGGTACTCGTACCAAACAAAACCTTCCAATCAACCTACTCATATCCTATTTTTAGACCCGCATTATTTTAAATAAAGCCGATCAAGTCAAACCTGAAGAATTAATGCGAGTTCAAGGAGCTCTGATTTGGAACATTTCCCCCTTGATGTCATCCCCTCAACCACCTGTAATGTACACAACGTCGCTATGGTCCAGACCTTACGAAGTCTGGGCCCCTGTAAGGCTCCTCCAAGCCCAAGAACGCGCGTTTTTGCGCGATTTGCGTTCAGCTGTTGACAAACGCATCGAAAATAAAATCGCAAGCGCACGTAGATTTGCGGTAAGCAAAACTGTCGAAAAAAATTTCAGCATATCTATGTTTTCTTGTAGGTGCGTGTACGCAATCACGCGAAAATGGTAGACTGCTACTTGACGACTTATTACAATCATAAATCAGTTTTTGGCAACCGCAAACAAGTCGCCGACGAGATTATAGAACACCCCCAAGACTACCACATCTACGAAGGTCTTTCGACTTTGACGAACATCTCGCGTTACGATTTACCGGATCCAGACGTGTACCGAGATTTCTTCAAGCTGAATCCGTTATACGACTTCCAGCAATTATCGGCGACGTGTACCTATTTCCGCGGATGTCCTATTAATAGGCTGGATGTGGCTATCGCGTACGATTTGCCAGAATTGGTCGGAAAACACAAGCGTCTGGTAGAAAGTGCTTTGGCTGAAGCAAATCAGACACCAGTACCGGCCAGTTGAACCCATCGCCAAGGACCAAGTTTTAAGCCCTTCAAGCAGATTTTTTCTGCATAAAAAGACTCTAACGTCGAATATGACGTTAATATCATCGCGAATTCATTCAAAATTATCTCCCAGTGCTGTCGCAATTCGTCTTAAATGGACTGATGTGAAGTGCACGGACAATAGTCAGCCACGCTTATTATAGTCTCCTGCCATGTGTGTTGATCGCATTTAAGAGTTCTTGCAATCGGAGTGTTCATTCAGAAATCGATTTCAAAAAGAGAGTGGGTTATATGTATTTTTTGACACCAGATGTACAATTCCTTACCAGCTTTACTAAATTTAAAGTGTTTCTAATTGTAGTAATGTGTATATTATTTATGTACAAATAATATCGAATTTGTAGTAAATAACTTAGTTTTTATTTTCTCATTTTTTTTTTCAATGCAGAAAAGAATGTATAACAATTGTAAGAAGACATAGGTTAAGTACTTAAATTAAACAATATATTTTCGTTCTTTGTTTCATTTTCACCGACCTTTAAACCCGAACAGCAAAGTACAAGCGACTTGCCAAAAAAAATTTTACACATCGTTACCTAAAGAAATACACTCATTACAATCCAATAAAATATTAAAACGATATTCATAAAACAATAATCAAATGTAAAATTAAATTTAATAATTTTCTGGTTAATAACAGTAATAAAAGCACCGCTTCCTCTTGGCGGCTTAGTAAGCTCTCTGAAGATGGTTGTAATAAACCGAAACACATATAGAAGAAATTTTTTCTAAATAAAATTATACTTGAACCAACAAAAAATAAATTTTGTTTTTATAGCATCAAATTTTTGGTCAAAACAAAACAATTTAAAATGTAGGTCACACATTCGCCTAATTTTTGCGATTTCAAAATTGCCCGCAAGACGGCGAACTAATACACCTGACTGGCGCCAATTCGTATTATTAGAACCAGTTAAAATCTAGCCTGTGTAATATTTCTGGCAAATTGTTCAATCATTAATTATTTAACCGACACGAAAATAGAATTTTTTACTTAAAGGGATTATTTTTAAACCCAGGTTAATTTCATGAAAATAGTAGACACAAAAAAAGAGGTAAAAATCACTGTTAAAAACACTAAATAAAATAACGATGATGAAAAAAAGTATTAACAGTACAGTTAAAAAAATTATAGTTGTACTTAAAAGAAAATTATAAAAAAAACTTTAATTTCTAGAAGAGAACGTAAGATATCACTGATGATAAATAATAATTAAAGCGGAGACAAAATTATGGTAATAAACAGCAGTAATAAAAAAGTTTATATCCTGTAATACATTCTGCACAAAATAGACAATGCACCACATAAAAAGTATAACAAAAAAAAAGAATAACTAAAACTAATATGTAAAAAAATTTAACAAAAAAGTAAAGTAGGCACAATAAGTAATAAAAGTAAACAATTTTTAAAAAATCGTAAAAATAACAATCCGAAAGACAATGTTTGCAAACATGAACAACAAACAAAAAAACAAGAAAATTGTAAAACAGCAGTGACACTAAAGAAGATAATTCTACAATAAAGTTCACTACTGCTGACTGCAATCTGTTATCATGCGAAAACTAAACAAGAAGTAAAATTCTATTAAACACGATGCCAAAAATAAAGTAGGTGTGAAACCAAATTAATGTTTTTAGTGCTAGCACTAAAAAATAAAACTTGTTATTGTGGCTAAACTGCTAGCTAAAATAACTATTAATGCATTAAATTGCAAAAAGAGAGTCTTTTAAGCACGCGACGTGAATCTTGTGTCGCGTCAAGAGCTTAAAAGACATCGATTTTGCAACCTATTGCATTCAAGATTTTTTGTTACAGCGTTTTATAACAAATTTTTCTTTCAAAATAATGATCTCAATCGAACATTCACATTGTACAGTAGGCAGATGGCAGATTGCTATAAATGTAAATTTTATTGTTACTGTTTTTATAAAATTACAGACTGTCAACTTGGGTTTTGTGTATAAGTTCTGTGATAAAAAAACACAAAAATAAACGATTCTGAATTTGAGTCCGACATTGAAAATGCTGCGGAAGCTGCACCAGTCACGCTAGTGCCCGAAAAATCTAAGAAAATTTACAAGAAATCATACAGGAAATTTGGTAGTTGGTGTGAGGAAAAAAATGTAACAAGTATTAAAGGAAAAGTACTTTTGGCTTATTTTTCGAAATCATCTTCCATGTATAAGCCGTCTACTTTATGGAGTATCTACTCAATGCTATGAACCATGATATATCTTAACAAAAATGTAGATATCAAAAAATTTACAAACTTGATTGCATTTCTAAAAAGAAATGCCAGTGAGTACAGGGTTAAAAAATCCAAAATATTCACCAAGCAAGAGATAGAACGTTTCATAAAAACAGCTGATGACAAAGACTATTTATTGGCAAAAGTTGTGCTAATTATTGAAATTTTTGGCGCGTTACGCAGAAAGTGGAAGATAGATAGATGTAGAAGATTGTACAAATTTTATTAAAGTGAGGAATTTCACGAATATTTACAATAACTGAAGGATTTGTAGATGGAATAATTTTCTTAGAAATTTTCCGCAAATACGCACATCTTCGACCTCCTCATACTGTACATCACAGATTCTTCTTAACCTATAAAAATTCCAGGTGCTGTACGCTACCCGTTAAAAATGCTATTGGAAGTATGCCTAAAAAATTGCAAAATGTCTCGGCCTTCTAAATGCAAAAGAATATAGCAGGCACTGCTTTCGCCGTTGTTCAGCAACACTCTGGGCAAATTCAGGAGCAGATATTACATTACTCAAAAGACATGGAGAATGGCAGTCGAGTTCTGTTGCGGAAAGTTACATAGAAAACTCTGTTGAAAGTAAAAACGCAATTTCGATAAAAATTATGGAAAAAGAAGAAACTGTATCAAAGAAAAGAAGAATCTGTAACAAAAATAGTAAAATTTGAAGTGGCGTCTACAAGTACCGTTTCCACTTGTATTAAAGTTCAGGAAAGAAATCTGAAATCTTCGAATGTTCAATTTAGTCACTTTAGTAATTGTACTTTCATGTTTATAATAAATAAATAAAATAAAAATTAATATGTAGCAAGCACCCAATAGCACCAAACAATTTTACTTTGCACGACGCACGTTTCGACAACAAAGTTGTCATTTTCAAGTAGAAAATTAAATTGAATATTATACAAAATTTCTTGGTTTATATACACACTAACCCCGCCCCTTGATCAATGAATAAAACGCAAAAGCGGAGATGAGTCCAAAGTCCGCGTTGATTAGACGTCCTTTGTTTCTACGTATTTTTAGACTCTCACAAGCGTTAAGAAATTCACTTCAATAATGATGAAAAGTCAGAAGTCTTTGCCGATAGTTTGGAACTGCAATGCAGGGCCAACATCGTCAATGCAGACTTAGACCACATTGAAGACATCGAAGATCAGGTCGAAGACCTCCTTGGAGAGAATGCTCCAAACCCCATCACTCCCACTTCTCCGGACGAGGTGAAGAAAATCATCCAAGAGCTCAAAATCCGATAAGCTTTCTGGTCCTGACAACATTCCAAACCAAGCGTCGAAAAATCTTCCAGACAAACTCATCGTCGCTCTTACGACCTTGGTAAATTCAATTTTTCAGTTCAGGCATTTTCCCAATCGCTGGAAATCAGTCAATGTCATCTACATTCCAAAGTCCGGGAAAGATCACAAATTTCCCCAAAATCATCGTCCCATCAGTCTCCTCTCTGCAGTGGGAAATGTGGCAGAGCGTCTCATCCACACCAGACTGTCAAAAACCATCCAAGACCAGCACTCTATTCCAGACGAACAATTTTGCTTCAGACCCAAACATTCCACAACCGAACAACTGCTTCGTATCACAGAATTCGCCTCCGTCAGTAATGAGAGAAAGCAAGTTACCGGAGCAATCTTCTTAGATGTTTCCTAAGCTTTTGACGATGTCTGGCATGAAAGACTTATTTATAAGCTCTCTCAGACTGGCGTGCCTCTTGCGATGGTTCAACTGATCCACTCATTTTTGTCCGACCGAAACTTCAGGGCAAAAATTGTAGATTCTTTTTCAACCCCACATCCAATCGAAGCAGGAGTTCCACAAGGTTCAAACTTGTCCCCTCTTCTCTACGCTGTTTTTACAGCAGACATCCCAAAAACCCCCAGACCAAATCTGGCTCTCTATGCAGACGACACAGCAATCATAGTCCGTTCTAAACAGCCCAGAATAGTCACTGTTTATCTCCAAGAGGCCACCGATGCTCTTCAAACCTTGTTCAGGCGCTGGAAAATCGATGTCAACCCCAAAAAAATCTCTGTTCTTCTCATCGCCCGCCGCCATGTTCAGCCCGAAAGCCAAGTTCGGATGTTTGGTCGTGTCGTTGAGTGAAAAGACCAGGTCAAGTACCTGGGAGTTCTACTCGACAAGCGACTAACCTTCATTCCGCACAGTGCCCTGTTTAAAGCCAAGATGATCGCAGGTCAACTCTTCTCACTGACCTGTCGAAAAAGCAAAATGTCAGTTCAGAACAAGCTCACCCTTTCCAAATCCATCATTTGTCCTACCCTCAAGTATGCTTCCGCAACTTAAAGTCACGTTTCTTCGACTCAGATCAAAAAGTTGAAAGTCTTTCAAAACAAATTTCTTAGACAGGCCTTCAACGCCCCCTGGTTCGTCAGAAATTCCCAACTCCATCGAGAAGCCAAATTGTCTCCCCTCAAAGAATTTCTTTTTGAGATTGCTCTTCGAACTTTTCACAAAGCTGAGAAACATCCCAATCCGCTCGTCCGTCAAGCAATTGACTACGACGAAAACGGCCCTTCCCGCCACAAAAGACCCAAGATGGCCTTTTTGATCCTCGATCCAACAGCTTTGCTTTAGGGCAAATCTCCTTTCTCCACCAGAACCCCAAGCGCCAACGCCATTCCAATCGCACTGCATCAGACAAGAGGATGCAGGTAAGCCCCTTTTATTATTATTTATTCACATTTCCATGTCCGATTTGTTGGTTCAGTATTCATTCACTGAATTGGCAGTTGCCCATTGGGTGGTCTGCGAGTACTCTTTCGCAACTGCAAGCCGATTGACACACGACCACCAGGAGCCAGCATACTTGACAGAGATTTTTACACTGGTGCACTTTGCCATGTGTACCAGCAGTTCAGATCTGGGTAAAAAGGTTTATGACCAGTACACCCAAATGTCAGACCCAAATGCCTATGTCAAGAAATTTACAATTATTAATCGCCCTGATAAGTTTAATATTATTTATATCAATTCAGTGATCTTTTTCAAATATATGTTGAACAACACTGGATTTCTCAATTCTGTTGAATTTAAGATGAGCCATGTGTTCTTTAAATCTAGTGCAAATTTTTTTTTTATTTATTTAGGGTGCATCAACCGACGTGGGTTATTAGCACCTGAAACTATATACAAAAAACATAATATATACAATATATAGATATTAGTTACAGTAAATTGAACAGTTTAGTCGTTTAGTGGATTTTAGGTACTGCAGCGTTTTTCCTGTGTTTTGCGTATTGTTCTTGAAGTTTTTGTTCGAATTGTTCTCTTTGGGCTTTATAAAATGGACACTCCTCGATAATGTGTTCGACTGTAAGAGATGCTGAGCATTTGGAACATATGGGCGGATCCGTTCCAGTGAGAAGGTGTTGGTGGGTTAAACGTGTGTGACCTAGTCGTAGTCTAGAGAGAACAATTTCATCTTTTCGGGAGTGGGTGCCAAACTTCCACTTGCCTACGGTAGATTTGCACTTGTGAAGTGCTGTATTGGCATTAGCCCATTGGGACTACCATTTGCTTTGAATTTGCTGTTTCAAAGCGGTTACCGCATCCTGTCTTTGTACACAACTTTGCTGATTCGCTGTTACACTATGTAAATTTACTAGTGTAAATTGATCACCGTGTTTGCCCAATATATTTTTGATTACAATCTTTACAATTAATTTCATAAATCCCCGACTTTTCAAGAGACCCTGTTTTATCTTTCGGGTTACCGAAGAGACTTTGTAGACTTGTACCAAAGTTGTAAACAACTTGGAGGTCTAAATTTTTGAAAATTTTGATCAAGCCTTTTGTAATTGTGGGTGCATTGGATATTGATATGAACGTTGTTTTCTTCGGGCTTTTTCAAAAGTCGTTGATTCAGTGACCGTTTTCTTATATCTAATTTTTCGAATTATTTTATCAATAATTTTAGTCTCGAAACCATTACACCTTGAAAAAAGAACACTTGGAAAAAGAAAGCTTACATCGAACGAAACTAATAAGCCAATTGCTGAAACAATTGGGCGAACTGACTTTTCTGGTTTATTAATTGTCGGAAGACATAAAATTTTGGAACAACAGGGTTTGATACATGCAATTTCTGTTTTAGTTCAGGAGTAATGAGGTTGTTACAAGTTTTCAAAGTGTCGTTGATTTCTTTTATCATTTTAGGCAAAGGATTTTTTAAAATATGTATTTTTCATTTTTGAGCACTACTGCTTAAAAGTATGTCACTTTTATGCACTAGTGCGTAAAAGTACGTCATTTAGCAATCAAAATGACAATCAAAAAGTTACTGTTATATAAAACGTTGTTACAAAAAATATTTAACTACCTACTCTATTAGATTCTATGTAAAAAGTGCTTTATGATGTTTTTGTTTCAAATTAATACCTTTAATAATAATCAAGATATATTTTTTCTAGTTTTTTGCAAAATGTTAACTTTTGCGGCTTTTGCCCATATCTTGAGTTGAGTGAGATATCGAATCGAGAGTGTGTTGTTTTACGAGCTCCTCGTTTTGGATCACTTTTGGTGAGATCTTTTCAATTTTTTTGGGAATATTTTGACTCAAAAGTCGAATGGACTACTTTTGTGTTGAATAATCTTAGTTTTATGCTATTCTTAGCGGCGTAAACTTGATATTTAATTAAAAGAGTAACACCCGGTTGCACAAACGTCAATCAAATTTGAAAGACCATTAAACCTTGATTAAATAAAAATATCGTGCTTTGATTGGATAAAAATACGTTAATGACAGACTAACAAGCCATCAATTTTGAAGAATGTTTGTGCAACCGAGCATAAAGTTTTTAAGTTATTGTATCACAAATGTTTTGGGCCTATTTTTTTATCTTTACCCGTTTAAAAGTTATTAAAGATAAAAGTTTTCAATGTTACACCCTGTATAAGACAATTTTAGTTATTACCTACTTCAATAACCCTCTGTAGAAGCTTAAGCATATCGAGATGTTGACAAAAAGGTGATGAAAATGACGCCAATATTCTTGACGGTGTAAAATAAAAATAAAGTGTTTTAAAGAGAAAAATCAGTCCCAGAAAAGAGTAGGTTGAGAAGGTTAAAGAACAAGTTAGAATTATGGACTAAATATTAAAGAAACGGAACGAAAAAAAATAGAAAAAAAAAACACTGTAACTCGGTGTGATATCGACTTCGATAAAGTACCTTTATTAAAAAATTACGTGATGCAAAAAGAACAGTCCCACTGTCATTAATAAAATAATGACAATTGTCTGAATCAAAAAAATATGATTTTTATTTTATATTTCATTAAAATTCACACAACCAAAAAGTTAAATACATCTATGGTGTGTAATTTATAACGCTGAAACCAATAATGTACAAGAGGCTTGCTTCAAACGACTTTCAGCTTGAAAAATACCTATTTACATCACTCTATTGTAAATAACTGACAGTAAATTAAATAATAATCCACTGAAAAATAAAAAAAACCTCGTTTATTTAATCAAATAATTTCAAATTAAAACAGAACACTTCTCCTATAACTGTTTTTTTTTCAGAATTTTTGTAAAAATAGAAAGATTAATTTTAAAAATTAAATTTAGATACCTGAAATAACTAAAACAAATTTGTACTTATTTTTTATTATTAAACATATCAAAAATAAGATTAAACAACATCATAAATTAAAGTAAAAATTCTTATTACCATGTTAAAAAGTAAATAAAAGTTAAATTTTAATCAGATCTTTCTCTTTTAATGGGAGGAGATCCATCCTGGTGCGTCTCACCTTGGATTTTGGGAATTCCCTTCAAAGTGTCAGCAGAAAGCATTTTGATTTTTCCATCAACGACACTTTTTCCTTTGGTGACATAACAAACAGTCGAATATAGGGTATAACCCTTTTCAATTGTCAAATATTTCTGCAAAAAAAGATGCCCAAGAATAGTTTCAGCTTGCTGTTTTGTAAAGTCCGGTTTGCGTAAATATGACAATTGCAATTTTTTTTGTCCAGTTTTAAACCACGCATCTAGTAATTTATTCAAAGTTATTTTTTCTCCATCTGTACTTGCTTTTTCAATGAAATTGTAAATATCAAAGCAAACTTTTGAAATATTGTAATAAACAAACTCAGTTCCTCTTTTACAGTTATCACACATTTTATTACAGTGATTTGCTTGCCAAACTTCTTCAAAATGAGCTGCTATAAGAGCGCGTCGGCATCTAAAAAATTTTAATTCAAAGAAAATAAGAAAAAAATTAAATAACTGACAGTTTTTCCTCAAGACAATATTCAAGTATTTCCGAAATTCTTCTTTCATCCAGTAAAGAAGCACACATTCCTCTTAATTTGAAATAATCTGCTAAACTAAAAAGTATTATGCAGTCTGCGTATTTGTCGTCTCTTCCCGCTCTACCACTTTCCTGATAGAGGCTTTCCATGCTTCTAGGCATTACGTGATGAATTACAAATCTGACATCAGGTTTATCTAAAAATTTTAAGTTATTTTTTGACAAACAGTTTTTAGTATTTACCAATTCCCATCCCAAATGCTACAGTTGCAACAACTGCCTGATAAGTCTTTTCCACCCATTTATTATGTATCTTTTTCTTTTGATCAGGCTCTAATTGTGCGTGATAAGGAGCTACTCTAAGACCTTGATCTCTCAATTCTTTCGCCAAATTAATACAGTCATTTATGGTGTTTGTATAAATAATTCCGGTTTGTCCTGCATAGTCTTTATTAAAAAGTTTTTTTAAATACTCTATAACTGAATCTTTTTTTGGCGGTTTAGGAACGACTTTATAAAATAAATTCGGCCGATTAAAAGGTGCCGTAATTATCATACAACCTTCTAAACTCAATACAGACTGTACATCTGATAATACTGAAGTTGTTGCAGTTGCTGTTAACCCAATAAAGGGTACCGTAGGTAACATCGTTCTAACTAAACCTAAATAAAGGTAGTCAGGTCGAAAATCATGACCCCAAGTTGAACAACAATGAACCTCATCTTAAAAACAGTAAATAAACACTGACTTATATCTTGAGGGCCCGATTTCAAGCTGTGATCGGTTGTTGCCTTAGCAACAATTAGAGTTAAATCAACTTAACTCAACAATTAGCTTAACGTATCGTTTGACTGCTTATAAGCAGTGTTCGGCGCTAGCGAGCTTCTTGCAGTGGCGTGTTCTCGCGTAGTTTTTTATACCCCATTTCATGTTTTTTAAACAGTACAGCTAACGGGCACATAAACAGTTACTCAATCACTATTTGATTATTTTCTATAACATATATTCGCTCATTTGAACAATATATTTTGAACATATTTGAAAAATACTGACATTGAGCACTTTACAAACACTCGAATGAAAAACAAAAAGTCCGCTGGATTACATCGATTAATTACCAAGCAGTTTGTCAAGTGGCTCGCTAGCCCCTAATCCTGCTTATAAAACATGAAGTACAATCTGTTTACATTTACATGTTACTTGTGTTTTTTTTAATAAAATTCCTATCTGGCATCTGTTTTTGATAAATTTGGAACTAGAGAATGTATGCGGTTATGGGTATAATAATTTTCTGGTTTTGTTTAACAAAAAATCACATAAAAGTACAGTAGTATCAGATCGTAACGAACCTCAAAGAACCAGTGAAAATAGTTTTGTATAACTGAAGACATTATACATTACACAAAGAATTCTAATTTCTACTATAACCAAGTTTGTTATAGTCAAATACTACTGTATTTAGTAGGGATAAACGATCTACCTACTATAACATATAAAAATTTGACAGGGAATGCTCTGTAACAATTAGGAGCCACAGGTAAAATTTTATTTAAAACTGGGAGCCGGAGACGACAGTTTCATTAAAATTAAAACATTGACAATTTGATAATATCTAACCCAGTTATTCACAAATTTATTTTATTTATTTATTTTTGGTGCATTTAAAGTTCGTTAGGCTGGTAATTTTATGTGAATTACCTTGTATTGGTAATTGTATTGGGTGAATCAAGTTATATCCGCACCCCAAAAACACGTCTTAAAACACGGAAAAAAATTATGTAATTTATACATATATTACGTTAAATTGATATCTAATCTACCTCAAAAAAATTTTTTTTGTTCTAACAATTTATTTGACCTACAAAACTGAAGAAAAAAAATTTCGGGCAAAAATCTTACGTCCTGTTTTTTACATCAACTGATCAAAAATGTGCCTTATCTTTCAAATCTCCACAATAGACGTGTGTCATTTTTATGATGAATACCATAAAATTCAAGAAACCACCACTGATAGGGTTCTTTTTGAATAAAATTTACGACACGCTCGTAAATTACAAGAAAGTAAGTGCTTCAATATTAAAATATCAATTAAAAACAAACGACACATTTGCTCAAAAATTTAATTAGCCACTTTGATGCACTGCATCAAAATACACCTGTACACAAAAAATCGTTAAAGTTAACTTATAATCAAATTAGCAAAAGTAAAAAAAGTAACCGTACAAATAAACAATTTAAAACTTGAAAAAAATCTTCTATTTGAAAATATTACGTACAATTTTTTTGAAAATTTATGCATAATTAACAATGGCTGTTTTTGGGGTGCGGGTAAAACTTGATTCACCCGGTATTATTACCTAAATATCGTTTTAGAAAATTTGATAACCCGTAAGTGAAAAAATAAAGAACTAACTTTACGAAAAAAAAGTTAAAGATAAAGAAAAAAACAAGAATAAAAAACATTCTTAAACGACTAAAGAAGATGCTTCAAAATAAAAGAAAGACAACTATATAAAAAAAAAAGAATCTAGAAAAACAACTGGAAGAGAAAGAAGAACAAGAAAAACGCTGACACAAAGAACATAAGAAAATCTTGAGAAACTTTACTAGAACAAGGGGTGAATAATAACACTAGTCTACAAAATTAAACTTTAGTTTTGTCCTTCAAATAAAATATATTTTTTTTTGCATAAGCTACTAAAGGTAGCTGATACATATTTTTTGTTTTCCGCTAGCACGTCACACTTTTCAGAAAAAACGTTTTGTTTTTCACCTTTTCATATAAAATGTCATTATTTGACTGACGATGACGACTATATTTCTAGACCAATTTTAAGTGTGAGATAGGTATTGGGCGCAGAATTTCATTTCATGGTTTTTAAATTTCTGTATAAGTTTTTGCCTTAATAAGAAACGCAGTTTAAAAGTTATATCCAAAAAAAGATGTTATCTTTCAATAGTTTTGTTTAAAATTATTTAAGTTATTCAGTAGCCTAGCATGTTCTGAACCCAAAAACCTTGATATTTTATCAAATACTTTCAGATCTTGATGAAGTCGCTCGCCATGTTTGTCACCCATACTTCCAAAGTTTTCAGGAAAAAAATTATGAAGGAATGGTAACGTCACTCATAAAATAAATAACTTTATTTTTTAAATAATTTTAGAAAAAGTATACCCCAGAAAAAATAACATTTTGCGAACAACAAAACTATTGAAAGATAACATCTTTTTTTGGATATAAATTTTAAACCGCGTTTCTTAGGGCAAAAACTCTTACAGCAATTTAAAGACCATGAAATTCTGCGCCCAATACCTATCTCACACTTAAAATTGCTCTAGAAATATAGTCGTCATTGTCAGTCAAATAATGACATTTTATATAAAAAAGTAAAAAACAAAACGTTTTTTCTGAGAAGTGTGACGTGCTAGCGGAAAACAAAAAAAATATGTGTTAGCTACCCTTAGTAGCTTATGCAAAAGAATATATTTCATTCGAAGGACAAAACTAAAGTTTAATTTTGTAGTGTAATATGAACAATCAAATTAAGTTTCCCATTACTCAAAAAAATAAATTTTAACATTTTTTTTCTCTGGTTAAACTCGATCTTATAACAAAAAAAAGTAAAAGTCGAATATTTTTTGAAGTAGTTTGCAACGGATTTTTTTTTTCAAAACTGCTTTCGAACGAATTTCTCTGTTCGAATCGTCACAATAGTACAAAACTCCAATTTTTGCCACTCATACTTGGTCCTGGTTTTGTCTAAAGTTGAAAAAAATTCACGTCGCACCTTGTTAAGCTAATTGTTAATTTAAATTAATTTTTATAAGGCTTAAGGCTGAGAAAAGTATCGATACTTACAAAAGGTATCGACACCTGCTGAAGTATCGTACACCGATACCGACTTCAATCGGATATCGCAGTATCGATACTTTCGATACCTCGACATCTCCGGTACCTCCGATACCTTCGATACCTCTATAGCGCCTATACCATCGATACTTCGACCCCTTTTTCATAGAAACTAAATAAGAAATACTAAAAAAATGTACGTGATACAATTGCTTCTTGATCAAAAGTGCAGTGAAATTTATATACAATTACCTTTTTTTAGAATTATGTAATTATACGCCTACTTATCGCACTACAATATTTGGGGCCATCCATAAATTACGTCACACGTTAAAGAGGTAGGGGGGAGTCAACAAAATGGGACATCTTGTGACAATGGGTAGGGGGGAGGTCAAAATCTTTGTGACGTCACATGTCAAAATCTTTGTGACGTCACATGTCAAAATTTAAAATATTTGACTTTATGTTAATTTTGTTAAAAGTTATTTAATAGAAATAAAAAAAAATGAAACTGGTGTTTTATTTTAATTATTTTTAAATATGAAAATGAAAAACATGTGACGTCACACAGAGGGAAGAAGTTTTTAAAACTGTGACTACACTCAAATCGGCGGAAAGATATAGTTATAAATCATCGTAGGGCGTATACATGTACTTAGAAGCTCAAACGCAGAAGCCGGGTTTACACAAAATTTCGAATTCGTATTGTTAGTTGCATACACTTGGTTGCCGATCTTACTAACATTAAATTCGTCAGTGTGACACCGACTTGTTACAATACTCCTAGTTTTCAAAACAGCCAATTGCAAGCTACTATTCAAATGTCCCAGGCAAAAGTGGGCGGTTTTATTACTATATCTGTCCGCTGATGAGACTATACCTGTGACAAGGAGGAGGAAAAGGGTTAAAAAATCGTAAAATTTGTGTGACGTAATTTATAGATGACCCCTTTGATCAAATAACACTTTCTTTTTTGGTTTCTTTTTGTTCGTATCGTTTTTTTCTATCATTTAATTTCTAATGTAAAAAAGTCAAAATAATGAAGACAAATTGAATAATTCTCAGCGGAAAAAAACACATTTCGGCTCAAAACACTCACTAAAAAAATTTAATTTTGATTCCGTATTTCAGTTGTAAAGTAAATTTTTAAGAAAAAAAAACAACATACCTATCCTACTTCTCCCTTAATACTGTCGGATCAGTTTTTTTCTTATTTTTTTATCTTCATCTGTTTAAAAGTTATTAGAGGTAGAAGTTTTCAATGTTACACCCTGTATTAACCCTCAAAATTTAATTTTCTGTATTAAAAGTATTATAACGTCATAGAAAAAATAACATAACATGGTGCCATTTATTTGTACCATAACAGCTTTAAAAAAAAAACAGATATTACAATTTTATATCTGATTTACCTTTTGCAAAAATGTTTTTTTCTAGTAACTTTTAATTACCAATTGCAAAACAAACATTTTCCAACAGAAGTACTGATAACTATTATAAAATTTAGAAAATGGCAATATAAAACCCTGCAAAGCAATGGCTTTTGAAATTATCCAGAATTATCGTGAAATTTCCATCCGTAAGTGAAACGAGATGACAAAAAGTGAGGTACAGATACGCGTTTTAATGGTAGAGATGCGAAGATACCTCCAATATCTCAAAATCTGCGACACTTGCGATACCTCGATACTTTCGATACCTCCAAAACTTTCGATACAGTGGAAGGAAAAGATATAAGAAACTGACTTATGCAGGAATTTATTAGTAGCTAGCTCCTTTACAACAGACCTCAATAAACACTAATTTTGTTACGGTCAACTACAAAAACCTACCGACCGAAAAATTTTTTTACAAAAATTTCTTAATTCGTCTACCTAAGAATTTAGAGATAGCGCCTGCTGTCTTGTCCTTTATTTATGACAACAACAATCCTCTAACCGTAAACTGTTGTGCACTTATCAACTGACTTTTATAATGAGTCTCATAGATCTTTTCCTTCTATTATACCTCCGATACCTTCGATATACCTCGATACCTTCGATATACCTCGATAGCTTCGATATACCTCGATAGCTTCGATGTACCTCGATAGCTTCGATATACCTCGATGGCTTCGATATACCTCGATAGCTTCGATATACCTCGATACCTTCGATATACCTCGATAGCTTCGATATACCTCGATAGCTTCGATATACCTCGATAGCTTCGATATACCTCGATAGCTTCGATATACCTCGATAGCTTCGATATACCACGATAGCTTCGATATACCTCGATAGCTTCGATATACCTCGATAGCTTCGATATACCTCGATAGCTTCGATATACCTCGATAGTTTCAATATACCTCGATGGCTTCGATATACCTCGATAGCTTCGATATACCTCGATACCTTCGATATACCTCGATACCTTCGATATACCTCGATACCTTCGATATACCTCGATACCTTCGATATACCTCGATACCTTCGATATACCTCGATACCTTCGATATACCTCGATACCTTCGATATACCTCGATACCTTCGATATACCTCGATACCTTCGATATACCTCGATACCTTCGATATACCTCGACACCTTCGATATACCTCGATACCTCCGATACTTGCGATACCTTGATAACTCCGATACTAATTATGACAGAAGTATCGGTGCAAATATCCACATCGATTTTTTTTTGTTTCGATGTCTGATATTAATACATCAATTTTCAAATAAAGTACAATCAATACTTCGACTTAGGATCTTTATGAATAATTACATTTTTGGCTATGATTTAATTTTTTTATCAAGCCTTCAGCGCTATTTTCTATTTTGTTAGAATTTTTTTGTTTGATGTTTTAAAAGTTTTGTTTTTTTATTTTATGTAAGGTTTTTGGTTTCAGAGTTTTTTTTTTTTTTTAAATTTTTGTTCTTTTTTATGTTAAATGTTTAATAAACTAATTTAACCGATAAAAACCCTTATTTAAAGCACACATGGATAAGTATCGATATAAGTATCGAGGTTTTCTGTAGAAGGTGTATCGATATATCGATATACTTTTTTTGTCCGATACTGTCTTCACTATCCGATACTCGATACCTCCGATACTTTGATTACATATCGACACTTCGCAGGTATCATATTCACAGGCAGCCTTAATAGGGCTTTTACAACGCAACTGAAATCGGGCCTTTAATGACTTACCAATCGCCACTCGTGCTATTTTATTACTTTCATAAGCAGTTTTCAGCGCTTTCATAAATCGTTTGTTCTTCGCAACCCACTCCGGAGTTACATAAATTAATTTAAAAGGAACATTCGTTTGAGTCATTTGTTCCTGGATTTGTTTGACTTCTGCTTTTGGTATAGTGCTGTTAAGTGCAACTGCAGGAATGTTGAATTTTTTCGCAGCCATCAACTGATCCTCCATTAAAGAGATAAGAGGGCATACTACCACCGTAAAACCTTCATCTACAAGTGCCGGAAGTTGGTAGACTAGAGATTTGCCACCCCCTGTTGGCATCACAAGAATCACATCTTTCTTGGAGAGGGTTGCATTAATTACAGCTAATTGTTTTGAACGAAAATTCTCAAAACGAAATGTTTTATTCAAAACGGTTTTTAGTTTATTCGACCATACAAATTTTTCATTTACCAATTGGTCTAAAGTTTCCTCACTTACGATACTATTTCTACTGTCTTGAATTTGTTGAGCTTCTTTCAATTTTTTTAATTTGCTACAAGCTCTTTCATGTGCAAGTTTAGCTTTCTCAAGCTGTTTTTCTATCTCTTGAACTTTTTCTAATCTTTTACGACATTCACATTCGGCCTTTTCTAGTTGCTCTGCTATTTCCATTTCTCGAAAATGATATAACCTCAAATACTACAAGTAACCCCAAAAAATGACACTCTAAGTTTTTACAATTTTAAACAACACACATAAATTTTATACTTACTTATAAACATAAATTTATAACAAAATACTGTTTCTTCTAAATTTAAAAAAAAAAAGTTTGTTTTTCCAAAAGGTAGGTTATGTGAGGTTGATGTGAGGTTATGTTATGGTATGGTTATGTCAATGACTACCATGACTGATCACTCTTGTCGGTGTCTTTGATGTTCATGGTTCAATTTTCAGGAACCTTGGACGAAAATACAACAACTGAGTGGATCCTTAGCGCAACATTAGAACAGTTCGCCAATAGAAACACGACGCGGTATCTACTCAGTACGATTTAAATGTTTGACTTGTCAAAGTATAATACGAATATATGGTAATGGGCTCCAGAAGCCGTGACGTAAAAAATGCGCGAAATTTTGAAACACTGTCATTCGATAAAAATACCTTGAAAAAGTCGACCTTATTGCACATGTAAATAAGGTTGAATTTATAAAGATCAAATTTTATGCGATGAATAAATACACTAAATAAAATAAATAAGACCTAAAAATGTCGACATTCGATACCCCAAACATTTCATTTATTGATAAGTTAAGAATCACAGCAAACTTACACTTAATAAAGAATTTAATGGAAAATAAAATGTTCGATGCACAAATTTCCTTCATTTCTAAGCTTTAACGCAGGTCCAATATGAACGAATTCCAGCGAACCATGCCGAATGCGAGCAAATCCCCTCCGATTTGCCCGCGCATCTTGTTATTTGTATGTACTCGGCCATCTTCGGTAGTTGGTTTACAGCTGTTCGGGTGAGTTTGACAGCACGAAGCATGTACAGTAATTTCTATTTTCGATTAATTTATCAATTATGCGCGAATTATTTGTAATTTCTGACTGGATTAAAACTAGAATGTCTAGAGTATTGGAGTTGAGTGTTTTTATGCCTTATTTGTGTTTCCATATGTGATTTTTATTCGGTCAAAGTTTAGCTGTTATAATTTCAACCGTATGTATTAGTGCAATAAGGGCGACTTTTTTAAGGTATGTTTTCAGAATGACAGTGCTTCAAACGTTCGCGCTAAAATTACGACACACTTCTCCAGCCCATTTCTATCTCTCTTGTTACTGCGCTATGGTGCGGTGCGTAGAACCAATTTGAGCCAAGAAGTGGGGGAAAGTGACCAGTCATGGTAGTCATTGGTTATGTTATTTGACATTTGTGACAAGTAATTACAGAAAACTGTATTACCAACTCAATGCCAACTTCATTTAGCATAATCATTGCGGTAAAATTAGCAACAAAACACTCACGTATTGAGGTAAGTAATTTTAAGGTAAATATAATATTATTTTACTATTTTCTTTTAAATTAAATATAATAAAATAATATTCTGATTGGATTTTGCAAAATTTGGTTCGTTTATTCCAAGGGTTTTGGTTTAAAATTTTTGCCGAGACAAGGTTTTGATCTTGATTAAGGTTATACTCGAGAAAAGTTGATTGTGTTTTGTCTATTTTTAACAAAAATGATAAGACATTGTTTAATTAATCCTTAAGTAGTGTTAAATTATGGGTGAACTACCAACTGAGCTTGAGTTTCCTATTTGGGGCTTATTACCAAAGAAGGAAACAGCAATTGTTTCGTTTTTGAATAAATATCCTGAATATGATGGAAGAGGAACAATTATCGCTATTTTTGATTCAGGAGTCGATCCTGGAGCCCCAGGTTTACAGGTATGTCCTTGAATTGTTTTAATCGCAATACAAATATTTTTTTTAAGACTACATCTGATGGCAAAGTTAAAGTCATACACAGATTTGATTGCAGTGGTTGCGGTGATGTTAACACAACCACAATTGTACAACCAACAGATGGGTATATTACAGGGATTACTGGTAGAAAACTTAAAGTAAGTAATTATAATTAAAATAATTGAAACAGTCTGAATTTTTTTTAATTAGATACCAGACACGTGGAAGAATCCCACAAATAGTTACAGAATTGGTGTAAAACATGCTTTCGATTTATATCCTGAGAGACTAGAAGAAAGAATTGCGTCAGAATATAAAGAAAAAAAATGGGATGAAAATCATAGGAAATCTATAGCTGAAGTTAACAGAGAGTTAATTGATTTTGATGCAAAACACACGAGTTAGTCCCTTTTCAGTTTTGATTTACATTTAATTAGCATTCATGTTTCAAGGTTCAACTCTTTCTGATACTGAGAAATTATCTAAGGAAGACCTTGAGGCGAAATTAGAAATTCTAAACAGCAGTGAGAAAAAATATCACGATTCTGGGCCTGTCTATGACTGTATTTTATTTCACGATGGGGAAAAGTGGCAATGTTGTGTTGACACAACTGAAAAGGGTGATCTTGACAAGTGCCCCGTTTTGGGCGAATATAGCATTACTCACGATTTTACCCCCTTGACACCCTCTGACAATTTGAATTTCAGCATGAACGTCCATGATAATGGCAATATCCTAGAACTGGTCGGACTTTGTTGTATGTATGCATTTTTCTAAGCTATCTTTGCTTGAATATGGGGTTTTAGCGAGTCACGGGACTCATGTCGCGTCAATTGCTGCTGCTTATTTTCCTAACAATCCTGAGGCATCTGGGGTTGCACCTGGGGCGCAAATTGCCTCATTTACAATTGGGGATGGTAGATTGGGTTCAATGGAGACGGGAACTGCAGTAGTTAGGGCGATTATTAAGCTAATGGAGCTTAACGCAACGCAGAAAATTCATGTTGTTAATATGAGTTACGGGGAACATGCACATTTCTCAGACTGTGGGTAAGAAAATAAATAAATTGATGTATTGGCTTAAGGGCGCGTCTAACATGCAAATTAAAAATTGATTCACCAATGGTGCAAAATTTTCACTGGAAAGCTCCAGCCTGTAAAACAATCAATTAAGCAATAGATTAATGTTAGTGGTATATGTACCTCCAATTGGGGTCCATTAATTTAAATAATTTAAAAACAATAAATCCTGATATATGACGCCTGGCTACCAATGAATATTTAAATGTCTTAAATTACTGTGAAATGTATTTATTTTTAACAAATTCTTTTATGCAACAATTTGAACGTAACACTGAGGAAGGCCAAACAGGCCGAAACCGGTACCTGAAATAAATGACAAATAATTGGAAGTGAATTTTATTGTTTATCAATTATTTAAATAGGTTTACAGTTTTTTAACTAAACTCTTTATTAATGGGTCATTCACCTACTCTTTGACAATTTGAAATTGGCCACTCAGTGTTGCCAATTTCACAAATAAAACTACATACAAGCTACTAAAATTAAATATAAAAAAAGGATGCTTTCATCGAAATTAAATATTTTGTTACAGTTTAGGAAAAAACAATGCTTAATTCATCCATGAAATTCTAAATTGTGGTATGAACCATTTATTGTTAGAAAAAAAAAGATACCTACCGGTGAAAAGCTGCGATTTTCTTTTAACACATACACTGACAAATAACCTCTTATTTCACTAATTAATGCTTTTCATCATACAAAGGACAAAGGCACGAATTTTCACTAAAAACATTTTTGCCGCTGTTTTTCATAAACTTCTTTTGTGATAATGTCATGTTATGTTGTCAATACACTAAGTCTAGGGTCTTTTGTAATATCAACTTAATTAATAAAATAATAAAAACCAAAAATAAAAGTCTAAAAAAAGAGTGCTATAAACAAGACCTATAAAACATATAAAATGTCTTGTCTATACTCAAATCTTTTTTCTTCATCCCGCTCGAAGGATGATACAGTTTTAAACACACTTTGTAAACCGAAAAATAACTAATATAAAAAAATGTCTTGCAGAAATTGTTTTTTTATACTAACAATAAGACGTTTCTCTTGGATCGAAGGACTAAAAAATATATACATTTTGGGAGCCAAAGGCGACGATTATTACAAAAATAAATATTTATTGCAATTTTTATAAATAAAAGAGTGCAAACGTCTTCTCCAGCTCCTAAATTTTATTAAAAACTTTAATATAAATAACTAAAATAGAGATTTTTGGGTGTTTGAAGCGAAAATTTTTGTAATTGCTCCTTTTCTCAGTATTCGGCTCGAAATAGCTATTTACATTCGTATGTGGTAGCTTTAATTTTACAGACGACAGCTTTGTTTCAGCTTTCAGCTCGGGCCTGATTAGTTGGAGCCTGTAAAATTAACTAACACATAAGATTTGTATAATTTTTTTGTCCGAAAGAGTCAAATTCTGTTTTTTTTTTAAAAAACCAATAAAACGTACCCAAATGCGGCTTAAATACTCTGTCATTGCTTGCATAATGTTCTTTAAAACATGTTCAAAGGTTTTTCCAGTACTTTTATTCACACTTTTTAATTCTAAATTGATAATTACTGAGAGATTCAACATTCAACAATAATGGCCACAGATCCATAGAATAGAATAATGACATTTATTAACTAGACAGGAACACACAGGTTCTGACTAGATGGCGCTGTAGCGGCTTATTTTTAACATTCTGTTCTATATAAAATTGCATATTATTTTTAAAATTATCTTAGATACACACGTTGTCTTTTTTAAAATTTATTAACTGCAACTTTTTCCAAAATATACTTTTATACCTATAATTTCGTATTGTTGTTAGTAATGGGGATCCACACTTGAACTACGCTGTGCGTTGTCTAATGTTTGACGTAAGACCTGTGACGTTTCAGCGATTTTTTCAATATATTATTTTTCTATTAAATATAGCTTTATATGTGGCAATATTTTAGGTACGTATACTTTGATACATAAACTTTATTACTGCAAGGTTAGTTTTTTCCTCAAGCATCTCCTGTGGTAGTTCTAACCGTACAATGTGAGACCCGGTGTTTTTCTCATTTTTACCGCACAGTTTCCAAAAGTCCGACTTCCTATTGGTGGATGCACAACTATGATAGCCTACTTTACAATACGGAAGGAGTTTAAAAATTATTTTAAACTCGCCTACAATTTTGTTCCTCCAGGACTTCCCAATTGACGTTTTCAACTTCTTAAATCTTCCTTCATCGTTTGTTTTAATTGTATTTTCTTCTTCTTCTTCTCTGCCAATTGTTGCTTGTGATTCTTTATTTTTTCTATAGGTCTACAATCTTTAGGTCTACAGTTCTTTTAGATTTGTCGAAACTATGTTTTTAACATTTTTCTTTACTTTTTTTTTTCTTGTACAACATACATACATATTAATCTTTTAAGATTTTTTTCTCATTCGGTCATTTTTTCTACAAATTTTTAGAGTATCTACTTTTTCAAATTCTTTTAGAATCTACTTCTGTTTTTTTTTTCACTAGTCGTAATTCTCCTTATTGCTCTTTCCTCTCTATCATTAAATATCCTATTTACGTAGGTTTTATAACTCAAGTCTGGATAGAACTGTTGTTTCTTTATACGTACATAAAATTTATTTTGATGACTTAAAAGGACGTCTAGACAATTAATTTATTTTTGAAATCAATCTATTATAAATAGGTATGTCAATTTTCTAACGCTTGCTCGTTTCTCTTTGGTAAAAAAAACTAGATAAAAGGACAAACTGTGTCCTTTAAGTACATGTTAAAGACTAAAGGACAGTTAATAAAATTAAAGCACAGTCCTTTGAAATCAAGGACGGTTGGCAACCCTAATTGTATGGCTCTCTCATACATATTACAAACGTCATATAGAAGAGAGAAAGAAAACAAAGGATAGAAGGTTATAGTATGTTGCTTTAAGAAAATCACTAAAGACCTTGTTAATTAAAATATCACATTTCTCTGACTTTGCTTAACATAGTGAAAGCTTACTAGACAGGCTTAGTGAGGCTTACTAGACAGAGGGGTGCGTTAAAAAATTTAAATTACTGAAATTTTTATACAGATGATTTTTAGATATAGGCTATCTTAAAAAAATGTAATGTAAATTTAAATTTTCTTTGAAATTAAAGTATAAATTATACATATTTTGAAAGCTATTTTAATTTGACTTTGACTGGTTCATTTTTGATATGTTTATTAAATATCATCTGTCGAAAGTAATAAATAAGTTACACACCAAAAAAATATTAAGTTGGCAAAAAAAAAACAATTTTAACATTTGCTATGTTGGCAGTTAATAAATTTAAACCTTTTTACAATGGTGATTTGACTGACATAGTGGTCGCCCAAACATTTGAACCAACGAACGATAAACTGCAAATATAGCTATTCTTTATCATGCTTCTTATTCTAGTGTAAACAGTTCATGTGGTATTAGGTTTGTTCCAACCAGCGGTTTCTGTACGATACACGGGACGGTATGGTTTGTACCGTTTTAGTGCATGTGGTTACATGGCACTGCCGAGGTTTTTGCAAGGGGTTGGAACGGATTGATGACCGTCTTATGGTGGTACAGTTTCGCACGAAATTTTAAATGAGAAAGCGTTGGTTGAAGTGTTAACATAATTCTGTATTTCTTATTGAAATATCCTCATCTTTATCTTTGTCATCATTTTCATGTTGAGGAACTGGTACATCTATTTCATTAGGTTGTAACCTATTAAATGGAATTTAATCATCAATCGCTATATTGTGCAATACACATGCTGCTCTGATAAAGTGTACCAATACCCTAATATTTTGCAGTTTAATATAATATAACTGACAAAATTTTTGTTTTAATATTCCAAAACAGTGTTCTATGACATAACGATTTTTTGCTAATTGTAAATTATAATTTTGCTGCCTTATAGTTAAATTTCCTCTGGTTTTGTATGACGTATGTAAGTTTGCTTTTAATGGAAACCCACTATCACTAACCATTTAAAAATAATGTTAAAACTATATTAAAAATCTTCAAAACAACAAACATTTCTAAATAATTTTGATTTTTTATGCGGGGTTTATTTATGAACATTTCATCATCACTACTCAAATCAGATATTGATGAAATATCACTGTCTTCTTTATCAATATCGCTCATATTAAGAATTTAATTAAAAAAATTCAAACTTATTTTATTATATTTTTATTTATATTTTACCAGTACCTACTCTAGAACCTTTGATTATTGTATCGAAATGACCGTCATGAGATCGTCCCATGTACGATCCAAGGGTTGGTTGGAGCGCAGGTAGGGATCGTACAGTGTACCGTCACGTTTGGGTTGGAACCCCGTTTATTCATTGCGCTTGAGCGGGATCGTACACTGTACGGTCCTCAGGGTGGTTGGAACAAACCTATTGTTTGGTAGTATAACGGGTTGCATTATGCCCTGCCTATTTTAATGGCGGATGCAACCACCGTGTCTCTCAGTTCACCGTGTAAGGCAAACTACAATCCGTTATATCATACTATATAAATTGTATGCTTTAGAATAAGAAGCATGATAAAGTATAGCTATTATTTGCAGTTTGTCGTTCATTGGTTAAAAGGTTTTAGTGACGACCATGTCAGTCATTTTACAGTTTTTGCCTTATGCTCCCACGTTGAATAGACTAATACGGTGGTTGTCAGCACCTTTTAACCAACAGCGGCAAACTGAAAATATTGCTCTTTTTATGATGCCTCTCATTTTAATGTATACGTATGGTTGTATAATAGGTTGCATATAACCGATTGCAGTTTGCCTTAGCCTCCGTCTATTTTAAGGGCAGATGCTACCACCATTTGACCTTTTCTATATTAAAAAACTATCTAATCACTTGCAGTTATTTATTTTATCTTCACACAAAATTAACGATTGCACTTACTTACAGTATTAAAAATGTTGAATTGAAATTCATTTACTACAAAAGCTATTAATTCAGGCTTGCCAAAAAATTCAACCATTTACTGCTCCACAGTTTTTGATAGTTTAGTAGTTTTAAATTTCTTTTAAGCTAAATTTTGGTTATTTAGCATTCTTTTAACAAGAGCTATCCACCTGTTAAAATTTCTAGCATTACTTCAATAAAATCCTGTATATTTTAGGCGTATTGGCGAATTAATGAACGAAGTAGTGAACGAATACGGTGTTGTGTGGGTTGCTTCTGCCGGGAACCATGGCCCCGCCTTAAGTACCATTGGTACACCGCCTGACATAAGTCAAGAGACTATAATTGGAGTAGGAGCGTATGTTTCACCTGATATGATGGTAGCCGCTTATTCCATGCGTCAAAAATTACCAGGTATTCAATGTTTTAAAAAATTCAAATCTCACGTATTAGGGTTTAAGGCATGCCGTTCACTTGGTCGTCTCGTGGTCCATGTATAGATGGTGGTATTGGAGTAACAGTTTGTGCTCCTGGTGGTGCTGTTACTTCCGTCCCTAATTGTACACTACGTTATTCCCAATTAATGAACGGTACATCAATGGCATCCCCTCATGTTGCTGGTGCTGTTAGTTTAGTATTATCAGGACTGATTAAGCAAAATTTGACATATTCACCATATAGTGTGAAACGAGCGATTGAAAACACAGCAAGTGTCTTGCCAGGAGTTGAAGTGTTTGCTCAAGGAAGTGGTTTGCTTCAAGTTGATAAATGTTTTGAGTTTTTGGTAAATTATCATAATGCTCAAGAGACAAATATCAGATTTCATGTTACATGTGGATCGGGGAATGCCAAAGGAATTTATTTAAGATCTAAGCCGACTAATACTTGTTCCTCTTATAATATATCAGTAGAACCAGTTTTCTTAGATTCGGATAATGTAGATCCAGAAATTAAAATCAAATTTAATATGAAGTTAGCTCTATGTTGTAATGCATCTTATGTGAGTTGTCCAACTCATCTCGACGTGTCTAATACAAGTAGAGTGTTTGCTATCAAAATAGATCCTACAGATCTACCAACAGGAGTTCATAGTACCTTTATTGAAGCTTTCGACGTTAATTGTATTAGCAAAGGACCTGTTTTTAAAATACCAATAACAGTAATTCAACCAACTGAAGTCAAACCACTCAAACACACAATTATATATAATTCAGTACTTTTTAAACCAAATACAATTAAAAGACACTTTTTCGTGGTACCACATTTTGCTACTTGGGCTGTACTAAGACTGTCATCGTCAGACCCAAATAGCGTTGGCAGATTTGTTATACACGCCATGCATTTATTACCTAAACAAAGTTGCAAGACTTTGGAATATAATAAAGCACTATCTCTTTCTTCAAATGCTGATTCAGTGTTAAGTTTCCAAGTTAGAAGCAATACAGTACTAGAAGTAGCAGTTGCAAAGTATTGGGCAAACTTAGGCGAACTTACTATAGATTATTCAATCCAGTTTCATGGAATCAAACCCAATCAACAATCGATCACAATGCATGCAGCTGAAGGAATACACTCAGTTGAAGTAACATCGTTACAAGGAGAGGAAATTCTTCCAACAATCACTTTGAAAAATTCCGTCCAGATACTAAAGTATTTTTTCCAAACAAAAACATCATTTTTGACACATATTTTACAGACCTGCAGAATCTAAAGTCTCTCCATTGACTGCAAGAGACGTAATCCCACCAAATAGACAAATTTACGAACTCCTCCTAGTATACAACTTTACATTAATTAAAGCAACTGAAGTTTCACCAAATATAGCAATGCTGAGTGATGTTTTGTATGAGTCAGAGTTTGAGTCACAATTATGGCTGCTATTTGATTCGAATAAACAACGTTTAGGGTGTGGTGATGCATATCCGTCAAAGGTAGGCGTGGCATCAAGTCCCTCCCCATACACTTTTCACTGTCTTATTTCCAGTATTCTATAAAATTAGAAAAAGGAGACTACGTAATAAGATTACACGTAAGACATGATAAAAAAGAATATTTAGATAAATTATCTGACGTCCCAATGCTTTTGCAACAAAAATTAAGCAACCCTATTAACTTAGATGTGTATAGTAGTTACTCCCAAGCAGCAATCGCTGGAAAAAAATCAAACGTAAGTCATGGGTTACACTCAACAGTTATGCCTTTTTACATTGCCCCTCTACCAGCAGATAAGTACGTTTTTATACAGTGTTTTTGTTTTATTACGGATTATATAGATTTGTAGCAAAGTCTAATAACCAAGCTCATTTGCTGACGGGCTATATTACTTATTCGAAAGATGATTTGGGTAAGAAAGTGGACTCACACCCTTTTAAATATGTCATTTTTGACTCATCTTCAAAAAAATCAAACGGGGTCAGTACAAACAATGAAAAATCGAAGCTTGACGAGTGTAAAGAAGCAGTTCGTGATTGTAAAACACAATTTCTTGCAAAAATGGGTAAAGCAGTGAGAAACTCTGTAATGTAATGTTATATTTCCGAATTTTAGATTCCTCAAATGCTGAAAAAATGTATGAGGAGTTTTTGGAGGAATACCCAGAGCATCTTCCTCTTCATACTGCGTTTCTGCAAGTTTTGGATCCGTTAGATGTGAGACGAGCGTTTCCATTTTTAACTAATAAACCATCCACAATTACAAAAGATAGTCAAAATAAAATTATAACTATATGTGACAAAGCAATGGACAATATTAATGAAGATGGAATTTTGGCATTTTCGGCTATGAAAGCTGATTTACGACCTGAAGCGACGAAAATTAAGACGTTAGTAGAGCAATTGAGGGCGTGGTTAAATAAACCACACCCTTAGGTTGTTCTCAATGTTTATATGTTTTAGTGCAATGGATCAAAAACGTAACATCTATTTAGAATGTCTGTGTCGGAAAGGTATAGCTTTATGTAGGTTGTATTTCGTAGAAGATAATAAAAATGAAATTTTGGAATCAATTGCAAATTGTTGGAGAAGTTTAGTTAGGTTTACTGACCCGAGTGATTCAAAGGTTTGTTATTACTGCGTTCATGTTTTCTTTTATTTGCTTATTTTTTTGCAGGTTGTTACGTCTTACGTGATTTATTTCCTGTTATGGCATGCCCGTGTTTATGAACATTATGGGCGATTAATGAAATACACTCAAAGGATGCAAGAAGATCGGCCCCATAAAGATTTAGAAGAGAAGATTATAGAGTTATGTAAATTGAATGAATGGGAGTATCTAGCTTCTCATCACTTAAGAAATTTACCTTCAAAATTCCCTTCGGCGTATCAGCCATTTTAAATGAGCAATGGTTAGTATTGAAAAGTGCATTTGGCATATTATCGTTTACGGGTAGTTGTTACTCTAGGCATTAATTTGAATTAATTAATTTGTGTTCTATTTTTTTCACGTTCGCTTATTTAATTTTATCCCAAATGTCATTGTTACCCATATGGTTGGAGTGAAATAAAACGCAATTTTTTCTGACATTGTTTTATATTTTTTTTACAAAAACCTATATACGTCAAATTGGCGAAAGAGTTCTTTTTTCGTTTGCTGTCAATTCCGGGTGCCAAACATCGACGATTAGAACAAGTCTCAAAGAGGTGCCATTATGCCAAACTTCATGCTCAAAACTGTCATCAAACACCAACACTTCCCCCTCTTTCCAACTCCTGAAAAAAAACACCTCTTTTGAAAAATCTTTAATAAGTCGCGGCCTAAAATTACACATTTATCGCCTTGTGATTTAGTTATTTATAGTATTAGAGAGATAGAAGCACTACAAGTGGAAAAATTACAGATGACGAGGGCGCAGCTCGAGTCTATCTGCAATCACACGAGTGATTAATCTCATAGTTACTAATTTAAATAAAAATTGAAAAAAATCCTGTCAGACTGAATAAATCCCGTCTTCTAATAAGTGTTCTCTTCTTTGTAACTTCTCTTACGGCTTGCGTTACATTAATGAAATTGCTGCAAACAGGTGTTTATTTAATTTTTATTTGTATTTTGTGTTTGAAGACGTTCTTGCTCCTGTTAATATAAAATAATGACTGACGTACATTAGTTAAACGTTAAATACATTTTTTTAACCGTTAATAAATAACAACATTAAAATACATTAATGCATAATTTTTAAAATTAAAAAAAATATCAATTGTATCGATATTTTTTTTATATTCTTCAGACAAGAACTACTATTTATTCTACGGATTTTAAGACTCAACTGTTTTTCGGTAATTGATTTGTTCTTTTTTTACATTTTTTTTCATAAAGTACATTTAAAAACACATGAAACACAAATATTTTACTTTACTTCCATTTCTAATTAATTTATTGTTAAATTATTCCTTTACAAAACCAACTCTTTAAATTATAAGAAACTTGAATGAGGTCACTTCACAAGAAAGGAAAAAGAAGTGTTGAAAGGTTAAAACGACGTTGGCAAGAGCAAGAAGAATTTGGGAAGAACGTTTGGCGAAAAAAAAAAACAAAATAAAATTCTAGAAGTTGAAAAACGTCACTTGGAAGAAAAGGAAGAAATAAAGAAGAGCAAAAGAAGATTCTGGAACTACTGAAAGAATAGTAAGAGTCTAGAAGAACTTCAAAAACGGCGTTCGGAACAAAAACATTGAAAAACCACGACTTTTGAAAGAGAAGTGGAAAAGAAAAATCTAGAATAAGCAAGGAGGTTAGATAGGAGATAGGTTCTATCTAACCTCCTTGAGAATAAGTTAAAAAAACATCGACTAGAAGAAAAAGAAGCACAAAGTTGCACAACAAAGAAGTAGATGTTAAAAAACGTCGCTTAAAAAAAAAGAAGTGTAAAAGAAAATGTTAAATAATGTTGAAAAACGTCAGCTGGAAGAAAAAGAAGAGAAAAAGATGATTCTAGAGAACTAAAAGAAGTTTCTAGAAGAATTTAAAAAATGACAATTGAAAATGAATGATGAACAAAGCAAAATTCTGAGAACAACAAAAGATGATTCTGAAAGAACAAAAGAAGATTAAAAAAGAAAATGAAAAACTACAACTTGAAGAAGTATTGTTTTTTAAGGGGGCGGAGCGAGAGAGGATTGAGTTTGAATTTTTACTATCTCACTATTGTCTTTAGAGCGCTTCTTTTGGGTAGGCCTTTGGATTTTTTTTTACTTCCGGCTTTTCAAAACAATACAATTTGGGAGGCGAAGGCTCTTTGGCTCTTAATTTCTATTAAAAATCTTAAAATATACATTTTTGAGGAGCGGAAACTAGAATTTTTGTAAATTGTCTTTTCTATACGCAGACATTTCTCAATATTTTGCTCGAAGGACCATCCATTTTTTAATACAATTTCTTAATTTAAAAAAATATAAAGCGATCCAAAATTTTATATTTTATGTTCGATAATTCCGTTCATTTGTTTATAAAAAACTACATGTTTATTTATGTTGTTATTACTTTTATACCTATTAGTTTTTGTTAGTTTGTAGTCAGTGATTCAGGGTTTGTAAGGGCCAATAAGCCCTAAAATATTGGCAGCAAACTAACAAAAGTAAAAGTCTAAACAACAATTTATGGGAGCCACGAACAGAATTATTGCAAATTGTCCTATCTCAGACATTTCCCTATATCTAGCTCGATGAACTATACACTTTTTGAAGAACAATAACTAATATAAAAAATGTTTCTGAAGTATTTATAAAAAAAAAGTTAAACGCTCGCGAGAAATTGTGTTTTTTATACTAACAATAAGACGTTTATTTACATCTGGCTGAAAGGCCCATACAATGTATAATGCAATTTGCAATTATGCAATTTTTCTGTAAAAAAAGTCGCCTCCAGCTCCGAAATTCTATTAAAAACCTTAAAATATAGGTTTTTGGGAGTGTGAATCAAAAATTATTGTAAATTGCTCCCTCTGTATTCAGACTTTTCTCAGTATCCGGCTCGAAGGATCATTCTTTTTTTATTCTAGAATTTTTCTTTGTTTTTTTACAACATACTAGTTTCTTTTGTTATTAGGTCACCTTTTCTACAAATCTTTTTAGAATCTACTTCTATTCGTTTTTTCTCATTAGTCGTACTTCTTTTGTTCTTTTTTCTCTCTCATTAAATATTATATTTACGTAGGTCTTATAACTCAAGTCTGAAAGGAACTTTTGCTTGTTTACATGTACCTAAAATTTTATTTTTGTGACTTGAAAGGACCTCTAGACAATTAATTAATTTTCGAAATCAACTAATCACAATTAGGTAATTCAATTTTCCAAGTCTCACTCGTATCTCTTTAGTTAAAAAACTAGTTAAAAGGACAAATTGTGTCTTTTAAGCATATCTTAAAGACTAAAGGACAGTTTATAAAATTAAAGGACTATCCTTTGAAATAAAGAACGGTTGGCAACCCTACTCAAAGGGGGGTAGGACCAACGTGGTTCTACCACGTTTTTTTATAAATCAAAATTGTTACCGAGAAATTTGGGGTGGACTGTTTCAAAAAATTATCCAGAATAATAATTTAGGACTAGAACTAGTATAAAAGATCAGAGATTTAGAATTAAAATTACGTACGTGATCAATGTGCATAATAATAAATTATGTGGATACTGTAATTACAAATATTCAAAATGAAAATTAAAACATACCTAATTTCATCAGCGACCCGAATGTAGGTTTTTTCGGGCACTTTCAGTCCTAAATGTACCCTCAGCCTGCAATTAGTTGGTCCACAATGGGGCCAAACGTGCGTCCCTGGATGCATAACACTGAATTTCGTTTGGCCCCTTCTACATCCTTTAGCATCCGGTACACTTTCGATAATTTTACACGTAATTGGACATTTTGCACAATTATTAATATTTTTTTGGCCCCTAGCAAATAATTCGAATTGTTTCCAATCCCCTGTATCCTTTAAATTTTCGGATTCGGTTTGGAATTGTCCATTTTTGGTCAAAACAGACATGCCTTCGGCCCGAATTTGTTCCCAGTTGGTTTCCAAAGCTGTATAAAGAGTTGCGTAGGGTGTTTCGTGTTTTTTCCACCAAGGCTGGCCTTTTAGACGGGGGACGTTGTATAAAGAACGTTGGTATTTTGATAAAAAAAGGTTGTGAAGAACGCCATCTTCGTATACCTTGAATTTGATTTTTGAAGGTATAGTAGATCTAATGAAATAGTAGAGTGACTAAAACAATAAAGTCATACCCATTGTTAACTTAACAATGAGTGGTATAGGTACTCAAGTTTGGTTGCACAGTTGATAGGCTCGTTATACCCACCTGCCTGGAGGCCTTGGGATTTCAGGAAAGCAACACAATCAGGTGTCAAAAAAATTTACGACGGGCTCATCATCCCTGCAGCCTAACTCGAGTACCGCTTTTTGTTAAGTTAACAATGGTTATGACTTTATTGCTTTAGTCACTCTACTATTTCGTTAGATCTAATATACTAAATTAAAGACACCAGTTTCAGTTACCTTCATTGCATCTTCAGGGCGGCCAACACGAGCTAAAGCGTCTCCTAGATGGAAGTAAAAACGACCGTCTATAACTCCTGGCGCATTTGTTGAAATTCCTTTCTGTAAATAATTTATTGAATCGTTTAAATTATTGTCGACAGTTTTTAAAATGAAACCGTAATGAACAAGCGCAAAACCGTCATTTGGATATTTTGACAAAGTTTTTTCCAAAATTGTTCTAGCTAAACTTATTCTAAAAAAAAAATGTTATTTTTGTCAAAAATATTTTGGAAAATAGGTACCTATTTATTGTCAACAAACTGACTACTAATTGGTTCCGATGTTTGGTTCCGCCCGGAAACCGAGCAATTAATTTGTAATGAACATCAATAGCCCGATTGTAATTACCTAAAAGTCCATAAAAATCCAAATGTCATATAAAAAAGTAATTACCTATAAATCTCATCCGATTAATGCATCTCTCAGCTGCTGTTTCAAATAGCGCGTCTGGCACATTTTGTAAATCCAGAATTCTAAGATAAAAGCTGATTGCCTTCTGTAGTAAATCGTTGCTTCTCTTTTGCTCGGCCAAAAGGTCCAAACATTGAGCTTTTCCATATAAAATTCTCGGTGAAAAGGGATAATTTTGGAGGAGGACGTCAAAAAGCTTAAGTGCGTAAGCCGTATTCTAATATTAAGGAAAAAAACAGCAAACCGTTAGTAAGTTAGCGTATTGTAAAAACCATTCCATTAAAAATTATCAACAATTTTGATTAGTGCGGAAAAAATTGTTGATAAGTTTAAAAATTGTACCAAAATAATTTTAGAAAACAAACACGTTTATTTTTTTTATTCAACACTCCAGAAAGGCGAATGGCTGCTTAAATTTTAATTTACACACAAATCTACAAAAATTAAAACAATCAAACGTAACAATAGCTAGGAATTAATGGAATTTCCCATAAATCACTCCTAGAGAAAGTCAAATCTATTTATATTTATGCCGAGAGTGTTTTGGTTTACTCACGTTTTGAATGTTTTTATGAGCTTCATCAATTTTTTCTTTTATTTGGTAATCATCTTTGCTTGTTATGTTTTCATATTCGTATGTTTCAGCATCTGATTGTTTATCTGAATCGGATTCTTCCGGTTCATTGTCTTGACGAACATTAACACCTAGAAAATTCCTATTTAATATGAAATCAAAATTATTTCACATAGTCTAGGTAATAGATACACAAATAAATCAATGTATGCTATTTATAATTGTTGGTTCTTTAAATAAATAACAAAATTTTAAATCAAATTACGTTTCCAAGAAGAAAACTCGTCTTCTTTATCATCCCGTTGCAATTTTCCATACTTGGCCTCTAGTCTTTTTAATAAATCATCATCGTCTTCATCTTTTTCATATTCTCCACCATCTGATTCTTCCTCGTCTTCAACTTCATCATCTTCTTCTTCCTCATCTTCGTAGTCTTCCTCCTCCTCATCTTCTTCTTCTTTATCTTTGTACTCATCTTCATCCTCAACTGGTTTATTCTGATACTCCGGTTCACTTTCCGGAGTCAAAGATCTTGTGTATGTTGTACGCAATTCCTGGTATTTTAATTTAACATTTTTTGGTTTAACTGGTTCATCATCACTTTCAACTTCGCCATCTTCATCTGAATATTCTGATTTAAATGTATAAAAATTTTAAATTCCGAAATTATTGCTTAATACCTTCCTCGACGTTTTCTTCAATGTCTTGTTCAATTTCTTGGTAAGATGGTGGAACAACAATTGTGTTTCTTCTAGAAAGATCTGGAATCTCTTCTTTTGTTGCATTTTCTGATGGTGGACTTGCTTTTATAAAAAATCGTTTGATTAAAATCTTTTTTAAAAGCGCTCCAATTACTGTTATTTCTATTTAAAAAGCGTGATTTTTACTGTATCATAGCATACAATGAAACAAAAATTAATACCAGGAAATGCAATAATGTTAGTGCATTGTTGAACAAAAAGCAAAAGGCATATACAACATACAAAATTTTGAACAGGAATAGAAACACTTAGAGCATGCAATTACTGACCAGACTTCCACTTTCTAACCAGAACGACGTGGGCCACTACCAAAAGTGCCACGCCGACGCCAATCTTTACAACCACTGCAACAACAGCAGTTTTCAATTATTTGCATTTCCTGATTTACATTTTTTAAAGAACCAACAAATCAGACCGGAATTGATAAATAACTTACTTTTTGAATTTTGCTCGTCGTCTCCTTCTTTTTCTTCAATTGGTTCGTCTTTTGGTGATTCTTCTTCCTAAAATTTGAGGTTAACAGCGGTCTAGTCATCTGAAGCAGTTACCTCTTCTTTGCTCACTTCTTTTGCTTCTACACTAGCCTTTTCTTCTTCTTCTTGCTCTTCAGACACTGCTTTTTCCTCCATCTCTTCTTCTTCTTCATCCTCTTCTGCTTCGACTTCCTTTGACGCTTCCTGTTCTTCATCTTCCTCTACGTTTTCTTCTTCGTCGTCGTCTTCTGCCTCCTCTTCTTCTTCATCTGCATCTTTTAGTTCACTAACATTTTCCTCTTCTTCTTCATCTTCTTCAGTTTGCGGCGCTTCTTCTTCCTGTTCCTCCTCCTCCTCTTCTTCCTCTTCTTCTTCGGAATGAGGAGTTTCTTCTTCCTCTTCTGAATGAGTTGCTTCCTCTTCCTCCTCTGAATGAGTTACTTCCTCAGTACCTTCTTCCTCTTCTTCTTCTTCTTCTTCTTCATGTGATTCTTCTCCATGATCTTCATCTTCCAAAGAGCTTATAATGTGATCATCTTCGTCTCCATGTTCATCATGACTTAAACTATTATCAACCCAGCCTTCAAACAATTGTGAAAAACGAGATTCTTGTTCTACTACATCTACTACAAATTTGTTTTCTTCAGTTTTTGATGAATAATTTAATTTAAAGATAACTTACAGTCTGTTAACCCGCGATGTTCTGTTATTATTAAACCAATAAGAATTGCAAGTGCTGAGAATAAAATAAAGAAGATTATTTTAGCACAAATTCCGCCACCTGTTCCATCTTCTTTATGAACGTGAATATTTAAATCTTCATTTTGTGTACCAGAAGGAGCGTGTGCTTGTAAAGGCGTTTGTTCAATACTTTCTTCTGTAATAAATTAATTCACAAAATAATCCCACAAAAAACCATGTGCATTCTTTTAATTAAAAATAGATTTGTAGAGACAGTCTAAAAATATCTCGTAACAATTTATCTTACCTTTCTTTCTTTTTTTATCTTTACGTTTTCTTGGTTGTACATCTCCCGACATGTTGTTGTCGGGTTTTTATTATTTAAAATCTGCACACCACCATAAAAACTCGACTTGAAATATTTTAGAAGGGTATTTTGACCATGCGATAAGCGGTAGAAACGTATGAGTTTTATTTAGAACCAAAAAACGACGTCGGGAGTCCACGACAAGTTCCGATTACACCTAAAATAAGTTAATTTTGTTTAACAGATTATTGCGCACAAATTTGTGAAAATAAGAACAAAATTACAAATTTCCCGCCGGGGATGTCCAAGCGATTAATGCGGGGTCACACTTGAAAAGTTGCCACGATATTTTCAGACAATTAAAAATGATTTCAAAATGTAGTTAATAAGTTATTTAAGTAACAAGAAATGTAAAGACGAGTTAACATTCGAGGCATATAAGCGAGTACAAGCCGAGATAAAGACGGGACTTGTCGCTTGCAGAGGAGGATACATTCCGTGTTACTTACCTATTACATTTTTCCTGCTGCCCGTCGAAATTTACTAAGATATTGCAAAAAAAATAATAGTTTAGATTGTTTAACATAGGTCGTGTTACCTTATGCTGTCATATTTAAATTAATCAAAATACACCTTTGAAATCCAAACTATCTTTGTCACAAAAGACTGTAAAGTTTCCTCTTCAGTCTTCATCTACGTTAAGAAAAATACATATTTAAAAATGATTTAACTGATAAAGTTTGGGAAACCCAATTATCCATCATGAGAAAATAAAGAAATAATTGTGAATGTAAAAATTTTATTTTGAAGGATTTTTTGTTCCAAGATGCTCTTTGTGTTCAATCTTAAGAAATAATCACATTGATTAATTATACAGCGTGTCCCTGAAATGGTTTACAAGCAATGCACAGTCATAAACGATACTGTAACGCATAACCAAAAAAAAAAAAAAAAAAAATTGAAAAATCCGCTTAACCAACTCAAAAAAAACTTATAAAAAAGTGTACATCTGACAACGTTGTTAGTGCAAGTTGGTGCATTGTTAGGTGCAATTACTTGTTTATAAATAAGTAACAATATGAAACTTTCCATAATTACCACCTATCAGGAAATCAAAAAACGATCAAAAATAACATAAAAACCCATAAAACTTAAAACATGAAACTTGAAAATAAATAATACTAGATGTAAAAAAGAGTTAAAGCAAAGAGGCTTGTTAGAATTACGCCGGTAGGTACTTTATAAATGTTCGAAATGCCCTCCGCCTTGCTTCTTTGCACATTTGAGCTCTTCGAATGCATTCTCCTGGAATTCGGTCCAGAACATCTTGCCTCATCATGGTAGCATGGTGAAATATCCGGCCAATTAATTCGTCTCTATTCATTACTGGCATATCGTAGACCCCTTGCTTTCAAATCACCCCAGTAATAAAAATCTATTGAGGTCAAATCAGGTGATCTAGGAAGCGAACTTATCGGACCACCTCTGCCAATCCATCTGGCAGAAAAATTATTGTTCAAATGGTCCTGTACTGCAACAGCGTAATGTGCAGGTGCGCCATCGTGTTGATACCACACTTGTTGTAATGCCTTCAGAGACACATCTTCTAATATATCATCCAAATTGTTAAAAAAAAAGAATCTCCATTGTTAGGATTTGGTAAAATCAAAGGACCAATGAATTGATTGCCTATTATTCCGGTCCACAAATTTACAGTAAAACAATCTTGATGCTTTCTAGGGAACTTTGCCTTGACTCCCCTGGTGTCTATTTTATTTATTAAACACTCCATCTCTTGTAAACAGAACTTCATCAGTCCAAAAAAAAATTTTCAAAAATTCTGGATCTCTGGCATGTTGTGCCATAAGCCGATTACAAAAATTTAACTTCAGAGTTTAATCTCCTACACAAAGATGTATTTAAAAAAATGAAGCTATACTCTGATTTAACAATCCGGTGTATAAAATTTTTGGAAATGTTAAACAGACGACTAGTTCCTGGAGTACTAATGAAATGTGTATGACAGAATTTGGGCAATGTGATTTTTTAGGATAGTATATAAATTTTTGCAACGTTTTTGCAATTTCTCAGGTAAAAATTTTGAAAAATTGCTACTACAAAATAAGCTTATTTGGATATTACCATCTATCAAAACAGTTTAAATATGTACTAAGAATTTATTGATCCTTCTTAAAACACATCAGAAACCCGATAAACTTTCGTAATCTAAAATATGCATCTTGTAAAATATAAACTTTGGGGCAGATTTCTGAGCCAATTAAAAGAGATAGAGATTTTGTTAACATTTTTTTGGGTTCTACAATATTGCGTTTTTCATCACTGCATTTTTTGTAAACCATTTCAGGAACATGCTGTATGTCTGTTTTATAAAAAAAAATATCCAATAATTTTAGTTTCTTTACAAACAAGTTTTAAAAGCGTCATCTTATGAATGTTACTATTTACATTCCGTCGCGTCGTCAAGAGAGATTAATAATCGAATGATATTCACCATTTACTTGTAACTAAGTATGTATGACTTATATGAGCCTTTTACATTATCATTAACAGGAAAAATAGATTTAGTTCTGAATTTAACCCTTTTCTGCACTCAATTTTTGAATTTTTTCACGCCTCTATTATTAGGCTAATTGCTCTAAATTTGGGCCCCTTTTAGAAAAGTACAAAATATAGAAAATAAATTCCTTGACTGCGTAAATCTGATTAAGTTTGGTTCATAATTCCGATGAAATTCGGGAAATTCGAAATGCATAAATTCAAAAGTTAAAAAAATACAACAATCTAGGATTCATTTGTTTTCATAATAACATTTTTATAGTTTTTTCCTGGGGTCCTTATTACTCCTTATACCTTAATAATTGATCAACAATTTGGAAGAACTTTTTTTAGGAGAACATATTTTTAACAAAAATGTTAATATTAAAACATTATTCACTTCATGTTACTCACTAAAAACAAAACATAAACAAATAGGATATTAGGAAGTGCGAGTTGAATAACAACCATTCCACGGAATAAGTCTACCGACACCCAAATTTCAGACTAAAATATATTCCAAAAAAACCCTTAAAATTAATTTATGATGATTAATGCAAGTAGCGAAAACATCCTGCGGCTCAAAAACAATTGTTACCTTGTTTTAAGTTAAAATTAGTGGATAAATACGATAAATAAAATGTACGTAAAAATGCAGTCTCATCCGTTATGTCCCGTCCCTTATAGTTAATTCTCTAAATTTCACATTTCATTTATAATGATTACTTCCAGTCTTTCATCCTGTTTTTTATCAAGTACAAATCTATAACAACCTCATGCATTACATTAGAAAAATGTATTCATTACCAAATCGCTGAATTTTCATATAAGACATCGAAAAAAGTTTCTCCTTCTATCTGAATGTCCCGTCCGTAATGATAATAAATTGATTTGCAAATTATGTGAACACAACTTTTTTATAAAAAGCAATATAGTTCGTTATTCTTAGAGAACCTAAAGCACTTCACCAAAGTATATCGATAACTTCAGTGTTGTAAATATTAAAAATTAATGTACAAATGTCCCGTCCGTTATCAATGGAATGGCTGATAAGCAAGTTTCACTTTTAAAGATTGGTAACTAAAATGGATGTTTTTTGAATGTTACTGCTCTTTTAGTTTCTATATATTTTTCTTCTAATTTGTAATTTATTAATTTGTTGTAATTGCTGCTATATTCATTTAGTTTTATTCAATTTTTTTATTAATTAGTAATTTTTATTCATTTTTTATTAATTATTTTTCCAGGTACCAAAAAAATCTGCGTTCGGCATTAAAAATTAGACACTTTTCCTGATATCCTACCCTGTTTTTTGTTATCAATTTTTAATTTTTACTAAAAAGTAAGCTTTGAAGTCGCTTCTTGTTTTACGGTAACTTCAAAGCCTTTTTTATTAAAAATTGCTGTTCAGTAACGCAACGGCTTAAAAAATACTTGATTGATCAATTTCAAAAATTAAGACTTAAAAACAAAAGTTTTTACAACCCAATCTTTTGTATTATCCAGTTCTCTCGTCAAATTTCAGACACCCTGTATAAACCGACTTTGTACACACTTGATGTAAAGTAGAAATCGTTATATTGTTTTGACATTTTAATATATTTACAGTTTAATTGTTTAAAAGGCCGCTTCTTTTTTGAGCCCCCCTTGTGCCCTTGTTCAAGTTGTGTTAATACTGATATCGTCTTGAAAAATGTTCGCGATGCTCGCAGTATAATCTCAACTTGAAATAAGACCCTGAGTAAATAACTTTAAAAAAAATCTGTAGCTTATGTAAAATGAAAAATAGTATTTAAAATAATCAAAAATATACTGCTTAGAATGAAAATTGCAACACCAAGAAATTGTGGGCAAATTTTAATGAAAATTTCACAAAAGGTTTACTTTAATGTAATAGAGAAATCATCAAAATTTCAATTTATTAAATTAACAACAAATGCATTTTTTTTAATAATGTGTGGGTCCTTCATGATTTCTAATGCACTCATTCACTCGACTTGGCATACTTTGAATGAGATGATCCATATCTTCCTGCGGTAGTGCATCCCAAGCTTCCTGAATCTGCACACGAAGCTCGTCCAAAGAGTTTGGGGGATGAGGTAAATTGCTTAGTCTTCCGCCTATCATATCCCACGCATGTTCAATGGGCGAAAGATCCGGTGAACGGGAAGGCCATGGAAGCACCACCACGTTAGCTTCTTCTAAGAAGTTCACTGTCCTCGTTGCAGTATGTGGGCGAGCATTATCCTGTAGGAAAACAGGATTTTGCAGCCCTTGCAAGTACGGCATTGTAATTGGTTCCAGCACAGCCTGTATGTACCGTTGGGCATTTAAGTTGCCAGGAATAAAAACCAGAGGAGACCTACTGCCATACGTGATTGCACCCCAAATCATCACTCCCTGAGTAAGCGCAGTATGTCGGGGAAGTGCCAAGTTCATGTTTCTGCGCTCGCCGCGAAGACGTCTGACCCATCTACGTCCGTCGTGGGCCCACAAACAAAATCTAGATTCGTCGGTAAACACAATCTGATGCCATTCTTGTCTCCAATTCACCCGTTCCATACACCATTCTAATCTGCAAGCTCGACGATGAGGCGTTAGGGGGAGGCACCAAACGACGATAAGAACGCACTCTAAAACTACGTACTCGACGATATATGTACACCATTGAGACTCTTACATTTAAAGTTTCCCTCCAAGTGTTTTCAACTACTCGCGTGGTTGAAAATCGTTCTCTTAACGCCAAAAGTCTTAAACGTCGTTCTTCGTGGTCTGTCGTTCTTCGCTGTGGTCCAGATCCTCTCCGACGTCCATAGAAACCTTCCTCAGACCACCGTCTCCATCATCTCATCACTGTAGTTGCGTCACAACCAATTCTGGTGGCAATTTCCCGAAACGAAAAACCACCCTCTCTCATGCCAATAATTCCAACTTGTTCTAAATCATTTAGTTGCCGAAAATTTTGACATTCACGAACTCTGAGCATTTTAAACGACGTTCTCCGCAAAATTGTAAAAAGAAAACTGATACAAAATGTATCCATGTTCGCAAAACACTCTTTGATACTGCTATTTTTCCTATATAAAATCTTCCAAAAAACAGAGTTGACGAGAAATTTTTTTTGTTGAAATTTTAATCATTTAATTATTGTATCAAAATTAAACATTTGTGAAATTTTTGTTAAAATTTGACCACAACTTCTTGGTGTTGCATTTTTTATTCAAGCAGTATATTTGGTAAAAAAAGATAATATTTATCAGAATTTATTTTTATAAATCATGTAGAACTTAATAAAAATAAAATATCTTGTATTTTCCAATGGAAAACAAAAAAAAGCCTTACGCGGTCTTTATAGTAATAACAGCGTGGATTCTTGCTTTCTTCTATTTTATGCTACCAAAATTTACAGCATATACTGTTTTTTGTCTGGAACTCAAGTCGTACTGTCTTCAAAAAATATTCAGTCGGATCTACAGGGCATTCTTAAGGTAAGATTTATGACATTTGTGTTTTTTCGATTCAGTAAGTGCAAACAATAAAAAATTGTAGTCAACTTCTGTGTCAATTGACAGATTACTTAATTAGACATAATGACTTAATTAGTGTTTAATACCTAATTATTATAATTGCATTCATTAACAAACTTCTTCAGCAAATATCTGTCTTCGTTCACCGTTTATTAATAAGTTCATTAATCTTCAATCTTTGTCAGAACATTGATTATTAACGTAAAATTTACATTGGTAGATAATTAATAAATAAATATTAAATAACTTAATTTGAAATATAAACCATCATTAACTTTTAGAATAAAATAGATTTCTTTTAAATTACTAAGGTGTGATTAAGAAAAAAATATTGTAATCAACTCTTTTTTTATTAATAGATAAATTAATTAGACACTAATTACTCAATTAGTGTTTAATAATCTTGACTCTATTAACGCATTAGTGTTGCGCCTCAATTATTATAATCGCTTTCATTAGCAAACTTTTTTATCACATAACTATCCTCGTTTACCGTTTATTAATAGTCATTAATCTTCAAGTTATCTTAAAATATTGATCTATTGATCATAATATAAATTTTACATTGGTGGGTGATTTTGTTGAAATCATAAAAAAAATAACAATTTTTTTGCTAAAATATAACAGAAGCTTAATTTGAAAAATAAACTCTCATTATGTTTTAGAATACAATAGATTTTTTTTCAATTTGTTAAAGTGAGATCAACGAAAAAATATTGTAGTAAACTCTTTTGTTAATTAGTGGTTATAATAATCTCTGTTAATACACTTGTGGATTTAAATAACTAATTTGTTTGTTTTTTTAGATTTTCATTTCTTGATGTCCCATTGCGATCCGAACATAATTTGTAGTCGTCTAGCAAAAATTTTCGAGCAATAACAGATTGATTCGAAATGTCACAATCCACTTGTACAAAAAATAATGTTGTTATCTTTGCAAATTGTATCCTAGTTTCCCACAGTAACTAAAATATAACATTAATACTACTACTACTACTACTACTACAATAATACAATTTTTTTTAATAGTATTAACGATGTGACGACCAGAAAACAACATTTTCTACGATAGTTTACGAGTCAAAATGATTCGTCTTCAGTTTTCATAATCGCTTCACTAATTTTATTAAAACTTTATCAATTTGTAATTCAAGACCAACCAGGAAATAGGAAGTTGCCAAAATCCTTTTTGAGGGTACTGTTAGACTGTTACTTTCATCTAACAGATTCTTAGCTTGAAAAAAACTGATCACCGTTATCTCATTGTAAAAATGATTTTTGTGTATAAAATAACTGAAACTTACGGTACAATATACAAAATTCATACATCTGCTCCCACAAGATGAAAGAGAATTTAAAGTCACCCTTTCAGGTAAAAAAAGAAGTGGGTGGTTTATCACTTCCTGTTCCCTAAACTGGATACATTAGAAAGTGTGAAAAGAAAACATTTTTTTTTTCAATAGTAAATAAAATTTTTATGTGATAAGATTTTATTAGTTGTTAACTTAAATTTACCTACTACTAGTAAGGCCCCCTCAGCACACATTATTTTTTAAAGAAATATACCCCATTTTTTAGGGTATCTCTTATAAAAATTGAAATTTTAAAGAAAATATCGTTTTTTTCAAACGTGACTTCAGATTTTCCATGTTTTTGTATTAATAATTGGTAAACTTGCTAAAATATAACGTCATGTAAAATTGTAAAAACGGTGGATTGTTTATTAACCTGACAAATTGACACAAATTATGGGTAAAAGATGAAATAAAATCAAAACATTTGTGTTTTTTTTAATAGAAATGAATACAATATAGGTAACTACAAGTATTACAACGTTATAAACAAAAACTAAAAAAACATTAATTATTTTTTGCTAGAAAATTTTTTTATTTTTCTAATTTTTGTTTACAATCATTTTTTTCGATACTCGGCAATTTAGCACCAATTAATTCGTTGTTGAGTTGCGTAACCGCTACTTTTACAGCATTAAAATCATGATGAGAAGAGAAGATTTTTATAACACAATTGAACAATGTCTCACACTACTTTTAACACATCTGTAGTGTCTTCTTCATGGAATTGAGCGTTTTTCACCCTTAACGCAACTTTTTCTTTCAATTTTGGTTTTATTGAAAAAACCGTAATTGTCTGCCTGTCGTTGCAAAACAGACAAAATAAAATGTTTGCAAAAATGATTTTTTATAGTGAACTCATAACATGAACATCTAAATTTATGGATGCAAGTATCTAAGTACACATCAAAGAGTTCCACAATTGCAAGAAGAATTTACAATATCAACCTGGTAAAAAGAATAACCGAAGTTGAATGGACAAGAAAGGTTGTAGGACTTTCTTGTACTACTGTGTCCAATGACATTTTCAAGGCTTTCTTGTGAGACTTATTTACATCTAAATCTCGGAAATTTGTGGCAAGACTTCTCTGCAACTAATCTGTCAAGAGAATCCAAACAATCGTATTGACTTTGGACCGCCTTTCCACCAAAATAATTATACTTTAGGTTAAATAATTATACTTCCTAAAAAAATGTGCCCAACTTTCTTTACTTTGTAAATCATATTTTACGACATTCCAAAAATGAGTATTCTTTATTTTTTTGTAAATACTCAATTAAAAGTAGCTTTATTCTATTAAACCCCTCTTCTTTTGTTGCTTTCAACATTCCACTTAAATTTTCTTGTATTTCTTTTTCACTGGCTTTATTTAAAATTTTGTGTTCCTTGGAAAATCCAGTTTTTTTGATGTGCCAAGTGCATAAAACACGATTAGGCACCGATCCCATTATTAAATTCCAGCTGTCCCAATAAATGTTGGTCTCGTCACTCATAAAATATTTTGAGATAATAGAACAATTTGATTTACAGCTTTATCTTTACGATTTGTTATTAAAACATTACAGGGAAACCAATGTCTTGATCATCTAATATGAGAATTGTTGTTGATTCATAGGTACTTAAAAAGATTAGTTTCGTGCGCACCATCTATACAAACTATATTGGAACTGTAAGTTTTTAGCATAAATTCCATTTCTTCATTCATAAATGCAAGCACAAAATCTTCTAGATAAAGTTCATTAAAAAAATTCCCATGTTTTTTATAAACAAAAACATTCTTTCACAAATTATTCCGCTCTGAAATCTACTGTTGTCAAATCTGATTTGGGCCTTTTTCCACTTAAATTGTGTTTGGAAGATAATGCAAGTCTTTTTTTGTTAGTAAATTTACTCTATTAACTCTATTGTCAGTTACTGTATTTCTTGCATCTTTTATTATAGTGTCAAAAGGCACATGCGATTTAATTTTATCAATAATAATTTTTTTTTAATTTTACAGTTATGGGCTGACATCTCATATATAAATTATCCCCAACATGGGTTTTGAAATATTTAATTAAAATCTTGAAAGTATTGCAGAGCTGTTCAACCAAACTCTAGAAGGGCATCTCTCACTAATCTAGCAACCACTTACTTTAGGGGCACGTATTGTAGCTTTGCTTGAAAAGTTCCTACAATTCCATCTGTGACATTCGAAATAAGTTATTTTACTTATGGTGCCTCCTATTGTTGTATTTTTCACGCAAAATAAATTCGTTGTTGTTTCTTCATTTTTTTTTTCTATTGTATGACGTCTTCAAACGATTGAAATTCTAATTTTTCAATATAAATTGTTATCTACAGGGTGCCCCACCGAAAAGGGCATACCCCCTGTAACTTTTTTATTTATTAGTCGATCTAAATAAAATTTAGAACATAAACATTAATATGGACGGTCTACATTTTGCTGTTAAAATATTTTTTTATGATGTACCAATTTTGCACTCGAAAAAATAAAATTATAAAATCGCACAAAATTTTTTCATAATGCATATTATTATAATGCTATAACTCAAAATACTGTAATGACAAATTTTGTTTTAACACAAATCATTTAGAATTCCTCTAATTGGTTCTTAAAGAACACGGAAAAAATTCGTTTTTTTGTGAGAAATATTGTCATTTATGAAACGGTGTTGTCAGATTGTAAATTGAGAGTTACCTGAAAAAAATATGTGAATTTGTCACTTTGACAATTATTAAAAAAATCGAAAAATGTCTAATCGCGAAAGACGTGAAATAATTTTAGTGTACGGTGAATGCCGCAGAAACCTATTAGCAACCAACAGGATTCTACAAGAGCGCTTTCCGGAAGTAGGAAAAAATTCGTAAAGTTGTTCGGTTATTTGAGGACACCAGCTCAGTAGTAAAACCCAAACGTGTCTACTTTCCCGTAAGACATAATCAAGCATTGGTGCAAGTTGTAAAAGATGCCGTACAGGAAGATCCTAATATTAGCACTAGAACTATAGCACAAAGACACAATATGAGCAAAAGCTCTGTGCAAAGAATTTTAAAGTGTAATAAATTCCACCCATATAAAATTGCACTGCATCAAGAATTGCGTCCTACTGATTTTGAGTTTAGAATGCTTTTCTGTCAACAAATGATTAATATTTTAGAAGAAAACAATAACTTTACTGATTATGTGCTATTCTCGGAGGAAACAACGTTTAAAAGTAATGGGCTTGTTAATAGGCATAATATGCATTATTGGGCAATAGAAAATCCACGATGGTTGCGCCAAATAGATAATCAAAGGATATGGTCTTTAAATGTTTGGGGCGGTATTTTGGGTCAACTTTGGGTAAATCGGTCCATTTTTCTTCGATGGAAATTTAAATGGTGACATGTATCTACGTTTTTTAAGAAGAAATCTGTTAGAGTTGTTAGAAAATGTTCCGTTAAACATAATAGGACAACTTGTGTTCATGCATGATGGGGCGCCGCCACATTTCGCGAGACGGGTTCGGCGATATTTAGACCGACACTTGCCTGATAGGTGGATAGGACGTGGAGGACCTGTTCACTGGCCAGCTCGTTCTCCAGACTTAACGCCTTGCGATTTTTTTCTCTGGGGTATTGTAAACGAAAAGGTGTACAAAACAGCTCCCACGACAATAGAGGATATGAAAGAGCGAATAAGAGAAGCGTTTGCTGCCCTATCACCCGAAACTCTTGTTAGAGTAAAACAAAATTTTAGGCGACGATTATTTTGCTGCTTACAAAAAAATGGAAATGTGTTTGAACATTTAATGTGTAAGTCTAAGACGTTTGTTGTCAAAACGTTATTAACTATTCTTTTTATTTCAGAAATTTTTCGATATTTATAGTTTACTTAATGCACCCACCACGAATTTTCTCCTTTCCTACTCAATAATAATGTCTTTAAAACTCTTTGCTCATATTGTGTCAGCATTCGTGCTATAGTGCTGTTGCTAATGTTAGGATCTTCGTGTACAACATCTCCTACAACTTGCACCAATTCTTGATTATGTCTTACGGTAAAGAAGGGCACATATGGGTTTTACCATTGAAACTGGCATCTTCAAATAGTCCAACAACTTTACCGATCTTTTTCAAGCTGTAGAATACTTCTGTAAAGTGCTCTTCTAGAACTCTCTGGTCGTGACTTAAGCTTCTAGAAGTTGTTTCTTGAAATAAATTGTTACGTTGCGTTACAGAAATAAAGTGTTTCCACAAAAAATGTTTTATTGGTGACAACTACAGAAACGTATCAGAAACGTTTAACCTGCCAAAAGTCGTAACAAAAAAGCTGCAGGCATTAGAAATTCTAGGCTAAAATTATTTTACGGTTTTTGGGCTTAGACACTTTTCGATTTTTTCAATTGTCAAACTGACAAATTCACTGACGTTTTATTCATATTCAGGTAACTCTCCATTTACAATCTGACAACATCGTTTCATGGATGACAATATTTCTCACAAAAAAACGAATTTTTTTCGTGTTCTTTAAGAACCAATTAGAGGAATTCTAAATGATTTGTGTTAAAACAAAATTTGTCATTACAGTATTTTGAGCTATAGTATTATAATAATATGCATTATGAAAAAATTTTGTGCGATTTTATAATTTTATTCTTTCGAGTGCAAAATTGGTACATCATAAAAAAAATATTTTAACAGCAAAATGTAGACCGTACATATTAATGCTTATGTTCTAAATTTTATTTAGATCGACTAATAAATAAAAAAGTTACAGGGGGTATGCCCTTTTCGGTGGGGCACCCTGTATACCATGCAATAATTTAAAAGATGTAAATATTGATTTTTCTTTTTCAGGATAAGATCTACAGGTAATCCTCGAGACATTAATGCTATTTTCGGTGTTATCAGAATGGGTGGTCATCAAGTGTCGATTTCGTGAAGATTTGGTGCTAAAAGTTTTTACAGTGATTATAGATTATCATTTCATTTTCTCTAAAAACAACAGGAATTGTATTTTTACATATAATATTTTATATAAATTTTAATTTGACATTGTTATTTTAAAAGCTATTTATAAAACAAATTAACTTTTGCTAACAGAATTATTTAAATTTACAAACCGTTAATTGTCTTGAAAAATTGTGGCAATTAAGCGCGAAATTAATTAGGAATTTTATTAATTTTAATTGAAGGGCGGAAAATAAAATTTAAAATTTTGGTAGGTAGCTTTATTATTAAGTCTGTTAGTAACCAAGCCATATAATTGTTTTTAATAATGTAATAAATTGTTTATAAAAAAAACTTTGTTAAGTTATGTGAGATGAGGTAAATTGCTCATTTTCTAAGAGTGCATAAAATTCAGTTTTAACACTTTAAAATACGTTAAAATATTTGCTGAAATATTTAATGTGATTTAAATAACCCTTAAAGGGTCGGTTTACAGAAGGTAAATTAAATATTTAATTGCGATTAACTTTTAATTCGCGATTAAATCGGCTTTCCTCGTGTTTGATTGGTCAAAATCGGCATTTAATCGCGAATAAACTATTTAATCGCAATTAAAGTTAATGTCACTTTCTGTAAACCGGCTCTTAGTAATACTAACTAAAGTAATTATATACATTGTTTAATAAAAAAAGTTGGTGTATGCAACATATAATACACTGGTACGAAGATTTGGGCTCGGAATGTAAAATACAAAAATTTTAATCTGCATATGTCAGCATACCAAAGTAAATTGATGACCCAAATCCATTTAGCAAATCAACATAAGGTTGAAATTATAGCGCTATCTCTATCATACTTCTTATTCTAATGCATAGAGTTTACATGGTATGGAATAACGGGCTATATAAAACCGATTCCAAGTTATTTTAGACCCTGCCCATTTTGTCTGGGAGATGCAGCCACCTTATTCATACTAAAGAAATTTTCAGTGACTCTGAGGTGCCAAGCAATAAACCGTTTATATCCAATTATTAACCGAAGGCACCGCAAATGCAGTTGTAGATGCCGACCGTTTAATTCTAAATTTACCTAAAAAACGTCTTAACATAGTGATCATTTTTGTTTGATTTGTCATTCTTGTCACATCTCCGGTAGAAACCCTGAACAAATATTTAGTCCATCATTTTCAGGTAGCATTCTTAGTAAATTAAGATTTAAGCTTAACATTTAGAAATGCCACTCTCTGCATTTGGTGAATATTATAATATTATTGGTTGGGATCTCAGAGTCAGTAAAATCGTCTATAAATTCACCTTCTAATATAAGCTGGCCGCATCGACCATGTAATAATTTATATTATGCAGGCCCTCAAAAGGATTGTAAGTGGTTATATGCAACCCGGGTTCCATATCATATGATTTATATACATTAGATTAAGAACCATGATAGAAATAGCGCTATAGTTGCAACCTTATGTTGATTGGCTAAATGGGTTTAGTAGCCACCTTGTAATAGTCAATTCACCTTGTCGACATAAAGCTTAAAAGTCACAAGAAACCGTAGCTCCTGCTCATGTGCATCTGTTAGTAAATATTCATGGTCTAAAATTGATTTGGTCTAAATAGCACTACGGATATGCAAATTGCATTGGTCTAAAAGTAACGGAGAAACGAGAAGAAATGGGAGGAATGACGACTATAATGAATCAATGTAGAGTGCATAGATAAAGAAGGAAACAAATATACTATTCGGTATTCCAAACCAATTTAGGCGTACCTGATTTTAAAGGCAAGTTTTGCAAGTTTTCTGTTTATTATTAGCGAAATAAAAACTGTATTGTTACCAAACGTAAGTAATTTATGGTCGTTAAACCCTTCGATGGCATCTAAGAAAACCACCAGGGGCAAATCAAATTGACGTAAAAGTGGTGACAAATCTGCCTGCTTCGAGCAAAATTGTTTTAGAACAGTATACTGCTCTCCTGCTTCCACATTAAAAACACGTTTTTGTGTTCATACTCTAACATGAGCTTACAACTACCAAGAATAAAAGGAAAGAAATCTTCTTAAAAATATGGCGCCACGCTGAAAATGACACACTATGTTTTCAATTTGTTTTGTGCTTTAAACTAAAACGTAGTACTCTATAGTGACCAAGTTTTGGACTGAGTCATATTTGTGCAGTTTTTCATTTTTTTTTTCAGTTCCATATGGCAAAATCCATATCTCGTCACTACTTAATCGTACAGAAAAAAATTATTTACATTTTTTGTAGAAAATTAAACGGTCTAAAAAAGGTATCTTACAATTTTTTTATAACTTTTATCATTTAGAAGATATCAGAGGTCAAAGTTTGAAGAATTTATCAAAAATTTGTTATTCACTTCTAAATTTTATAACTCGTGGACAAATAAATATTATAAAGTGCACAACATACAGTTTTGTCGAAAATTAAACTCTCTACAAAAAAAGTCGTTTGTGGTTAATCGATTACTTCAACCATTTAAAAAAATGGGGATTTAGTATCAAATTTTGGTTTTTAAAATGCGATTATCTTCTAAATGGTTAGAATAATCAATTAACCACAAGAGACCTTTTTTATAGAGCGTTTAATTTCCTACAAGGCTATATATTGCGCATTTTATAATATTTATTTATCTACGAGTTATAAAATTTAGAAGTAGAAAAGGATTTTTTGTTAAATTCTTTAAACTTTGACCTCCGATATCTTCTAAATGGTAAAAGATATAAAAAAATTGCAAAATAATTTTTTGTAGAACGTTTAATTTCCTACAAAAAATGTAAATACAAATTTTCTGTACAATCAAGGAATAACGAGATATTGATTATACCATATCGAACTGAAAAAAAAAAATGGAAAACTGCGATGAGGGAGTCTTTCCTATTAAAATTAAGAGCTCATCTTAAAAATGAATTTTTTAAAGGTGCCTAGGAATCAATTTTTCAGTGTCGGAAGTTAAAAAAAAATAATAGATTTTTTTGGCCCACCCTACACTATATATGTTTAAAATGTTTTATTACGAAAAAGCTACATTTAGAATAATTTTGATACAATTATGACATAAAACCATCAGTTGAGTCTCTGTGACTATTGTACTGTAATTCAGTTAATAGTTGCATTTGGTTTTTGCTTAAATGATATTTTATTTAATAATGTGTTCAAAACTTTCTTTGATGACAGCCTAAATTTTTTTATAGGCAACGGTATGCTTTATCGCTTTGTTGATATAAATAATAAATAAAAAATTTTAACTTGCAAAAAGGGTCTCTTAAAAAACGGGGAATGTCCTTTAAAAAAATGTGTGCTAAAGGAGCCTTACTAGTAGTAAATTTAAGTAGGGTGCCATCTAATAAAATCTTATCAGATAAAAGATTTATTTACTTTTGAAAAATTATTATTTTTTGTTTTCTTTTCACACTTTCTAATGCATTCTGTTTAGGGAACAGGAAGTGATAAACCACCCACTTCTTTTTTTACCTGAAAGGGTGACTTTAAATTCTCTTTCATCTTGTAGGAGCAGATGTACCCAAAATATTGATAATATAGTACCGTAAGTTTCAGTTATTTGATACATAAAAATCATTTTTACAATGAGATAACGGTGATCAATTTTTTTCACCCCAAGTATCTGTTAGATGAAAGTAACAGTCTAACAGTACCCTCAAAAAGTATTTTGGCAATTTCCTACTTCCTGGTTGGTCTTGAATTACAAATTAACAAAGTTTTAATAAAATTAGTGAAGCGATTATGAAAACTGAAGGCGAATCATTTTGACTCGACGATATAAATGTGATTAACAATAAGGTGGGGTGGCCCTTTTAAATAGGGTAGAGTAGCACTAGACTATCGTGGGAAATGTTGTTTTCTGGTCGTCACACCGCCGACACGCGACTGGCAAAAGTATATTGTGCATCGTGTTACTACGGGAAACTAGAATACAATACGATTTGCAAAGAAAACAACATTATTTTTCGTACAAGTGGATTGTGACACTTCGAATCAATCTATTATTGTTCGAAAATTTTGCTAGAAGACTTCATAAATTATGTTCGAATCGCAATAGAACATCAAGAAATAAAAATTTTAAAAATCAAACAAATTAGTTAGGTATTTAAACCCACAAGTGTATTAACAGAGATTATTATAATTGCTAATTAACAAAGAGTTTACTACAATATTCTTTCGTTAATCTCAGTTTAGTATATTGAAAAAATCTATTGTATATTCTAAAACTAATGATAGTTCATTTTTTAAATTAAGCTTGTGTTAAACACTCCAATATAAATCTTACGTTAATGATCAATGTTTTAAGAAAGATTTAAGATTAATGACTTTATTAATAAACGGTAAACGAAGATAGTCATTTGTTGTAGAAGTTTGCTAATGAAAGTGATTATAATAATTGAGACGCAACAATCATGCTTTTATAGAGTCAAGATGATTAAACACTAATTAAGTAATTAGTGTCTACATAAGTCATCTATTAATAAACAAAAGAGTTGATTACAATATGTTTTCGTTGATCACACATTATCAAATTAAGTTATTTAATCTTACGTTAATAATCTATGTTCTGAGAAAGATTGAAGATTAATAAACTTATTAATAAACGGTGAACGAAGATAGTTATTTGCTGAAGAAGTTTGTTAATGAATGCGATTATAATTTGGTATTAAACACTAATTAAGTCAATATGTCTAATTAAGTAATCTGTTAATTGACACAGAAGTTGACTACAATATTTTTTATTGTTTGCACTTACTGAATCAAAAATACATAAATGTCAAAAATTTTAAAATAAGAATGCCCTGCAGATCCGACTGAATATTTTTTAAAAACAGTACGACTTGTGTTCCAGACAAAAAACAGTATATGCTGTAAGTTTTGGTAGCATAAAGTAGAAGAGAGCGAGAATCCACGCTGTTATTACTATAAAGATCGCGTACGGCTTTTTTTTTGTTTTCCATAAGAAAATGCGAGATCTTTTATTTTTATTAAGTTCTATATGATTTATAAAAATAAATTTTGATAGATATTATCTTTTTTCACCAAATATTTTTGATTATTTTAAATAATATTTTTCATTTTACATAAGCTACAGATTTTTTTAATAGAATAGTTATTTACTCATGGTCTTATTTCAAATTGAGATTATACTGATAGCATCGCAAATTTGAACATTTTTCAAGACGATATCAGTATTAACACCACTTTAACATGGACACAAGGGAGGTTAAAAAAAGAGGCGGCATTTTAAACAATTAAACTGTAAACCTATTAAAATGTCAAAACATTATAACGATTTCTGCTTTACATCAAGTGTGTATAAAATCGGTTTATACAAGGTGTCGGAAATTTGGCGAGAGAACTGAATTATGCAAAACGATTGCGATGACCAAGAGCTAATAGTATATTAAAGAACGCGTTTTGAAAAGTCAACTTTGTGGCACGAATTCAAGTTTATAAAACGAGCGCGAGCGCGAGTTTTTATAAAGAATGAGTGCCACAATGACTTTAAAAAACAAGTTCTTTATGCCATTTTTCTACTTTACGTGTTTTACGTAATTTTTAAGTAAAAATGTTAATTATTTAATCTTTAGGGACTTTTGCGTTAATACGAGACAGTTGGTGATAAAAATGTCACTAAAGTGTCAATGAAGTCATTGAACTTTGAAATGTTTTCAAATTTGTTTAAAATTCTGTGTAAGTAACTCACAAATGGTTCTTTTTTTACCTACCGTATCGGTTATTGATTGAATAATCCAATTGGCATTAATACAGTAAGGAAAATCTCCATTTATTTCTAAATTCCCACTCCATTTGCGGTTTTCAGCGACTCCTTTTATTTCATTGTTATTTGAGTCAAGCAGATTTATACACTGATGATCTAGCAAATAACTTGTAAACTATCGAATGCTATGGATGTTGTAAATCGTCAAAATAAAGGCTCAAAACTTTATTTTAGTTTCAAGTTTCATTTTAAAGCTGTTCTAACTTCAAAAGCTGAAGTTTGTCGCATGTCCACCGCCGCTTGTTCCGCCCCACTTTCGAATATTTTATAGATTAATTGCGACACACACACACAAAAACACTTTGTTGAGAAATACTGTTGGTCATCAAGTGCAACAAAATTTATTCGAATATAATTACTGTAATCAGTGTAATCTCAACGCCGACAGAAACGTAACGTTTCATTTCAGCGATAGCGTGTTACACGGTGTTACCAATCCGAAAACACTAAATTGCACTAGCTGTTACCGCACGCAATTTGGGTGCGGATATGGCTATTACCGCACCCAAATCGGACTCTGTTACCGACGTAAAGTAGAAAAAATTCTTTTCTGCTTCGTTGTGAAAACTTTTGCTTTTAAGTCTTAATTTTTGAAGTTGACCACTCAAGTATTTTTTTAAGCCGTTAGGTTGCTAAGCAGCAATTTTTAATAAAAAAAGCTTTTAAGTTACTGTAAAACAAGAAGCGACTTCAAAGCTTACTTTTTAGTAAAAATTAAAAATTGATAACAAAAAACAGGGTGGTAAGACATCAGGAAAAGTGTCTAATTTTCATTGCCAAAAGCCGATTTTTTGGTACCTAGAAAAATAGTTAATAAGAAATGAATAATAATTATTAAAAATATGACAACAATTACAACAAATTAATGAATTACAAATTAGTAGAAAAATTAATAGAAACTAAAAGAGCAGTAACATTCAAAAATGCTTACTCTCATTCTAGTTATCAATCTTTAAAAGTGAAACTTACTTACTCAACTCGCACTTCCTAATATCCTATTTATTTATGTTTTGTTTTAATATTAACATTTCTTATACAGGTGTCCCAAAAAAGACCTGCCAAATTGTTAAGGTACAAGAAGCACAGAAAAAAATCCAACTCTGTTTTACTCTTTTGCTTTGTTGTTTCCTATTTCCTTCCTCAATATTGTTTCTTCTCATGACTTTTTTTTACTGAATATTAATAATTAAAAGACAAGTCATGAAAAAGAGTGGATTCAATCTCTCAAAACGTCGGTAGGTGTCTTAACTCTAGTTCCAATATTCAAAAAACTAAATTTTTTGACCGAAATCGTATTCATATGTGTGCTGAAATGACCCAACAAAAAAAAACAGGACAAAATAACAAATTTTAAGTGTTGTCAAAGATGAATTTGTAAAAGACAATACCGTATTCATGTTTAGAAAATACAAGATATTTTTTTAAAATGTTGACTTTTTTAAAAATGAACTTTTGCAAAAACAAGGTAGATTCCTTAAATTTTCAACTTTTAATAAAAAGTACCTGAAAAAACGGAATAAGTTCCTTAAAAAAAATAATGTTTTTAAGGGGACCTTATGTATTTATCCCGCTTAACATTCTTTCTTTTGGTCCCTTTAAACCTTGAGACAAGTTTCACAAAAAGTCACTGGCCCTATTTGGTTTTCTTTTTCGAGGGATACAATTAGAAAAAATTGGTAAGTGTAGCCTTATCAGGATTCAAACCTCCCTCCCGTTAATTTCGTGATGTGCGACGAGGATGAAAAAAGGGGGTGAATTACGGTCGCAAATGAGAGAGGGTAGTGGTCGCGTGTGTGCTGGTGCCTTGGTGGGGATGAGAGTGGGGCAAAAACGTGGCCGAACGTCGCTAGGGCAGCCGTCAGATCAACAGGGCAAGACACATTTGACGGTGGGTTGTACACGCGCGAATATGCTTTGACAGACGTCCGACACGCGTCCGCTTCCGCAACTGTCTTAGCTACAAGTGTCTATTGAGGTGATTGTGCTCTAAAGACGATCATGGATCATGCGTTATCACAAAATACACCCCTGCATTGGGGCTACACTCCCAACAACCCCAACGCGGCTTCCTGGCAGCCCGTCTCCAGGCCCGTCAAGAGGCCGCTCTCCGAAAGCGATGACTGCGATGACGTCTTCTCCGAGGAGTCTTCCAAAGAACAGTAAGCAATAACATCATCCTCTACAAGCCTTGCTTCAAATGAACACGCTGTATATTCAAAAAAAAATGTGGATAATATTATTTAATTTTTTTAAATAATTAAATAAACACCCTGTATAGACATAATTTGCAATTTTTTTTTTCAAAAATCAATATTACTATTATTAGTTCAAATTTATTATATTCATTTGTTGTTTTAGTTTAGATAAAGACTCCGTATTATTTTTTAATTTTTTAACATTACTGCTTCTACTACTACTTCAACTGCTACTACTACTACTACTATTACTACTGCTGCTACTATTACTTCTACTACTACTATTACTATTTTTTTCCTTTTTGCTGTAAATATTTTTTCATGTTTAATATTTGCTACCTACTTCGATTAATATATTTCGTTTTGAAAAAAAACTCAAAAATTCTTTTTTTATTTTGTAATTTTTGCGTTTATCCATTTTTCTTTCGAGACATTTCTGAGTATTTTTATTATCACCATTCCATTTTTCCAGGTGCACATCTCCTGGTGATGCAGACAGTTGCCAAATGTTATCCCGGAAAAAGCGGCGAGGAGTGATAGAGAAAAAGCGTCGTGACCGGATAAACATGTCCCTTTCTGAACTGAAGCGCCTCGTCCCAAGTGCATTTGAAAAACAAGGTTCCGCTAAGTTAGAAAAAGCGGAAATTCTACAAATGACTGTCGACCATTTAAAAATGATTCACGCTAAAGGTAAGTCATTGTGTTCAGTTAACGCAACGTAAGATTTTATCATGGTACGTTGCTTTTCAACGTGTCCCTCAGGGCCCCACATTTGGCCCAATTTTTTTCCTTAAAAAATCACAAAAAGCTGGATTTTTTGCCGTGACCGGTAAAAGTGTGATAAAATCGTGAATTAGTGAATCTGTTTATCCCTAATCGAGTATTCAAGGGGGGTGTGGGTTAGTAGCAGGTGAATGAAGGGTTGACCGCGGCGTGGGAACATGCGGTCGGCCAGCTGTAGCGCCACTCGAGCAAAACCCGTGGGAATGTAGTGAGATAACCGGCAACAGGTATCAAAATACGACAAATAAACAGTTGTGAACACAATTTGGATTTTCAAAAAGGTCATTCGGTACAAAATCGCCAAATTTTTCGGACAGATGTCAAAAAAAGTTTGAAACAATTCTGGTTGTGTCATCACTAATACACAACTTGTTGAATAGTTGAAGATTTGTGCATTTGCAATTTGTGCTGCGAAACAAGTGCAAAACTTTGCTTTACATTGTGATATCAAAATTGTGTTAACAAGAAATCCTTTAGACTAAATAAAGTGATTTGATACAACTTAATTATATTCAAATCTCACCGTTCATGAACTAGAGGACGCCAAAGTTCAACAAATATTTTCATTTTTCTAAATAACTCTAGAGCAACTTTTACCATTTTAATTTCTTCATTTAAATTAATTGTAGTCCATAAACTGAACAATTTGTAATACGCAAGTTAAGTGTTAAAATACGCCAGTGCCGTATCTTCTGTAGTTTTTGTTATTTTATAATTCAAGAACCATTTCTTATAGAAGGTGTAAGTCTCTTCGAACAAAGTGTTTGACTTGCATGGAAGAAGACAGTTTTTGTTGTACTGGGTTAGTTGTACAATAGGGTGGGCCAAAAAAATCGATTTTTTTTAACGTCTGAGGATTTAGCCTCAAATTTTGGTTTTTAAAATGCGAATATCTTCTAAGTGGTTAGAGTAATCGATTAACTACAAGAAACATTTTTTGTAGAGCGTTTAATTTCCTACAAAACTATATGTTGCGCATTTTATAATATTTATTTATCTACAAGTTATCAAATTTAAAAGTAAAAAAGAAATTTTTGTTAAATTCTTCAAACTTTGACCTCTGATATCTTATAAACGCTAATAGTTATAAAAAATTGTAAGATACCTTTTTTAGAACGTTCAATTTTGTATAAAAAATGTAAATAAAATTTTTCTGTGCGATCAAGTAGTGACGAGATATGAATTTTGCCAAATAGAACTAAAGAAAAAATAGAAAACTGAGATGAGAAGGTCCTTCCTATTAAAATTAAGAGCTTATCTTTAAAAAGCATTTTTTAAAGGTGACCAGAAACCAATTTTTCAGTGTTGGAATTAAAAAAAATATTCGATTTTTTTGGCCCACCCTATTGTACAATACAAAATGTATACCAAAAATATATAAATTCGATTCCTTGGCTCATGTAAAAAGATTATGTAAAAAACACTTGTCGTAAAATCAGGTATTTTTTTCAAAAAAAAAAAAAGAGTTTTGTACTTGGCAAGTATTCTTACTAACGATGATATATGGCGCTAGCGCGTGATTGTGATCTAATCTTATTAATTTTACCTTCATTTTGTCTCCATATAACTCAATAAAAAGCAGTAAACACCGTAAACAGATTAACAATCTTTTGGATTGCCGCTATTTTACGCTATTTAACACAAAAACAACCCAATTAAGCAGTTGAAAAAGAGTAAAACAGGACACTATAGGCGATTTTACTTAAATTCTGGCACCATTGATAAATACATCTTTTTTTTTCTGAAGTATATAAACATACTAAATTCTGTTTATCTACTCAAAAAATTTATTTTTTATAATCTTTAGAATGATGTATTAAATAACTAAAAAAACTAAGTGTTACTCTCCCATGCCACTAACTTCTTCCATTTATTTTCAGAATTTTATGTTTTTTTTTGTTTTTGAAGTCAATTTTTTAATAAACAACTTAGGCTTTATCCACTTTTCTAATTTATTTGCCATGTCTGCTGCCCAGACTCTGCTAAAAACTTTTGGATACGTCCATCCATAAAGACCCAAATTATATACTTATTACATAAATAGTTATTACGAGATTATGCTTCGAAGTACATTGCTTCTAGTTTTTTACAGGCATTGCTTACTAAAAAACACCTACATCTCAATGTAAATAACATTTTTGCACTACTCTATTGAAAATCAAGGGATTACATATTGAGCGAACGATCCGGACCGTCAATTTTACAATCATAATCCGTTTTTACCGCACTAGTGCCTGCAAAGAGCACAGGGAGTTTGCTCGCTTAAAAAACGGTTTAAAATTACATAATCGTATCAGAGTCCAAGTTTATAATAAAGCAATGCACTTTACCACTTTTATTCAGATAAAACAATAGAAATGCATTCACAATATTGCATTTAAAGAAATTGTGTAATATATTAAAATGTCGAATTTTGACAGTAGATTTTAGTAACTTGAAAAAAATCTGATTTTATTAGATACAGTTAGTTATCTACATTATCGACATCAACGCACTTGATTTTTTCGACAAATTAAAGATAAATTTTAAAATTATTGTTTTCGTCCTTGTGGAGGATCCGTGCAAAAAATAATATACAAGAGACGTGCGGAAACAGTTTTGCATTATTCGTGCGATATTCTTCACTCGTGCGCAACGCGCACTTGGGTAAAAACTGTTGCACTCATATGCAAAATGTATGTTCCTGCACTTATCGTGTAAATAACTATTGCAGGGATTCTGCAGAAGATGAGGAAGCTTCTCTCCATCTTCTGTGTTTCTGTGTATTTGTAGAGATCTATGTTGTCGAAAAGGCTTTTGCAGATAAGATACTTAGGCATAAGGCTGCTATAGTCTTCTTTCGAGAAGTTGTACGCAATGGGCACTAGTGTCTCCTTGTGCAGCTCAATTTTCGGGAGCCTTATATTATAAAAAAAAAATTAAAATTGCTTCTAAATATTTTTTGTTTTTCCAAATTTATTGATGTAAAACTTGGTCATGTCAAAAATGTGCACAAAAAAGGGTGCTCACGAATTCGACCTCAAAACTGTACCAGTGTATTTTTTCACTACAATTAAGCAAAAAGTTTATATAACAAGTGTTCATTTAAAATAGTTGTCAAGAGCGCTATGACAAAACAAAAACATTTTGAAGTATTCCTTAGTTAAATTCGGCTGCCGTATTGTCAGTGATAGTTGACAGAAATGTCGGAATTGTCACATTATGTCGGATTCGTGACCTGAAAACTATTTCGGGGAATATTTTATAAAGTCAGTAATCTCTAAAGCTTTTTGTAAATAATTATTCATTAACTCGTATGGGCAATATTTGCCGATTTCAAAGTGTTAACATCCTGTGAATAAACAAAATCACTGACTCTTCTTCAATGAGGTTGTTCTGTGTTCCATCGAATAGATCCACTCGCCTTCAACCTTTCTACCACTTCGAAAGTAACTTTTTTTCTTTTATCAAAATGTCATAGCACTCTTGCAACTTTTTTAAAAGAACACCTTATACAGCTTGTCATAATTTTAGCTTATTTAAATTTCTTCTAAAAAAGGTGTTTTTTTGCAGGTTTGGACGCATTTGCCTACGACCCGCATAAATACGCGATGGACTACCACGGGATGGGCTTCCGGGAGTGCGTGGCGGAAGTGGCAAGGTACCTGGAGCGAATCGAAGGCCTCGACGTGCAAAACCCTCTTCGCCTCCGCTTGACCTCTCACCTGCAGTGTTGTGCCGCGCAACGTGAGTTGGCTTCTAAGCAGACGACGTCGTGGGGTTACGGTTCCGGCCAGCCCCCTTATCCGCCTTTGAACCCGCTGCCGTCGCCCGCGCCTAACCCTGCGCCCATGCCCATGCACCAAAATATGCACGAGCTGGGACATTTTGACGCCGCTACTTCCGCCCCCGCCCCCACCTCCGAGCGTTTAGCGCCCGCGACGGCCGTTTTGACGCCGCTTACCACCACGACGTCGTCGGCGTTGGCGTATAGTCCTCATCAGTACCCGAATACTTTCACCATACCCACCTCAAGTCATCACCAGAATTATAACCAAAGCAATATACCCACGTCACAAGGGATGAAACCCTACAGGCCGTGGGGTACCGAACTTGCCTATTAAACGGAATTAAGTGCCAGCCTCCAGTGCCTATAGTGTTAAGTGACAATTTTTCGAAAATAGTGTGGAGGTTTTAGTCATTTTGTACCTAATTTATTTTAGTCGATTAATGCATTCCCAAATAGAAATATTTTTATAAAAATTTTCACCTAGAGACTATTTTTCTATATTCTATATGATCTCACAGATGTGAAGTTTGTTGTGATTTAATTTTAGCAATAAATTTTTTTCAGAAAATACAGTGTTGTCATTTTAAGACCCCCGCATTTGTTGAAAAATAATTTCTCGTAACTTTTCCAAAAATTATTGCATTTTGCTTATTCTTTTATAATCATTACAATCAGCAAGTTCAGTTTATCAAAATCAATAATCTTTTTGTGAAACTACAATACTGCCAATTCTAGGCCCCCACATTAGGAAAAAAACTATCAACTTTTATGAATTAATGTGTTTATCACTCGTGATTGGTGAAGTGTTAAAATACAAATAATATGACCACAATGAAACATCAGATCTTCACGTAATAACTATTTTTTTTTAAATAAAATAGTTGCTACGTGAAGATCTGGTGTTTCATTGTAATCATATTATCAACTTTTATGAATCAGCTAGGCTCGGCTCAACTAAAAATAAGTATTATTTAATTTTAATTCTTGCAGTTACAAAAAAAAACATATAATTACTTATATTCTCAAATTTTGACTAAAAGGAAAGATTTAACCAATACTAATTAATTTTTGTAAGACTTGTTTTATCAAAATGTATTAATTTTAACTTTTTTCTATGTTCCTAATATAATACACAAGTTACTTAAAAAAATTATCATTTTATTAATTATCTTAATTTATTAAATTAGACGAGACCAGGGACGTATTTAACGTCGATGCAATCGATACGAATCCCGAGTTCAACTCATTCATAAGGGTGCATTCAAAAATGATATATATTTTTGTTTTAGAGCGAAACTGAAGAAAAAAAAGTAGTTTCAATTTTCAACACCAAAAATAGGGGTTGCTATTCAAAAAAAATCTATTACGTCACAGCAAAAAACAGTTAGAAAAAAAAATAGAGTATAAGTTAAAAACGTGCGCAATAAAAAAATCAAATCGACCTGTCTTGGCGTTTTTCCAAAAAAAATTTACTAAAAAAATAAAAAATTTTCTCCAAACTTTTGTGTTACCCCTGCATATGTCATCCCGGTGAATGTCTAGTTAGGTCAAATTTCCCCATCTTGTAGGGCACGATTTTAGAATATTGTATAGTTTGCAAAATCGGGTTTTCATAATCAATTCTGTTGAAACTCTATTAAATATATTTTAATGCCTCCTGTATTAAAAATAATTCACATTTTCATTTTAGCTAAATTCGACTTAACCACTTATTTACTGGTGTAAATGAAATAATGTTCTATTGTCCTTTTAGGTATTTTCTATTAAAATTAGTAATTCTAACGAAAATAAAAATTTTATACATATTCACTTTGCCCGAATCTCAAAAACTGCAGACTGCAAAGCCAATTTTCGGCCCATGAAGCACAATGTACTATCTTAAAGGTACTATTTGGCAAACCCTCATCATTTTCATAAAATTTTCAGTTTCTGCCAACGGACAGTTGGATTAATTTAAGCAAAAACGCATTGGATTTCAGTTTTCAATTCAAAGACTCTATGCTGTTAGCATAGGCTTTGGACTTTACAAAACAGACAAAATCGCATACTACCAAGTCGCAGGAAAACCATACCTAGATGATTATGTAAATGAAAATGTAATCAGTAATCACTAAGCTTCGGTGCAAAGGAGTCTTGCTTAAATGACCAGGTCTACTGGTCAACTGATGGTGTAGACCAGTTGAATGAATCACATGCAACCCGCTGTATTACACCGGTTAATTACCTGGTTGTTTAAGCCAGACTCCTTTGCACCGAAGCTTAGTAATCACTCATGATAAAAGTGAGGATTTATTTACAAAGTTTCGTATTCGTACACTCGTTTACTCACAGACGATTTTATACTTATCCAAATTCAAAGTAGTTTTTATAATACTGCAATAATTGTCATTAGAACCGTCATAATGTTGCTATTAAAAAGTAAATGTTTTAAACCGTTGCTATCTTGTAAAAGATTTCTGTAAGTGATATAAACGCATTGCTGGTAAAATATTTTTTCTCCTACACGAAAGAAAAAAAACTGGACATGGCGCCAGCTCGAGTTTAATATAAAAGTGGGACATGTTTTTGTAAGGGAAAGAAGAGCAAAAAGCCCTTACAAAAATTTTACTAAAATAACACGACATAACATCCCTTACAATGAGAAAAGATCTGCAGTGTGCTAGTTATCTGCTCAAACTGCTCCAAAATTAACTTTTGAAATTTTTTAAATTTTGACAACATAAAAAGGTCATAATTAATTCTTTTTCAATAGCACATCTAATATTTTAATGATGATTAGTTATACAAAAAAATTATCTATCAACACTCCTACTACTTTAATTTGACCGATTTTGTGTTATTTAGTTTTTCAGCTTGGACATCAAAAAAAAAGTAATTTCATTTTTTATTTTTTTTTCCAACCTGTGGCTTAATGTGCGATTTTACAAAAAACATTCTTATTGTTAAGAATGTACTGCAATTCAATTTGACGTTTTATTGTCGTTTTAATTTTTTGTGTTTTTACTTCGCAATTCATTTGCACAAAAACGATGAGGTGAAAGATGTTTGCCAAAATACTATGTAAAATTTATAAAAATATTGTAACTATACAATACTTTTAAAATAACAAAATTACTAACGACTTGCGGTATAACCGAAAGTGTCACCATTTTGAAAATATTTTACTGGGTTTATGTGTAAAATTTCAGCTCAATATCTTTTTAGTTTTCCAAATACTTCTAATTTAATAGTAAATTCATTCTCATCAAAATGAGACACCTGTATGTGCCTAGAACCATCAGTAAACTTATTTTCAATTTGAATTCTTCATAAAAAACAATTCAAATTTGGATAAGTCCGGATTAAATTAGTGTCTAATGGGTCCAAATTTTTTACAATTAATTATAGAGAACGGAAACTAATAAAGCAAATTTGGTTCAAGATAGATTGTAGTTTTATAATTTTTCTATATACAGAATGGTTCAATATAAATGTCCCAATATATATCTCCGAAAGTAGAAGATTTGGAGAAAAACTTGAGCTAATTAATTAATAACAATTAAAAATAATTAATTAATTTAAAGCTAATTTTTTGAAAATTTTTGAAAATTGAAAATATTTAATTAAAATAATTTGAAAACGAAAAAAAATGCTGTTATTTAGAGAATTAGATTCTTTAATAATTTTATTATTATCAAACCTACAAAAATGTCATAATGTTGTAGAAAATTAAATTTTGTATAAAGTCGGTGAGATGATGTTTTTATCTCTAATAGTTTTAGCTGATGAGACGCTCAAATATGAAAAAGAGTAGAACAACGTTTCTCGTATTCCAATACTTATAAAGCGTTTACTTAATTTGCAAATTTTTTTCCAATACACAGATATATTTTTAAAATATTGTAGTAAAACAGATAAATAAAAAACATAAACTATAATAATTATTATTGATAATAAGAAAGAACTTACTCAGCAGTGCAATATTTTTGATCTGAATTTTCAGAAACAATAATTCCGAGAGTGTCAAAGTAAAAACGCATTTTTTTGTTAAAAAAACAATTTCTAATTAATAAAAATGTAAATTGTAAATTAAGAAAAGTTTAGATATTATATTTATTTGATTTATTAGCAAATATTCATTTTTTATTTTTTATTTTTCATTATTTTTGATTTAATTTGAAATTAGACAGATCTGCATTAGAGATTTGATTTAAATCAGACAGAAAATGATTCAAAAAATTAGAAAAACAGGTATTCCTTTTTTGTATCAATAAAAAATCAAATTTGCACTAATGTTTTAAGTTTTCTAAATTCGTTCACATTTTAATTTAAATCACTCAGTTTTAATTTTTTTATCAAAAATTGAGCAAAATTAATGATTTAACCAATTTCTATTTTAGACAGTTTATTATTTTTATTTAAAATGTGTAGTATTTTGAAGTTATGAATATGAATTGAGTAGCTTTTGGTGTTTAACCCTTTCGTAGTGTATTAGGATTCATCGAAGCATAACAAACGGTTCAAAAACGTGGAATTTTGAAAAAAGCTTATTATTGAAATAACACAAGAGATGGACAAGGGCGGAGTTCCCTTGTTCGCAAAGATAATAAAACGGAGGTCCAACCCCTTCCTTGCGAACCTTTGTATAGTTTCGCAACGCATTATAAACTAGTAAAACTGGAACAAAATGTATGGATTTAAATTTCGGAACTGGACCCTTATTTGCGGATCATAAACCAGTTTTGGAAACATTGCGAACTCTTCACGCGTAAAGCAAATCTCAAATAACAATACAACTGGACAATTATTTTAAAAAAATATGTTTTCGGTAACAATATGCACGTGTGGTTGGTTAGAAAAGGGAGGAAACGGATTTTTCTTAATTGTGCGGAAATCTAGTCGGCTTGTTTCAACCTGAGGCGACTTGATAAGTTTGCGTAAACAAAACGCGTGATAAAAACTGAATGCAAATAGTAGCGTTTCGGTGGGGAGGGTATGGGGTTGTAATGACATGACTCGATTAGGGTGGCGGAACGTGGGAAATAGTTGGGAAGCCGACTCTCATACGGCTTGCACACGCCATTCTACACTTGCGACATCACGAAATACGACAAAAGGGAACTTAAACTCCCTCAAAACACCCCAAATTAACTCACTAAATTTAAAGTCCTTTTTCCAAAAAGAATCAAAAGTAAATAAATATTTAAAGGAGTGGTTGTGGGTGGATTTTAGCTGAATTTTCAAAGACCAAACGTGTAATACGCGCTTTATTCAGGACTAGTTCCGTTTACCATTCTTGTTTAACTATTTCTGTTTCAATGAGAAAACCACTATCCCCTCTATATTAACCCGCATATTGTGTCTAGGTATCAGGTATATATCAAAACTGAAATACACCTGCTGAATATTTGTTTATATTTGAATTAATAATAGTATGAAAATTCTTGTTTAGTTTTGCTATTTTTACACCAGCTGTATTAAAAAACTATACCAATACATTGAATGGAATTTTTCGCAAAATCAATATTTGATTGTATAATTACTTCATAAATTTAATCTATTTGCCCAATTATTTTTTTATTTGCATAATTTATTTTAAATTACGCAGACCGGATCATAGACAGTTAGGCGACCTTAGAGAGTCAAAAAATTCACCTTCTAATATTTAATTTTTCTACATATCGGGCGTGTCAAAAAAGGCACATTTCTTATTAACCAAAGATTGTTTTGAATAGATAAATTACAAAAACAAATAGCTATTTACATTCGTATCGTTTCCGACTGATTAGTTGTCGCCTGTAAAATTAACTAACGCATAAGATTTATATAAGATTTTTTGGCAAATACCTTATAAATAAGGTTCTTTCTTAAATCAATTAATGCAGGTGGGAGTCTGACTTAGCCGAGTTTAAATGTTTACTTTAAGACCCCACCCACATCACGTGATGTATTATTAACATTAGAGGTCATGAAACAACACAACCAACAAACGACCCTCACCAATGCGATACGTACTTTTGCCGAACACATGTTAAACGGTACCACCTCTTATACAATCCTACCGGTCAAAGTCAAATAAATAAAGTATAAGGGCAAGTCCCGTATAATCAAGCAGAGACGTGTTGGCCAATGTTATCCTTGTCGTATTAGGCGGATTCCTCCACCCTCCTCTTTGCACATCGATGGATGTGCCGCCACTTACTGGCGGCAGTAAGTAAATAAGCCTTTACAAGAGCACAAATCTAAATAAAACGGTTCAAATTTTTTTTTTTTTGTACTTCTACTACAAAAGTATACACATTTCTTTCTGTATTTTGTCTATGGTTTTACCAAAAATAATAAACTGCAGTTTATAATAATTTTGTTTTATTATAACTTTCACAAATATTTAAAAAAACAGAAAATTCCAATAAACAAAAAACGCACCAAAACTATTTTTTATGTTAACGTTTATTAATAAGCATATTAATGGATAATCCTTGTTAAGAAATTGTTCGTTAATGTAGGCCATTAATGTAGAATTTAATGTTATTAATGATTTTAAAAATTTAAAGACAGATGTTTTGCATGGTTTAGGTCAACAAAAAAACATTGTAATCAACTCGTATGTTAATGAGTGCCTAATAATCTTGACAAGTAAGAACACGCAGTGACTAATTCTCGTTCTTTCTTTAAACAGTCTCAATTGATAGTCGCTATCATTACCATCATCTTTGTTTATTAAATTTGTTCTTCTATATTTTAATTGGTTTATTAAATATCAATTATCTGTAATTTAATGATATTTAGTAAAAACAAAAAAAATCATTAAGATACAAATTGTGACCAATAAAAATGTAATATTATAGCAACATTCAGTTAATTAAAAATTGCCATAGACGTCTGATATTTAAAATCGTGACAGTTCGCAGTGACTTGAAATTAAAATAGATAAAAATATATAAAATTAACAACTCCACCAGTAATCGTGCATCAGGCCACAACTTTTAAAATTTTACTCCCTATTATAGATCAGAAAGACAAAAATAATTTTTCTAAAATGTTTTAACTGCTTTTTTAATTTATCATCTATGTTATCCATTAAACATTAAAAGCACCAACAGTGAATATAAGGACATTATTGTGACTGGTCATAGAAAAATTTGTTGCAATGCGAATTTAATGAGTATTAAGACACCCGTATTCGTATTTGTGTCCTAATAACCATCATTAGATGCTCGTTGCACAATATAAATATACTATACAGACTATACAGGATGTTTCAGAAATAAATACAAAAATTTTAACCACTTGTAGATCTCGTTTAAAGAAGAGTTTTTTTTAGATAATTTTTTTCCGAATCTCAACCGTTATCAAGACAACATTAGTTAAAGTCTTGGCGAAAATTCCATACGCGCCGCTGGTCAAACCAGTAGAATGCACCATTAAAATGGTTACCATGATAACTATAGAAAATTCATGAATTTACAAAATTTCATAAACGTATCGTACTTTTATAGGGAGGATATAGCGGTAAAAAAATTCGGAAAAATTCCATTTTTCGAAAAAATGTTATTTAGAAAAGTTTTGGTAAGATCTATTATTGGTTAAAATTTTTGTATTCATTTCTAAAACACCCTGTATATAATTATATAAAATATACTACTTTATAGAATATATAAAAATAAATAGACTACAAACAGTATAAAAAAATAGAAACAGTGATTAAAGAAAAATACTTGAATAGAATTTAGAGAGAAAATGTTTTTTGAAAAAAACCAAAGATACGAGTACAATAGAATATGTTATAAGACTTTTACTTATAATAACTAAAGAAGAAAAAATCATTGAGATCCCTATAGAATGCTCGTAGACCAAAAAAGATTAAATATCTACTTAAAAAAACTATCCCAAAAAATTGTTAAATATGGTTTCAGGTCAAAATAAAATAATGTGCTTTATTGAACTCGAGAAAATTATTTTTTCATAAAAAAAATATATATATTTAAAGTATCAATTGATATAGGAAAGAGTAAGGTTTAAATAAAACATACTCGTAGAAAGTGTCATAAATATAAAATAGAAGAAATGGTTTTAGCAACTAGAAGTTAGTTCCAAAGTCTCAATAATTGCTGTTGAAACAGGAATATCCGAAATAAAAGATTGTGGTACGCCCACTGCGAACAAGGTAGGTATGTATCACCACCGTGGATTTTAAACTTACCCACTCCAAAAAGACTGCACCAATAAAGTCCATTCAGGGAATTCTCTGAAAAAAAGCAAAAATTCAGTCGTCATCAAAAATATTTGGAACGAGGAGAACATCTTATTGATAATAAGGTATATGAAAAAAACTTGTAGTATAGAAGTCTATGAAAAAACAATACAAAACTTGAAAACTGCAAAAACAGTCTCACAATGAAATAAGAAAGTTTTCGGCCAAGTAGTGCCACAGCTGTGCTGCCAAACCCTGACTCTTTTGGTCAAATTTTCAATTCTTGTCAAAACAGTTGGCTTAATTTCAAGAAAAACACGTAAGTTTCTGGTTTTCGTTCAGAAATTATTTGTGATATGCTAGTAGTACAAGCTTAGTACTTTATAAAGACCTAGAGGAGGCAAAAGCGCATGGCGTCAAGTCGCAGGAAAAGCGATAAATTTGTCCTAGTTGTGGTAGTTCCAAAATATTGAGATTCAGTCTCTTAGGTCCTACCGCGATAGCCATTTAATAAAAAATTTAATAAAATTTCATAATTAATCCTAACATGTTTGCCTTTTATATCAATAAAAATTGCTCAAATAAATCATAATTTACTGTGTTCTAGTCTAAAATTAAATTAACCTTGCAAAATTTGGCTAAAATCGTTTTAAAAATATATTTAGTGACATTAGAAGTGTTACACCCAGAAGAAAATATTTTTGGTGATTCCAACTGGAAACATTTTGTTACCCTTAGAAGAAGTAGTCGGAGACAACAACTGCAAATACTTTTACTTATCAGTTTTAGTAAACCTTTTTCTTAGCAAAAACTAAAAATTAAACATTTTTTTGCAAGAACTCTTATTAAACATAAACAATTACAATGGTTACTATAACTAGCTTTAAATTTACTTGTTCTGTTGCCAAAAATCACTTCCAAAAAATTATTTCGTCTGGGTGTAACACTTCTAATATCACTGAGTATATAACAGTTTTCTGAAAAAAACTCTGTAGTGGAATTAAATCTGTTGCATTTACTACAATTTTGACAAAAATCCGAAACATAAAATTTTAACACTAACAACAGAAATTGTAGCAATTTTTAATTTATTGTCATCGTGTCTGAAATATTGATTGTAATCAATGGAAACAAAAATTAAAAGTTGCTTTCCGCAATGTCAAAATTTAATTTTCTAAATTTCTTGTCAAATATAGTATTAGTACGTACTATTCGTGACGAAAAATTACGTACATCAAATTTTGACAGTGATATAAAAAATTTTTGTTTCAATTAAGCATTAAGCAAATGTTAAAATTAAAAAAAAGTTGGTTTACACGATTTTTTTTCCCAGTATCAAAATTTGATGTCTGAAATTTTTTGTCGCAAATTTTATTAATGATGATATGTATATAATAGAATGAATCGTTATAATATCTAGAAAAAAACTTGCTAAAGATGCGATTTTGACACACTTTCCTCCTTGATTAAATCTAAAGTATTTTTTTTTTGAAATAAAATATCGGTCACTAACTAAACAATTTCTTTAAATTTTTCTTCTTTTTTTAATATTTGATTCAATGTTTTACGGGTTTTTGTCCTCTCCGTTTAGGCGCCACAACGTATTTGGCACTCTCGCGAGTAAATATTTTATAAAAAGAGTTAATTATACACTCTGCGACGTAAAATTTCGTAGAAAACAATAAACATCTCCGACGCAAAGTAACGGTGAAAAAACTACAATAAAATACAGTTTTCGGTATTCTAATTAATATTAACGAATTACTTCCAGTCGATTTGTGCAAATATATTTCTCCAATCGCCATTTAACGGCTGAGTGCTCTCCCAAAAACTATTTTCACAATGTGTTGATTACTCTAGCAAATAAAACGTATAGTTGACAAGTACACGCGCTTCGGAACTTCACAAAACATCTGATTCATATTTAACAAGTCAATATTAATCACGAATCATTTCGATGAACAATACGTGTAAATTAATTCGTTTTGCGTATAAAAAAAATCCACAATTTATACCCAATCAAATAAATAATCACCCGCTGTCTGATTCTCTCGTGACGCAAATTCGAAAATTATCACACGGGTAAAAAGCATATTAAAGCCGGTTTAAGCGTTTTGGGAATTGAGGGAACGGCAATTTTCAATCCTCTCTCTAAATAATTCCAAGTGTGGGAATAATAACTTCATTGCTGGTTATATAATTGAGGGTGAGTTTACGAGGGTGAGAGTCAAGTGCGATCAGTTGTGGGTGGGGAGGTTCCGAATATATAAACGACGCGCCGTCTAAATCATACATTATACATTTACGTTCCAAACTTATCACACAATGTCAGTTAAAAAGTTTTTTATTTGGACTGGACATAACTGTCTTAAGGTAAGTCAAATTTGTAAATTATTGACACTGCTAATTTTGAATTATTGTGGTAGGTGTTTAAGAACTTGTCTACGTCGATACAAGGGCGATATATTAGAAAAAAATTCAAAAATTCAACAATTTCGATTTCGACTTATGGCCGTGGAAGTGTCTCAACTGAAATCACTGTTTTGGAATATGAAATCACACCCTGTATGTGCCAAACTTATCAACGGGAAAACGAAGTTAATGAAAGTTTAGAAAGAAGGTGGAGGTGTAAATATTACTAGTTTTTATTTGTAAAAATCTAGATGGCTGTGAAAAATATTTTTGTGAAATTTTATGTATTGTAGGTAATAGTTAATAAATTATATATTTTTTTATTTTGGTTTTTATTCCTCATTTTCCCTATGTTTTAAAATTATTTCATAATACGTCAAAGTCACGTACTTTTTATTAGAATTTGTACTTCTCATAATACTAAATTATAATAAAAGCACGTTTTAAAACGTCAAGGTTTCGTCCTTTATGTTTGTTTTTTCTATTTAGATGTTCTATTTTTATTTCAATTTAAAAACAAGTCAAAGAATTGCAACCCGGCTCCTTCACCAAAAGTATATGGACTTTTAGTACCTGAAACACTTAACAATTCGTAAAAAATATGAATTTTCAAAAAAATAATTCCAGAACACCAAAATCCGATTTTTGATAATTATAAAACAAAATGGTAGCTCAAAAGTGTTTAAATATTTTGTTTATAATTTAAAAAAATATCAGTAAAACCAGAAACCATGAAAACCAATTTTAAAATATTTTTTTTTATTTCATTTTTCACTCAAAAAATGTTAAAAAAATATACATAGGGTGTACATGTACATTTAAAAAAATCCTATTTATTATCACGGAACAAACTGTAAATTAATTTTTACGTAATTTTTTTCAAATTCTGTCAAACGTTTTTTCTAGGTAACCTATATGTAGGAGTATTCCCTTTTTTGTAATACCTAATTAGTTTTTCACATTATTTTTTAATTATACACCGTTGTCTGTCTCTTGTCAACACATTGTTGTATATGTTACTATGTCATATAGATAATGTGTTGAACAGAGATAGACAAGAGCTTTAAAAAGAAAAAGAAACTATATATGAATGTGCTCCTGTTTTTTTCTATTCGACGTTTTCCCTATTTTGTTTCTGACGTCATTTCGAATTCTTTTCGAAACCATTTATTATTATTCCAATATAATTATTGTAGCTTTATTAATCATTTTTTATACAATAAATTAAAAACTATACAGCAATACCATGATCAAATGCAGCAATATTTTTCTTCTTTCCAAGTCAATTAAAAAAACAGTCCTTACAAAATAAGAACAAAAAAACCTTTTTGATTACAATTTAAAAATCAATAATAACATGAAATTTAAATAATAAAAAAATTAAAAAGTTAGTTCTACAATTTTGATCAAAATTAATTCTTACATAATAAAAGACCCAAAGCGCTTTCGAGAGTTAAATTTCATCATCAGTGCGTAAATAATAACGTAAAAAGTATAGTGCCAAAAATCAATTTTCTCAAAAAAAAAATAATACAAAAAACAGTTGAGAACCGCTCTGAATTGTACTGAGCAGTAAAAAAAAATAGACAAAACATATATTTACATTCTGTTTTTGGCAGTTAAACAAACATACGTATGACTTCTAAATTAAAAATAAGGCATAATATTTTGAATTATTTTTTTAAAAATTGACAACTTGCTATACCAAATTGAAACGAGAGGTTTGCCACCTAAGAGGTTGTATATGATACAACATCTATTGTTTATCTTAATCACTAATCAGGTTGCGGAAAGAAGGTGGCGATAAAACAAAATGGCGGCGCTCAAAGCAAAGCGTTACAAAAAAATTGAATCGATTTAAAAAATTAAAAAAAGTGATTAAACTTTAAAGACATCGATTTGTTCCAGCAAAACCAATCCTGAATCGATCTTAAAAAAAAAATCAAAGTGTCCATCTCTACCCTCATTAACGAATTATCGTTCAAAAACCTTATCACTTAGTGTTGTTTTTATATTATTTAAACATATCAGAACAAAACAGGCAATACACACATAAACAATTCAATCAACTAACTAAAGCTTTCTATGAAAAAACGTTCAAACACTATTACAATTATGGCAAAATATTGAAGTAAGCTTCTCGCGAGGTTCGTTAATTAAAACCAACTTACGGCGCGCAAATCGCCTGTTTAAAAACACATATTTAATGCCACTTTAATTTTTTTATAATTATACAAGATTTGTACAAAATAAAAAATACAGGTATTGTGGATCATTTTATTCCCTGTAGTATAATGTCATGAATATATAATTCAAAATTACAATATTTAAATGTTTTAAATCATCTTGTTCCTTCGCTCTATATTTAATCCTCATCCTCTTCACCCGTCTTTTTTGTTTCTGTGATTCTAAAACCTATTGTAAAGTAAAGTTTTTCCATATAACTTCATTATGTTCTATTAAACGTTTTTATAAGACATATATAGGTGGTCCACTAAAAGAGCCCACCTAAATTTTCTTCTCTATTATTTACTTTAGAAAAAAATGCTTGAACAGGTCCATTTTGTTTGCAAAAAGACACTTAACATTAAAAGCATAATAAAAAACACCCCTGTTGCCCCAAAGTAAAACCCCTTCGTAAATCATTATAGGGAACATAAGTGAAGTGATACATCATTTTAAAGAAAATCAAATAAGCATTTCAATCGTACCAAAATTTGTTAATTTTTACCATCTTCAACCCTCTACTTAAACAATCCATTTACATTTTCTGGAAAACTATTAAACTAGGTGAGATAAAAGCACCAAAACAAGTAAATGTTGTTTTTAATGTATCACTTGACCCATATTCCCTATAATGATTTACAAAGAGGTTGTCACTCTTTGTAAATTTTGTGTCCCCCCTGGCAAACAAAGTCGACCTGTCCGAGCGATTTCTCTTGAATTAAATAACACAGAAGAAACTCTAGGTAGGATTATTTCAGTGGATTATTCTGCAATTCTGCATATTTCTAATAAACATAATAAGACCTTATTGATATCGTGCCGGATTCGAGAAATATTCGTGGTCAAAGATGTTAAAGAGCGGTTTTTCCCAAGTATTTTTTTCCTACAGATATCCACTAGATTAAAAATAAAAAATATTAAAAATATTCATAATAAAAACTCAGTACATCAATTTTTGTCATTTCAAACAAACAAAAACGTAAGAGACATACGCTTATTAACCACCTGTGAAGTAAAATACAAAGCATGTTTTTTAATAAGGTTTATTCTGTAGGATGAAGCCACGACATACAAGTTGTTATTCCTTCTTATTCTAAACATTTTTTTACGTTTTATTAAAAAACAAACTTTGCAAAGTGTTAGAGTTATTTTTCTTCTTCCATTTCTACGAATCTTTTCATCAACTTTTATTACTCATTATAAATCATCTCTTCAACTTTTCTGCATCAAATACAACTAAAGTTGACGAAAGGACTTTTAGAATTAAAAGAAGAAAAAGAGCTCTAGCAGCTTGCAGAGCTTATGTTTATTAATAAAATACAAAAAAATGTTTAGAATAACATGTATATAGTAGTAGATTCACTTTACAGTGGAAACCCAGCAAAAAATGCGCCTTGTATTAACCTCACAGGTGGTGCAAACTACACACAATCTAATAAAATAGTGCAAAAAAAAATAAATGAAGATTAAATATTTTTTTATAATAACTTAACAAGTTTAGTTGCACCAAAAACATGTTTTGAAAAACTCTAATAGTAATGACGTAAGAAGAAAACTAAGAATCCTGTGACCTTAGCTAGGTGAATTAAATTTCGAAGCAGACATAACTGGGTCTGAGTTGTAAATAATAAAAAAATCTTATAAATCCGTAAACGTTAAATACCATTTTTAAGAATGACTAATTTTCAATTCACATAGCAGTCATTGTGAATTTTAAGACAAACAAATTAGGGTTTGTAAAATGTTCGCTTAAAATTGATTATTATTGCATTAATAATCAATGCACAAAGTCAGGTTTAACAGCCGATTCCATAATCAACTTAAAAGCTCCTTTAATTTAATTGACGTTTAGACTGTAACTGTCATTATGACAATATGCATCGAAATATCATCGACAGTTACAGTCTAAACGTCGTTTAAATTAATGGCACTTTTAAGTTGATTATGAAATCGGCCCTAAAAATAACAAGTACAAATCGTGTCGTTAGTAGTAATAGAACATTAATTTCAATAAATTAAAAAATTTCGAAAAATTCATAAAAATCGTTTAAAAATGTTTGGTAACAAATAAGAACAAAAACGTAATAGGTAATGTTTTTAATAACATGAAACGTTGAAAATATTTGGTTTGGGCGTTTTAGTTTGCCCTGTTTTGCAAGATAAAAAATGTTATCTATCTGTATAAATAAAAATGAAATGCTTTTCTTTAGTTGACGTACCATTTGAAAACGGTTGGATCGATGTTCGCAATAATAGTCCAAATAAGGTTTTTACCAAAAAAAATTGAAACAGTTGGCCCGAAAAAAAAAAGAAAAGAACTGAAAATACTTTTTTCTATGGGATTTTTGTATAAACTTAAGACCATAAGTCACGATTCTAACGATAGACATGCGTAATTCTTTTTTTTATTCGTTATAGTCCTAGAAAAATTTGTAGAAAAAAAAATTCGGGACAATTACAAAGAAAAGTCGGAAAATTCGGACAAACTGCAAAAAGCATAATTATCTGAAGGAAAATCTAGAAAAACACATTCCAAACTTAATTCATTTTAACATTGTTGAAAATAGCATCCATATTTTTTATTATTTTTGAAAAATCGCAGGAATTAAAACAATTAAATGAAAAAGTTATACTTGCTGACGTTTCGGCCTTTATTCTTGAAGCCTTTTAAAAAAAGCTTATAAAAAAGGCTTCAAGAATAAAAACCGAAACGTCAGCAAGTATAACTTTTTTCATTTAATTATCCCAATTCCTGCGATTTTTCAAATATAATGAATTTATTTTTTTTTACTTTTGTGTTATTTCGCGATCTATCCAAAAAATGTTTAAAAATTACTTTATTTTTATTCAATTTATTTTACTACTACTTGCGTAAATGTCATCTCCTTGCGTAAATGTTGATTGTCAAATTATGAATCAAGCTTAATAATATTAATATTTAATTACATAATAATAAAAGATTCAGTTGTTTGTTTTGACAGGAAATTATGACTTAATTCGATTATGACTTAAATTCTGAATTAAATAAACCGGATGTCTAAGTCGATCACATTACAGACACATCACACATTTTTAGCATTTCAGCGGTGTAATGGCGAAAAAGTTCTTCTCGCATGTAAAAGTTCTCATTGGCGTAGATACATAATGAATGTACTCCTTAAATTGAATTACCATGGCCACAAACGTTAATAGATACAATGATTACCAAAAAAATACTTTTTCTTAGTTTTACACATTTCCAATAGTTTTTCACAAATTCATAAAACGATTAGAAACAAATTTGACTGGACTTACGATTTCCATAAGACTAGAACACTCTTCTTTATTAAAAGATGAACAGGACCATGTCTTTTAGATGAACTAGTTTTGAATAATTTTGGATTTTTTTTAAATTTATTTGAGTGTTTCAGCTATATAGGCTATTTATACTACAATATTAACATATTTACTTTATGTACATATTATACATTTCCGATTTCAGGTTGTTACAATAGTTGAAGAATCTGTAGACTTTCGAGGTGTTTCCATAGTCTATCTTCTTCGCATGGATCTTCCCCACTCAGCATCTCCATCTGAAGCTCTTGTTTGTTTTCTTTTAGCTTTGTGCAGTTAAAAAGGTGCGGAAATGTTGAGGTGGTCCTATTATTGCACCAGTTGCATATAGGTGGTTCTAGTATGTAATTGTGGGTTAGGTTGGTGTGCCCTATAAGTCGGTTGAGGATGATTTCTTTTTTCCGTGTTCGATATCTATTTTGTTTTTTCTTTTTGGAGTAGACTATTGTTGAATTTTATATAAATGGGTAGTATTGTGATTGTCCCAAGTCTGTTGCCATCGTCAAAGAAGTGATTTTTTTATCCAATCTTTCGTGTGTTGACTAGTAATTTGGTTTAGCATCAGGTTATTGCCATTTATTGCCGCTTTTGCAGCAGCATCTGCGAGTTCATTTCCATGGACACTGGTGTGCCCTAGTGTCCAAAAATGTTCGATTGTCTTCTGTTTGTTCTCTTGCAGCATGTTGTTTATTTCTTTAGCTGTGCTGTTCTTTATTTCTTTAGCTGTATTGAATCGGAGCAAATGAGAAATTTTTCCCCAGCATCTCGAGCAGCTATCTTGGTTGCTTGATAGATGGCTTCTAATTCTGCTGAGTAGACGAATGTCATCTGTGGAACTTGGAATGTCGTAGTGTATTCTGGGTGTACAACTGCTAGGCCGACTCTCTCTGTTGTCTTGGATTTTGGATTTATTTCCACTTATTAATTTTATCATGTAGCACATACAGGGTTATTCTCGTGAAATGATAATCCTTAAATTTAGAGATTGCAACACAAAATACATTTTGCAAAGTAAATGCTTTTTGTTTAAATTTGCAAATTAATTTTTAAATCTTGTCGGTGTCGGTTGTCGGTGAATAGTGCTTAGCATTTTAGAAAGTTACCTGTCAAACTGACGTTTATGTTCGCATTAAAATCTTTTCCAACAACGAAAAAACCTAAATGAGCTTTAATTTTAAAAAATGCTTACTAAACATAAAACAACTTTATTAAAAAGCTTGGATGCCAATGCGTAGAAGTCGAAATTGTCTTCTGTGTGATGTTGGATAAATTTGATATTTTTCAAATGGTAAGCAATCTATACTCTAAATTAGTTTGAATTCATCATAAAAACATAATTTGTATCAACTTAACTTTGTAATGGAAGACTAGTGCAAGAACCGGATAACTCCACTTTCAGAATTTTCAGAAAAAAATTAAAAAACTGTTTATCCTTTTGAATGACACATCAGAACACGCTCAAATTAATGAGCGTTGTAGATGTTTATAGATGTGATAGGAAACATTTAAGACAAGAATAGTAGAATTTCAATAAACAATCTTCAAAAAAATCAATAAAAATGTGAACTTAACTCTATCTTGCCCCAAAATCTTAATAAAAGACGATATTATATTTTTTAACTCTTTTATTTAGTGAAAAAGTGCAACACACGGCAAGACTTAAGCAGGCACCATCAAATCGGTGGCTACAGGGCTTAAGGCGGTTAAATTCCCCCCATCACAACAACATTAATTTGGTGCTTAAAGCAGATAACTTCTGGACTTAACTAATTTTTGCGCCAAGAAGCTATTCAGTAAAATTCTTAAGTTATAAAAAACACACTTATAGTGCTCGAAGTAAACCAATTCTTATACCAAACAATCGGCAATATTAAATATAGCAAGACAAAACCAACAAGTGAATTTCGACAAAAAGTGGAGTTATCTGGTTCTTGCACTAAAGTCTTCAATTTGTAGTTTTGATTGCATTTTTAACTGAACAGACTCATTATGTTAGGTGAAGAATAATCCTGGATTTTCGAATAATTTCAAAAAAATTGATAGTTGCTATAAATGTTCTCTCGTAAAACAACGGCAATATGTGAGATATAAATTGATAAAAATCCAAGAATTGTAATTCTAAAAAGTTCACGTTTCAAATGTATCCTCCTGAAAAACGGCGATGAATTAAAAGTGACTAATAGAAAATCGTTGCTAAATGAATCGTAATTTAATGAATCAAGTTGTCGATTTTAAAAAAATACTAGAAAATTTGTCACATATGTGACATTAATCTGACAATAACTTATTAGCGTCTCGTTAAATTTGTGTTACAAGAATAGCTCACTGCTTCACATTTGAGGAATAGGCAGACATGTATTTAGTATACGGGGAAAAAAGAGGTAACAGTTTGACAGCCAGAAGACGTTACCAGCAGTTATTTCTAAACCGAAGAATCCGGCATAGAAGCATTTTTATTTGTTAAATGACTGGCAATTACAGGAATCAGAAAATATCACCTCCCATAATTTGGATAGAGGTGATTCCTGTAATTATAATTTTATTGAACAAACTGAACAAATTTTAAAAATGATTGAAAAAAATCCAAACACGAGCTTAAGACAATTGAGCCAAATACAAAGTGGCTGTAAATAGTTAAATCTGTTGGCAACCCTAAGGTTAGTAAATTTAGTGCTATGTCGATTTTTAACGTTTTCGAACGGAAGTGTTGATTTTGTTTTGTTTATGTTTGACAATTAGAACAATTTTAAGGTTAAATACTTCACTTTAGTTTATTAGTTATTATATTTTGCAAAAAGCTTTCTTAAGAAAAACAGTGGTGTAAAGAACATTTAGGAGGCTCTTCTTGCAACAGATTTTGGTAGGTTCCTAAATGAACCGCTCACTAAATGGGTTCGAATTTTTTTCAAACTTGTTTGGGTACTACACTGCTCAAACAAATACTAAATAAATAAAAGAGCCTATGAATTTGCAAAAGAAGTAGCTGCAACGCTATAATTTGAGACCCAACACGGCTTCTCTACTTCTGCTGAAAGAAAGCTGAACACCGAGCTCAATAAATTTAAGTGACTTGACCAGCGGTTTTGCTGGTGTAAATACACACATTAAAGTAAACAAAGATTTGTTTTGATAAGCAATATTTAGTAGAGAGCAGAGTGAGCTCCTTGCGATCTGTACCCATCAGCTCTATTCCCTTTCTTCTTCTTCATTGCGGAGTCTGTGCCAGTGAAAAAAAAGCAAAACAAAACACTTATATCTACGAAAATTGTTCAAACTGTGCCGTGTTATAAAACAAAATATTTAAAGAAATTGTTTAAATTGTGACCTTTCGTGTTCTTCACATAAAGCGATTCTTCTTTTTAAATTTTCAAAAACATTAACTAGCACTTATAGTGTTCTGTTAGCAATTTCATCTGTTATGGCTTCTTGTAATTTTTCCAAAATATGCAATGCTCTACTGAACATTTTGTTTTTCAAATGACCAAAAACAAAAAAATCAAGAGGTGTCAGATCCGGTGATCTAGAAAGCCAAATATCTCTACTTATTCTTTCTCTTACATACTCAACAAAATCTTGCGTTATAATTAAAGGACGGCTAGAAGATTTCCCTTTTTTTACAGATCCTGTTGTGAAATAACGGTTTACCAGACGTAAACAATAAACAGTGCTGTTTAAAGAGAAACAAAAGAGGCTTCTCTAAGGAATACTTCCAAACATTTTAGAGATTTCTCGTGTCCGTTCTAAAATATGCCATGCATATAAAAATATCATGTTCTTCTAAAAACATATTAAATAATTTAAAAAACCGCAAAATATTTAAACTTCAGAAAATGACAACTAATGTCAGCTAATAGCAGCAGAAAACGAGTTAAAATTTAATATCAATTGCTATCAAATTTCAGGACTGCCAACAGATTCAACCATTTAGTGCCACTTTGTAGTTGAAACTTCTACCTCTACCGTTTGTAAAACGTTACAAAATAAAAAATTACATTTCATTATACTCTTGTTTTGGCTTTGCAGCCTAAAGATTACGAGTAAAGAACAAATTTTTGTAGGTAGCTTTTAAAAATAAATGCAAAAAATCCTGTATTTCTAGAAAGCATTGTTTTTACCGATGAAAGCAATTTTTCCAGGGGTTGTAATCCCCATGTCACAAGAAATATTTTTAATCAGCAGTTGATTTCTTTAAACGTATGGGCAGTTATTTTTAGTAATCGTCTGGTAGGTTCATTTGTCCTGCCAAACAGATTAAACGGCAAAAATTATCTGGGTTTTTTGGAAAATGAGATTACTGATAATTTTTTGGATGAAATGTTATTACAAACAGAAAACATGCAAGATGGAGTCCCTCCTCACTGTCAGCACAATGTCATTAATTTTTTAAATCAAGAATTTGTTCATCAATAAGTCGGTAGATTTGGTCCAGTTGCGTGGCCTCCTAGGTCTCCCGAACTTAATCCAATGGACTTTTATTTCTAGGGTCATATTAAAGCGATTGTGTACGAAACTGAAGTCGCTAATCAAAATGATTTGTAGAATAGGACACAAAATAGAGCTAACCAAATTTTAGATAATTAGAAATTTCTAATTTCGTCTGTGAGTCTCCACGACGACGGACTCGAGTTTGTTTAGAAGCAAATGGTCGCCACTTTGAACATTTATTGTGATTTGATTTTTGAAATCATTTCCTACTTAAATAAATTTAGTATAGTGTTTTTCTCCTGTTTTTGTGTATCGTGCGATCCCACTGTCATTGTCTGACTGATCACTGGCAGACCTGACTGATGTGTAAAATTTTCAATTTTTTCACATCTACATTCTTCAAATTTTGTTAATAGTCAATAGTCAAAGTGGAAAAGAAACAAAAACTTTTCAAATTAACGTTTTTTGAGTTCTTACCATGTTGTACCTTAGATAGAGATTGCTGCTTCTTTACGAAACACCCTTTATAAAGCCGTGCAATTATCATTGATAAATTTGTACATTTACAAAAATAAAATTGACAGTTCTCGAAAAATGAATCACTTATTTAAATTTTCAGTAAAAAAAAATTGTTGGCACCGCTGTGATAATTGGTTGAACTGTGATCAAAAGAAAATATGTAACGACAATTCGAGACTTCTCCCCTCGATAATCACAATAGGGAGCAATAATCTTTTATCTCCTAACAAGCAACTAAATCTTTGTTATCTGCTTGAAGTCAGGCATCGCAATAAAATAAAATTTTCTGTAATTTTCACCTGAAGTCACGTTTTGCGACTACGCATCTGTCGATTGGTCAACATTTACTGTAATTATTACAAAGGAAAAACTTTATGAATCATGCCTAATACCTTTTCGGCTAGAAATAGGGCATACAAAGCGGCGGCAGTGTAGTAGCGAAAGATTTGAGTTGTGACGTCAGTGGCGCGTGTTCGACACACGCTGATCTTCTGTCCATTGTTTCCGTTTTCGAGACATGCACGTGACCATAATGGCCGACTTATATTCTAATGCCTTTTTTACAGAACCGGAATTGGGAAATTCAAACCCAAAACCGCGCTTTCACGCCAAAATGTCACCCCTTTTAGGGAAAAACACCAATTTTGGTTATTTTTTGACGTTTGAAAATGAGTGACGTGACTTCGTTGACACTTAAGATGAAAGAAACGGCCAGAAAGAAATCTTTTGATACCCTCCTGTGCGAAATAGGGGGTGCTCTTTTCTATTGCTTTTCGTTACTTTGGTTACACATTCAAGATATTAGAAATTTGTTATTTTAATTACGTTATATTGACAGCACAACTAAGCGTTATTTTAAAGCGAAATTTGATAGATGGGGACTACATCCGGTAATTTTTGTTATTGTTAGAAATCTAAAAATAAATCATCAGTTCAATTATTTATTTAGAAATAAAATGTAATTATAATAAAACTGATTGTGTGCTAATTTATTTAGATTTGTTTTGTACACTATTAGGATTAAATTAAAACCATGAAAAGGAAAAATATAAACATTGTGAAAGTTTTCTGTTTTATTTTGTGTTTAGTCTCAGTTATAATTCAATTTTCACGTAGGTATCAATTTCGTTTTTGAATACAAGGTAATAAATTTAAATTACAAAAAATTGTTTAAGATTTATCGTAATGTTGTTTCACTAATAAATTATTTAAATACTTTTAAGTCACACTAAATAATTTTTTAATTTCAATTTTTAGTTTTTAGTCGTATTTCAATACTTTTAATTTAAATTCTTTTAAAAATTTTCACTCTTCAACAATGTTCGTGAGTACTTTCAAATCATGCTGCATTTTTTGTTTCTCTACATATCATATAAGTATTCACTAATTTGTAGAGATATTCTTTATTTATTTATCGTAATATTACTAATAATGTGTATTTTTTAGGTTTTATTTCATTTTCTTCAAATGTTGTAATTTTTTATTTTTATTAAGAGAATTTTTTGTACAGAGTGTTTATAAATCTTTATGAATCAAAAGCGTAATAAAATTATTTCCATTCTTACATTTGCTATCTACTTAAAATAGTATTTTTTAGAATTATCTAATTATATCTAGTTACCGCTCTACAAAATAAAACAAATCTTTGTAATTATTTTTTCTTTCCTACCATTTAATTAGGTAATTACAAATGTAAAAAATTACAAAAAAAAAAACAATAAACAATAATTCTCAGCAAAAAACTTGCTGTCGGTAGGCGGTAATTATAGTAGGATTCTTTTTTGTAAAGCGGCAAATAAACCACATCGTAGTGAGATTCGCTGAGAATTGGTCTTACTTTATGAACGAGTTTATGAAGCTGGATGATAAGCTTGATAAAACGGCGCAAAAGCGGACGTAACAAACAGCTTGACCAGATTCAACCGTAAATAAGACTTAACTCAGCATATTCTAATATACCCTATGAAAGTGTTTAGATAGAGGTACAGCTCAGCTAAAGAAATGCCGTTTTTACGATTTAACAACTTATTTAACTTTCACTAATTTTTATGATGGTCCAACCGCAAACGTAAATACTAGGCCCCCTATAAATAATCCCAAACAGATTCTCTGAACATCGGGCCAGGTCCGTCTTCAGTAATCTTTACCTACCTAAAATAGTGAAACCACTAAACTTGCACATTTTATTTTTTGTGTCTTGGCTTATGCATTATATAATTACATTAAAATTGGTAAAATTCGGAACAATAATTTATTTAATAATAATTACAACAACAAATAAATAAAAACATATCACAAACTAATCACTATCGACATAATTATCACTTTCGTCGCTGGACTCATCGTCCACATTAGTTATGAAATCCGGTACAAGTCTACTTCTTTACATATCTTCTTCACGAATTACATGTTCTACACACTTTTTCCAGCTGACGCTCGAAATTTTCGCTACCTCATCCTTAATCAGTTCGATTGTACCACAACTAAATTTCGGAGAAGTATTGCTTCTTCGTAAATGCTTTTTTAGCTCCCCCTATATCATTTCAATCGGATTAAAATTCTCTGACCATAATGTCGATATTATATTTTTTTTCAAATGTTGTTGTCTTCAAAACCTCCAACAACTGTTTTTTTGTATACGATACTTCAAAAAAGAGATCATTTGCATAAAAAAATTCTTGTAATTCTTCTTTTCTTGAAGAACTATTAGGAATTTTTGCTGCTTGGGCAGAGTGGTAACATGCATTGTTTATCACGATGACAATATTTTTTGGTATATTGGGAAGCAATTTTTTTGAAAACCAATTTTCACGTATGTACAGTCGCATAGGGTGTTTTAGTCATGTCAGCCAGTTTTTTTTATAGCCCCAGATTCATCTTCCAACGATTTTAAATAAACATACACATTAATAGTTATAATCTTGGCAAGTAGCGGCAAATGTCTACGGCGGTGTTTTCTGTCATCTGAAGTAGTAGGCTGATCATCGTCGCCGTCGCCATCGCTGTCGACGTCGCTTTCAATTTCAACGTTGTCGTCGTTGTTGAACTCTCTCTCCATCAACCTCGGACCAAGGTCTCCACATCTTAAAGATGTAAAAACTGGAAATTAAAATACATAAAATATTTATTGATTAACAAGTTCTAATCATACACACCTTCACAAAAAAGACTGTAAATGAAGTCTTAAGAAAGACTGTTTTGTAACTGCCACTTGCAAATTAATAAAAGAAGTAAAAGAACACAAACGAAAACACCTGAACACTCCAAAAGATGATAGAAATCTGTTTTACAAAATTAGCATCAGAGTATTTATAAAGGGTTTAATTACTATGTATTTAATATCTACTTAATATCTATTGCTACCTGCTTATTTACCATCTATGCCACGAAATTCTCTAATCAATCTTGGAAATACCATTAGAATTCATAATCCTATACATAAGTTCTAAAAAAATAGGTAGCTGTTTGTTTAAATATTGGCCGCTTTCTAATAACTCTTCTTCAGTTGAACTCTCTGTCTGCATCTAATGAGATTAAGAAGTTACTTTTAGTTATTTCATTGGTATTTTTAATAGTGGTTATACAGAGTAGCCATTTTATTTGTTAAAATCGGACGGTAAATAACGATGTCACAAATTTTTCCGTCTTGCCAATATGACACCACATCGCATCGGCTTGTTACTTAGCTGCCTGAAATATTATTGAATGCGGCCCTGACTAGGTCTAAGCGTGCCGCTGCCAGACCTTATTGAGGATTTACGATAGAGTTTTAGCCTTATTAAAATGGCAAAACTATAAAAGGTCGTAAAAACGGTATTTCTTTAGCTGAGCTTTACAAGTCTTACTTCTTTATTATGTAACATTTAATATTTTGGTATTGCCATTTCAACATTTAAAAGATTTTCCAAAATGGCTAAAAATATTTAGGAGATTCCATTTAAAAAAAACAACGATGGCGTCATTACTCAACATCCAATATGTCTAAAATTTCAAACAAAGTTAAAAATAATGTATTTTTTTTTAAATTGACCTGTTCCAAAATTTTTGTTAAAACATAACACTTTTAATTTTAATAAGGTTATTCCATAATTTTGCCGCTCACTGTATTAGTATTTATATTTTTTTTTAAATTATTTTGCAAATCAAATGTCAAATTGATGTCAAATCTTATAAAAAAACCATGTTTAGGCGACTTATCTTTATCTTGAAAATTTACAAAATACAAACATTTATTTAAGTATTTATTTAATGTGTCAGATCAATTAACATATTTTTTAATAAAAATAACGATTTATTCTGTTTTTAGAATACATTTTTATTATTTTATGTTTTTAATTTCCTCGTATTATTAACAAGAGTTTGGCAAGTTTTTTCTAATATTTTCTAACTTTTATATTTTTCATTTCAGTTTTCATCTTCAGTGCCTATATAGAGTAAAATAAACTAGGATTATACGAGTATTATAAAAATTCAGAAAATTATAAAGATCTTACCAAATTTTGTCAATTGCTTTTTTTTGATAATAAATGCGATTTTTTTAACTTCTGTATTGCCCCCTTTAATAAATTTGTAATTAGTTTTTCGTTTGCGGAACACAATTGGTATAAAATTGCAATGAGAGTCCCCCGGGGAGCCGTTGACCACTGGACACGTGATCAGCCTCTTCAAAGTCAATTATTCACTTCACTAGTATCATCTTTGACTGTTTACTTAATAAAAATGAAATTTACATACGAACCTCCGTTATTTCCAATGAGCAAACATTCGAAAGCGTGTTTGAATTTTTTTTTAAAGTATCCCCCGCAATTAAAATATATTGTTACATTTAATACACACAATAATAAATACAAATGTCAAGAACATGTCAACGAATAATACAAAATGACAAAAAAACTAACCCCTCGGTTCAAGTTGAGCGTTTTAATTGTTATCAAATGTAAAATAAGAAGGGGTTATTTCAATTGTCGTAATTAATTTGAATTTCGGTTTGAAAATTTTGAGGGTTTGTAAGTTATGAATTCATAAACTTCCAAAATCGCTGCATTGATTATATTAGCCATAAGCAATAATAAAAATAAATAGAAAAACGTCATTTCTGAATGGAAAATCTGATTTAGAATCGACAACAATTCGTGATTGTTAAGTTTACGATCCGTGAAGAGGCCAGATGTCGAGCGATTTGCTTTGGGGGCGATAGGTTTGTTGCGTGAAATGACCACTGTCCACTTAACTGCCCCCAGTAACGCCCTATTGCCTAAAACAACAAGATGCTGATTTTTTTTTAAATAAAAGCAAGTCACGTTTGGTGGCGAGATAACAATAAAGTAAATTACAAAACTGTTGAATTCAATTAGAAATTTTGGGATTTTCGAATTGCAGATTGAAAAGCGATCAATCAAAGCATAAGTGCTGGGGTTGGGTTCGATAATCTAATAGAAAATTAACGACTCCTTCAATAAAATGTCGCTGATTTGATAAATTGGCTAGGAATGATTGGTAGTTTTAAAACGATTATTGATAAGGAAAGAGTGCATCGATTGGGGCAGTTCTATCACCACCAGAAAAAAAGATTTAAAAAAATGTTGTGCAATAATTAATTATACCATAAATGTGATATTTGAAACTGGAAAAAAATTAATAATATCGCTTAACAACTATCAAAAAGATTTAAGATATTAATGTCATGTAACAGCAATATTCTAACAAAATAGTATCCCCAAGTTTTTTTTATTTTAAAAAATACTGTTAAAAATAGGATGAGCTTAGTTTCGTTTATACCCAGTATAAAGTAGGACTGGGAAAAGTATTAATACTTACAGAAGGTATCGATACCGACTGCAATCAGGTATCGAAGTATCGATACTTCTGATACCTCGATACTTTCGATACCTCCGATACTTCGATACCTCTGATACCTCCGATACCTCAATACCTCCGATACCTCGATACCCCCGATACTTCGATACCTCCGATACCTTGATAAAAGGTGACTATAAATGAATATCCCCTCCAGAGGGCATTGGATTGTGGAAGCACAAGCTATTTTAATAAAAACAAAAGAATTCACAAGTTATTTGATCGTATATTTATTTATAGCCACCCAATACTTGCGATACCTCAATACCTCTGATACCTCGATACCGCGATACCTCCAATACTTCCAAAACCTTTGATACCTCCGATACCTTCGATACTTGCGATACCTCGATACTTACGATACTTTGGTAAGTATCAACACCTGCTCAGACGCCCGATACCTAAAAACAGGTATCGCCCACTTCTAGCATAAAGTATCAATAAACAAATAGTTGCTATTTGAAAAATTCACAAAAAAAAATTTTGCCGCCTAAAAATGTGTTTTTTACAAAAATTAGAATCAATTTAGTATTTGATTTAAAAACATAATTTAAAAAGGTATAGATACTAATAAAGAGAGTAACGAGGTATGATTATAAACAAACATTCAATTAACTAATAAAGATAAAATATTGCAGTCAAAATTCACTTGATCACTTAGAAGGTTCGTGAGTAGATTTAAAAATTTCTAAAACTTCTAAAAAATTTAAAGAATAAGCTTTACTGCAGATGTGAAGAGTTTAGAATTATCATAAGAAAAAAAAAATGACTGGACGAAAGAATATGAACAGCAGAAGCAGATGAAGTATTAGTTAGATCTGTATTTTTGAACTTTTCTATTGCTCTCACTTGTGCACAAATTCTGGTTTCAATCTTTCGTCTTGTCTGACTGATATAAATTGTATTGCACTGATTACAAATTACAAAATAACTTGTAGACGCTTGAATGATGTAAAAGAGGAATTAGATCCTTCTTGTGTACAAGACAGGTGAAAAGACTACCTTTAAAATTAAAAGCAATTTTTATATTATAGTTTTTTGAAATTGTATGAGAGATAGAAAAGAAGTCTTTCCAATAAAAAAGATAGAAGAATAAAAAGATTAAAAAAAAGATGTAGAAAGAAAATTATGTAATATGTTAAAGTATAAAGGGTATTTGTTTCTTAATTTATAGAAAAGTCTATTTAAGTCTTGTAATAGAAAGTGATTATTCACTGCTATTTGTTTAATAATAAGCCATTTTTTTGCAAAGACAATATTGGCTAGAAAAAAATTAAAAAGTCTATATAATAAATACAAAATGCAGCTACAATGTGAGAATAAAAATGTTTCGGGAGAAACTCTAGTATAAGTTGATGTCGGTTTTCTATAAATTTCAAAAACAAAAAATTAATTGTCTTTTCTAATGATAATAAGATCTAAAAACAAAATGCAAGAGTTTGTTTTTGTTTCTACAATAGTCACAAAACAAAATTATTTTGTTTAAAAATTGCGTATTAAAAACCCTGAAGAAGCTTTGACCCAAATAGAAACGAAACGTCAGCAAAAATCCAGCAAAGCTATTGCATTTATCCTTATTCAGCTAACACATATTTAACAATTATTACAGTGCATACAAAACAAGAAAAAACATAAACAATTCACAAACTAAAATTTTCAATATTCAACTAAAATTAACCAAAAAAATTAAAAAGATTAACAAAAAATTTAATTTGTTGCTTTTTTTTAATGATTTGAGTAATTACAAATAGAAATTTTTACGAGCATTTTTCCGAAACTTAAACAAAATCGGAGATTTTAGGAAGTGCAAATTTTAGTTGGGACAACCTGTATTTTTAATGTAAATCTTCAAAATTAATGGGATAATTTCAAATTAAGATACCACCGGTAGCAAATATTAATATTTTTCCGTAGCAACCACCAATCACAACTTTCAATTCTTTTAATTTTCTATAGAAATAAACATACTACCGGTATTATCGCAACTTGAAATTAACCCATTAATCTCTTATATGACACAATTTTTTTGTGTAATTAGTTTGCAAATTTTAGTTCAAAGGACAAGTCAAAACAAATACAAAAAAAATTAATAAATTCATGACATTTTTAGTTGACCATGGAATTAAAGGTTGTTTGCAAATTTACTTATAGCTAAAATTGAGAAACAAAAGAAAATTGGGTTGTGTCAATAATTACATTGATAAGTGGTCAATGCTTTTCAAATTAATAAAAAAAATATAATTATTTTGTTTTCTAATTGTTAGAGTTGAGTGAATTTAAAAATTTAGTTTTACAAATGCACCGGATCGCGATTTTTAAAAAAATTCAAAATTCAAATTCAAAATCATTGTTACCATTGGACATTGCGTGGCTCTCTTAAATTTTTACAGCCACCCAAAATGTACAGGTAATCCAGAATAATTTGGCACAAATTTAAGCACAATTACCCTAGATCATTAGAAGATAAATCTGATAAAATTATAATTCTGCGATGTTTTTTTTTGAATATCTCGCAGTAGCTATCGCAATAATTTTTGGCTGATACCTCTAAATATTTTCTTTCAGAGCTTTGACAGCTATCAACCAAAAAACGTGGTTTTATTTTTTTTTTATAAAAAATTTGATTTTCAATCATTTTTGCAAAATTTTGATAAAACACACTATTTTCGAGTAATATTAAAAAATACACAAAAAAACTTCACAAAATCATAATTAAAAAAGACAAGCATGAAATAAAAAAGACGTGATTAACACTTGTAAGGATTAACGTCTTTTATTTCAATATTAAAATGTCACTTTTGTCTTTATAAAATGTCTTCAATATAGAGTTTTTAAACTATAACAAGTAGTGTAGCACCTAAAGGAAAAGAAAAGCAACCTAGTAAAAATATAAAAAAACATAAAAGAAACAAAAAGAGAAAAAAAGAAATAATAAAAAATTATAAGTCAAGGATAAGAATCATAAAGAGCAAGAATGTCTCAAAATCCTTTTCTGGAATGTGCCAGAACTGTGTAAAAAAATGTTGGTTTTTGGGACTATGTAAACGGTTTTGATTTTGTTGGTTTGGTGGAAACTTCAGTGAAAGAAAAAGATAGTAATCAAATAGAAAAAAAATGTCGGGAGAGTTTAACTGGGAAAGTAGAGCTAAAAGTGGTATTCTGATAAAGAAGAAAAATGTAGATATAACAGTTTTAGTAAACAAACAAGAAAACCAAATTTATATTTTCTAGAAGAAAAAGTGAATTATGTATATAGATCCATTTTAATGCGACAGTGGATTTATAAAAAGAAAGAATAATAGGTAAAGCAAAAATTAAAATAAAATCAGCTAAAGACCAATTACAAAACAAAGAAAAACTTTACACTAATCGAAATGGTTAAAGAAAAAAATTGAAAAATTCTAAATAAGAACAAAGAAGGCGATTAGGAAGGAGAATACACATACTGGACAAAACTAAATCACTATAATAAATTATGGTATTACAAACAGAGATGCCTGAGAGCAAATTGCCGAGTTAAGGTAGAAAATAGAATAGAAGCAAATCACTTGCCTTTAGAAAAAACAATATAAGAACTGGGCACAACCAAGAAGTCAAAAAGCAACGTAAAAAAAGTACAAGTAAAACAAAATGGAATAAAAAAGCAATCCAAAAATATAGACAAAAAATAGAGAAGAAAGTTTTCGAGACTATCCAGATACGAAAATGTATAAAAATTTAGTCAAAAAACACTAAGTTTCGATCAAGAAAAAGTTTATGCACACACAAGAAAAAATTAATGATGAAATAAAAAATGCGATAAATTGAAGAAAAAAGGTCTTAAAAAATTTTAAAAATTCTAAAACAGAGTAACCATCTACAAAAAACTTTACAAATAAAGTGTAAAAAAACAACAACAAAAAGAAATAAATTAAACAAAATCAATAACAACAGAGGGAGAGATGTAGAAATTCATAAACAAAAAAAAAAAAAAACAAAATAAGCGAAACAAGAAGTAGCAAAAAATTAAAAACATACTTTAATGGAAGTTCCAGGTGGTAATAATACAAGCTGTATCTGGTCCAGAAGTGTGGTATCCATGGAGGACAAAATATCAAGAAAAAAATAGATAAATAGGTTGTAAAGTTAAAAAAAGCTCCAAGCAAGAGAGTTGTGTGCCCCAGAAAATCTAAAAAAAAGCTGTATAAAATAAAAAAAAGGTTTCTCAGGAATTGAAGAAAAAGCTAATTCTACCAATACACAAATAAAGATAAAGATCAAGCTGAAAACTAGCGTAGATAACCTTACTAAGTACTGCTTACAAGATCTATGCAATGGTGCTAGATGAGAAGCAAAGAAAAAAAAATGAAAAAAAAGTATGATGAAACAAGAGCAGTAAGGATTAAGAAAAGAAAGGCATAGACAATGTATAGGTACTTTCTGAGATGTCTTGCAAAGAAAGAAATGGGTAAAAAGGGAAGACGTATATTAAATAGCCCACCCTAATGGGCCATAAAAATCGACTATTTTTTTTTAAACTTCCGACACTAAAAAATTGATTCCTAGGCACCTTTAAACAATGCTTTTTTAAGATAAGCTTCTAATTTTAATAGAAAAGACTCCCTCATCGCAGTTTTCCATTTTTTTTTTTTTTCGGTAAGATCCATATCTCGTTATTGCTTACTTGTACAGAAAATTTGTATTTACATTTTTTGTAGGAAATTAAACGCTCTACAAAACAATTATCTTACAATTTTTTATATCTCTTACCATTTAGAAGATATCGGAGGTCAAAGTTTAAAAAATTTAACATAAATTCCATTTCTACTTCTAAATTTTATAACTCATTTTATAAATGCTTAACATACAGCCTTGTAAGAAATTAAACGCTCTATAAAAAAGGTCTCTTGAGGTTAATTGATTCTGCTAATCATTTAGAAGATATTTGCATTTTAAAAACTAAAATTTGATACAAAACCCAAATTTTTTTTAAATGGTTGAAGTAATCAATTAACCGCAAACAACTTTTTTTGTAGAGCGTTTAATTTCCTACAAAACCGTATGTTGCGCACATTATAATATTTATTTATCTACGAGTTATAAAATTTAGAAGTGAAAAACAAATTTTTGATAAATTCTTCAAACTTTTACATCTGATATCTTCTAAACGGGAAGAGTTATAAAAAAATTGTAAAATACCTTTTTTAGAGCGTTCAATTTTCTACAAAAAATGTAAATAATTTTTTTTTGTACAATCAAGTAGTGACGAGATATAGATTTTACCATATGGAACTAAAAAAAAATGAAAAAATGCGATAAGGGAGTCTTTCCTATAAAAATTAAGAGCTCATCTTCAAAAAGGATTATTTAAAAGTGCCTAGGAACCAATTTTTCAGTGTCGGAAGTTAAAAAAAAATAGTTGATTTTTTTGGCCCACGACCCTAGTATACAGACTGTCATGGAAGTGTATGCAAAAAATTTAACCATAGATAGAACTCACAAAAATAAACAAAATATTTATTTAGCATTTTTGTCAAAAACGCACCCTTACCGAGTTAAAATTAAAAGTAAGTAGACCACGAAAAACCATACCCGCCTATGTGTTAACGCAGCGATCAAAACACACCAGAAAAAATTCAAGACAAAAAGCTTACCAAAGAAAAGTGTAAACACAGCTGATTTTAGGTAGGTTAATAGGACAAAATAAGACTTGCCTGATAAATTAATCACAAATTCACAATAAATATTCAAAATGTCGTCCTTCGTTGTTAATACACGCTTGCAACCGGCGCCGCGGCCTGGGACCTACAAACATTCCTGGATTTGCGCTAACTTTTTCTGCAATTTGCATTACACGATTAGTGAATTCTAGGAGAGGCATAAACTAATTGTTTCACAAAAAAATCACTTAGGTTTACGGCCATAAAAATGGGTCCATAACGACCCATCCACTTATTTTTAAAATGATTGTTTTAATTGATTGATAACACAAATGATTGTTTTTGTTGTAACACAGCACTTCACATTAGTAAACTTCACCCTCGACTTTACCATTGTTATAAATTTATTGTCACACTATCGCAATTTATTAGCGAAAAACTGTTGATCACAACTAAACAATGCGAAATGAGGTTACGCCGGTAGCCAGTATCAGTGTTTTTTTCTTAAAAAAACGCTCAGGTTTTTATAAGATTAAAATTTTTATCGCTTCGCTTGAACTTGAAAATGCCATCACGAGCGCAGTGTTAAATTAGGGGTTACAAAAATGTAAAATTAAATTTTTGATATTACAAACAAAATTTGTGAAATTTACATCTTCACAACAAATTAAAACACCTGTTAAAATTTTTGCAATACCTTCCATAACACCCGTATATGCAGAGTGAAGACAGAAAAAAATTATGTCAATATTTGAAAGAGAAGAGTATTTTCCAAGTTGCTGAATACCTTATCTAGGATAATTGTGGGTAAATTTGTGTCAAATAATTCAGAAATATCCTGTACTATACCAGACGTCCCATAAATAATAAGTCAACAGAAAAATGTTAGAAAAAAACCCATTGTTTTTTTGTTACAATTTTTTTTCACTCCCCATTTTCAGCAATACGAAAAAAAAACTTAATTACAATATTAATACAAAAATGTAAATTGTAAATCCATCAATAAAATAAAAAGTCCAAAAACTGTTTTCATTTCAAATTTGAAATTTTTTATCAGGTGGGTTGTGGAGGAGGTGCTTTAAAGAAAATAACAACAAGTTAATGGATTCTCTAGGTTTTTGTGGACACCTTATGTTTGAAACACTTGGTATATTCGCATTTTTTTTAAATTTTGGTAATACCATTGAGATAAATGTCATAGATAGATAGATAGATACTTTAATAAACTCATTGGTAATGCACTTTAAAATTTTTAACATCGCTTAGCTGCCATCTAGTGTATTATATTTTCACTAGTAATAGCGGAAATACACTTTCCTATTTTTGCAGCGCCACAAAATTGTAACATTTTTTTAATAATTAGTCAAATAAAAAACTGTAAATTTAAGGCTGATGTACAGAGAGAATTGTATATTTAATTACGATAAACATTTAAATCGCAATTAATTAAAATTTTTCTGAGAATTGATTGCTCAAAATACGCAGTTAATCGCAAATTAACTATTTATTTACCGATATTTAAGTTGTCACGTTTTTTATGCCGGTCATTAGTTTTAAATATTTTCTACAAAAATCATTTTAAAAAAATCTTAAGAAAGATTGTGTGTCCTCGATTCTTCCTTATTAAGGAACATAAAATTTGTCTTGCGATAGTTATAAACTAAACTCTATTTATAAATTCCTTATCTTTCTTAATTAAAATTTTATCATAATTAGACCAGAAAAAGCTATTTTTATCTAACACCCACACATTCCCTGCTATCAAATTCCTTGTTTGTAAACAAAAATAAAAAATGCATAAATACAAATTAAAATAATAGTAATGAAAACAAAACAAAAATAAAAAAAATAAAAGCAAATAATTATTATTTCAATAATATTTTATGTAATTAGAAAAAAAATATTAGTTTCATAATTTTACTTTGTAAGAAGTTTAAGTAAAGTGAGGTTATGTTAAATAATTTTTTGCTAATCATCATTACTTACCTTGATATTTAATTATTCTTGGATGTTTCATTGGCTTTTCCACATTTTTTGCAAACAATTTGTTTTTTTTTAAACAATGGAAAACTTAAACCACTAAAACAAATTTAAAATAAAAGTTTATGTTTCTTAACAAAGCAACTTTTAGAAATAAATTCCAATAAATAAACAAAAAATAATAGTAGCTTGTTTATAGTAAAACACAAATTAAATTTGTTTAAACCAACAAAATATTAAATAAACATTAGAAAAATATTAGAAATACAGGTTCCTTTGTTCCTTCTACAACATGTGCCGCAATGTGCTGCCATCTGCTCAAATTTTGTACATTTTTTATAGGTGGCGTCAAAGTAATTTTATTCAAATATAAATAGCAAATACCAAAGCTTTTATTTGAAAATACACACTATTGTTGTTATTTTTTTTTAACAAAGTACTACACGAGTAATGACTTTTCTTATCTCATTTGCAAATATTGCAGTCGCCTTAAATAAATCGAAAGTAAATATTTTTGTATTGATAAAGAATAGAAATAAAATTGTTTTGCGCAGTGGAGTAACCATTAATTAGTTTTTTATAGTATTTTAAATATTTTTTAAATGTTTTTAAAATTGAATATAAGTTTATATTATGTCAAACTGCATAAATTAAACAATATGGATTGCGTTTTGTGAAACATCATTATTTTTGTTCGTTTTACATTTTAAAACAAAATTTATTAAGTCAGTTTTAATTATCGGTTTAAAAACAAACATTTTTTGCAAATTTCTTGCATTTGTGGCCCTGTATTTTTAATCATCTTGTATATTATATTAGGTACAATACAAATGTACAGAATGTTTCAAAATTAACAACAATTACCCTAGACGAGTAGAAAATAAAAGTCGCTGAAAATATTGTTCTGCGGGGCTGCTGTAAATTTCTTTTAAATATCTCAAAAAGTTTGTTTATAAGCATGTTTATATTATTAAATAGTATATTAAGTATGGAGAACGGTAAGGAATGCTTACCGTTCAAAGACAATTGTTTGGAAGAGGAGCGAAGCGACGACTCCAATTATTGTCTGAGAACGGTAATCCTTGAGCGATAGTGATGATCTACCGGATGATTTAGAAGACACTTGGCAAGAAGGATGTTCGGCAATAATTCCAGAAAAATCTAAAGCCCGATATAAACAGACATACCAGTTGTTTAAGGAATGGCGTGAAGCAAAGAAGATTTCTGTAAATGAAAAGAACTTGTTAGCGTATTTTGTGATGAGAAGTGGACACTTGAAGGCCCCAGGCAGTTTATGGGCGGAGTATTCTATGCTGAAGAGTATAATTTTTCTCCATGATGCTATCGATATTTCTAAGTTTGCTACATTAATTGCTTATCTTAAGAGAAAAAATATTGGATATCGGCCTAAGAAGGCTAAAATTTCTACCAAAGAAGACATGGAAAAATTCTTGAATGAAGCACCAGACGAACAATTTTTAATTCAAAAGGTATTTTGTAGATGATGAGGTGGTACATCTGAATTCTAAGGAAACAATATATTTGTAGGTAGCAATGATATTGGGAGTATCGGGCGCTTGTAGACGAGAGGAATTGTACAATATTAAAATGAGTGACATAGAAGAACATGAAGAAATGTTTATAGTAAATATTCCAAATACAAAAACGAATATTCAGCGAACGTTCACAGTTATTAATAAAGAAAATGAAGCAGTTTATTATTTGGAAAAACTTCGAAAATACATAAGAATTCGACAAGCAACCCAACGTCAGATCATTTATTTCTGAACTATCGAAATGGCAAATGCACTAGGCAAGTCACAGGAAAAGGCACAATTGGAGGTTGGCCGTCAAAAATTGCAAAGTATTTAAAGTTGCAAGCCCCTGAAGGTTTTACTGGACACTCGTTTCGACGCACATCGGCTACACTTTTGGCGAATAACGGAGTTGATGTGTTGGGACTAAAAAGACATGGTTGGTGGCGTTCATCAACGGTGGCCGAGAGTTACGTGGAAGATTCCCACCAAAACAAAATCGAATTTGCTCATAAAATTTTACACAGCGATGTTGGTGGACTATTACAACAAGCTGGGACTTCTACGTCGGAAAGTTTGTCTATTAACACTAGAAACTCAAATGCGAGTGGTATTGCTACTATTAATTATAATAATTGTACATTTAATTTTAATAAATAAATCGCAAAATTGCTTTTTTTAGATTTAATTGCTTACCTTTCACTGAACGGTAAGTGAATTACTTACCGTTTTGTTACACGTAGCAACCAGTAAAAGCAACCTACCGTCGTGGAAACAGGCACAGTAAACTGATAAAAACAACCAATCGCGCAAAAAAAGATATTTGAGTCAAATTTCATTAATTTTACTCTCGATTTTACTTAAATGGAACAATAATTTCTGCTAATTATTTAGAAGAATTTTTTTCAGAATTTTGACAGATTTTATCTGAAAAACATGTTTTTATCTTTACTATATTTTTTTTACTAAAAATTAAATTTTAAAACATTTTTATTTTTCCAAAATTTTGATATAACGTTCTGTTTTCGAGTAAAATTTAAAAATTTATAAAGATGCACAAAAACGCTGCAAAAACAACAATTAAAAAGTGAGCTATAAAATAAAATAAAAAATTATTTTTGTAAATGTTTTTTTGTTTAATAATGGCACGTAATTTTTCCAAGTTTGAAAACGTTTTTTTTTAGTTTAATAAAAATTTGCTAATTATCACAGTTTATTTTAAATAGTTTAAGGCATTTTTTAGGTAAGAGCAAAAGTGACAGCTTATTTTTTATTTGATGACTGCTTTTTAACTACTGTTTTGTAAAGATCTCTTTATAAATTCTTCCGGCTTTTATATTTTTCTCGAGAAAAAAAATCGTTTTGGATAACATCTGTCAAGAAGAGCAGTAATTTCTGTAAGCAAACAGAAATTTGTAGTACATGTTTGTCTAAAAGTGTGCTAAGTTGTTGAGAGGATAAAACTTCTAACAATGCATCAAATTCTTATTGAAAAGCAACTAATAAAGTTACTCGCTGTCGGTGCTGTGAGAATTTTAACAAAGCGCTTAATTTTTCCCTTATTGTTAAAATTACCGTTAAAGTTCCCAAATAACGTTCGCATGCTAACAAGTGAACTTTCTTCTCCAAACCATTGATCACTGTGATGTCGCGTAGTAGCAAAACGGTCTTAAAGAGCTAGTTGTCTAAAACGCCTGTTTTGGACGCTCTGTGGTACGCTTCGGTTAACCTATTAGTCTGTTTCGTGTTTCTCTACCTTTTTTAATTCACACCCAAAGCACACACATTTCTGCCATTGAAGCAGAATTAACAAGGTGGGCAATTTCACGATAAAACAAACTAACTTTTTAAAAGACCTTAATTCTACCTCTGTCGAAATTACTAAGAATATCGTTAATGCATTCAAACTGAAGGCATATTGTTACTCTTAAAACAAGTAGTCGGTGACACAACAACTTCAAATACTTCTCCTTATCAGCTCTGATAAGTCTTTTTCTTAACAAAAGCTAAGAGGTTAAACATTTTTCTTGCAAGAACTAGGAATTAAAGATAAACCGTTGCAATGGTTACTATAACTAGGGTGTACCAATGTCAGTGGCACTTTTAATAATATCACTGAGTATATTTAAAAGTTTTTGTAGTGTAGTGTTACTTTTGTTATCAAAAGTTTGGCATATGTCTTGGTGTCTCTAGAATGGATATGATCTAAAACAATAATTAAGTTTGGTCATCGATCAACAATTCCAAAAAAAAGAAAAGGCTATTTAGAAATTTATCTTCTAAAGGTTTTCTGGTAAAAACGTAAATTTTATTAGAAGTTTAGGGGCGAAAAGAAAAAATGCAGTTTCAATAAAAAACCAAGAAGATGCAAATTTTCAAATTTATCAAAATTAATGTCAGAAGCAAGAGATAAAATTTCTTTAAAAAAAAGATGACAGTCTTATTCAAACAAGCTTTAGAGAATTTATGTTCACATTTTAAAGAATTGGGCAAAAATTCAAAAGATTTAAATTTATTGATAAGTGTTTAAAAGTTTGCAAAAACTTTATCAAAAAAAGCAAGAGTGTCATCATCTAAGTATAAATTGTTGAGTTTAGAAGCCAGTTTGTTAATAACAGGTTGAATCGAAAGACTAAAGATTGCTAGACTAAGTGGATCTTCTTGTTGGCAACCAACAGGAAAAGAAATTGATGTTTCTTGTAGAAAAAATTTGAAGAACAAGTATAACATTGATAAAAGTAAAGAAATAATTCAGAAACTATATCCTTAACATTTTGGAGAAGCATACTTGTATCTTTTTCAACTGTGTTACTAGTAGATTAGTTTTTAAAAAAATCGCTTTTTATTTTTGCCAAAAAAAGATTTATGATGGGACCACCAAATAGATTATAGATCTATAATTGTACGTCGACGTACAATAAATTCTAATAATTGCGGTAACAACGTCTTGTAAAACTAAAAAGATTTTAGATCTAGCGGTATTGTCTCGTAGATTTACAATACTCAAATGTCAAACTATAAATAATCTAATTATGATTATGATTTATTTATTTTAACATATTACTTAAATTTTCGACATTCTCTTCTTTAAAACCTTTTTATTTTTCTTGAAGAGGATACCTTTTAGTCTTAAAATATCTCTTTCTATCTATCATATCTTAAAAAACTATAATATAAAAGTTGTTTTTAATTCTAAAAGTTTTTTGACCAGTTTTTTTACACAACGAGAATCAAATTCCTCTTTTACATCATTCAGGCGTCTAGATGTTATCTTGTAATGACTAAAATTCAGTTTATATAAGTCAGTCAAAACGAAGAATTAAAAGCAAAATTCGTGAACATATAAAGAGAATATAAAAACACAAAAATACGGAAATAATCAACACTTTATCTGCTTTTGCTTCTAATATTCTTTCTTCTTGTCATTCTCTTTCCTTTTACTAATAATTCTAAAATTCTTTACATCTGCAATAAAAACTATTTTTTAAATTATTTAGAAGTTTTAGAAATTCTAAAATCCACTCACAAACCTTAAATACCGAGTTAAATTTTGATTGTAATATTTTATACTGGTGTAATCTTTATTATTTAATTGAATGTTTTGTTTATAATTTTGTTTCTTTACTCTCTTTATTAGTATTTATACTTTTTAATATATTTTTTTAAAGCAAATGTCAAATTAATACTAATTCTTTTAAAAAACACACATTTTTAGACGTCCAAAAATTAATCTTTTTTTGTCAATTTTCCAAATAGCAACCAGTGATTTTATTAAAAATAATTTTGGTAAAAGGGAGTCAAGAGAGAAGCCCATAGCTAAAGCCGTGTTTTGTTTATACAGCGTTTAATATTGAGAACTTCTACCTCTAATAACTTTTAAACAAATAAAGATAAAAAATAAAGAAAGCACAGTTTCAACAGTATCAAGGAGAAAGTAGGATGAGCATGTTATTTGGTCTGTAAGTGTTAAAGTATTAGCACCCTAACCACTACAAACTTTAATAAGACTATATCATTTGTATTACATCAAATGAAAGGTAAAGTGTCCGGTAACCGGTAAAGTGTCACAAAATAAACCGTTTTAAAATATCTTTATTATTAACTTTGATATGAAGAAAAGAAGTTGTAAACTGACATTTTTAGAGAGAAGTTTCTGATACGATAATTAACTCTCTAACTATGAAAAAATACTTGAAACTGCTAGATAATATCATCTACGATCCTCTCATCGTAGATGCAAATAAAACAAACTTTACTTTAAACTTCGATGAAATATTCTTCCAGCAGGATAGTGCACCACCTCATTATTATAGACCTGTGAAGAAGTATTTAAACAACAGGTATTCAAACAAATAGATAGGTCGGAGAGGCAGCATTGAGTAGCAAGCCAGATCTCCAGATTTTGAACAAGTAATTTCAGTCAATTAATATTACAGCAAAACGTACGTTTATCATTTATTTTACTTCGTATCTCTGTTAATAATAAAAATATTTTATTGAATTTTATGTGTCGTGTCGCATTCTCTCAGTCTTTACTTTTCATTTGGTGTATCACAAATGGTATATTCCTATTTAAGTTTTTTGGGATTTACAGACCAAATAACACACCTATCCTACCTTCCTCTTGATACTGTCAAAACGGTTTTTTTATATTTTTTATCTTTACCTGTTTAAAAGTTATTAGAGGTAAAAGTTTTTAATGTTACACCCTGTATATATTATTAAAAATATATTTAATCTTGTTTCCTTACTTTTTTTAAATTATTATTTTTAACGTATTTATACTTTTTAAATTATTTTTAAAGCCAACTCTCATATTGATGTTTTTAAAAACACACATTTTTAGGCGGCTGAAATTTTTCTTACTTCTGAGAATTTTCCAAATAGCAACCATTTGTTTATGTTTTATTCCTTCAGGTCAAATATCGAATTCAGGGCGATCAAAAACTTTTGAACAACTTCTTTACTGAAAATAGCGATTTATTTTGGTTTTAGTGTGCATTTTTTATGTTTTTGGTTTGTTATTGACAAAAATTTGATAAGTTTTTTTCAACAATTTTAAACTTTTTATAGTTTTCCTTTTTACATTATTATTTAGGCACTGATGATAAAACATAGTTTTCGAAAGCACTCTGCCACTGTTATGTAAGAATTTTGTTTAATTAAATATGTTGGTTTGACTTGAATTTTATCTCAAAAATCATAAAATATTGTAGTTAATATGTTTTACACAATGTAAGAACTGATTTGTAAAATACTTTTATCTTTGAGACACTTTTGTTTGCAATAGAAACTGAGTGTAATTTTTCTAAACTTTATTATAAATATTTTTTATGGTTTTGGCTATTCTGTTAAAAGATGTTATGCCACTGCTATTCTTGCTGTTGTTTAATGAATTAGGTTTAGGGAATGGAAATGAAATAAAAGACTGTAAGTTTTTGTACAAAATTGGTAAACGTCATCAGTACATCCATTACACAGTAATATTATTAAATTAAATATAAAAAGATGAGTTAAAATAATACTTTTAGGGAGAGAGCTTAACAATGAAAAAAATTATAAATAAACTGACATGACATAATGTAACATAAATACAATGTACAAATATACGCATAATATCACAGTAACTTAAGAGTTGAATTGCAGAAATGCTAAATTGACCCGTAAAATTTTCCTAAAATGTCTTTGGCATATCTACACTAGGAACATGCACATTCGACCACTTGCATATTGTCCCACTTCTCCACAATGAGTTTAGTGCCATCACTGGGATTCACTCGTAGTATTTCCAGTGGTGCCAACTTAGAAGGAGCACAACAAGCTTTGGGTACAGCTCTACGATTAAGCCTTTTGCCCGTTTTCCGGTCCATCTGGTGCAAAAGGCCTTGAATCCGCGAATGATTCGTCGCGTAATTAAAATTTAACGGACATTGCCCTTGGCAAAAGCCCGCCTCGTACGATTTGGGCTCCACGATGGAGCCCATTTCCACAAACCTCAACTCTGCAAATTTCACGTTCATGTTGTGTCTACAACAGACGCGTTTAGTGCCTTTTCGCAGTTTTCTACAGTCGGTCCGACGTGAGGACTGGAACGGATACGCCGAGCGTCGAAAGCGTCTTTTTTCAGGGTGAACTAACGCACTTACAGCGGCTTGGATAGGTTTTAAACTGTTTGTACAGTCAATGCATTCTAGTTCAAAACCTAAATTGCGTTCACCGTTTAGCCAAGATTGCACTGCACTTGTCACTTCAAATTCGCACCATTTTGTCAGATTTGATGACAAGTAGAGGATTTTTTCTTGAAGCACTCGTCTTCGGCTCGCACTCAAAATTTGGGAAACTTGTACTCGGATTTGGGTTGAGTGGTTCCCAGTCGCGGGGGCGAGGATCCGAAGTTGGGCACTCTCCACTTCCATTTCAGGGGTGCTTCGGCGGAAGGGAAATTTCAGCCGGGGGGAGTTGGTACTAGGCCACCGATCCCGCCTCACTGAAAAAAATAAATACAGTTTATTATTCTTCTAGATAGGTAGTTAAAACTTTTTATATTTATTTATAAAATATAAGCGAAACAAATTCTTAAATTTCTGAAATTCTGATATTTTTAAGGTTTTAAAACTTCAAAAGCCGAAGGCAACAGTTATTTTAAAAAATCTGCAATGTTTATAAAAATATACAAAAAATTACAAAGAAGCTGCCGTCATCAGCTTAAAAATTCTATTAAAAACCTTATGTCTATTTATTTATACCAAAATTGTTCAACAAATCCGGCTCGAAGAACCATAAAACTTTCAATACAATTTGGATGCCGTAAGCGACAATCATTATTCAAAAATCTTTCTGTGCTATTTATAACAAAAATAATGGAAAGAAAGACGATTGTCGGTTCCAAAATTCCAGTAAAATCCTTAAAATATGCATTTTTATGGAGATCAAAAAAATTTCTTAAATAAAAACAAAACACCCATTATAAAAAACACAAAAATAAATTCGAATAAGAAAAAATAATTATTTAATGATTAAGTTAAAAGTTATTTCGTATAATTTTAATGTTTTAATTTTATTCTTGGTTGTTTTGTTAAGATTGTTTTATTCTGAGTAGTTAAAAAACATTTTTGCTTTATTTACTAAACCTGCTTTGTGTTTTTTTCCAAAACTTGCATAAATTTAATTATTTTTCAAAAAAACTGAAGTAAAGTATGTTTTTTTATCAACCTATCTATGTTTTGACAGTGACAATAATAATAACATTTTAAATAATAGAAATCTTAATTAGAATGACTGAAGTTGTACAGTTAAGAAAGTTATACCGTCATATGTTTTTTTTAGACAAAATTAAAAACATTAAAACATAAACAATAAAATATACAAATAAACTTATGTATATAAACTTATTATTGTTTAAGAGTCTTAGTTAAACAAAATGCAAAATCTTTTAGTCAAAATTTATTTTAGATATCAGAATGGTAGCTTTGGAGTTTTATATTTTGAAAACTAAGAGAGATAATAAAATTTTACTTTTTTTCATGTTTTTCTGACCTTAGAATTTATTTAGAATGATAAAGAAGTAACCAAAAAGCTATGTTTTAAGTCTAAACATGTTATAAACTAAAAAAGAAAGATTCTTTTAACATTCTTCTTGTGCTTTATAGACCTCAATTGACAGCGTATGAACAATTTGGCACATCTGTTTTAAGACATTTGAATATTTATAAATATAATAAACAATGAATAAACAACTGTAGTTTATGTTTAAAAAAATATAACTTTGCTTTGTATCTCAATAATTAAAAAGTATAAAAAACTTTTAATTACTTCATTCAGTTCTAAGTAAAAATGTAGAGTATAATCTGATTTTTATTTAAAAAGCCACTGTGGTGCAAATAGGTGTCACTTTATTATTGATTTTATGATAACGCAATGGTTTTAATATAGAGAATTAAATTTTAGTCATTATTTGCACCACAGAGTTTGTTTAAAATCATGAACAGATATTAGTATAAATTTTAATTGTTTGAATTAGTTTAAAAATAGCTGTAAAACAAACTTTTATTCTTGTGTATTTGTGCATGTTTCGAATCCTCTCTGAAAGAACAAGAAAGTAGCCTTAAGGAGTTATGTAGAGAGAACGATGAAGTTGCCGATGAAAAGCCAAAAAAAAGCAGATACAAACATACGGTGCTAGAAGAATTAGGAAAAAAACTAGGAAAAAAAAAAACAAAAAAAATAGAGAGAAAAGAGAAAAAGAAAGAAAGAGAAACTATACGAAAATACGGTACATTGCGAATATCTCACAAAAAATAATAAAAATACTGAAGAAAAAATAATTGAACATCACATTTAGGACAAATGGAACGCTAGAAAAAAAAATACTAAACGTAAAGTATAAAATAACAAAAAAAAACAAAGTTAGGTACAAAATATTATAACACAAAATGTGTGGAAGAAGCAGAAAGACAATTAAAAGTAAAGATTTAGGTAAAAAAAAATTACTTTAGATCAAGAAGGTTTTAACTTGTAATAAAAAATTAATTGTAATTGGTTTAGTTTTTAATTTGTTAAATTTGTGATAAATGGTAACATTGAAAAAACTTAGTTATTTTAGAAAAATATTGTAATAATAGGTTTTTGGCAGCTGAATGAACAAAAAACTATCAAATTCGATAAAAGCGTCTTTTTTAGAAATGTTATATATTTTTTGACATACGCATTGTCAGTGTCATTTTTAAGAAAAAAATCTGTTGTTCTCAACTATTTATCATATGTTTTGCCCTAAATGTTGATAAATAGAAACAATGTGAAGACTTACGATAAGAAATAGAGTAATCCTACCCAAAAATTAGATAAAAAATGACACTGACAGTGAGTATGCCAAAAGAATAGATAATAGAAACTTGGAAACTTTCTTACTTAAAAGTATCAATAGTGCAATCAAATGTTTAATAAAATATTTTTATCCTTTTAACAAAATCTTTGGTAACTTGCAAAAAGTAAATTTTGGCGCTATTGAAATTTTTCTGTATTTTTTTCTAATTTCGAATCATTAAAATCACAGAAAAAAAGACACAAAAATAAATTTGTGATTCACCTAACGTGGGTTCGTAGTTTATTTATTTGGTCTAACTAGAGTTTCATTTGTGGGTTCGTCCTTTATATGGGAATATTCGGGGAAGTTGTAAAAATAACTAGTGCACCGGAACAGATCTTTAACCCATTGGCATCAAATCAAAATCTTTGTTTTTTTAATGGATAAACACACGTGGCCATTGCCCTTAAAACCTCATATGACCAATAAACATTTATTTCATTTAATGATCTTGTACTGCAATTAGTGGGACTGGTTCACAATGAAAAAAAAATACTTCTAACTCGAGAAATTTTGCCCGATCAGGATTTTTTATATATGAATCATCAAAAAATATTTGGCACGAGATTATTTCCTCGATTGCGATTTCTAGTATACACAACTACAGATATTAACTCCCATTTTAAAAATATTTATCAGTTAACTCAATTTGCAATCGAAAGAAACGGTTAGTAATGCAAGATCACGACTCTTAACGATGACTTTTGCATTTCACTTACAGTACTTTGAATTATGACTATTGTTAAAGCTATTTTTGCATGCAGGACTTGTCTGGCAGTTGTACCAACATAAGTGGCTTATTCTGAAAATGAGGCTACGTTCAGTGTCAATGTCGGAAACGTGTTAACTACTTGAATACAATTATGTCTTTAAGGGTTGGTACACCTGTCGCTACTACTCAAAAAATGATAAATATAGGTATTTTTGGATCACCTGGTATAGTAATTGGTTGAGTTGAGTCGGAAAAATGTGGTCCGAATCGGCGGCATGTCTTGTTTTGTTTTAATTTTTAAAAAATAATTGTTTGCCTCATTAGCCTGAAGGACATCAATTAAATTTAATAAGTCAACGACTTTTTCGTTTAGTATTTTTATTTTGGTACTTTCAAAAATGGTAATTATACTTTCATAATTTGGTTTATTAATATCAACATCGGGAGATGTTTTAAAATTATAACGAAGGGCAATGCTTGGTGCCAGATTGATTAAATTAAAGATAACACTCTGAACGCGTTATTTTTGATATTTGGGATTTATTTATAGAAGTAAACTCCGCCAACGTAATACTCGTGACGCGACAAACTACCAACATTTGTATATTTTTAGTGTCTTTATAAATGTGTAGGTACATAAATCGCATTTGTAGTAAATAAAAAGAACATAAATCTAACCGCTTAACTAATAACATTCAATTCTAATTACGAATTTAGCTAAGAATTTTATTACGTAACAAAACACCTACAAAATTCTTATTTTTAGACAGTTTATATGAAAATTATGCCAGAAAGAAAATGACATTCTTATGGCCAAACAATTTTCATTTCATAAGAATTGTCAAAAATTTCAGTGTGGGTTACCGTAAAAATTTCGCATAAATATTTCAGCAATGAGTCGTGATTCCATTAAGGATTTAAGGAGTGTTTTTATAACTCACCGCTTTTGTAAACCTACTGTTCCTGGTAAGTTAAATGGTCAATTTCTGCGTCTACACCTGCCTGGAACAGTAATTCGATCGCCTGATTTAAAACGCACCTTTCTTATTGTTAATTAGTGCCACTGACCAATTTTGTAAACTAATCAATTTTTATTACCATGTTTACATTATTATTATTACCGGACATTTTTCCTTATTTTTATTTGTAAAAACCAGAAAATAACAGCTAATAAGAGGAAGTTGATTTTAATTGCGGTAACTCAAAATTAGGTAAAACTGAAGAAAATATTTCTGAAATTATTTCTAATTTTAAGAATTCTATGAAATAAATTTACAATCTCAAAATGTAGTTTCGGAAAAATTTCTTTTATCACCCCTGTATATTATTTTTACCAATTAAGCATTACAAATTTCAAATTTTTTCAAGAATTGAATTAACAAAATGACCAAACTAAAGTTTTGTAGGTTATAAATTACGAAGCATTCAAAAATTACCTCAGCCCACGTGATTGAATAAAGGTATAAATTGCATTGTTTAACATTCAATTAAAAATGTTTTTTTAATTTTGACGAAATTTTGAGGCAGATAAGGCACGACCGTTTCTATAAATATTAAAATCTTGTAGATTTATACTCGTATAAATAAAAACCCTGATAAAGTTTTAAAAACAAAACGTCAGCCTAAAATTTAACCCAGTGTTTCATTTATTAAAGTCCTCATCTTCTCAAAATAAAAATTAAAATCAAAATAGCAAAAGTAATCGTTTAGTAATATTTGCGTTAAATAATATGTTTGTTATATTAAAGCTGTTTGGTTTTATAAGTAAACTGATAATTTAAAGCTGATTAAATAATTTTTTATAAAGTAAATTGGTCACGAGGGTTGAGATTATTTTTGAAGACCTTATACTAAAAATAATATTAATTTTTTTTTAAAAAAATCCATCACAAACATCATTTTTTTTTTTATTGAAAATGAAAAAAACATTTTACAAATATATTTCTGTCGCTTTATCTTCTTAAGCTGATACCAAAAATTTTTTTTATATCTAGTAATTAATTCGTTTTAAAAATTTAATAAGCAATTAAAGTAAAAAATATCAAAACGTTCAAAATATAACAAAATTGACATAAATGGCAACTAAAAAAAACATTTAAATAAAAATTTTGAAAAACAAAAATAGAAATAATTTCAGGTAAACTTTTTTATGACTGAAATAAAAAAGCCTATGATTAAAAAACACTAACTATATTCAATATATCAAAAAAAAATTTTAAATGAATTTCAGAACATCTGAGATAAAAAAAGAGAAAAATACAATTACAACAAAAAAGCACCAAAAATTGTTCTACAATTTCTCGAAAAACAACGATTAAAGTGAAAGAATAAAGACCTGGAGAAAATCGCTAGTTTAGATTACAACATGTGTTCGATAAAAAACGATAAATATTCTAAAAGTGAACAAAATAAGTTTCTAAAATATCTGAAAAAAAGGGTAATAAAATAAAACAAAATAATAAAAGATTTTGCTTTTATTCTTTTTAGGAATCTGGAAACAGCAACAGCACCAACATTTGATAGCAAACTTTTAATAATTTTTGTATTATGTTTTCATAATTTTTTTATTTAAATACGTGTTTTTTGCTCTGAGCTGAAACCCATAAAAATCATGCTTAAATCCGTTCTTAGCTTTAAGATGCAAGAATGAAAATTAAGGTATACAGTAAATACCTACTTATTTCTAACTGCGATTTTAAAAGTGTTAAGTTTATAAGTTCCCAAGATTGTAAAAATTGTAATACATATTCCTGCATTTTAAAAATACTAAATATTCTGAATTTTTAAATTCAAGACTACTAAAATAACAAAATTTTTATTTTACTAAATATTATATTTTTTAGTCGTAAGTCATAACTCTTAGCTTATAAGTTATACGTTACTAAAATTCTAGCATTTTTCAAGTTTCAAAATTTTTGAAATTTGGAAATCGCAGAGAAACTAAAATAAGAGTGAGTTTCTTACACTTGTTTAGTAGATTTCATTGACCTAAGCTACTAAGATCTTGATTACCTACTAAAAATTTAAAATGGCCAAAATTTTAAAATTCTAAAATTTCCAAAGTTTTCAGAGATATAAGCTTCACTGATGCTTCTGAGGTTTCCAAATTAAATCTAACATTTTACACTGACTAAAACTACTAGATAAAACTCATAAATTTATACTCGTGATATTTTTAGAACACTAGAAAGAGGTATTCTAGAAAGAGCTTTGAGACATTCAATTCGTACTAAATCTTTTTGCACTTGTATTAGATTTTTAACGTTCCCAGAATGTTAAATTTTGAGTTTTTATAATGTTATCGAAGTTCAAATATTTTTAAGATGTCTACTTAACATTCTGAAGCTTTAAACTTTTCAAGTTATTAGAAAATTTTAAAAAAATTGTTGAATAATTTGAGGTTTTAAAATTTCCGAACTATTAAAAAATTTGAAAATTTAAGATGTGTAAGCTAAGTTTTGAATAAGATATATTTTTTTACATTCCAAGACCCTTGAGATTCTAAGATTGTTAATAGTTTCTAAAATTATAAGATTTTTAATAATTTAAAAATTTGAATTTTATGGTTTTTAAAAATTATAGAAGTGAAATTCCTTAAACTTTGAAAATCTTAGATTTATGAAATTTAAAATATATACATATCTGCATATTGTTGTAAAACTAAGAGAAGTCAATTTCCTTTTTATTACATTTTTAATTTTTATATCTCTAAACTCTAGACTAGACCATTCAATAAAATTTCTAATTCTCAAAATTTATATTAGTAATTCTAAAATTTTAAGATAACTTACTTAGCTTTTAAAACCTAATTATTAAATTCTCAGTTTTTGGAGTGTCCAAGTTTTTTAATTTTTAGATATTTTAAATTTTAAGAGTGTTTAATATTTTAGAAAAATTAAAAAGAAAACATAAATTCAGAAATTACTCAATTTCTAAATTTCTTGACTTTACTTTTTAATAGACTTTTAAATTTATGAGTCACAAGCACAAGATCACCTAACATTATTTTCCAAACTCTAGAATTTTTGAATAACATTAATTTCTCATACGAAAAGACTGAAAACACCAAACATTCAAAATTTTTAAACTAATTGAGATTAAAGGCAATTTTAAAACAAGATTTTCAAGTTCTTAAAGTTTGTGAAAATGATTGAGAAACTAAGATAAAATGAATTGGTTTGGTTTTTCTTTAATTCTCAACTTTTTACCTGAACAAACAACTTTTGTGAGCAACCTTCAAAAATTTTATTACTAGTTAAGACTGAAAAGAGTAATAAAAATGTATATTTTTCTAATTTAGGAGGAATTCTTCCCCACACAGGGTGACAATTAGAAGGTCCGCCATATTCTTTTTGTAAACATCTAGTGTAAACAGTATAAAATTTCCAAATGAATTTTTATGTAAATTTTTCTAACACATATTATATATCAGGTATTGCTTTCTTTTTGAGTGAAGGTTTAATAAAATGATAAAAATTTGTAAAAGTGAGTTAATTGCAAGGAAAATGCTTTGACATAAATATTTTGAGTTAATTAAAAATCATTGCAAATAGAGAGTTTGATAAATGAAAGAAATCAATCACAAAACTAACTAAAAATAGTAACATTTCCATCAGAATTTAATTATAATACGAGTGTTGTAAATTATCTTCCAGGAACAGGTGTTTCTCAATTTTATATTTATCAATGACTATAAACACATTTCATTAACTAATTCAGATATTAAATCGAGTCAAAATGAGTAAGAAATTTCAGCAAAAGCCGGTCCAGGTAAATTTTTATCTCGTCTTTTAACCCAAACCAGACTAATTACTCAGCTTGAAATTCTTGAGATAAAATTTGACTCCAACCTGCAATCTGCAATTTTCCTATCAGGACATAAAATCTAATTAAAAAATTCGAAACTCAATACAACAATTGTTTCCTACCTGATTTTATTAATAACAAAACCTTCAAATGTTTCAACACACACTTGATTGAATTTATGGTCAGTGGGAAGGACTAAATAAATCGTTTTTTCATTGAAGTTTCTTATAATTAAGTGCAAAACTAACATTAGAATTGAAATTTTCAGTGTCACGCAATGGGAAATACCACAAATTATTTTAAACTATGATTCCTATTGTGACATAAGCTGTCATAAAATTACATGAAAAATTGAAATTTTTTGACAGATGATTTAATTAAGGTGTGCTTTTTACATATAGAGCTTACGTTCAATTCGGATGATGTCATTAGTTCCCGTTGCACCGGTCATTATAATATAATGACGGTGCAAGTCATAAAACAGGGGCGGCTCGTCAAGTCAACAAACATTCAAAATAAATAAAATTACAAAAATTAAATTATTTATTATTATTAGCCTTATTCAAAAAATAAAGACGTTTCGCTAATTTATTCAAATTATGTCATATGTTTATTGAAACTGAGCTTTTTAAAAATAAAAACCGCACAACCTCCGTAATTCGAACTCAATGCTTTTATATTTTTTTTTGGGAGATGATTTTGTTTACTGATAAAAAGCTTTCTTCTTTAATTTTTATCTATCGAATACTTTAATAATAATAATATTTTTTTTTACTACTTGAGTATACAAACATAATCTGTGTAGCTCGTCGCAAACAGAAATATATAGTGAAAAAAAAAGATAAATAATAATAAGCTTTAGTGTGACATAATAAAAATATAAAAAAACTTCAATAGATGGGTAAACTTTGATTTGTAAACATACTGTTTCAATTATTGTACTTTTCTTGAAGAGTACATTAATTATTATATAAATTTTCCGTTAATTTGTTAATCCCTCATACTAATTAATGTACCTATTAATTATTATTTAATAAAATAAATGTAAAAATCTTGAACATTTCAAAATATGAAAGTTTCGATAATAAGTGTAGGTAAAATATATTTGTAAAATCTTAAAATGTAAACATGTAAAATGTAAAAATCTATCAGATTTAAAATAAAAAAAAAGTAAATGACATTCAAGTTCTAGACAATTTAGTAATTTTAAATAATTTAAAACTTTAAGAGTCAGTTATCGGCAATAAACTTTGCCGAAATTTTCCAAATTTTAGATTTTCGGATGTTTACAATTTCGGAATATTATTAAAAAAGGTAATTTTTTAGTGTTTTTTATCATTCTCTATATTTAAATTCTTTTAACTCTTGAGTGTCTAAACAGACTTCTGCAATTTCGGTAGATTTTTAAATTTTTTAAAAATTTTTGAATATTGTTGACAGCCCAAAATGCGCTAAACGCTAAAAATTTAAGATGTTTGGAATGCAAGGTCTGTAATTTTAAAATAATTTCTAAAAATCTTTATATTAACTAAAATCTTAGTTTTTGGTGTGGTAAAGTTTCCTAGTTTAATAAAATTTCTAGTACTATGTTAAATTAAGCATAGATAAAAATATTCTCTAAAAATCTCGCTAAAGATACTTGAAAATTAAAATATGTCTTAACGCTAGCGAAACACAGCAGAACCACTCTGAAATAAGCTCTGGAACATCAAAAAATTGAAGAAAATAAATAGACATATTTTCTAGATAAAAAAAGCTGAAACAAAGCAAGTAGGTTCTCAAAAAATTAGAGGATCGCAAAACTAGAAGTAAAGAAAGTGTTTATATAAAATTACAGCTCTCATTAGATTATTCATGGAAGACCTTCCAAAGTAAAAGCTAGCAAATTGCTACAAAAAAACAAGCAGAAACTCAAAATAGACTTCTTACAAAACACTGTCAACTTACGAAAGACTTAGTCAGTTCTAAATGCAGAAAGTATGGAGAGAAAAATAAAGCCTCACTACTCATTATGTATCATTGCCTGGTTTTTATGGTTATATAAGATTGTTACTGTGGAAGCGATACCAAGAAGCCCAATGACTTAACAGAATTCTCTATATAAACTGTATTCTTCGATTCTTTGAAAATTATTAGGGTGAACTCTAAAAGAAGCACAATAAAACCAGAGCTTTAGTGCAATAGGTCGCGTAACACACCCTTAGTCTAAAAAAAATAATTTGAAAATTTTAAGAACTTTTGTTATATTCTAAAATTTCATATTTTTTTAAATTTTTTGGTTTAAATACAGTTTTTTATGCTTATTCTACCCTTTGTTAAATTTTTAGATTTATAATTTATCAAAAATTTTGAGCTGACTACTTTTAAACTTTCTAGAATTTTGAATTCTTTAAATTAGTGAGATTCAAATAGATACAAATTTTAAACAACTTCGAAAATTATAAAAATGTAGATTAATTT